>LR990936.1:3929140-4554140 GCA_905163415.1 Noctua fimbriata
AAAAAAACATTTGAAATGTAATTAATTTTTACTGGAGAAAGTTAAAAATATCGACACTGAAATTATTTTCAATGCGTAAGTACCTACGTCTTTTCTAAGCTATAACAGGCCAGGCGCACTGCGCAGTTTAGGTATGAATTTGCAAGTACGCGGCAGGTCCGTCTGCTGGACTAAGGACTAGCCGCGCCGGCCGCGTCGCCAGTTTTGCGGATCTCTCTTTGTAAGGAAAATGTATACAGAGCGAGGCCATGTTATACTGGAAATTTATAGCTTGGTGTGTCGCCGTGTGTTCATCCTTGTACTATTTTGTATTCTTTGACTAGAATAACAATAAAAAACAGATAAATACTACCTAATTACCTATTTTTGTTGAAAGACTGCAGCTTATTGGTAACGGGCATTCCGAAATAACAGATTCATCTGAAAATTGCGATGTTACTTATCACAAGTAAGAGTTTAATTTTATTGATATAGTTTTTAATAAATAAGAATTATAAAATTGTAAGAATGTTAGGTAGACACGGCGGCACATGAAGCTATACATTTCCAGTATAACTTGGCCTAGCTTTGTATACATTTTCTATACAATGAGAGATCCGCATAAACTGGTTTTTTATAGCTTGATTACCGCGCGTACCTAATCATTTACTTGTGGCTAACAATTTTTCAAACTCTTATTATACAAAAAATAAACGAAACGCAATTACCTGCTGCTGTGTACCATAAAACTAGGATATTTAGAATTGACATATCTTAGTAATTTGAAATCTTCTGTATTTATTATAGATTGGAAACAGTGGTTCACACGACGATCATGATTTTGAAGTTATTGATAAAAGTACTTATTCATCTAATCATGTACTAGAAGAAGCCACACACACACACATACACACATACACAGGTATTATATTCATAACATCAGCGAAAGCAAAGATGAAGATAACAACAAAGAAACACGTAATAATTATGAGGAAATTTATTCACAACAAATGTCAACCACTACACATTACATAGATTTTAAAGTCAAAAATAACTGAAAATAATATTGTAACATACCCGGCATGCGTTGCAATTCACTTTTTACTACCTATTATCTACCTACCGCCTAACTACCTACTACATACTAGGGCACACAAAAAAGCCATTTTTTGGAACCGGTTCCTATTGGTTTCGGGTTTTATGTAAAACCGGGTACCCGGGTTTTTCGTTGTTTTTTATTAATTTACAATATGTTTTAGCTCTATTTATTAATTAACAATTACAAAGATTATTATATTGGCCAGGCGCTAGACCAAATGGTGGGAATCCTCAGGGAGGAAGGGACGCGTTTTTGTAAAATGCGGCATAAGGGCAGGAAGTCTAAAGTTTTGGGGGAGAATGGACCTTATGACGGAACGACGTGAAAATCCATCCATCACTGCGGCAGAACTACAGGTACTCAACAAAACAATTTGAAAATTGGTACGACGCCAGCTATGATGCTACAACACACGCTCAATAGAAAAAGCGATTGAGCAAAACCGGGGGTCGAAAGTGTTGGTCCTCCCTCGCTTGGGAGGAGCCACCTGACGAAGTTGACTAAACCTGGTGGCGTTATTGTCGTTTCGAAGTCGTAAATTCTTTCAGAAGTCGGTAACTCCTACGGCCAGTTGTGCGCATCGCATGCATCTTGACCTGATCCCGAAAATGAGGATTCCAGATCCACCTTAACCCACCATTTCACAGAAGACCTGCCAAAAGTCAGTCAAGGTGAAATCGAGGCGGTTCTCAAGACCGGAAAAGCCCCTGATGAGGATGGTATAACGACTGAGCTTCTGAAAACGGAAAGATGTCCTCTATTAGGGGAACTTATTTTTTAACTCGGTCCTGTTATCTGGGAGAATCCTAGAAGCGTGGAGAAGGGACGTGGTCGTTCTTTTCTTTAAAAGAGAAACAAAGAAAAAATAATATCAGACCCATTTCGCTCCTTAGCCACGTGTTTAAGCTGTTTGCAAGAGTCATCACGAATCGTCTAGCGCGAAGACTCGACGACTTCCAGCCACCGGAGCAAGCGGGGTTTCGAAGAGGAAACACACTGTAAGTCCGACGAGTATAATCGGCCTCTGTGTCTTGCATTTGTGGACTATGAGGAGGCTTTTGACTCTATCAAGATCTGGTCAGTTCTGGAGTCTTTGCAGCAATGCTAAGAAGACCGGCGATACATCCAAGTGCTGCAAAGTCTTTATGAAAACGCCACAATGATCGTCCAAACTTAGAACCAGCAAACGGAGCATATCCCATTGCGTCGGGGAGTGAGGCAAGAGGATGTAATTTCCCAAACAAAAAGGCAAACTCTGCAGTTTGGTAAGAACAACTTTGAGAGGGAGGCTAACAGAAGAATCCAGCTGGGCTGGTCAGCATTTGGGAAGCTTCGTCGGGCCTTTTCGTCACGTATTCCACAGAGCCTAAAGACTAAGGTCCCCAATCAGTGCGTCCTGCCTGTTATGTTATGACTTACGTGGCCGAAACGTGGACACTCACGGTATGGTTGGTTCATAAATTCAAGGTCGCTCAGCGAGCTATGGAGCGGGCTAAGCTTGGAGTTTATCCAGCCAACGTTCTGATTTTATTTTCGTTTCTGAATAACTTGTATTTGGACAAATTTATGTTGTGGTTGTGGCTTATTAGTGTGAGCCGTGTGCAGCTATTTAACACCTAATTTGGACTCTCTATCTTTTAATTTTTTCGGAGAAATGCAATTTTTAACATTTTTGTATTTAGAAGTCATCGTTTTCTTCAATTTATTTCTAAAATACCGAATTGAAAGCTGATATATTTTCACAGATAAATAGGCATAAAAATGTTCTAGGAAACCATAGGGAATTAATTTTTTGTCACTACAATTATTAATTATGAATGTAATAATAATACCGGCTAATGGCCTTTTTTACGCATTTGTATTTTAAAATATTTAGAAGTATAAAATTATATCTCCGAAGAACATAAAGGGTGTAAAGGACAGCTCTCCACAAACTGACAGGATGCATTCAGATCCTTATATTGAATTATATTCCACTGGAATTTTTCTCCGGAAAAATATATATTTTTATTTATTTTTCCAGTTTCTATTCCTTTATTCCAATGTAAAATAACAGTCGCTGTACGCAGCACTCCATATATCTAAATAATACGGCTAAAAACAAAAATCCAACAATGGATGTTGAAATACTCTAACGAACCACGCGTGAAATCAGCTGTTCACTTCCTGCCTAGCTACAGAGTTCATCGAACTCGTCGTCGCGCTTGCGGTTCGCTACGTGCGTCTTGCCATGGTAACGATACATTGCGTTTGAGGAAATACAACAAATCAAATTTATTGGATTCCCATAACATTCCTAAAATAATTTCTGGTGCCGGTCATCTTAGTATGATATACTGAATTCAGCCCATCAATTTGTGGAGGGCTGTACCTTACATCCTGTATACACAAAAAAATATGCAATAAGTACTTTCGAATGAGAATTGTACAAATTCGACAACCCAACAAACCCTATAACGTATTATTGAGAATAAACTTCAGATGAATAAGTCATGGGAGGCAATAATCCAATAAATTGACTTATGTTTCTACATTTTAAATGACGGGTTGTGTGTCTGATCTGCGAAATTCACAGATCAATAATAATTTAGAAAAGAAACAAAATAACCGAAAACCCGAAAAACCCGGTTTGATTCGACAATACCGTTTTTTTTACAAACCTAAAAACCGGGAATTCCCGGTAAAAATCGGTTCGTATACTTATATGTAGTAGGTAGGTGGGTATGCCCACCTACTACCTACCCTATCTATTACCTACCTACTACCTACCTGCCTTAAATGAAAATGTTTTAAGTTTCATTTCACCCACATCCTTAAGAGCGCTTGTATAGAAAATGGGCAACGTCGCAAATAGCGGTCAAATACTTCGTTGTTTTGATTAATTTGTCAATATTACTGTATGGAAATAAGAAATATGTCTAAATAATTAACTAAAGTATTGATTATGAAATGCAATAATTAATATCGTAACACCGAATAAAAGAAGTATTTGGATACTTTCCAAATGAGGCGTTTTACACTTATAACGGTTACCACCCCAAATGCAGTGTTTTAATTGCAATTAATTATTAATATTCATTTTTATTTGTCTGTTCTTACTTTCGCGCCATCTATTGAATACTCGGGCGTAATCTCTCTAGAGATTAGTCTTGAGAGTTAATTGTTTTGGGCGTCGTCGTTAGATGGCGTTCACGTTTATTGTGTAAATGTGTGCGTGCGTCACTCAAGGTCACTTAGCCCTTGTAGTCCTCTTAACGCAAAAATGATTGATATGAAACGATTTTTTTGGGGGTGAAAGATAACGTTTTACGTTAGGACTCAATTTAACGCATTCAAAACATTGTGCTGATGAATGGATTGAATAGTACGAGGTCGTGAGGTGATTAAAGTAAAAATCTTTCATGAAGGTTCCCTGGTATGGTCTAGAATTAAAAAATGATCGCAATGACGGGGAGGACCAGTGCGTTTCGGCTTCGTTAAGGGGTTTTTACATCCATTAGATAAACCTTTAAAAAAACACCCGTTATTACCTACGACCTTGAAAATGAGAAGACCATTATAATTAGCAAGTAGGTACCTACTTTGAAAATAATAATGCTTATAACTTAATCTTGTGTAAGTTCAACGATTTCAATATTAAGATTGACTGGTAGAAAATGCCTATGGCATTAAGTCGGCCTCTGTTCTTTTGTGCTTGAAGTGTTAAATAAATAAATAATTTCCTCAGTTATTCAGGAGACTTTCTTTAACACTGTACGTAGTCCCAAGTTTGTGTTATTCGACGTACCATAAAAGAGTCAAATCTTTTTTGACAGGCTCAAAACCACCCTGATGAAAGTCCCTCGTCCGTGCAGGCCTTAAAGTGGAAGGGAAATAATACATAGCATCACACTTAATACACGAACGATTACAACGTGGTTCGCAAAACATATTTTAATCAACATACAACGTGACACTGATCTGCAAATTGCGGAAAACGTAAGAAGATTTGAATTTCGCGGGCTACCCTGGCGCCTCCACCGTAAGTTGAAAGGTAGACGACCTTACAGTACCCACTTTTCGCCAGTTATGTTTAAGTACCACGTAAAAGGAGCGAGACTATTGCCATCAACTGGGCACTCCAGACTCCGTGGCTACTACTGAAACATTCCAGATACAAAAAACCAATAACACTTTTCCCGATCTAGAAATCGGATTTCATGCCTAGAAGTCATTATTTCTCTCATTTAGTAGAACAACGAGCTCACACAGACAGAAACGAAAAGCGATTTTTTTTTTTAATATCGAAATATGTCAAGTCGTTTAGAAGGAAGTGAATTACGAACATACACACATAATTTTATACATAAAGACATGTAGATTATGTCTACAATTAATTACAGGAGCGCAGGTCGCATTAACGACATTATTCGTCAAGCCCTTGCCAGCGCCGGCGTATCAGCAGTTTTAGAACCAAACGGCTTGGTACGTCACGATGGCAAGAGACCAGAGGGCATGACGTTAGTGCCTTGGAATGTGGGTAGGCTTTTGGTGTGGGACGTAGCACTGCCGTCTGTGCAGGCGCTGCTGAGATCCTCAAGCGGCGCAAATACTGTAACCTTATTGGTAACTACAGTTATGAGCCGTTTGGGATCGAAACGCTCGGGTCATGTGGCCCGAGTGGGCGTCTCCTTTTTAAGGAAATCTCTCGCCGCCTGGTCGACACTTCGCGTGACCAGAGGGCTGGCTCTTTCTTTGGCCAAAGAATTAGCATTGCCATTCAGCGTGGCAATGCTGCCAGTCTTCTGGGCACGTTTCCAGATGACAGCGATGCGGAGGAGTACTTTGACGCCTAAGTGTCCTATTGTCGTCGTTGTTTAGATGTTTATATTTGCTTACTTTTAGTCTTATTTTTATTATTACTTTAGTTCTATTTGTAGTATGTATATAATGTAGGTACATAATATAGATTTTAACATAAAGTATTATTTCCTATGCAAAAAAAAAGAAGAGTAAACAATGTAAATGAACTGTAACAAACATATCATCTTCATCTGGCTGCATGCCATTTAAGTTCGAGAGAAACAATATATACCCACCCAAATTAGGTATTAGCGGCTAATTTAACATTCGTAAAACTTTTATTAATACTTCATCAATGATCAAACAAAGAGATAAACAATTATCTATTTAAAAACAATAATTTTGAAGCATTGATAGTCTTAGTCTAGCAGTGTGACCGTCAGACTGCCAAGTCATAGACCTCGAGTTCGAACCCAAGACACGCGCCTCTGATTTTTCAGATTCATCTGTGTATTATATACGAAGGCGGTTTGATAAATCCGTGACTTAAAACGAAAATTCGTTTTTCTTTTTTTCTTCCCAAGATTTTAATTTCTGACTTTTTTCAATACAAGGTGTAAACGGACCCTTCACGAAGCCGACAACCAAGCATTATGCACATCAAACTAAGTAACTTATCCCAAAAATTATTGCTGGGAAACGTTTTTTTTTTGGGGTGAAAAATCAAGTTTTGCTGTAGGAATCAATGTAACACACTCAAAACATTTTCATGATGGATGCATTGAATAGTACCCTAGGGGGTCATGGAGGTGTTTAAAGTAAAAATCTTACTTTAAAAACATGTATTTTTTTAAATAGCTGGTGAAAAAGGACTCGGAATATCTCTGTAACTAGGTTCCCAGGTATGGACTAAAACAAAAAAAATATCACAATGACAGGGAGAACAAGTACCTTTCAGCTTCGTTGAGGGTCTTGTTACACCCTTTAGATATTTAGATTGCACTTTTTATTTAGGTATTCATTTAGGAGTCACCTATGAGTAAAAAACGGCATAAATGTACAGAATGTTGATGTGTTTATCCTTGACATATAAGTTACACGTTTCTAGGTCACCCAGACCTCATTATTACTTAGCGTACACTGACATGATAAAGGGTTATCTTAACTTTATATTCTATGTAATTGCTTACAAATATATTAATGTGGAACATATTTAATTGGCAAACAAACATACTCTGAAAAATCTCTGGGTAAATTTATTTTAAAATTATTTCGCTGCTTTGTTCTAGTGTAAGTGAAATGCTGAGCATGAGGTCTTGAATTGATAATTCCAGGTTGCAAAAATTGTAATTGGATTATTCCATCAGGAATTTGTGCCGAGTTGATAGCAATAGGCACTCCCCTATTACATGGGACTTAAACATAATTGGCGAAATAAGTGTGTACTATTAGATTGCCTCCACCCAATATTTCAGGGATTACAGGTGTGATGTTAAGGATATATTTTTTTTAAATACCATTAATTGCCTATCACAAGTTAGGAGTTGAAGTTGTGCCTCTCCAAATGTGTGCTGTTTGCCTTGTAGACTACATTATACACAAATTGGAAATAAGCCACTTGACCAAACAATTAAACACAAATTCAAGGTCCTTGTAATACTCACAGCTGTGTCAGGTTGAACTTCATTGACAAGTTGGACAGGTTTCCTTTCTATGGTGGGTTCCGAAACCTCAACCTGGGCTTCCAGTGATGTTTCTGGGTTTCCATCGGAACTTTGCTTTTGCTCTACAGCCTCTTCACACCCACTGATTAAGACTGTGACCTCATTGTCTAAGTCCTTTATGGATGCTATACATTTCAACCACTTCTTTGCTTGACTGTTGTTGATCTCTGCTACTCTTAGATTTGCTTCTATTTGGTAGGTAGTGTCATCCTGCAAAAATATTTTATTGTTTGAATTCGTTTTACAGTATTAAAAAATACTTTTTTTTTGTTTGTAAGATTGTCTAAAAAACTACGTATTGCCCAGAAAGCAGCCCCAAGATGGTTCTAGAAGAAAAAAATAAAAAGGAAAAACTAGAGAAAATGACTAATATCATTTCCTTTACATAGTTTCAGCCTGCGTTATGCCACTGCAGGGCAAAGGCCTCGCTTTCTCAATTAAGTAAAAAAAAAAACTTTCTAAACCATTTGTCTGGGAATAACACTTGCATACCAATTCAAATTAGTTTTAAGCATGTTAAAGAAAATACGGTTCATACTTACATTAAAACTTAAGATAACTTAAGATACAAAGGTCTCGGATAAAGATAACCCACATCACACAGAAGAAAAGATTAAAAACTATTTAATGATTTAAAAAATACGACGTTTTTACTCACGACTTGCTGCGTATTAAGCAAAGATCCCTCTTCACTCTGGTAAACTTGATTAGGTAAACTATTATAATACTTCAAGAAGCCATTCAACAATTTTTCACTCTGACCATTATTTATTTCGCACAAAGTTAAAGAAAATAACAACTGGACGACTAAAAAATACTTAATTTTATTCATGATGCAATATTTAATGCTTTCTCATAGTCGTGCACAAAGTGTGAACAATAAATGACAACTGAAGGCGACTCGAATTAGTTGTATTTATTTGTTTACTCCAGCGACACATGAATCAGCTAAGGCAGAAAAACTTTTATTTGTTGACATTATTCACGATTACTACGATCGCGTCAAATTGATCATAGTGATGGGCATTTCAAAGTTGCATTGTGAGTTAACTAACAAACAGTTTTAACTCATGTAGAATCACACTACACTTGCCTACATCCATATTTCGATTTCATGATAAATACAAAGCAATATTTATGTATGAGGGAAGCCCGCGAAATCCAAAATTCTTCTTAATTTTTTGGCATTTTCCATTTCAATAGGTCTCTAATTTTAAGAATATTATAAAATAAAGTAACACTATTCAGTAGGCAAAATACTTTATAATCAAATGCGTTTTTTATAGAAAACATAATCGAGTTCAAATTGTGCATATTTGGTCATTGCTAGTAATATTAAAAGCAACATTCCATGCTTTCAAAAATGCATATTCATCATTCAACAAAACTTACCACAATACGCCCGTGTGGTGGATTACGTGGATTACGGCCAGCTCCATTCCGCAGAGTCTACTGAAAGTCCCACTCACATAATAGTTAATTTAACTCAGTTTATAAAAGTAAAGAACATCTCTATTCATTGGTTATTTCTAATCCCCCAAAGCATTCCGTTCCGTTTTCCCCACATTCCAAAGCTGCCCCCGTAGTCGAAACAATTTTTCAAGTATTCAAGTCTACTGATAAACAACACAAAAATGTTTAGTTTTATGGATTGACATTTTTCATTTCATTACTAAACTGCGTTTCCTTTGAAAAATCCAATGAACAATAATAATTATGAAACAACAGTTAATTCCAAGATTTTGTTGTAAACATAAGTAGTAAGTAAATTGATAAACAACAAGTTTGTGATTGTGAAGTGTTTAATGGGACAAGTTGTGAATACGACTCTTTGGCACTACACACGCCTACGTTGTTCCTGACATGAAACATGAAAAAACGGAAACCCATGGCCTTGCAATACTACAACGCATCGTGTGATATGATAGGATTGTTATTTTTATTATTGTAAGTTCCTCTCCGTTCTAGTAGTCGCAAGCGCCACTGCTGAGCATGAGGTCCTGGGTTCGATTCCCAAGTTGGGCAAAGTGTTATTGGGTTTTTCCGTCAGGAATTTGTCAGTAGCAGCCACGGAGTCTGGATTTGTGCCCAGTTGATGGTAATAGGCTCGCCCCCTGGTACATAGGACTTAAACTTATCTGGTGAAATATGAGTTTACTATTAACCTTTGCCTAACACTTTGGGGATTGCAGGCGTGATGTTATGTTATGTGCTGTACATATAAAATTGACTTGAATCTTTTATTCTTTTACTAGCTGACCCGCGCAACTTCGTCTGCGTTTGGATTTTCCCCGTTTTTGCAATCTTTTTCATAAATGCTCCGCTCCTTTTGGTTGTAGCGTCATATTATGTAGCCTATAGCCTTCCTCGATAAATGGGCTATCAAACTCTAAAATAATTTTTCAATTCAGACCAGTAGTTCCTGAGATTAGCGCGTTCAAGCAAACAAACAAACAAACTCTTCAGCTTTATAATATTAGTATAGATTTAGGATTAAAATTCTTAGATACATGTAGGTAGACACAACTACCACTGTGGTGCCGCAGCCAAACCAAGATGTATATTTGGCAACACCATATAACTGTCATCATTCTCTCTGTCAATGTCATTTCTCCGCCCGTCACCTGTTTGTGACGTTTACCATTACTTGCCTTGTTGTGGTACCGTTACTTTTGTAGTTTTTTGTAATCAATATCGTAAATGAAAATGATAAATTCCATTTGACTTGATCATTGTAATCCAATATTCGTTCCTGCAGCTATGACTGAAAAGAAGAAAACCAGTATTTCAACAGTACCGAGTAACAAAATGTACTTTCTAATTTCACGGACTAAGTTTTTGTTTTATACACTTTTACAGCACAAATATAAATATTTAAAATATAAATTCTTTGTAGATGGTGGGTCACATTCGGCTTACTGTGTGGTGCCACGTTTGTAACCAGATTTTACAAAGTTTTGGAACCTGATCATGTTTGGTAAATAATGTTTTATTAAGCTTTGCTGGCTGTCACTACATATTGATAAATCTGAGTCTAGACAAGATAAAAAAATTGAGAAATCTCCTAAGTATTTAGTCTTCCCAGATTACGATTCTTGTTTCTTATAGCATTTAAAAATAATATTTTAAACTATTAAACTACTATTAAATAAGATGATGATTTTCTTATTTTTACCCTAACTTAGTTGTGGAGGGTAGACATACAGTGGTCAGTTAGACTTGAACCTGACCCTAAAATAATTGGGAAAAGGCTAGACAGGCAGATGAAATTTTCTTATAAGACAAATAATTTTAATATTTGTTTTAATAAATAAGTAAAATATTTAGAAAACTAACAATTTTTTTCAGTTGGGATGAAACTCATTTTGGTAAAATGGCTAGTTGGTACATAAACCGAACATTCTTTTTTGATGTCCATCCCCCACTGGGCAAGGTAAATATATTTTGATTGCATAGCTATAGAGCTTTTAAAAGACTGAGGCAAATGGATACATCAATGTGGAAATTTTAAATGACATAAGGGATATTTATTATCAATAACCCTTAGAAAATATTAATTTACGCTGCCATAATTATGTAAGCTAACAATTGGAAGTTATACGTCACATCATGGTTTCGTAGTGGGGATCCCTGAATGTGAGTCCAGCTGAACCACCCTGGTGCATGCATGCAGTTTACTATTAGTAACAAGAGCACCATCTATCAGGTCCAAAACTATTGAATCCTATATTTCAAGCTGGTACCAACAATATACATTTACAAAATTTCATTTAAATTGGTTGGTGGTTTCGGAGATAAGCATGCACAAAAACAGTGACTTGTAATTTTTATATATGTCGGATATGTCAGGATTTACTCAGGCTCGTACATCATGTGTGAAGACCACGGGTTTTCATGCTATGAAAACACACTGGGTGCGATACACTGTTTCTAGCAAAACTAACTAATTACTTGAGATTACCATTTAACACAATAACACAGGGCACAATGAATCGAGTACAGTTCCAAGACGTCTCAACTCCGCCATGATCTGACACTGACTGTCACCCTGGCCTCGAGCTGGACATCAGGGCCCTGTAGAAGCACACCGTGTGGTGGTAGACTGGTTAGTCAGTCGGGTGATGTCACCACTGCACACTGGCGCGCTTTCCAATTCATTTTATGTCTGGACCGGTGTAATGACCGGATCGGACATATATTAATATTTTTGCTTTTCACTGCCTCATTAATGTAGGGGTTTGAAGCACTACTACCACGGTTCTACAGAAAGGGTACTGGGTCTATTCCCGATTCCCAGGTCAGAGGGTTACTATGATGTCTTAAAGCAGGAGTAATTCCAGTGTGGGAAAGAGTCAGAGCTACAAAGATCTAGCACCATCTCTTTCCCACACTGGAATTACTCCTGCTTTATGACGTCATGGTAGGCCACCAGGGGGGGTTACTATGACGTCTTAAAGCAGGAATAATTCCAGCGTAAGCAAGAGACAGAGCTATACAGGTCGTCTAGCGCTATCTCTTTCCCACACTGGAATTAGTCCTGCTTTAAGACGTCATGGTAGGCCCCCATGTGAAGCATTATCAGATTTTTCCATTTGGATTATCTCGGTAAAGGTGGCAGCAAATCTGGATTTGTGCGTAGTTAATAGCAAAAGTGCGGATGTACTATAGGCAGACTGTCTAACCCTAAGGAAAAAACAGGTGTGAAGTTATACTTTAATTTTAAGTCAGAGTTTGAGTTTGCCAATTCAATGACAATCACTATTGAAGCACCTATTTCCCTGGTCGTAATTATATTTGTTTATTTATTTATAATTTAATAATAATATTATAAATGTGAAAGTAAGTTTGTTACCTTTTCACGCCTAAACCACTGAACTGATCATCCTGAAATTTTGCATATATGTTGTCAGGTGTACAGAAACGGACATAGGGTACCTTTCATCCCGAAAATAAGTACTGTTCCCGAGGAAAACAACAATAAAGTTCTTATGATAATAGATGGCGCCACGTGTCTTTCGAATCATGATTGAATTACAAGCAGAGTATGACCCGAATTGATTGTCAAATTCTAAACTAACGTGAGCGAAGCCGCGAGCAAAAGCTATTTATATTTATTTGCACGCATCCTGTATCTTTTTGAATCTCATAACAATGTTTCTTATGTACAGCTTCTTTAAACAGATATTTAATTTTGTAATCAAAATCTTTAAACAAAATGTATTTTTATTACAAAAAATATTATTGCATACTTTATTGTTCATAATATACACATTATGCCCTGTGTTTTACCTGAAAGAGGAAACAAACAGATAAACTTACATTCTTATTTGTAAATATCTCTGGGTGACTGGTAATTAGTGACCGATACTTAAACACGTGATTGTACTCATAATAACAAACTTTCCCAAAGAAACATTTTTTTTATACTCATTCACTATGACAATAACACAACAGTCGTATGAAATTCGCGCGCGCGCGCCTTTGACCTATCAGCTGTTAGCCGCGTGACGCCCTTTTGTTAACCACGCGGCTCGCGCACGCGCGTTTTTCATACGGCTACAAAAAAATGTTTCATTGGCAAAGTTGTTTGTTATCATGAGTACAATCACGTGTTTAAGTATCGCTTACTAATTACCAGTCATCCTATATAAACCGTCTGAAATAAATGCTTAATTACAATAAAAGGTGGTGGTAAAAGTAGGTATAGTCAGACCGCTTAAATGAGTCCGTCGCCCACGGGGTACAGGGGCGCGTAACCTTTGTTCGCGCGATTATTTAATTTATTTTCTCTATCTGTTAAAAGAACAAAAGTTACGATAAACGATAGTAAAGTAGGTACAGGCAGACACCAAAAGTGACTTATGTTATCAGATGCTGATAGCCTTGTCTGGAAAACTGTCTGGATATGATGGAACATTCCCGTTTGAGAAGCCTGGAGACAAGTACGAAGGGGCCCGGTATGAGGGAATGCGACTTGTAAGTATTACTCTTTAGTTAGTTCGTTTTAAGTTGTATTTTTAATCAACTCGCAAGGAAATGGAGGGGAGAGGACAGTTGCGGAATCATCATCGTGTCTCTCGTCTCGTCTGTGATTGGTTGAAACTTGCACATCACTGCACCACTTCATTCGTCTTCTTCGGTGGAAACCTGTGCTGATACGCCCCCTTGCTATATGCGGCAGGTTCAAAGCAAGGTGTTGGGGTGTACCTGGAGGGGGATGTTGTAGAGACAGAGGGAGAAATATGTCCAGCGAAGACTAATTACAAAAAGGAATTAAATGATATTCAAAATCAAAATCAAAATATTTTATTTTACATAGGCCTAGATGGGCACTTATAAAACGTCGAAAAAAAGGTGCACGGTTCGGGTTGGTCGTTTCCTATGGAGAAGAACCGGCAAGAAACTCCATGGTTACTCTTTTCAAATCATTTGGTGTTACATTAATATCATGGATACAGCATTTGTACTTAAGTATGGGGGGACAGCGTAGGCCCGACAATAAGTCGTTGCTTACTACACAAAAAATGTAGAACAAAATAAAAAGTTAACAAGCAGCTGGGAATCTACAAAGCCTACAATGTTCACACATTTACAAACAATTGATAAAAAAGAGTCTATACAAAGGTAAAAAAAAAAAAAAAAAATATATTTATTAAAACTCTAAAATTAACTTTTATGATTTGTTTCAGTTCTGTACTACCCTTGGTGCATTAATAATTCCGTTGACGTTTTTAACAATATGGGAGATGACGAAATCACTTGAGTCTACGGTCATTGGTACTATACTATTATTGTGTGGTAAGTACAAAACAAAATTATATTTAAATATTTTATATAGAACACTTAAATTGGATTTTCTGAATTTGTAATGCCATGATTGCTTAAACACTGGGCTTCAATAAATAATAATTCCACAAGGCAAGGGCAGGGCCGCCGTAAGCGGGCGTGCAAAGCGTGCACCGCACACGGGCGGCACACCCGGGGGGCGGCAAATCGAGCGACTCGTCACGTAATTCAAGTCATTGTCATAATACCCACCCCACTATAAGCATAATTAGAAATGTCATAACATAAAAAAAATCCGACCGAATGACGTTAACACCGCCATCTATTGGCATCCGTTAAAACTAAGATGCAATATCAATCGTCGTTTGTCATTCTATGAAAAACAGGTCTGGCGATGTTAGGGGAATCCCCTTTGAGCCTCCTTCTCAATTGATAGGTTAAGTACCTAGGCTTGTACGCATTCGAACAGTGCTATGGTACAATTGGTAGATAAATAATAAGGATGGCACGGTGTTAGCAGAAAGTGGCTCACGAACTCAACGTAAAGCAGATTTACCACCAATAAATACAATTCGTTTAAGAAAAAATCAACACAATTACACTATGAACAGTGATGAAGTTTTAGTAGACCCCAAAATCAAAAATAGAGTAGAGTTTTATTTTAGAATCTTAGATCAGACAATAACTTCCTTAAACGATAGATTCGACGAGCTAAAAACATTTACCCACGTATTTGGCTTTTTTAGCAATAACTGATTTAATTATTCCAATAAGATTTAAATCTGAAACTTAAAGATGATTCAAGTAGCGAATCAGAGATTGACGGTATTGATTCATTTAATTAAATCATTGCATTAAAGTTGCATTTTGCAGAAAACCAGTCTAATGATCCACAAACCCTATTACAATATCTTTTTACCAATGAATTAATTTCAAAATTTCCGAACACAGCAATAGCGCTAAGTTACTTACACTGCCGGTTTCAGTTACATCTGGTGAAAGATCCTTTTCAAAATTAAAAATAATCAAAAACTATTTAAGATCAACAATGCTCGAGCAAAGACTAAGTTATTTAGCTATAGTTTCAATTGAACATGAAATTTTAGACAGTTTGGATACAAGAAAGTTGATAGAAGATTTCGCAAATTTAAAGACAAGAAGAGCTAAATTTAGTAGATAAATATTTAAGTATATAGTTTTATACATCAGTAAAAAAAAAAATAAGTACTTAATTAATTAAAATAAATGTTTTATCTTCGTTTAGTTGTTTTTCTTTTTCCCCACCATAATGAAAACACATTAATTATCCTTTTTTTTGACAAAACTCAGAGTAAGTAGTCGTAGGGCGGCATAATCGGTATTGCACGCGGGCGACGAAACAGTGAAGTTAAGTAAAATGTTAAAGCTAGAGGGGTTAGCACTCACTGACGCTGTGTGTACCTTGTCATGTCTCGCGGTGCCTTGAATTTGCCTTTTCACTGGTCCACAGAAAACCCTTGCCCAGGCCCGCCGCTAGCTGTATCGTCGCCCGCGTGCAATATCGATTATGCCGCCCTACGACTACTTACTCTGAGTTTTGTCAAAAAAAAGGATAATTAATGTGTTCTCATTATGGTGGGGAAAAAGAAAAACAACTTAACGAAGATAAAACATTTATTTTAATTAAATAAATGTTTTATCTTCGTTAAGCTAGGTTCGTACGGAGGTTCAAACATCAACAGGCCAGCTTATACTGGTTTTATTACCCTGACATAATTAATTATTAAGTTATGTATCTTCTGAATGAAGTAAGTCTATGCTAATGGTACAATAAAATTTACCAATATTCTGATATTTTAAGATTTGACGTAAAAAAACTGCGTAAACAAATATAATAAATGTTGCGGTACTTATACCCAAGTATTTGAAAAACCACATCATAAGTCACTAGCTGACCCGAGCAACTTCATTTGCGTTTGGATTTTCCCCGTTTTTGCAATCTTTTTCATAAATGCTCCGCTCCTATTGGTCGTAGCGTGACGTTATGTAGCCTATAGCCTTCCTCGATAAATGGGCTATCAAACACTAAAAGATTTTTTCAATTCGGACCAGCAGTTCCTGAGATTAGCGCGTTCAAGCAAACAAACAAACAAACAAACTCTTCAGCTTTATAATATTATTATTAAGTATAGATTAAGTGACGTCATAGTTAGTAAGAATAATGATAATATTCATTTGTTTCAGATGTGGGTTTTCTTACCCTGAATAGGTATATATTACTGGATCCAATTTTATTGTTTTTCATGAGCTGTTCCATATATGGAGCCTTTAAGGTATGTAGTTCACGTCTTTACACATAAATATTTAGTTCTAAGATTCTTTTATTGGTTTTCCTTATATTTGATTACCGTAAGGTGGATTTTCCCCTGTCTTAATACTAATATACTTTTCAGGGAAACGAATGAGATGTTGAATATTTATTGACGGCCTCGTTGGTTTCGTGGTCGCAAGCACGACTGCTGAGCATGAGAACCTGGGTTCAATTCCCAGGTCAGGCAAAGTATTTCTAGGTTTTTCCATCAGGAATTGCTCAGTAGCAGCCACGGAGTCTGGATTTGTGTCCGGTTGATGACAATAGGCTCGCCCCCTATTACATGGAACTTGAAACATAACTGACGAAATGTGGGTGTACTATAATTGGGTATACATCCGCCTAACCCTTTGGAGGTTACAGGCGTGATATAATGATGTTATATACGTTGAATATTTAAATCCTATAAAGAAGCACACCATCGTGAGAAGTGGAAGGAATAGGGGGAGGCCTTTGCCCAGGAGTGGGACAATACAGGCTAACTACAAATAAAAATTCTGTATGGTGTCCGGACGTAAAGAATAGCACCATCCCATATCTACCCGTGGGTGTCGTAAGAGGCGACTAAGGGACTTACCAGAGAATGGGCAGCAGCGTTCTCTGTGTTTTATAACAACCCTACTGCGATCGCCAACCCGCCTGCCAAGCGTGGCGATTATGGCAAAACCCCCCTCTTGGGGGAGGCCTATGTCCAGCAGTGGACGTCTTTCGTCTGAAATGATGATGATGATGACAAATAAAAATTAAAAAATGCAAAAAAATGTTGCATACTAAGTATGTTAATTAAATAGGTCAATATCCCAAAGCAACTCTTCTTTATGCTTGTAACTTTATGTAGATAAGTTAATAGTTGAAACATTGAACTCTCTTCGTCTCTTAAAGGCGTATCGCGTTACTTACCCAGTAACTAGATTGCCTGTGTTACAGGTAGTCAGTGGCCTAAAAGTCTGACATTCAGTCTTACCAAGGGATATCCCCAGTACTAACTGGGTTGTGGAGGTCTGATAGGCAGTCGATTCATGTAAAATACTGATATTCAGCTATATCCTGTTAGACTGTAACATAGCGGACACCAACATAGTTGGGAAATTATGATGCTAAGGAATGAAAAAAGTATGATGCTAAGGAATGAAATACCGCATAAAAAAACGAAATAATGGAAACATTATAACGAAAACGGCATTTAAAAAAAATAATAACTTTTATTGAAATGAAAATAATAAAATTTTGATTATCTCCTTTGAACGCGTATACAAAGTTTCGTGTCCATGCTATAACCGTTGAGGAGTTCCTAGTGATCAGGCTATCATGGCTGCAGGATCAAGTCATGTCTGTCACAAAATTGTATTGTCACTAGAACCAAAGGTGTGTGCAAAATTTCAGGTCAATCTGATACTAACAAGTGTTCGAAAACTGGTTTGCAATGTTTTTTTTTTTTTTTTGATAACGTTGCCCATCACTAGGAATTTCTCCTGTATCGTGGGTGCGTTTACAAACATTTAAGCTCACATACACAAACAGCCAGACCCGGAACAACTATCTGTAGGCCATACAAATATTTTTTACGCGCGGGAATCGAACCAGCGACAGGCAGCGCAGCAGTCAATGCTCAGCCACTGCGCCAACCGTGCCGCCAATCATATTTTGAAGCGGACTTCTTACGTACATACGAATAGTGCAAGTTAAATAAAAAAAATAGCACGTACCGTTTCCAATTGCTAAGACACTGGCTTGTGTGAGGGAAGGGATGAATTATGTGTGTGTGTGTGTGTGTGAGGGATGTGTGATACATTCTTCGAACCACATTAATAACCCTCTCAACTTCCCCAGGTCCGATCACTAACAGACGAGAATCACCCACCTTTCTCGTTCCGAATGGTGTCCTGGCAACTGTTCCTGGGTGCTTCCCTCGCTTGCACCATGTCAGTCAAGTTTGTCGGCTTGTTCGTCGTCTTGTTTGTGGGCTTGCGGACTGTTGCTGATTTGTGGAACGTTCTCGGGGATTTGAGTAAACCTGTTGTGAGTGTAGAAGCTTTTTATTATTATTATTAGGTAGATATTTATTGTATACGGTTACAGTATTCTCTTTTTGGGGGTTACTACTGTCGGGTCACAATAAATGAGAAATTAAAGAAGAGGCGTTATGACTTGAACTCATGTCGCGTTGTTTATGAAATGGTTCTGGGGACGCGGTCCTTAAGACCCCAATTAATGCAGCGGGGTCTTACGGTCTAAAAAATAGTATAGTGATAAAAAAAATATTAATATGTCCTATTGTTATTAGAGATTGTACGAATAGTATTTTACCGAATATTCGGCCACACTCTCGTTCGAATCGCCGAATATAATTTTGGCGGCCGAATATTCGTGGCATCTCTAATATTTGTTATAGCCAAATCTAACCAACCAAACCAAAAAACCAAAAAAACATGTTACAAACAAACAAAACAACAACAACACACAACAAAACACAACGCAACACGTTAAAACGTAACATAACGACACGTAACATGTTAAAACATGTTACGTGTAACGTGTTATTCATAAAACCTAATTCGGGTCAAATCTAGTTTCACTCTTATTCTTTCTTTGATTACGTTAATCTGGCAGCTAGTAGCGTTCGAATATCGAATGGCTTTAAAGTCTAGTTGAATGATTGTTTCTTTCTTTCTTTCAGAGCCTAACAGTGAAGCACTTATTGGGACGGTCTGTCACTCTAATTCTATGGCCTACATTACTTTACGTATTCTTCTTCTGGATACATCTCACTGTTCTCAGCAAGAGGTAAGTCATATACAATATTAGTTTTAGTATGTATCATGAAAAATCACAAAGTTATAAGCTTGTTCTGTTACCTGGTTGTCTGTTAAAAAACGTGGTCACCACGCAGAGCGCCCGCGCGCGCCCCTCCAGCGTCTCATTGATAATAATAATTTGGCAGTAGGTACCTAGATGATTGCGATAGGTACTCAATATCGCTCGGTGTCGAAACTGTAACTTTAAAAAAAAATTGGGACAAAAAATAATATGGCTTAAAAATTATTGGAATTGATTCAGTTACTTATTCTGAACAAACTATATTCAGGTTTGGCATATACTAAAAATAATGTTGTATATTGTGTTTGGTTAACGGTTACCGATACGATAAGGGCATATTATATACTCATTTCTATCGACAAAAACATGTTTATAAATACTCCTAACCCCACACCCCGCGTATGGCAGCCATCTTGTTTTTTTAATCGGCTGATCTAGGGTATGTTCAATAAAATACTAATATCTTTGAATCTAAGAGACCTAGAGACGTGCAAATGATAAACGTCTTATTGCAAGGGTAAACGACGAGGATATCTAATTACTAAATAAATTTTATGAAAAATAAGCAAAATGAGCCTAAAAATGTAAGAAATTACGTAATTTTACATAAAAATTTCTTATTCTTCTTACATTTTTTACTCTAGTGCAAAATTAACCCCTGAATCTTGTGTATGTTTTCATGTTTAGTCAGAAGTATTTGAGTCACTCTACAAAATGATATCAAAATATTGACTCGAAACAAATTATTTTAAGAGTTATAGCCATTTGAACACAGCTTTGTCCCAGCGCATAAACTCCACAATGTCGTAGGTACCCCATTATTTGTTTGAGCAGGTAGATTGAAGAACCAAGGAAGGTAGACCCAAGGCTCAGGATGATATTTCCAAATTTCTCCCTACAGCGGTAACGGCGACGGCTTCTACTCATCGGGTTTCCAAGCTCGACTGGAAGGCAACAGCTTGCACAACGCTAGCGCTCCAAAGACTGTAGCTTACGGAGCGCTTATATCGCTGAAAAACCATCGGACGGGTGGAGGGTACCTTCATTCTCATCATCATTTGTATCCGTCGGGAGTTGGGGCTAAGCAGCAGCAGGTTGGTGCACTTATCAGTTGCTTATTTCTAACACACATACTTGTTAAGTTTTATTCTAAGTTGTAATTAATTAACAGTCTAAACATAGGTACCTGACGGTTGATATGTATACAATTACAATGACGTCAAAATGTCTGCCAATAAATCTGTGTTTGTAAGTTGAGTAATACCCGAAGCAAAGCTACAAAGAGTTTCTGGAACAGGTCCCCCGCGACTTCGTCCGCAAAAATTGTGATAGGTCGGCTAATATGCATTATATAAATATAATTTATAGACTATAGCCCCCACGAATAATGCAGCTTTCTGCCAATTAATTTTTTTTTTAATTGGATCATTAGTTCCGGAGATTACCGCCTACATACAAACTTACAAACAAATGTTACCTCAGATACGTTCTAAAGATGATCATTCAGCTGCATCCGGTTAGACTGGAAGCCGACCCCAACATAGTTGGGAAAAGGGTAGGCAGATGATGATGATGTTCGTCATCATCATTATTATTTACTTGTTATTGATTATTAGAAATCAATTAGTCAGTGTAATCAATCAAAATGTTTTTGGTTAATTAATTACTCAGCATGGAAATTGATAATCTTTAATTTATTTTTTTCTATCTGGTATTCCTCTAGGTAACAACATACACGCACAAAGACGAGAACAACCGCTGGCTCATAAAGCCTTACGACAAGGAACAAGTAGACGGCGTGGTGGTAGTCAGGAGTGGTGACCTAGTGCGCCTGACGCACGCCCCGACCGGCCGCAACCTGCACTCGCACCGCGAGAGGGCGCCTCTCACCACCAAGTACTTGCAAGTCACCGGATACGGAGAGGTAAACCAACACTATATGTATTTGACGGCGTTTTTTAGGGTCCTGTACCCGAAAGGTAACCAACGGGACCCTATTACTAGGCATCCGGTGTCCGTCCGAGTATGTGTAGCGGACTCGTTTCAGACTGACTGCTATTTTTTCACTTGCGTCCGTCCCTAGCACATATCCCTCGCACACATCCTTCCGTTGTTTTGTATGTACAAAAACCTCGCTCCGCTGAGCCGTTTTCACTAGAGCTGCGCTTAGCGAGGGTAGGTAAATGAAGTGATTCTTAACAAACACATCTCTCGCTACGCATCCTCGCACATCGCTGGTGGAAACGCAGCCTTAAGCCTGGAAATGTGTGAAAAAGATCGTTTAAAATTTACCAATGCAATTTTTTCTGCCTTCTAACGTGATAATCCCAAAGACCTGGAGCCTGAAAGGATACATTTTATGATGCAGTATCACTGGTATTGTTAGCCTGTGTCATCCCACTGCTGCGCAAAGGCCTCTCCCTTCTTCCAAAGGACTTCCAAAATTTTTCTATCTCGGGCTGATGTGGACCACTGGTCGTTGGTTCTGTCAAGCTCTATGCAATATTAATACATAACATCACACCTGTAATCGCCGAAGCATTAGGCAGAAGTGTACCTAAATAGTATACCCACATTTCGCCAGTTATGTTTAAGTCCCATGTAATAAGGGGCGAGCCTATTGCCATTAACCTGCCACAAATCCAGACTCCGTGAATGCTGCTGAGACATTCGTAATGGAAAAACCCAATAACACTGCCCGACCAGGGAATCGAACCGAGTACCTCATCATCATCATCATTTCAGCCGAAAAGTCCACTGCTGGACATAGGCCTCCCCCAAGAAGGGGGGTTTTGCCATAATCGCCACGCTTGGCAGGCGGGTTGGCGATCGCAGTATGGTTGTTGTAGAATCAGAGAACGCTGCTGCCCATTCTCTGGTAAGTCCCTTAGTCGCCTCTTACGACACCCACGGGAAGATATGGGATGGTGCTATTCTTTACGTCCGGACACCATACAGAACACCGAGTACCTCATGCAATATTAATTTATTATTAATTTGTGTGTTGTAGGACGGAATTGGCGACGCAAACGATGTCTGGAAGGTCGTTGTATCCGGAGGCAAAGATGGCGATGAAGTACAGACAGTCCGAAGCAAACTTATGTTGGTGCATTATTTACAGGTTTGTATGATTCTTTGTGACGCAGCGTGTTTTCACTTACGATATAGGTAACAGTGTGTATAATCATATTTAGACATAAAACAGAACACTTTAATTTTAAAGTATACCTTGCTGATATACAACATTATTTTTAGTATATGCGAAACCTGAATATAGTTTGTTCAGAATAAGTAACTGAATCGATTCCAATAATTTTTAAACCATATTTATTCTCAAAAATATTTAATAAAGTTAAAAGTTGGTCACCGAGCGACTTTGAGTACCTATCGCACTAATTTAGGTACTTACTGCCAAATTATTATTATCAATGAGCTCAAGACGAGGTTGGAGGCACGTGCTGCGTGGTGACAACGTTTTTGTGCGGACAACTAGGTAACAGAACAAGCTTATAACTTTAACATTTTTCATGATATAGTTTTGAAATGTTGTACATAGATTCTTTACATAACGTGTCGTGTATCAGGTTTCGCATATACTAAAACTAATTTTGTAAAGCAAACACGCATTAGTGTTATTATTGATTCTATTTCTAGCTATAAATCGTTCAGAAACTTCATCCATCGTTTCCTCATACTCTTTTATAGCCATCTAAAAAATATATATATAAATACACACATTCATAAAGTCACGCCTTTTTCCCATGGGAGTAGGCAGAATCCTTACATATTCCTTTCGCCTCGTCCATTTTTAACCCCTGACCAAAAAAGAGGAGTGGTGTGTGTTTATCTTTGTGTCTGTCTGTGGCATCATAGCTCCTGAACGGACGAACCAATTTTGATTAAGTTTTTTTCGTTTGTTTTTTCATATATCACTGTTTGGTCATACACGCAATATTTTAAATTAAAATCATTTATCTTTGACCAGGCATGTGTATTGACCACAACTGGCAAGCAGCTTCCGAAGTGGGGCTACGAACAGCAGGAGGTGGCGTGCAACCCCAATCTGAGAGACAAGAACGCGCTGTGGAATGTAGAGGATAATTTGTTTGATGACTGTAAGTATTTTATTGTATTTAATTTGGGAATTTGCGATCCGCTCTTGCTGCACACCAGTGGCGAAGGTTCCAAACAACTCGATTCCTACTAGCTTCCAGTAGCGGAGGGTCAATTTATGTAAGCGTTAAGCCGGAGTAAATATCTTTAATGCGATTATATTATTTGTCTATAGAATACTGACTGTGCTATTTTTCAAAGGGAAGCCGGTCGGAATCGAGTTATATGGAACCTTCGCCACTGCTGGCTTCCCGTTAAAAAATGGCATAGTCAGTATGCTATAGACAAATAATATAATCACATCAAAAATACGTACTCCGGCTTACCTCTTACAAAAATTGACCCTTCGCTACTGCTACACATGTATCACACTATGTATCTTTGTTTTAAAATATCCAGGTTTTTTTTGCTGTTTCTTTCTTTACATAGTATAAAACAAAGTCACTCCCGCTTTCTGTACGCTGAGATCTTTTAAACTACGCAACGGATTTGAATGCAGTTTTAGAAATAGATAGAGTGATTTAAGGGCATTACATGGCTCAAATCCCAAAAACAGCGTATGTTCAAAGAAATTTGTTGATGAATCCCTTCGTGCGTTTTCCGTGTAAAAAAAGTATGTTATAGTTAAGTTCATCACAAATAAATTGTATTGTTTAAAATTTTAATAAACCTTCTCAATTTTTTTTGGTTAATCGTAGAAAATAGGTCCTTTTTCAACCTTAATTGTAAATTATCTCTGTAACGGCTCAATAGATCGGCATGAATTTTGTAACAACAAATACGTAATGATATACTTAACAATCTGTATTGTTTTTTTTTCTGTTATTTCTTTAATATTTTTAAATAATAAATAAAAACCGAAATTTTGCGAAATGTGCGGGGCAAGTCAACAAAAACCAGTACAGGGATCAAATCATCAAGGTCATTCGAGCAATGTAATGCCCTTAAGAGGAAGGTTTATATGTATTTTGCACTCGTGCGAAGCCGGGGCGGGTCGCTAGTTATTAATATATAACGAACGATTTTGCATTTTTTCTTCAGCGAGCGTTTTTGAAATGCCATGTATGTCCAGTTCCTAAAAATCATTTAATTTCAAACCTAAGGAACGCGACGTCATCACTGTGCTCAACACCGATAGTTGAAATTACAAAAACAAACTTTATGTCCCTTACGACATTTCATTATCGATATTTGTTAATGTAAAGAAGTCTTACATATTATTTCATCTTGTAGTGCCTAAAGTGAGCTTCGAGTCGTACTCATCGGGCTTCATCGAGCGTTTTTTTGAGTCTCATGCGGTCATGTTCCAAGGGAACGCGGGGCTCAAGCCTAAGGAGGGCGAAGTCACCTCGCAGCCGTGGCAGTGGCCTATCAACTATAGGGTATGTAAATTATCAGTTCTTGTGTTTGCACAATAAGGTAATCGACATATACTTTTTATCAGCTGTCAAAATGGGATTCCTCTATAGATTATGTATGGCAGTAGCAATCTGTGCCATCGCTAATTTGCAAACTAAAAGAATCAACTATTTATTGGTTTTAAAGCAACTGAAAACCAAATTTTACAGTTAATTATTATTTTTAAAAGAGTGTCCATGGAGTTTCTTGCCCATTCTTCTCCATAGAGATCTACACTTTGGAATGTGCAACTACAGTACTTTCTCAAGTTATTATGTGTTGTGACTGTAGCTTCGCTTTTTTAGTTTTTTTGACAATCAAAAGTGCCTGTAATGATCTAATTGAAATAAATGCTTTGAGTTTGAATTGAAAATGAATCGGGTTTTCAGGCCTACAAAAAAGTGTCTTTATAGGGAAGTTGTATCTTGAAATGATTAGATAATGGACACCTACCGAATGGGGAAGGCCACTGTAAATTTAATGGCGCTAGCAAAGCTTGTACCAAGCATCGTCATTTGTTGAACATCTGTTAATGTCATTTTATATTTCAAAATAGCTGGACCTCATTGGTCACATTAGGACTAAGCTATAGCCATCTACAATCAGTTTTGACCTGCCTTCCCCATTAACAAATGATCAACGACTTGGGTGATTCCAATGGGTAAGACCGTTAAAAGCTAATTGTAGATGGCGCGACCATAGCTAGGTCTCAATCTGACCAATGAGGTCAAGCTATTTTGAAATATAAAAGGATTTTTCCAGATTCTCAACCAATGACGATGCTTGGAACCAGCTATACTAGCGCCATTAGTTCCACAGTTGCCATCCCCATTGCACTCCTAAGTGGGATTCTTGAAAACGTGTATTAGAGAAATATCCCTTGGTCGGGAAGCCAGGAGTCGCTGTGAGTAAGAGGCCGTAGTCGGCTACGCGGGCCAGTGCGTGGGCCAGTTTGAAATTTATTAAATTTTTTGTTTTAGGCCATACCGGTTTCCTCACAATGTTTTATTCTTCTTCAAAATACAATTCAACAAATTATATTTTATCTACAGGGTCAGTTCTTCTCAGGCAGCACTCACAGGATTTACCTGCTCGGTAACCCAGTAGTTTGGTGGGGGAACCTGATGTTCCTAGCAGTCTTCTTCCTCATATACGTCATCAACTCGATCAGAGAGAAGAGGGCTGAGGCTTTCGGTACTCCTCTACAAGGTGAGTTAAAAATCTTTTTAAATCTTGACCTGGTGGCCTATCATGACGTCTTAAAAGCAGTAGTAATTCCAGTGTGGGAAGGGACAGAGCTATACAGGTCGTCTAGCGCCATCTCTTTCCCACACTTGAATTACTACGTCATAGTAACCCCCTGTCCTTGGTGCTATCGTTTCAATGAAAGGAGAGGGCAATAGTATTACGGTTTTGAATAAACATGCGGTGAAACGCGCGGCATGGAGAGCGGGCTGGAATGCGGACAACGACCCGGACTTTGACAGATAAAACATACATAACATAACATCACGCCTGTAATCCCCGAAGGTTAAGGCAGAGGTTAAAGTCCCATGTAATAGGGGGCGAGCCTAATGCTATCAACCCCTCAAAATTCCAGACTCCATCGCTGCTACTAAGAAATTCCTGATGGAAAAACCCCATAACACTTTGCCCGACCTGGGAATCGAACCCAGGACCTTACGCTCAGCAGTCGCACTCCCGACTACTCGACCAACGAGCAGTCCGTACGAGGTGAATGATACCTTCCTATAAAATCCCGGAATTATTATTAACTTTCAAAATAAAGCAGTCAAATTAGAGTGTGAATAATACCTTTATTCACATTCCGGAGAGGTGATCTGTACCTCAGGACATACCTACTTCAGACACCTTTCTCTATTTAAGATTGTGCATATACCAGTACCTGTTACTTCTGATGTTGAGATAAATAAAGATTTATGATTATTATTATGATTACATGTTACTTCCTTGAAATTTAGGCAAATAAAGACTACCTACTTCGATCTCTGCTCATGATATAAATCTCCTAATCTACACGACACGGGTGATGCAAGCCACAGTGTCTGCGCCATACTTACGCCTGATGGTTTTGTAATACCACCAAGTTGCACATTCAAGTCAAGTGATGCTATAACTCGTTTTTAAGTTTTTTACTTATACCCGCACACTTTTCCATTTTTACTTCATCATCATCATCATCCTTTCAGCCGAAAGACGTCCACTGCTGGACATTTCATTCTATAATCTGTACACGTGCACAACACCTACTACCACCCAACACCTAACCTGCACCTACTTTCATAGCAAATAAAATTCTGATTCTGATTCTGACGTATGCGTTGCCATGATGAAATTACAATTCATTTTACAATTTCTAATTTTGAATAAACTGAGGATTTCATTATTAAACTCCCAAATGTCCACTATCAGACACACAGGAATGCAAAATGAAGTCACGATGGGAGCGAAGCTCATTAGTGGCGTCAGACATTCTTGTTGCATGGGTTGAAGATTAGATATGTTCTTGTTTTGTAGCAGGCAATTTGTTCTATTACTATTTCATTTAAAGTGAGCAGTCATAGCCTAATGGTGTGACCGTCGGACTGCCAAGTTATAGGTCTCAAGTTCGAACCCAATACCTCTGATTTTTCGGATTCGTGTACTTATTATATAATTATCACTTGCTTTGATGAAGGAAATCAGCATGCCTGAGAGATATTTCTCGAAGGCATGTACAATCAAGTCGGTGCCCATGAACGGCATAAAAACTCTTGACACCAGGTTAGGCACTAACCACACGAAAAGAAAGATTTCATTAAAGTGGCTTTAAATCGACCTTATTGGTGAGGTTCTTCAGAAAGGTCAGGTGCGTAGTAACTGGCGTGCGTGTATGACCAGATGTATGAACGTGGACGAGGCAAAAGGAGTATGTAAGGATCGTAGCAGGTAGCGTTCTGTGGTTTCTGCCTACCCCCATTGCAAAAGGCGTGAGTTTATGTATGTACCTTTGGTAAGACTGACTAGTAGGTTAATTTAAATATAATTTGTCATTAACATTACGAATTTAACATAAATATTTACTGGCATTTTATAATTTTGCCAATTTATAATTAGATTATAGGACAATTCAATTCAAATTTGCAATTAATTATTTAAATTTCATTATCACTTTATGTGACAATTTAATAATGTTTTTAGCTTTGTTTAAATACCTATGAATGACTTTCCTTACCTGTATATTTGTATGGCCCAAAAGCCGAAAATGATAGAACTTTTTCGTTTAAGAACAACCTGCATGTCTTGTATCTTGTGCCTTGTGTCTTATACTCATATGTCTTGTCTTGTCTCGCAGGTGGTAAAACCCGAGAGCTCCTAAACGCGGCAGGCTGGACGTTCATTGGCTGGGCACTCCACTACGTACCGTTCTGGGCGATGGGCCGCGTACTGTACTTCCACCATTACTTCCCAGCGCTGGTGTTCAGCTCTATGCTAACAGGTAATTTGATCAACTTATACTTAGTAAAAAAAGCTTTGCGTTGCTGGGCTTTCTTTTGAAGGAGGTGTACTCAGAAGAACTTAAAAAATTTAACAACAAACGAAAAATCATGGCTTGCCCCGCCCCTTGTTGTTGCGCATACGCACCTGCGCAAACACTTGACTCTTCCTGTCCATACAGGCAGAATTCCTATTGTTTCTTATAGTTCCTCGTAGAGTATGAATTTTCTCATTCTTATCCGAACAGTGGATCTTTACTTGACATAGTATGTAGCTTAATGGCGAGAGATTCACAGAATCTACACCAACATTTAAAGTTGGTACAAATCCTACAAAAATAAAATAATATATTTATAAGAAAACATAATATAAAATTTTAAATATTGTTAGTGTAGTAGTAGTAGTGTTGGACTGTCTCGTTGGTCGAGTGGTCGCAAGCGCGACTGCTGAGCATGAGGTCCTGGGTTCGATTCCCGGGTCGGGCTAAGTGTTATTGGGTTTTACCATCTGGAATTTCTCCAGCCACGGAGTATGAACGTGTGCCCGGTTGATGGCAATAGGCTCGCCCCCTATTACATGGTACTTAAACATAACTGGCGAAATGTGAGTGTACTATGAGGTACACCTCTGCTTAACCCTTCGGGGATTACAGGCGTGATGTTATGTTATAATATTAATATTGTTTTCCCCAGGTATCCTCACAGAATACCTGCTAACCAGCATCAAGAGTTTCCTGAGCCCCGAACTAGGCAGGACAGTGTACCACTGCATCATAGGACTAGTGATATCCACCACTATATACAGCTTCTACTTGTTCTCGCCGCTAGCTTACGGCATGAATGGCCCGCTGGCCCATGAGCCTAACTCCACCATGTCGGGCTTGAAATGGCTAGAGAGTTGGGAGTTTTAAAAAAAATAATAGAAAAGTTAAAATAAGGTGCATTACAGACTGGAGGGCGTTTATGGGTGACGACGTGTGTTGCAGCTCCATCTCACAGTCGGTCCATTTACGAGGGAAGAATGAAAGTTTTATTTTATTTTTTTATGGCCATGTACAGGGTGTAAGGGACAGCACATCGCAGACTGGTGTGGTGAATTCAGTATATCATACTAAGATGACCGGTACAAGAAATTATTTCAGTTACGTTATGGGAATTCCATTAATTTGATTTGTTTTATTTCTTCAACAACGACGAATTCGATGAACTCTGCAGCTGGGGCAGGAAGTGAACAGCTGATTTCACGCTTCGTTCGTTAGAATATTTCAACATCCATTGTTGGTTTTTTTGATCCATTGACATTAATGGAGTGCTGCGTACAGATAATGTAATTTTACATTGAAATAAACTAACTAAAACAAATTAAAATTTTCCGAAGAAAAATTCTGGTGGAATATGATTCAAAATAAGGAGCAAATGAATGCACCCTGTTAGTTTGAGGGGGGCTGTCCCTTACACCCTGTATACAAAGTCCCTCAGTCAAATTGATAGAATACAAAGAATGATGTGCGAGAGATAATGAAATACGATAAAAAGAATATGTGTATTGCCAGTACCAGTGCTATTCTCATGTGCTTATTTTTTATATGGATTTGTTGTTTTGGTCTGTGATACACCATAAAAGACCAACATAGTGACTGTGTAGAGTTATAATTTAAGCTAGTCTGGGTGCATGGTGAAATAAAGGGTCTTATATTTTACTTTAGAGGTAAGCAGTGTCTTTATAGATCATTGTAATATATTTGTAAAGGAGCCAGCAGATCAAAGTATTTTTAACTAATTTATTTATAATCATAGCTTATATCGAATATTTTAAATACTCAATGACTAATGCTTTAAAAAACTCCGTCCATTTTAAAGATATAATATATTTTTGATAAGATTTCATATGATTACTATTTAATAAAAATAATAACAATTTTACTGTTATTTTTTTCTATATATCACATCCCCATACACCCCTGTATTTGTGAAACCTGTTCAGATGCTATATTACACAAGAATCAACATTCTTCTTAGCGTGTCGATGGCAATCTAAATTGTGTCAGCCCATAACTGGAACATTAAAAATGGCGGATATAGCAATGGTAACTGGAACTAAGTTCAAGAGTCACTTGGAATATCTTCTGCAATTTTCGAATGAATGAACTCGGTTCAGTGCGGCAACTATGGACCTAAGGCCATCCTTAGGTCCATAGTTGCCGCACTAAACCGGATCGAGGCGAAGACCAAAGAAAATTGGACGGATTGTGTGCGGGTGTGAATAATGCTATGGACGAAAAACACTTTTTTTGCCAACGATTTCCAAAACTTATGAACACTCATAATATTTCTTTAATTTCTACTTTTTTGTGCGCTTTTTAGGGTTCCGTACTCAAAGGGTAACCAACGGGATCCTATTACTAAGCGTCCGCTATCCGTCCGTCCGCCCAGCCGTCTGTCTGTCAGCAGGCTGTATCTCATGTTTCGTAATAAGTAGACAGTTGAAATTTTCACAAAATGTGTAGTTCTGTTGCCACTATAACAACAAGAATAAAAATTAAAGAGGGCTCCCTTACTACGATGGTACTGAACCCTTCATGCGCGAGTCCGACTCGTACTTTGTCGGTTTTTTATTTTAAATCAATTAGAGAAAGGAGTGAACGGAGGCCTTTGCTCAGCAGTGGGACACAAATAGCTGATAATAATTATAAAAAAGACAATGTAGATTAAATACGTATTAAACTATTAAAAAAGTTAACTCATAAATTAGGTACTTGAGCAAATATATGGGATCACCAACATTTTCATTCAGGTACTTGAGCAAAGATATGGGATCACCCCGCGGGCAAATAAATCCCAGTCATCACAGAGTAATCAGTGTACATACAGTGAAAGAAAAGATACGCACCGAATGCATACATAACCTCCTCTTATCTTATTAGAAGTTGGTTATTGTCGTGTTTTACACGAACACCTTGAGACAGTGGTTGGAAAATAGTGATGAATTAAAGTTTGACATAATTATGTGTACGAAATCTATGAAACCATTTTGGTTTTACATATTATTTATTACTCAGAAAATAGATTTCAAGCAAAGACAAGATGCACAGAAATGCCTTTTTTCTCGAAAGACTAGATTTCATTTCAAATGTTGTCTTTTGTCAATAAAAGTTTATAATTCCTGTCTACGATAGCATCTTAAACATTTTTATAGAACTAGCAACACTCATATTAGCCAAGTTCAAAATATTTTCGAAAAAACGCAAGGAAAACATTATTAGTAGCAATCAAAGACATATTCACCATATCAAATTTATTTTGGCAGGGTATTATTGCTTAATAATGGCAAATTAAAAATCTGCGCCATTATTTCCTTCGAAACTTGTCACCGTTTTTTCTTTTTAAATTTCATATCTGGCCACTCACTCCTAAAATATTTGACATAAAAAAATACAATTACAAATGGCGTTTACGTAGTGTAGACAGATGTGTTCACGGCCACGATGGGCGATGATTCTTTGATATTACGAGAAGATGGTTATATACGTATGAACTTTCCTGTTACTTCTCTAACTTATCATAGCAACTTAAATATAATATTGGTGAAGACTGACGTAGGTGGTGTACACGTTTTGGATGTGAACTCGGGTGTGATACTGCAGTCTTCATGTCTGTCAGCGGGTAAGTAAGACGCTAATAATCTGCGAACAAAAGATTTATACTGATTTGTGTTACTAATCATATTGTATTTGGGAGGATTAGGGGTAATTTTAGTCACAGATAGTTGGCAGTGACTTTTTTCGGTGCCCTACATTGTTTCTCGATTTGACAGTTCTCAATAAACAATTCCATTTAAGCCGGATTGAAGTGTTGTCTTGTGTTTGAAGATGACGGTGGTACGCTCGGTGTGGAGTACGCGGCGGGCGCGGACCGGGTGTTCGTGTGGGACAGCAGCGGGGTTGGTGCGCGCACTGACTACAATGGAGTGCTGCTTCTCCACACGGCACTCCAGCGCCCGCTTCCATCCTCGCAGCCCGACAAAATCATAAGGATCGAGCTCGTACTATCCGAGGTATGTTCTCATTTACACTTCTGATTAATACTAGGTACCTACCAATCGCTGATCATCAACACTACCTACATAATGCAATCATGATAACAATAAGTTGATGTAAATGAGATGCTAATATGAATCTCCTTAGTCATGTATGTGAAATTGATGTTAGTTTTTGTGGATGTTTATGGGTTTTCAGGTAGTATTGAATTTTAGGATCCAATTGTAAGATTTTTGAAATTGTCTTGTTATTTTATAAATCAAAATGAGATACTGTTATCAAGCTTTCCATTTGCTAGAAATTGTGCAGAAATATTTTTTATCTTCATAATTTAGCAAGCAGTCTGATAAAATATGTGGATCAATAATTTTTGCACAATTGTCAAGTATTTCCCATTATATGATAAACCAAATAAAAATGTGTTAAACGATCAACCAACCTTATCACAGTGTTTCGCTGCACATAAATATTATTTAAAAAACTAATTGCTTGAAATTATGCAAGAATAAATGATGGTGTTGTAGATTTCTTTACTAGATTACTATCTATGCTCTAATCTGCATTTGTATCTACTAGTTTATTCTTCCTGTAATTCATACTATTCAATGTAATTAAGAAATTAATGGATTCTGATAGAACAAAGACTTATTTATTTCTCTATTAAATTATATTCATTAAAACTTATCAAGCAAACTGTATGAAGTGAGGATTTTTGTATTTGTACCCTACAGCTGTGATTTTTTTCTTATTTGATCTCTAATACACATTTGTTATTCTAATTAAGTTTAGACATTGGCAGAATAGTCTATATGGGCTTTGCCTTCCATATTAATTAAGAAACAATATCATTATAATCATCATCTGCCTAGCCTTGTTTCAACTATGTTGGGGTCGATTTCTAATCTAACCACATGTTGCTGGCCTCCACAACCCATTTAACAAACAACAATAGATTATATTCATTGCATTTGCATTTAGATAATGATTGATCTGATATCAATTTCTATGTAATTCATTCTAACTTGATTGTAGGCTGAGTTGACTTATTGGGATTTTTTATCACTTTTCTAATTGTTATGTTAGTTAACATTTTTTTTTACCATTATCATGGGTATCAACTGGATGAGGAACGCACAGAACTGGGAAATGTGGCAGAAGAACGGGTAGGCCAGTACCTAGCAGTGGCCTAACATTTTTTGTCTTGAGAGATAACTGTTTGTTAATAAAAGTTAGTATGCCAATGTGAATGTTGAATGGGCAGCAGCATTCTCTGTGTTTTATAACAACCATACTGTGATCGCCAACCCGCCTGCCAAGAGTGGCGATTATGGCAAAACCCCCCTTCTTGGGGGAGGCCTATGTCCAGCTGTGGACGTCTTTCGGCTGAAATGTTGATGATGATGAATGATGCCAATGTGAAAGCTTGCGTTTTATAAATTGGTTTTTCATCATTAACGCAAACTCAATAATCAAAGGATTACATTTTAAAGACAGTTTTCTAAATTAGAGTAGCTAAATTACTAGCATAGTACTAGTATTTGCAGTAGCTGAATTTACGTTCTTTGAAGGTATTTAAAAACTTTTTAACTGATAAATCCCCATTTTCCTTTACTCTCAAGCATTGAAAATCCAACGGGGCATTTTTATTTAGTCATTTATTGAGGTCTTGTCTAGTGCAAGTAAAAACAGACATAAGAGAAATTGTTTCAATTAGGTAATTGCATCTCAGTAGGATCTTCCCCCTTGGCATCTGTGAGTGTGGAACCATTAACACAGTATAAATTTATATTTGGGTATAAGAGTACAGTAACACCAAACGATGGATGGACTGTGTGAAGGATGACATGGCAAGAAAGGAGGTGGCTGATGAGATGACAATTAATAGAAAAGTATGGAAGAAGAAGACATGCTGCGCGAACCTTAAATAAATTCGGATTAGGGCAGGACAATGATAAGTAGTGTTACTAACACAGCTGCACAATTAGATAAAATGCCAGTAAGTCAACCAGCCTTACCAAGGGGTATTATACTACCCATTATTAGCTGGATTGTGGAGGTCAGATAGGCAGTCGCTCCATGTAAAATACTGGTACTCAGCTGCACCCAGTTAGACTGGAAGCCGACTCCTACATAGTTGGGAAAAAACTAGGCAGATGATGAATGCAATAAAATTGATAGTTGATTGAATGTTTGTTTATGGGTCATCAATCATTTTAAAATATGTAGTGAAATCTCAACACATTCAATGAAAAGCCAGTCTTCTTCGTCTTTCACTATACAAGAATTTATGAACATTCAGTGAGATCTGATTAAATTAAAATGCTGTTTTGAGTTTGCAATTATAATGTGTCTGTTGTAAGTTTATATTAATGGCATAATGTGTTATTAATTTTTGTTTAGTAGTTGTCCACACTATAGAGTGTAAACAGTAAGCTATATTACATAAGCATCTAGAAGGTTTTCTTTTGTTGTATTGGTATGAGTCATTTTGGAATAGCTACCATGCCATGGAGAAAAGATAAGCCTTTTAGTGAGGTTGGAAGCGGAGCTAACTGCCCAAAGTTCTGGCTTCACATTAAATAGGTATTAATCTATAGAAATAAATAAAATTGAAGTGTCTGTTTGTAATTTCAAAATAAAAGCTTTTTATTGAATTCATATGAAAGTATATATTTACGGTACTTATGTAAAAAGACATTTGTTTTAAATTTTTCTCTGTTGGTCTGTCTGGCTGTTTGTTCTGGCTAATCTCCGAAATGACTGGACCGATTTTGACGGAACTTTACCGACTCCTTTCCTGGCAGATAGCTGATGTTATAAGGCGTAACTTAGGCTACTTTTATATTAGAAGAAGGATTAGGGTACGGTTAAAAAAAAAACTTGAAATTTTTAACAAAATCCGATTCAAATAGGGTAGTAATATTTTTATAATAATTTCACGCGGATGAAGGTCGCGGGTAGTTGCAAATATTTGTAAGGAAAGTGACTGTTCATAGTTGACTATTAGTTTCCTCATAACAATGAAAAAAAATGTACATCTTTCCTTAATTAATTTAAAAAATATGATGAAACTGAAATGTGATTTTAAAAATGTATGGCAAAACCACAACCACAGATACTTCAAATAGCCGCAAAGCTTACTACCTCGCAGCGAGGCGGATTGGCGGCAAAAGTCAGAGATGTACCTATTGAATATACCGTAAATATGTTAATAGGTTAATCCTTTAGGATCAGTGTCTGACCGGCGAATTTCGATTTCTGGCCGGAGCAGAAGGAAAGTCAGTTGAAGATTGGTTAAAAGTGAATAATATAATGACTTTTTTTAAACATTAAAATTAAAATTTTATATTGACATTATGTAGGTACAACTTAATAAAGTGATTAAATGATCGGGTAACTTGTCAAAAATAGTAACAATTCGAAATGTGTGACCTGCATCAACATTTTACATCGCGCTTTCGTATTCGGTACTTTCTGGAAGCCTTCAGCTTTGGCCAAAACTTCCATCCATTTCGACCGAAGCCAAAGGTGTGGCCGAAGCCGAAGCATCTGTCGGACACTATTTAGCATATTAAGTTGACGAAAAGGTAAAACTGAATGAGACCTCCTCAACATGTAGGCATTATTTTAATTAACTTTTTTTTTTTTTTTTTTTTTTTTTCTTTTAATTTTAGGGACTTTTATGACGCACAGCGCATGTCAGTCCCATCGTAACCTAAAACAATATAAAAAAGAGATCAATGTATCAGGGCCATAAAGTCGAACAACTTTCTTGCTTCATCTGAACTCGGTTTAGCTAGTAATCGGTGAAATGTACCTATGTCGTTCTTGTTCAATTTTAGAGCCCTGAACAACTTGCTCCTATCAGCCTCATATCGGACACATTCCATCAACAAGTGATGTATGTCCTCTATAACTCCACACACTTCACAGTTGGGGGAGGTATTCTTTTTCATCAAGAAGGCGTATTTGTTACATGGAATGTGTCCAGATCTAAGTCTGTGAGCTGTGACTACAAATTGTCTGCTTAAATTAATATTAATAAACCAGGGCACACGGAGAGGCTGACATTGTATGGTTTTATACCAGATTCCTTTTTCTACTGAAATTTTGTTAAAGTGTTCCTTCCAATGATCATAACAAACATTTTTGAATTTAGGCAATATTTCCGAGTAATCAAGTTTAATATTAGTTTCTATTCCGTGTTTGGCTGCATATTTCGCCAACATGTCAGCCTTCTCGTTACCCTGTATTCCAATATGCGATGGGACCCATTGCAATCTCAGCTGAACACCTTTTTGATTAAGTTCATCTATCTTAGAAAGAATGTCATATGCTACCGAAGCACCTCTGTGTCCAGAGGCGCATCGAGCTATATGCTGTAGTGAACTTTTACTATCAGAGCAAATAACAATATTTCTGTCATGACAATTTCTGACAAATTTCAATGCTTCTGAGATTGCAATGAGCTCCAGCGTCATAATAGATGCAGGTTCACTTATTTTAAAGCAGTTATTATTTGAGCTATCTACGTTATTACAAGATATATAGTAAGCCGCTCCGCGTCCATCTACACTCTTCGACCCATCTGTAAAAATAGTAACCCAACCATTATATTTTGTACATAATTCTTTGGTCACTTCGTGTTTTAGTAAAGTGCAATCATAAGACCCTTTCGGTGACCTTACAGCCTCTAAATTACATTCAATAATCTCGTTCACATTAATGTTAGTGACCCATGTTCTTAGGGTGAACATCAATAAAGGGTTGGAAGACGCTACCTCAATTTCTTTAACCTCGTTATATGCTACGGCTAATATAGGAATAACCTTATTGCGCCAGTAACAATTCAGTCGAAGAGTATGGAGTTTATCCAATAGAGTATTTGTTATATTATTTTCTATGGATTTGGCTTTCAGACAAAACTTATAAGCTAAATATTTTCTTCGTATGTACAGTGGAACCACACACAGCTCACTCTCCATGACATGTATCGGAGTGGATTTGACAAAACCTCCTATAATACGCAGTGCTTGATTTTGTAATTTATTTAGCTTATCTAAGTGACATTTCGCACTCGCATCATACAAATAACAACTATAATCTATGCGACTTCTAATCAGAGCTATATAAATATGTCTTAAATGTTGAGGATGCAATCCCCAAGACCTGCCCGCTAAAACTTTAAGTAAATTAAGGTTTCTTTGAACTTTTCCAACAATTGTGTTAATATGTTTACTCCAGCGTAAGGACCTGTCGAGCCATACACCTAAATATTTATAATTGATAACTATATCTAAATTATGACTATTTATTTTAAGTTCTACCTTTGATCTTCTAAAACCTCTGCTAAAAATACACACTTTAGATTTAGCGGCCGATAGTTCTAATCCCAATTCATCTAACACATAGCACAATCTATCCAGCACTATTTGAAGTGCTCGTTAGGTTTCTTTGAAATCTTTAGACGTTCGATACAAGACAAAATCGTCTGCATATTGGCACATAGTAACATTCTGAATTTCATTGAAACACTTAATTGTGACGATGTTAAAAAGTATGGGCGAAATTGGGTCGCCCTGAGCCAATCCTCTATCTGTATATCTTATGAAAAAATTGTTTTTATCTATTTCATCTTTTATCATAAGATGTCTTTCACTCAAAAAATTCCATAAATATTGACAAAACTTTTTTCCAATCCCTATCTCATCTAAAGTGTTCACCAGTACATCTATTAACACATTATTATACGCATTCGTAACATCAAGAAAACAAGCTACTGTTGGAGTTTTATGTGAAAATCCTGTGTAGATTTGACTAACTAACTTAACTAGACAGTCCTGACAAGATTGGCCTCTCCTAAAACCAGAGGTATACTGAGATAACAACTTATTTTTTTCAATATACCACTCAATCCGCTTTGTCAACATAGAGTGAAAGATTTTACATATGCAGGATATTAAGGAGATAGGTCTTAATTTAATACTATTATTATCTGGTGAGGATTTTGGTATTGGTGTTACTAATATATTCCGCCATTGTTTTGGGATAATCCCAGTGCTAAAAATGAGGTTGTACAATTCCAGTAAATATTTTCTGCTAATAGAAGACAAATGAAATATCAAAGAATATGTAATCCCGTCAGTCCCAGGCGCTGTGTCTTTTCGTTTAAAGCAATTAATCATTTCTTGTAAAGTGAACTTGTCCTCTAGTACTGTATTATTTGATTTAAATTGATGGTGTTTTGGGTAGACGTAATCCGGAGCGAGACTACACAAGAGTTGTACCTTGTGTTCATTTGAAACAGATGACCTGGGCGATCCACGTCCCTTAATCCATCCCATACGTTTCCACATTTCAGAACTAGATGTTTTTTCATTGACACTACTGCAGTAATTTTGCCAGTCTTTTAACTTCTCCTGACTGATAGCTTTTTTAGCAGCTTTCGTTTTGTGATCCAGTAAACTTAAATTATTTGGTGTGGGATTTTTCCTAAATTTTTTTAATGCTAATCTACGTTGTGCTATTAGATGAGACAGAGTAGGATTCCAGTAAGACTTTGGCCGAAAACCATTTGTAGGATTATTACAAATTTTATTAAAAGGTATATGTTCATCCGCAGCTTTGTTCAATTGTTCTGTAAAGTTATCATATAAGGATTGTACATTTCTTGGAACGATAGTTTGTATCAAATAGTTTTCTAGAGTCTTACTGTACTCTGACCATTTCGCTAGTTTGAAGTTCCGTTTTTTAACTATACCATCCGGATTTAAGCAGCTATTATGTTTGTACGAAAATTTTATAACCAAATGGTCACTTCCTAAATTCTCGTTTATAACTTTCCAGTCCAACAAAACAGATAGATCGGAGGATACAAATGTAATGTCAGGAGAAGTAGTTTGTGCAACTCCATCAACCAAAGTCACCCTTGTCATGCTACCGTCATTAAGGGCAATAAACCCCGAGTCTAAAGCCGAATCATATAGCTGTATTCCTCTTGCGTCAGTTTTGGAGGACCAAGTTACATGGTGTCCATTAAAGTCTCCGGCAACAATACAATTGTTTGAGAATACTGAAAATATTTGTTCCCAGTCAGAAAGAGAAGTGCGAACCGAAGAAGGGCAATATATTAACACTATATTTTTAATTTCATAGCAATTCAAAAGTTTTAGGCACATAATTTCTATACCAGGATTATTGATATTGGTGTTAAACTGTTGCACTTTTAAAGATTTATGTGTTAAAATAGCTAGCCCACCAAAACCATCCAATCTATCCTTTCTAAAAGTATTATATCCACTTACATGTAAATGTTTATCCGGTTCCAACCAAGTTTCTGATACTAGCGCTATATGTACTTTTTCTTGTGCTAGTAATAATTCAAATTCATTACGTTTTGGCAACAAGCTACGTGCATTCCACTGTACAATACTAAGAGATAACTTATTTCTATTATAGTTAGCCATTGTTAAACATAAATATAATTTTTTTCCACACATCATCACTTTTGAAAACTTTAAGGAATAATCTACTACATACATCAAAGATAATTTTGACTAATTCCTGTATTTTCACATGCCAGGTTTTGTCGGAAAAACACATATCTTTAACTTTTTGATATATACTAATAAAATCTATGTTAGAGCTTGTATCCACTGTCTCTGGCAGTTCGCCTTTGTCAGTTTCTATGCATGTACTCGTAGTTTCTCGTTGTATATTGCGGCTATCTTTTTTCGTATTACTACTCATAGAGCTGGTCTCAGTTTGCTTCTTCCTCGGTATATATCTCTGTTGGTTATTTTTATTTCTCAAGCTGTCTATGTTTATCATACTACCAGATGCAACACTTAAACTTTGAACATTTGATTTTCCTGTAACTGCGTCCTTGTATGTTCTTATCTGTGTATAATTTGCATTCTCATTTTCTAAGCTTTCCGAATTCGTATTTCTCTCTGTGTCCGTTGTTGTGATGTTCAGTTGTCGAGTCCCTTTCTCTTTTAAATATAATTCCAATCCCTTTCTGTATGTACAATTTTCTTTGGTCATAATATCTCTAATTCTTTTTTCTTTTATAAAACTAGGGCACTTCTTGTACATTGCCATGTGTGGTCCTTTACAGTTAACACAAACATATTCATTTGTTTCGCAGTTTGGATGTTGATTGCCACATTTGGGGCATATTGTTTTGTTAGTTGGGCAAGATCTCGATAGGTGACCGAATTTCCAACATCTGGAACACTGTGACACTGGAAACGTATAGGGTTCCACTTTAAACCTACAACCGTAGCCGTATACGTACGGTGGCAAAGTAGCACCTTTAAAACATATCCGAACTGTTTCCGAATCAATCCATTCTCCATTGTCCGATAGTTTTTTTAGTCGTTTAACTGATAGAATTTCATTCTCACAACTCACATTTTCCAAAATTTCTTTCTCATCCGTTTCCAAATCTACTTGCCTCAGAGTCCCATAGCATAAATTGAGTTCATCCGTCATCTGTGTTCTATAACCTAAATTGGTCATCTTTTCACAATTCATCAACTTTGTAGCACTTTCTCTATTTTCGAAATGAATCAAAACCCTGAATGCACTTTTATACACCATTTTAATTATATTAGGAATATTACATGATCGTAACAGCTTCGCCATTCCAAATTGTTTCGGCAAAGTTTCTTTTCCAGTCACACATATAATATGCTTCTCCTCTTCAGTATTTTTATCATCTTCCGTCACCAAACTATTGTTGACCGAGTTTTTCCTGTTTGGTCTTTTATGCCCCCTAACTACTGTTACAAAACCATCTTCCTCCACAATCTCCTCATCATCCGGCCGCCCTCTCTTCTCCACAACTCGTTGATCACACTCTTCACTCTGCCTCACCTCCTCCATTAACGTAGTATTAAATGATTGCTCACTTTCCATAACTATGTTCTGCGTTTCATTGTCACTTAAGTCACACGTACTCACATTACTTATTTCATCCATTTAAGATTAACATAATTATTAAGTGGGTAGTCTTAAAAAAAATGCCGCGCGATAGTAATATTACGGTCCGACGTTCCAAACGTGTGCGTCCGACTCGGCTGCTCACGCGCAACTGTTAATTAACTTCTGCTGTAGCCTGTAACGTCTCACTGCTGGTTCAATCTTGACCCGTTTGACTTAATAACTTCCATCTCTAGTCTACATCTCTATGCTGCATACAACGAATGATGATCAATAGTTGACAATGGAAACATAGCATAATGCCTTATGCATAATGTGAATACCATTATCTAGACATGTTGAACCATATTGTTTTGCTAAGTTAAATTAGTTCAACATAAATTGGATTTCAATGGTCATAAAGGTTATTGCATTGATGGAATGATAACACTGGTCAACAAAATTTTGTAAAAAGAAAGTTGGCTACTAATTTGGAAATACCTACCTACCCTCATTACAACACAATATTTATTTTGATTTTATCAGGTCTAGTTTTTGTGTTACAGCTACTATCCGTAAAATTGAATCAAGGGTGTGGTTTTAAATGTTCCTTAGTAAGTGATTCATAAATAATGTGAAAAAAATGTCAGAAATATTCTGACAAGTTTTGTTACATTTGTGGAGATATGACTTTTAAAACTCAATGAAAAATTTGATGCCATTAATGACCATGGTGTGAACATTTCGGCTTTGACAAGACAAAGCATTGGTTCCTCGCAACCTGGCGATGTATTTTGCCCACCTTTACTTAAGCCCAATAAGGCTCATGAAAATCTTCATCAACGCAATGGATCGGACTTGTAGGAAGAAAATTTTGATGAACAGAGGTACTTACACAAAAATTTTAGATTTTTGGCGGTCTTCAAATCAGACAATTGTTGATAGATGAAAGAAAACTTAGTGATTTAGAAAAATCTGCGTGGGAATCCTTTTTGAAAGTGACTTAATTCTCGGAAATCACCCAAAGTGCTGTCGAGGAGCTCTTATCCACTTATAAGGCTTTTGATTGTAACAAATCCTTAAAAATACATTCCCTACATTCACATTTGGTGTTCTTTCCCGTACATCTGTGCGCCGTCAGCAATGAACACAATGAAAGATTCCACTAGGACATTTAATACAATATAAAAACGAAATCAGGGCAAGTGGAGTCCAGATATTATGCTCGCTACTGTCGGACAGTACAATGAGACCTCCCTAAACCAAAAAAACAGAAGAAAATGATAAGGGCATTGTCATTAATACTGCAATACCATAACATTATAAACAGACTACAAATAGAACTAAAATAATGATAAAAATAAGAATAAAAGTAAGCATAAAGTATACCATAACATAACTTCGTTTTATAAGATTTTAAACTATCATGGTCACTAACATATAACATATAACTTCGTTTTGTTTCAAACACAAAAAAAAACAATAAAACTATTCGTATTTGAAATCTTTTAATATCAATTCTATTATCACTACCATCTTTCTAAATATAACTAGATAAAAGATTTCATGTTACTTACAAAAAGTGTTTTACCAGTGTAATAAGCAAAGCGAAATTCATCATCATGTTCCAGAAAATTCCGCCTTCTTTACTCTGCTAGTGGACTGGTGGCTCTGTGGTAACAAACTCGACTTTGTTGTCATAAGTCGTGAGTTCCAGACCATATTTTATTTCATTACCTCTGCTCGTCCGAATACTAGCGACCCGTCCCGGCTTCGCACGGGTGCAAAATACAAACCTTCCTCTTAAATCGCTCTATCTATTTTTGAAAACCGCGTCAAAATGTGTTGCGTACGTAGACACTGCATACATAGGGACAGACAGCGACTTTGTTTTATACTAAGCAGTGATTTATTCCAATAAATGTGACATCTCGCACTGGGGGGCATACATTATGGCGTACTCCCTCAAAAAGAGGGGGGGGGGGTCTGTGTCCCAGCGCTGGGAAAATTCAAGGATAATTATGCACGCTAGAGGTGATTTTAGAGAAATATTTTAACTACTATCTTAAAAAGTAAATGTACTTTGCATGGAGTGTTTGTGTGAAAAGATGTTATGTAAATGAGGCCCAGTTGTCATGTTTGGTTTATTTACTTTTTACCATGACCACAACAATTACAGTAATTTTTTTTTTTGCCGTAATTAAGTAAGTAAGTGCTTATTTTTGTCAACTATTTTTCCAATTCGTAGTAGAGGCTCAGAGTCTGAACCGACTTACTGACTTGTCGATAGCTAGCCTTACTACCTCTATTATATGGTTCTAAAAGCTATTTTACCTTGTAAAACTGTTTCTTTTTTACTTTTAGCTGTTGTTCGTGCCCTTCGTTCCCGTGAAATGATTATAAAAATATTACTTTACATTTCGATCGGATTTTGTTACCAATTTCATAAGTTTTATTTTTTTTGAACGGAACTGTATTCCTTTTTCTAAAATAAAAGTAGCCTAAGTTCCTTCCTTCTTACAAAATCAGCTATCTGCCAGTTAAAGTCCCGTCAAAATCGGTCGAGCAGTTTCGGAGATTATCCGGAACAAATGAGAAAAAAAGTTTTTTTTATAACTACTGTATATACTTTCATATGGATTCAAGTATTTTGTAATTACAAAAAACCACTCACTGCATTTTAAAAGCTATTTAACCATGTGTAACTGAAAGAATCTATTTTTCTTATTTACTCTTGGCGTCTGATCTAAATTGAGTGGCGCAGGATCGTCTGTTGTGATGTTTAGCCTTTTAAAAAAACTGAAGAAGTTTCTCTACCAAAATTTTATTTGGCAAAGTAATTATAAAAATGCATAAAATCTATACATTTGGGCTACTTTAGGAAGTGCCTAATGAAAATAGTTGGCGTGACAGTATATGATTGATTACAGCACACACTCTGCTTTAGGGCAGGCTTATCGTCTCCTCGGCTCTACGATAATAAAATATGCTTGGTGACGTGTCGGCGGTACGATAGGGCATTCAGAAATAATGACTTAACTACCGTTTAACAGAAAACTACTAAAAATAAACGTGCAAAACTAGGTATGCATGCTTCGTATTAATTTGTATTGTTATTTCGGTTCTCCCCCCTCTCCAAACATTAAATGTATTAATATACAACATTAGTTTTAGTATATGCGAATCCTGAAACACGTGTCTAATATTTTTATGTAAATAATCTATGTACAAAATTTCAAAACTGTATCATGAAAAATCACAAAGTTACAAGCTTGTTCTGTTACCTGGTTGTCCGTACTAAAACGTGGTAACCACGCGGTGCGCCCGCGCGCGCGCCTTCAGCGTCGTCTTGAGCTCATTGATAATAATAATTTTCAGTAGGTACCTAAATTATTGCGATAGGTACGTAGTGTCGCTCGGTGTCCAACTTGTAACCTTTTTAAAATATTTTTGGGACAAAATATAACATGGTTTAAAAATAATTGGACTGGATTCAGTTAGTTATTCTGAACAAACTAAATTCAGGTTTCGCATATACTAAAAATAATGTTGTATATCGATAGCGGCAATACACCAACGGTTCAGTACGCGCGGACTAACAAAAGGTTGTAAGTTTGATTTCCACCCGTTTACCACATCTTATGTCATTATGTGACCAGGCAATACAAAATTCATAGAAATTTAAAATGTACTGTGTACTGTCGCCAGCGCATCAAGATACTACCAACGGCCAAATTTTCTCAATCGATTTTGAACTTGACTATCAACATTTTATGGTTTAAAATCATTTGGAGAAATTTGACAGTTTGTGGTAACTTGATGTGCTGGCGACTGTAAATAAGAGAAAGATGTCTGACCTAATATAATATGAGAGAAAAAACTCTATCAAAGAGTGCTGTCTATAACACCACGGAAAGCTAATGTTAATAAAAATTCTGTTAATATGGGTTATAAATAGGACGGGGAACTTATTGTTTCACATTTAGTGGTGTTCTTACCGGAATATTTGCATTGCGTCCATTAGTTATGTTGCACATGGCTGAAATAATAAATGCCCCAAATGTAAATAAAAAGTATTAATATTGATATCAAGAAAAAGTCAAAAGTACAGTCAACAAAAAAGTTCATTATCCAGCTTAGTAATCTAAGTCTTTCCGTAGGCTTTGCGCCCAGTAAATGTAGCTATGTAATTACATTTTTTTTTCTTACCGTTTATTGTCCCACTGCTGGGCAAAGGTATTCCCCATAGCCTTCCATTCTTTATGTGCGGTTTTCTCCGGCCAATCTGTCACAATTGCTTCTAAGTCGACACGCCAGCTTTTTCTAGGCCTCCCCCGGCGTCGACTCCCGTTTTTTGGCACCCACTGCGTGACGACTTTGGTAGACTATCGGCCCTAATGCATTCTACCAGTCATTCTTCTTCAACCCAGCAGTCTTATTTCTTACATCAGCGATTTCAGTTTTTGATTGTCATTTAATTACATAACACGGAATAATTAACAACTGAGCAGACATTCCAACATGGTTTGACTGATGAGTTTCAGCCTGGTTACTTATCCTTTTTGCCGACTTTACTTTCACTGTTCGACATAAAAGCACTACATATATTGGCGCTAGTTTATCGCCGTCTACAAACACCATTTCAGAATTTCGAGCTGTTGTTAAGCTACTCGGAATAACCAAATACCGCATGCCCTACTTAGGAATAAAAACCTTTTACCCAGATAGACGCGATCAATAAAATATTACTACGTAATAAATCGTAGTTTGCTATTGTGCCGAGGGGTTTTAGTATTAATCATAAAATAGTATTTCAGTTCAGGATATCACGCACGTTGACATCAATTTGAGTGCCTAATTAAAAAAAATAACACGATTAATGGAACACATATTCCGGAGAAGATATTCCTATCTTCCGTGATATTCAACTATTGTGAACTCCCGGAAAACAGAGAGCAGAGAGCAGCGGTGGCCCAGTGGTGGCGGTCCCGACTTACGAGGCGCATTACTTTGTGTAATTTATTTCATCACCACTGCTCTCAAAACGGTGAAGGAAAACATCGTGAGGAAACCGGCATGTCCTAGAACCAAAAATTCGAAGACATGAGACATCTACCAACCCGCACTGGGCCCGCGTGGTGGATTATAGCCCATTCCCTCTCATAGAGAGGAGGCCTGTGTCCCAGCAGTGGGAACATTATAGGCTGATTATGATGAACTCCCGGAAAACATCGTGAGGAAACCGCTATGTCCTAGAACCGAAAATTCGAAGACATGTGACATCTACCAACCTGCATTTTGCACGCGTGGTGGATTATAGCCCATTGCCTCTCATAGAGAGAAGGCCTGTGTCCCAGCAGTGAGAAAATTAAAGGCTGATTATGCTTATGCTATGTGAGCTCCCGATATTTCGACGCTGTTGCAAACGCCATGATAGCGCGTTGTTTGATTCATTGAAATGTAAGATGTTGTATTATCTGTGTACCTCATGAGATTTCCTACAGGAAAAGATGACTAACTTGCATGCTTTCATACCTTTCATCCTCGACTAAACTCCTGAGTGCTCACCTTCGTTGAGAAGCTCGTAGCTAAATAATAACAGCCGCTGGGGTCGATCTTCAGGTTAAGCCGCGCTTGCCAGGCTTGGTCCGTTGATTTATGACCTATGATTACATACAGTTTCTTCCGTGCGTCGGAAAGCACGTTAAGCCGTTGGTCGCGGCTGTCAATAGTAGATCTTTCACAGTCATTACAGGTAGTCAGTGGCCCGAAAGTCTGACAACCATTCTTATCAAGGGATATCGTATTACCCTGTACTAACTGGGTTGTGGATGTCAGATCGGCAGTCGCTTCATGCAAATACTGCTATTCAGCTGCATACCGTTAGACTGGAAGCCGACCCCAACACAGTTTGGGAAAAGGCTATGCAGACGATGTTGTCGGTCAGTAAGGGGAATTATGTTGGTGTACTAAAAATAAACGTGATGTCTTATTCTACATCATCTAAAATTCTCTAATGATATCTAATAATATAAAATCTATGTTTGGATTTCTGTGCCTGTAAAAGAGTTACGTCATACTAGCTGTTGGGTCTTGTACGGAAGTGTCATGTATCCTCGATAAGCACTTAGGATAGAAGCGTCATATTGTGTGTGTTTCATACGGGAAGGGAACGAACTTATCACGCGGTTGGGTTCGCGAAAACGGTAATATCTTCACTTGTGAAAACGATGACGACAATAATTAGCTTTACCAAGAATATGGATAGATTGTGTGCCGGAAGACCACGAGGGGCCTTAGTGACAATGCTTGGGGTTCTTGGTCAGCAGTAAAAGTATTTTGGCTAAACGGCTGGGTTCGGTTCGGTCTATAACTTCCGGAGTACTCGGAACGTGGTCTACGTTCTCTGTTTTAGACAGAGCGGACCATCACGGCACACCACGCATGCTGCGGGTTGCTGTATGTCACATCTAGAATTTTTCAATGCAATGGTGATGAAGTAAATTATACAATGTCTTCCTGCATTGCATTTCAGTAATCAGTGCCGTCACCCCCCTGGAGCCGTGACTGCTCTGAAGTTAAATACGCCACCAGAAATATTCATTTATTGAAAACCTCGGAAGCAATACTTGATTATTTGCAATAGTATCAGGGTCTCCACTAGATGAACTTACTACCCACGAACTATTTTGCTCCGACTCAACATATTAGAAGGTCATCCTCGTATATTGCTGTGGTGTAAAAATACAACCTTCCATCATATCGAAGTCTATTCCTGTCTGAAGGTATACAAGGAGAAACTCACTAACATATCAAAGCATAATTTACCCACTGGGGTTTACAGTAACTTTAACATTTTTTTTTGTACAGAATGTAATTTTTATAATGTAAGCTTGAATCCAATCAAGTAACGAGTTAATACGTGGTACCCGTTTGTGCATCGGTGTCCCTTCCACTCGGTATAGGCCTAGAGAAGTGGATTTCAAAGCGTTTAGTATTTATATAACGAACTTAACAGTGTTGACATAAGGTTTTCTTTAGCTAAGTCATTGACTTATCCATCGCTGATAGAATTTTACTCCGACCCTTGGGTAAAAGCCGAAATAGGGGTCGAAAGTTTGTTAAAGAAAGTCCGAAATCGCGGGCAAAGTCGAAGGATATTAGATGTTTTCGTTCATGACTCATTGGAGATCGCTACGCAATGGAGCGGGCACGCGGCACAATCGATTTACTATTCAAAGTGTATTACTGTGTAGTGGTGGAGTGTGGATAGTATATTGTAATGTGTTTAGTTTTGTTACAATTAATTTATTCTAATCCGATGTAGTAGGGTGGGCCGTTGGGGTGATAGTTTTTGGGGAAATGGCGGTGTTCTCGATAAAGACAATATTTTTTTTTAAACACGCAAATGTAAATTACGTTAACGTTACGCGTATTTCTAAACTGAATCAATGAACTTTTGAACTTGTGTATTTAGTTTTCAGATGACGGATCTCGTTTCCTCTCCCTATTACTATTTTGCTCTTTGTTTATGAATCAAAATACAGATTATATTTTATAAGTATTAGAAATTAGTTAAATGTTATCGACTCGTCTGCCGATTGCTGCACTGATTTTGCCAAAATCATTTCAATCGACGTCCTTCAACAAATACACAAATGAATAAAAACATATAATTGTTGTTTTGTTGCAGGCGGTGCTCCTGTACCAATGTCTTCAGAGTCTAGACGCACACTCCATCGAGGGTCTGACAGACTTCATCAACGAGCTGAAGAACTCCATCGACGCAGAACCTGTCAGGAAAGGAGTCAAGGCACAAAAGGTAATGCGTCATTTTGTACAAATACGTATAATTTTAATTACTAGAAATCAAATATATAAAGGGTGTATATAGACCCTTAACATGCGAGACGAGAAAGGCACTTGTTCTTCCAGTCTTTGCGATATTTTTTTTTGTTATAGACCATGCCTGAGAACCTTCTAGTTACGGAGATATTGGGGGTCAAAGTTCCAACTTTATCACAACTTTTTTTTAAATACATGTTTTTAATGTAGGTTTTTTACACGACCCCCGTACTATTCAATCCATCCATCAGCACAACGCTGTGAGTGCTTTCCATCGAGTCCTACCGTAAAACGTGATTTTTCACCCCAAAAAAAGTCTATTTCCAGCAATAATTTTCAATCAATGTCGATTCAATTGTAGCTATGTTTACCTAGTTTGAGTAATTAAAAGTTGTAAATGAAAGTATAAGAGAGGGGGGGGGGGTTCTATAGTAATACAACCCCTGTTAGTAAACAATGGGAGACGGAATGTATGAATTTTCATCGACGGTAGTTTTTTTCGCCAGTAATGTTATTTGAAACAGTGTACCAACTAACTTTATTAAAATCTTCCAGTGGAGCACAGTAACAATCTGCCTACCACAATCCACCCTCCGGCTGGTCACAACCGGCGTGGTACAGGAGTTGAAGGGCCAGAATCGGCGGATACCAGCGCTGGCCATTGCGTCCGCAGTGGGCCAGCGCGCCAACGAGCTGGTGCCATGCTCCCGCGACGAGGAGACCAGGCCGCTCATGTACAGCGAGGCCGAGAGGAAGGAGACCTTCAAGCGGTGGCCGCACATGGACTACAAGTGAGTACAGGCTGATCAGCACTGGCATGATCCAGCATCTGAAAGGCCAGCAGTAGAAGATTCCGACGCTGGTCTTCGCGCACAGGTGGAGCAATGATTTCCTCAGGATGGCTGCTCACAGATTCACAGCTGCATGAGTGTGACAGTGGATTGAGTTTTTATGGAGAGGCAGGTGCAGCAGTGGTACAATATAGTATAGGATAATATCACACTGCCTGTTAGAGGTCTCCTGCATAGATTTACCTATCTCTCGGTCTTTTATGGCTAATCTTTTATTTATGAAGGATTCCAAGTGCTTACGTAAGCGTCCCATAGATCAGAATAACAGTAAAAGAAAGTGAAACGCCGTTATAAAGGCAGAGGTGTACAATCAGTACAACACTCCCATATTTAGTCACATAATATGTTACAAATTCCATAAAGAAGCAAACCCCACGCTACTTTTGAAAGTAGGATTCTAAAACTGAAAATAGTACATGAAAGAACGCTATATAAAACTGATTTTTCTTTCCCTATACATAAATACTGTTCTATTTATAAAAGTTTGATTCTAAAAATAACCATCAAAGAAAAAAAGAATGATATAAAAGTTTTCGGGTCCCCACAAAAGAAAACTTAATACGAACTTGAATTTAGATTTTTTTAGCTTCTGTTTACAAAAACTTTAATACAGAGGGTATTTGAAACTTTTTGCCGTAATAATGCGTGAAACAAAAGAGGAAAGATCCGTGAATAAGCAATAAGCATGGTCTGGTCAGTCGCATGAGACCGGTCAATGTGGCGACACTTGGGGGAGGCCTATGTCCAGCAGTGGACGTCTTTCGGCTGAAATGATGATGATGATGGGCTGGATTGTCCGGAATAGGCCTTTCTTCCTTATTGTATCGTACAATAAAATCATATGTTAACAATGAAAAAAACTGGGATCAAATTTAAACACACCTGTTTCTGATTTAAAAAAACATCTCTCGACAACATGACTTCAACACATCAATAATATCCATTTCTTTTACCTACAGATGGGCCCTCCCCGCTCGGATGGCTCAAGCAGGCTTCTACCACCAGCCCTCACCGAGCGGCGACGACCGCGCCATGTGTTTCACTTGCCTCGTATGTCTGGTCTGCTGGGAGAAGTCGGACGAGCCCTGGGTGGAGCATGAGAGGCATTCGCCCAACTGCCCTTTCGTTAGGGGCGAATATACGCACAATGTGCCCATCTCGGTGAGTTGAATTAAATGTTTTTATCCTAACACACGCGACACAAATTCGCCGAATTACATTTCATGTTGCATTGCATGAGTCTGGACAGTTCATTCGTGTTACATTTCACGTTACGTTATACCAATTTCTACCTGTCATTACATGTCCGTTTTTACTTGCACTAAGGGCACCTAAATGCTGCCCTGGTATCCGACAAAACAATAAATGCAATGATGTTTCAGTTACGATTGGAATTTAAACTCCGCGCTATTTCGAGGGTCTCAAACCCAATAGTGCCCCTATATAGGGTGTAACATAATAAATGCAAGACCTCGTGTGGTGTCAAAACTCAAATTTTCAAAAACTTGTAGAACAAACGTTGTTCAGTTTTATGGTCCGAAAGACCACACGTGTTTGTGTTTATTGTGTTACACCTTGTATAATGCATTAATTTAGGTGTTGTCGCCTTATGTTAGTGAAAAACAACTTTAATCTCAATGTAAGTTTTTAAACTGCCATGGTCACTAACATTATCATTAACACTAGAATCGGGATATTTACCATGTTTACTGTTTGGCGCTGTTGCAAGCACCATGATCACGGATAAACTGAAGTTATTGCGGGTGGGTGTTTATGAGCAGACAAAACGGGAGAATAAGAGACAGTGGCGGTGATGGTGGTAGCGGTACTGAGTGCAAGAAAGAGGGTAGACCGATTTGTCTGCTCATAAACACCCACCTGCAATAACTTCAGTTTATCCGTGATCATGGTGCTTGCAACAGCCCCGAAATATCTTAAAACAAACAGTAAACATGGTAAATATCCCGTTTCTAGTGTTAATGATAACTTTAAACTCGTAATTTAACTTTCTCTATGAGAACTGACTGAAGTATTTCATCACTTCCATCTCACAAGTAGTGGTCGCTTCGGTCGTCGTACGTGAGGTGTATGTATCGGTCGTGGTTAAGATATTAAGGAGATGCAACTGAATTTAAGCTATAACTGACCATTTATAACAGTAGAAATGTAAATACAATATATTATGTTATGATAAACAATCTTAGAAGACATTATAAAGACGCTTTAGAGTACGTATATTCTTCTTAGCGTGTCGATGGTAATCTAAATTGTGTCAAACCCGAACTAAGCTACTAGTTTTTCACCTTCAGTAGCGTCCATCAGTTCCTGTAGTGAACGAACAACAGGACACGCAGGACACGATATTAAGTGCCCCATCGTTTGTAGAACAGCACCATATTTACACTCCAGGGCAGAGTCATTAATGGATCTCCACCTGAGCAGGTTTTCCTTGCTGCGGCCAACCTGGGTCCGGAGTCTATTTAAAGACTTCCAGGTCAGCCATGGCAACTCATGTCCAGGTGGGAGATTTTTAGCAGGAGGAACGTATCAAAAGACAGCTTGTCTTGTCCGAGTACCTGATATATTTTCCATACACACATGCATGTAATACATAAAATGTTCTACTTATCAACTAACTATACCAGAATAGGCTTATGTAATATATTACGAGGCTAACACACACTTGCGCTTTTTCAAGTGTTTATCATCCGTTTTTCTGTCTAGGGCTTGTCTAGTCAGTTATTCAAACAAATATGTTTTACAACGACATACACTAACACACACACACATGCACAGTCACCAACAACTCAGGATTGTGGTCACGAGTGAGAAAATGGTAAAATAAAGACACCTGAGATTAACCGCAACATTGCTCTTTTATTTGTGCACGCATGTTTAGATTTATAACAATGGAAAGTATAAAGGACATGTCATGTGAAAAGTTTCGAGTTAGACATGAATGTGGATAACTAGATTAAAGAAACTATAGATGGAATGTCTGTAAAACATATATCCATACACTTCGTATGGATGAAAAGACTTGCCGCATCCACCATCGAACTAGTGACTGGGTTTTGTAGGTCAGACAGGCAGTCGTTCCATGCAAAATACTGGTAGTCAGAGCTTAATCCGGTTAGACTGGAAACTGACGCAAGCCCTAGTTGGGAATAGATAGACACATGATGACTTGTAAGACGACGATGACTCACAATAAATAGACAGACCGTTACCTCGTATTGAACCTTAGACTTCATAAGCTCATCCATAGTTAAGCGCTACTGAGTACAGAAAAAAGTCCTTTTTTTAACTTTTTATCTGTACGTTTGATTTTTTTCCCTCGATATACTACGCAATATTGTGTATGCGTCTTCCGTCTGCCTGTATAATTATATTTTTTATCGTATACAACATTATTTTTAGTATATGCGAAACCTGAATATAGTTTGTATTTAAACCATGTTATATTTTTTACCAAAAATATTTACTAAAGTTAAAAGTTGGACACCGAGCGACTTTAATACCTATCGCAATAATTTAGGTACCTAATGCCAAATTATTATTATCAATGAGCTCAAGACGACGCTGGAGGCGCGCGCTGCGTGGTGACCACGATTTTGTGCGGACAACTAGATCACAGAACAAGCTTATAACTTTGTGATTTTTCATGATACAGACACAGACACGTGTATCAGGTTTCGCATAAACTAAAAGTAATGTTGTATACGTATCGAGTACGGGTCTTGCGCGTCACATGACGTTGTTCCTATTGCCGATCGCTCAAGCGCAAGCCGCGATGATTCATCTTTAACCAAGTTGTCATGTTACATGAATCACAAATAATACAAAGATTTGTATAATATCAGAATGATGAAACTCGTTTTCTGATTGTAAATATGTACCTATCATGGTTGTTAGGTACGCTGTTTATTTATTGAGGATAGTTTATTGTGCTAAGTCATTGTTTTGGGTACCCAATAAGCATTGTAATGCTTCTAGATAGGATCCTTAAACAAAGATCACCATCACCACCATCACCGCATCACCTTTGTACTATTTTCTGTTCCTTTCTTCTTTTCTGTATTTAGTGTGTCCATAAACTGTTAAATAAATAAATAAATAAAGATTGGCAACTCTGGACTGACGGAGGTGGAAGGAGAAAGGGCCCAGTATTTGGACGACACAGTCCATTAATAGATAAGATTACCTCAATGAAACAGCAGCGGGGTGTGGTTGTGGAGCTGTGTCACAAACTATGCTCCACCTCCTATCCTGCCCTCTTAGCCCAATAACATGCAGCCGAAGTGACCTTTGCTCTGCTACCGACGACGCGGTGGAAGTGGCGATGTTTTGGGCTAACAAAATATAAAATTTGTCGTGTCAGCGATACGATGTAGAAAAAAATAGATAAGATGATGTATGCAGCTATCTCTTTAAATAAGAATGCAGTACGTATATTGTTTATGTGCAGCGGCAGGGATACGGGGATAGCGAGCATCTAAAATTGAGTTATTGACTTTCTGTACTATCATGGTTGAGAATAAATCCTTTAACAAATCATGGTACTTGACAGCTCTGGACATAGAGAGCCCTTTGCCCAACAGTGGGACGATACCGGCTAGAAATAGACAAGAGGTATCTCTATAAAAATATGCAGAAATTAGATGGCTTAAAGGCAGGGTCAGGTTGAGAACTAGAAAGATAGGTGAGCTGTTGATTTATTACCGATAGCTGATTATGATTAATGATTGTTCGGGAAACCAATTCGTATTAAAATGGCTCAGAGAGAGATAGCTGCTGCGTACATTAGGTACTAAGATAACTCAGTTACTAATATATAGTTCACCACGTAACTAAAACCTGCGCAGTGATTGAATTTCAAGCCTGACTTGAAGTGAAGCAAAAATAATATAAAAATGACAATAAAATTGCTTATATGTATTTACAAAAACACAAGTTGTACAACATATTATTTGCTGTCTAAATATACAATACCGTTGTATTGTTGGTCTCATCTTGGGCCTCGTTACGTGGTGCGCACTATACGCTGCTATCTCAGTAAATAGGTGTACAGAAAACTAAGACTTATTTGTAGAGGCAGGTTGAAAACTAGGGATAGTGCTTACCAAAAAATGAGTTCTCTTTTTGTAACTGACACGCTTTCAATTATGAATATTGTATCTCTTTTGAAAAAAAAACTTTTTTTTAAACTTTGTAATACGACGGCTACGAAATTTTTTTTTTTTAAATTAAATCCTGACTTATCTATAAATCTGAGTAAACAATTTTGAAGCCTCCTATTTTATTTTTGATTTATCCGACGTTAGTTTTGTTCACGTGTGGGTTTATAATTATAAATATTAAAGCCCAGACCAGACCCAACATATACATAGTAAATAAATTAAAAATCAAACAGATAGAGGAGTTTGTATATAAGGATGAATGGATACCTGGAAAGCAGGAAGTTATTTTTACATATTTATTTTGTACCCTATCACAATGTTTTTTTATTTAACCCAAAGGTTGACTGGTAGAGAATGCCTTGTGGCATTAAGTCCGCCTATGTACCACTATTGTACATGAAGTTTAAATAAATAAATAATACCTATTCTTGTTTCAGGGTTTGTGAAATGAAACTAAAGTAGCTCTTGTTGACAGTAATAATTTACTTACAATTTTCCATAATATCTGCTTCAATATTTAAATAAACTAAAATAATTTAGGAAATAGTTCAAAATCCATTCATAACAGCACAACACAGCACTTTAAACACAATCTTTTAAACTACACATAATGTTTACTTGCTCCAATAATAAGGATGCTGACTATCTGAAACAATTCAAAGAAGTTTGATAAGAACCGTATTCTAGAATAGTGCTGTGTCAGTCATGCAGCCCAATTATAGACATAGATTAATGTGCATGACTCGAATTTGCAAGTTCAGATTTGTATCAAAATTGTTAGTTCTTTTTTTGCATGACCATGCATCGTTCTAGAATATAGCCTCGAGTTTCTAGGGATTAATGAAAAAATTCTTAACGTTGTAAATAGGACAATAGTAAATAGGAAATAGAACTTTCAGAATTTTCTTATGTTTTCTGTTCCCACGTGTTTCACTAGTTTGCAACTTTTGCACACGCTTCACCGCATGGTATGCTCACAGTGAATGCTCTATGGTAACTGTCGGTCAGTGTCTTCTGAACTCAAGACATCACTCATTATCGGTTTGGAGGCGCGGCTCGCCACAGTGATTCGGCAATTCTTTAATCTTAGTGATAACACGTCACCCACATCTCAGTATAACCGTAATATAAATAATAATAATTCGTAATTTTGTTACGCGTAATCATGATCAGTATTTAAGTACATTTTTAGAACTGTTTATTTTTTATTATTTTGATTAAGATTCGAGTTCAAATACCGTTGCTCCCTTGACATGACGTGGCAGAATAAAAAGGATACGTAATGATGACGGGTCGTTTTAAACTTGGAAGACTATGAACTTAGGCGCTAATGCTAAGATTATTTTATGTGTCATAGTTTGAAAGCCTTCTATACTCAACAGGTGACCAATGCGACAGCATGTGCGGTTCCCTGTACCAACGTAACGGTCGTGTCAAAGGGGAATACGGGGGACCTGATCGCGACGGGCACTCCTGAGGGCAAAGTCAACATCTGGAAGTTCGATTGCGGTCTGAAGCTGGTGAAGTTCATTCACCTGTCGCCGTATGACTCGATATTCAGCGGCATGCTAACGACCGATAGTAATAAAGTTTGGTCGGCTAGCTTGGAGAAGGATAGTTGTGAGTGTTTTGTCGTGGTTGAGTTTTTTTTTCTTTGTTTTTGTATGTGTTAATGGTTTTTTATTCATGTTAAGTTGCCTTGTTGTTTTCAATATTATAACCTCTTTTGTTTTGATATTTTACAGTAATTTTGATGATGGTTCACGCTTATTTTAATGTTTTATGAATAGTTTATTTTTGATTGTGTTTTAAGAGCAGAAATTATTGTATAGACCTGGTATTAATAAAGCATTTTGTTGCCACAGCTACGTACGGCGTCGAGCTAACGGCGATGGCTTTCGTCGGCATGACGTCACAGCAAGAGGCTTACCCACAAACACAGAACTCGGAGAGCACAGAGAAAGAGACCAACACGAACAAGACGAAGCCGTCCCTCATGTGCGCCGTCGTCATCACACGCACCAACACCACACAGACTGACCAGCCTATCAAGGAAGACTCCAGCAAAGCACTCTTTGACGCAGGGGCTGACAAAGAAAGCGTTCAAGCAATGAACGACCAAAACGAAGCTAAAAACAACTTAACAACAAACAAAATGCTGTTTCTTCTAACTTATGACATACACAGCTCACTAGCCGGCTCGATCACCACAGTAGTACACACGTCTAACAGTAGCGGTAACTCCAAACCAGGTGGCAGCAAGAAAGTCTGCACCGTAGCGAGGCCTGACGACGCGAACATATACGACGAGATATACTTCCAGTACTCCGATGAAGACACTGAGCTTCCACAATGCACAAATAGCTTACTAGACGAGCAAATCAGTAATGTTATTAACTTAAATGCTTCGTCTAGCAAAGAGGCCTGCAAGGTATGGGATTCAGCTAAACCTAAGACGTATATACTGGCGAAACATTTCAAGGTGATGCCGCCGCCGCCTCCTACAGCCTTGTTACCAGAGTTACAAGAAGCTGGGCAAGCGACGATGCTAGACTTCGTAGGCAAGATCTCTCAGCTCAAAAGCTGGAAGAGCGGCAACCTCGACTCTGTTGGTACGAAACTAGCAGACCAAACTGACGCGGTGTTGCAACAAGCGGACCCTATAACGCACTACCTGAATATGAATGGACCTCTAGAGATCTCAGATTTAAAGTGGTATGAAGGCGGAGATGGGACGGAAAAAGTTAAGGTAACGACCTTCGGCGGTGGAAGCAAAGTTGGTACACAGACAGCTATCACTAACAGTAATAACGACGGTTTTGACAGCGATCCACCTCAAGAAGAGGCGGTTTCACAAGGCATTGCAGTCCAGTGCTTGACTCTCCCACCAAAATTGAACTTCAAAGACGATTCCAAGGTCACGCATTTGCTACCAACGGAAGATAAAGAACATTTGCTCGTAGTCATATCAAGCATTGAGCCAGAAAAGGTCAAAGTTGAGGAGGAGACTGACAACGATGGCGACACCAAAATGGAAGTCGACGAAGTCACTGAGCCCAGTGACAAACTGAAATCTGACGCGAAGGCTTTCTTCCTTCTGTATAAAATTAACAGTAAAACTTCAATTTACACGTTAGAAGACCACCCGTTGTCCTACAAAGAACTACCTTTCAATGAGAGTCCGGTCGATCTGTGTTTGTTACCAACGGATAAACACGACCAGTATTCGTTCGCCGCTGTTGGTGTTGACGGCAGTCTAAGACTGTACTCATTACCAGACTTCAAGACTTTGTCAGAGAAACGCGTACCTAAAGGACAGTTCACTTCAGTCGTGTTCTGTGCTTCAGTGGAAAGGCTTAGTGTGTCCACCAAACACGGAATGATATACTTCTACGCCTTGAACAACGGCGAGAAAGACAATACGGGTGATATTGACGAAGATGAATTCGCTAATATAGATTTTGATATGCTACAGCGAGCGCCTCGGGACGAAGTATGTGGGCCGATGCCCGCTACCTGCCTCATTGCACATAAGACTGAACTTAGTTTGATGGACTTAGAAATTTTGATACATTTAACTGGTTATTACGGGACTAATACAACAGTGCCTTATAGCGCGGTTGTTCCTGGATTCTGGTGCGAGTTGTCACCGGCTCAACGATCGAGATCTGATCACCAGAATAACAGGACTTGGAGATTGCAGAATACTTCTTCGACGTGGGATGAGCATGTTTTAGAGCTTACTTTACCGTACAGCGTTTCTTTAGCTCACATCGAGTTTGGCTTCACTTTACATTCTGCCTGCTCAGCCAATCTCCCGATCATACTTGTCACCTTATTAAAACAAAACCTACACGGCATTGGATACAAGAAAGACGCGTCTTTCGGACACAGATCGGACTCTCCTATACATTTCCCGGTCATAGATTCCGACATGTCAAATCTCGAGAACCCAGTCAACAGTGAAGAGTATTTACAAGCGCATAACGCAGAAATCTTAGCGGGGCCTTTATTACTGTCGTCAGGACTCGACATGACGCAACAATCAGGGACTTTAGTACTGACAAGCCCTCGGTTATACAGAGCCAGAGGAAGAACCTTCCTTATCCATATTAAGACACTCTTTGACCCTGCCAAAGACATGAGTAAAGGGACAAATAAGACTGGAGAAAGCAGTTCAAAGAAATCAGGTTTCATTGGTTGCGATTGGCTCCATCAAATCTCATTGACTGTTCGTTCTAGTCCTCATACACAGTTTCTAATGGAAAGACAGAATCGGACAGCGATGTTAGAATCAAACACCTTTCTGAACACGTTATGCGAGATTACGGTAAACAACGCTGATATTGAAATGAGGAATATAGCCATGGATCTTTTGATCTGGGTGGTGTCCATCAGGCTTCAACGGATGCGACTGGCGAAGACCGAGAAAGGGAAGGACAAGTCTGTTGAAACTCAGCAGTTGGAGTGTGTGAAAATTATTGAGAAACATACCGATGCTTTGATCAAGAATTGTATTCTGTGCGCCAATAGGAGTATGGCGAAAAAGTGTGTGAAAATTCTTCTGATTACTAGCGAGTGAGTATGACTTTATTTTTTCTCTCTCTCTTTCATGATCATGATACTGTGTTGGCGGTGTTACTGTGCTTTCTATCGTCCACTCTCTCCCGTAAATAATTATCATATAAAGTGAAACCTTTCTCGTGGTAATAATTACCTACAAGACGTTCAAGAAATCACTTCTTTGCTAAAATCTCTTGTCCGCTTCTACGAATGGTTGTGGATGTAAATATTGCCCAACCAATCATGACGGTTTCCGTGAGATTTTGCATCAGATTTACGCTGATTGACTCGGCCAGGCTTTCGTTAAAGACTGAACCTTTTCATGTGTTCTCTTTTTTCTAACAGGGGTGAGAAACAGCTCCCAAAACCATGGAAATCAACGTTCGAAGCGACACTCTCAAACAGCGTGTGTGCTTGCATCCCGTACGTCGGTGCGAGCGTATCCGCTGGAGCCGTGCGTTGGCTAGCGGCGCTCGCGCAGCAATGTACTTCGAGAGCCATGGCGCCTGCACTTGTGGCTAAATGTTTAGCGTTGTTGGAAAGAGCGGCGAGGTGTCTGAGAGACCGACCTGATGTGTATCATAGTCTGCTGAGAGCGAGGTAAGATGGCACTTTGGTGATGATTGCTAAAATAATGCAACTTTCGTCTATTAATAATGACCGAAATAAATTTAAATCGGAAGGTACAGACAGGTTAGGATCTAAGCTGTTATCCGCCGCTCCACTTAACCGGTAGCTGGTATCTGCAGGATGAGGTGACACTTGAGTAAAATGGCGTGTCAGGGGAGGTCTATGCTGCAGACCCTTCTTTATAGGCTGGTTATGATACTTAAAAATATGCAACGTGTTTCTATCAAATATAACTTTTGAGACGACTTAAATATGAAATATTAAATGTAAACGGACCCTTCACGAAGCTTTCAACCAAGCATTTTGTACATCAAACTAAATAACTACGCAAAAATTATTTCTGTGATTTTTTTTTTGGTTGAATAATCACGGTTTACGGTAGGACTCAATTTAACGTACTAAAACATTGCGCTGATGGATGCATTGAATAGTACAGGGGCATGGAGGTATTTAAAGTAAAGAAATAACATTGGATCTCTAAAATACCCGGGACTAGAAATTTCCCAGGCATGTCGAGAGCAAAAAAAATTTTCGCAATGACGGGGATAATGTCTGCCATTCGGCTTCGTTTAGGGTCTTTCTTACACCCATTATGTATCTAACTCACTTTCTATTCTATGTAGTCTAAATCGTAAAATTTTCTTTCAGGTTTGGTCTCTACGGCCTACCATTGGAGCGCACGATATTCGCCACAGAAATACCCGAGCTAGGGCGTGGAACATCCACCCCGGTCACGTACGCCAGCGTGCTAGCCGGAGACACCACCTCAACGCCGGTGCCCAAACCTGACTACCAGTTGAAAGAACTGCTCAACCTGCCTCTGGATATGGGTGAGGACTAATAAGGGTTGTTTTCTTTTGGCCATCACACAATGATTTTTTGTTGTCTTTTAATTTTGTCTATTGGTGCTAGGTTTTGTGCGTGCTCAAAGGTGATTTCTTGTGAAAATAATACTTTCCTCGCAAAGTATAATGATAGTCCAGAAATATGCCTTCTTGAATCACAATCTAAGGATACACCTTTTCGGGTCAGCATGATTCGAACACTGTTTTAATCTTTCACGGCTTAAAACTAAACTTATACTGGCACTGGAGAATGCGGGAAGAGGGTAGACAGATTTGGCTGCTCCTAACAATTTATTTTCCATCCACCTGCGTTCTCCAGTCAACCCGCGATCATGGCGCTTGCGTCGAAATATCGGAAGCTCAAAATTTTGAACAATTACGGAAGATATCACGAAAGTGACAGTATAAGTTTAGCATGATTCGGTACCATACCAGTGACAGTGGAATTCTAATCTAGACTCAAATCAATATTAAGATTCATGCTTGTGCCTTGTTCTCAGGCCTAAGTGTCACTCTTCTAACCAAAATTTATCTCAAACAGGTATCGATGAAGAAATCAGTACTAATCTGAATCAAATTCTTATCAACAGACGCAAAAAGCGCCACCTCATCAACCGCATGGTGGGCTCAGAACAACGGCGTTGGTGTATTCGGTGCTGGCCTGAGCGAGGCCATGCCTCTCCATGTGACCTGCCATGTGGCCTCTGACGGCACCAAGCTGGAGTCCAGCGGCGCGCGGCATCACTCCGCCGTAGTCAGCTCGCTTCCAGGCGCTGGCCCGGGGGACCCCAGCCAGGTACAATATGTCTATCACTAAAAGCATAGGGTCTAGTATCCTCTGACGGCACCAAGCTGGAGTCCAGCGGCGCGCGGCACGACTCCGCTATGGTAAGCTTGCTACCAGGTGCCGGCCCGGGGGACCCCAGCCAGGTACAATATGTCTCTACCACTAACAGCCAGGGTCCAGTATCCTCTGAAGGCACCAAGGCTCATTAAAAACCTCCAATGTTCCCAATGTAGTTGCATCTGTATTTTTAGCACATGGTGTAATCAAACAGCTGTACAAACTCTTAGTTAAATGGCCAGATTAGGTAGTGGCCTTTTACGGGTATATTTTGACTGTGTGTCAATGGCGAAGATTTCATACAACTCGATTCCTACCGGATTCCCTTTGAAAAATGGCACAGTCAGTATTCTATAGACAAATAATATAATCACGTTAAAGATATGTACTCCGGCTTACTTCTTATAAAAATTGACCCTTCGCTACTGCTGTGTGTACAGTACAGTGTCCATAGTCTATACTCAATCGCCGATCGGTTCTTCTTAATACTACGATGAGGCTAGGTGTAAAAATTTTTTATCATTGTGGTTAAGGCGATAATAGAATACCGTCTGTTTTTCTAAGTTTTGTCACTTATCACGATTACTCTTCTTCATGTTCATTGTTAATAGAGTGTTCATTTTCATTACATTATCCAGCAACTTTGGTCGGTCGTCAAGGAAGGTCAGATGAAGCAGTCGTCGCAAGACCCTGACTCCTTGGAAGACGTTGAGAGCTCACTCATGGAGTGTGATCCTCAGGAGAAGATGGAGTTCTCAGAAGAGAAACTGTTCAAGGTTGGTCTTTATTTAAAAAAAAAATTGCATACCGATAACAATAGTGCCATCCAAGTCGTACAAAATCAATCTGAACAATTTAACTAATTTTATGTTGCTGCCAAATATTTACAAAGAATCGTCATCAAATCGAAATTTTTCTGTTTCCTGTGATTAATTTTGGCTTCAGTTTAAAAATAATACAGGGTGGAAGGAACAAAAGTGGTTGAAGTTAAAAAAAAATCTGCTGTTCCATACATTTTGGCAGTGTACGTATTGCACTTTGTAGGCAACAGCTGGTTTTTTATAATAACCAATGAAATATTTCTATGTGGTTTGCAGAATGATGTACTGAATACGTGGTAACCGTTTTCGCGTCGGTGCCCCTTCCACCCCGTATATGTATAGTTTTAAATTATTTTCAGTGATTGGCAGTGATCGACTGTTTGCTTGATTTCTTTCATATCGAAAGTTTTACTACCTAGTGTGAGAAAGATTATTGTTCTGTCTTTTTTAGTCTCTTTTATTCAAATTAATCTACATCATATCTCTTATCCGTAGGACCAAGAACAGTGCGGCATACCGTGGGCCTCTCTAGTAACACGGCCGCCTCAACACACGCTGGTTGTGGAACGCATGCACTCCGGCGCACGGCGGTACATCGTGCTTGACTTCGGACACCCCGTGAAATTGACTGATGTTGTAAGTATTCTTCTACTTTTCTTTTATGAACTTTTATTCAAATAAAACAAACGCAAGTGTGGCGGCAAAAAATCGCGGCAAAGATTGTGTTTTCTAATACCTACAGTTTAAAAGTGTACAGGCACGAGCACTAATATGTAAACACGTAGCCGCTTTTGAAAGTGTATTTCAAATCAAATCAAATCGTTTATTTGTGATACATGGGTTACATACAGGTGTTCATTACATAATTATACAACAATAATAATCTTCATTCCATGATCAGCCACTTGGGCATACAGCCACTTGAGCATTTATTGATTGTAATTTTATACTGTTACGAACAGCCCCCGTAGCATGACCACCGTAGACAAGGATTTCTTTGACGGAAGAATCGACAAAATGACAGATTGTGTCGACACAATGACAGATTTCTTTGCACTATCTGTCATTTTGTCGATTCTTCCGTCAAAGAAATCTTTGTCTACCGTGGTCACGCTACGGGGGCTGAGTATTCTGGACACACGAGATTCCAAGATAGGCCTTATATCAAAGTTTAAATCGATATTTGACGAAAAAATTTGCTTATGAATTTTGCTTAGTGCGTAACATCACTAGGAGGCCGAACGACACTGTCTACCAATCAATACCAGATTTTCCACAAATTACATTCTTGTCATCTGCAATGCTGTCTTAATCTTAAGATCACATTTGAAAAGTCCTAAAAACACTGTTATCATGCACGATTTGGCTCGTTCTCGTTAAAGAGATGTTTTTGAACTACTTTCACGGGACCATTACTAGTCTTCTGAATATTCTATTTATTGAATTCGTGAATTTTTGTCTAGATAATACCATCATGTTCGGACCTGGTGACTCTCTGCATCGACCTGTGGGTGACGGGTGAAGAGACTGACTGCGTGAAGCTCGCCTTCGCGACTGACATCGCAACCAAGCATTTAGTGTTGACGGACATTCAGCCGGCGCCGATTTGCCGATATATGAAGGTAGTTGTGAATGTCCTGTTTATATTTAACTAGTTGTGCCCCAATGCTTTGCATTGCGTTTTTTTTTTCAGAAATCTTTCCTGGCCTATGTAGAACAACTGTGCAAAATTTCAACAAAATCGGTTCTGTAGTTTAGGAGTCTATAGGGTACGAAGAGACATTGATTTTTATATGCGTTTATTATGACATTTCTCTACTGAATTTGCCTATACAGGGTCAAATATTTAGCTAGCGATACTCCACAGTTGTGATGGGCTAGCTAGTTTAATCTACTATCAACTTGTAATACCAATAATATTCACTGGAACTCGCAAATTCGTAGATCTACCTTTCGTATAAAAGTCTATGTCTATCTCGCTCGCTTTGGTAATGCCAAATAAAGATAGACATACGATTTGTCGAATCCAAATCGAATCGAGGCGTCGATCGAATGAGTACGTGCTATTGTTGTGCTCTTTGTACCGATTTTAATTTATAGCTTGATCTATCTTAGTGTGCACATGGGACATTCCAACTTTGTCTCTCAGGAATGCAACGCATTACTGTTATTGTAGATTAGCACTTCGTCAGCAAAAATTGTGTTAGCTCTGCTAAGAATGATATAAATATAATTTATAGCCTATAGCACCCACAAATAATGTAACTTTCGGCCAGAGAAAGAATTTTTAGTCATTAGTTCCGGAGATTACTCCTTACATAGCATAATCAGCCTATAATGTTCCCACTGTTGGGATACAGGCCTCTCTATGAGAGGGAATGGGCTATAAACCACCACGCGGGTTGGTAGATGTCACATTTCTTCGATTTTTTTGGTTCTAGGACATGTCGGTTTCCTCACGATGTTTTCCTTCACCGTTTTTGAGAGCAGTGGTGATGAAATAAATTACACAAAGTAATGCGCCTGCCTGTGTTCGAACCCACGACTTACTGCTCGTAAGTCGGGACCGCCACCACTGGGCAACCGCTGCTCTCCCCCCCCCCCCACCTTACATACAAATTTCACCTCTTTATAATATTATTAGTATAGATGACTACTTACCAACAGCTAACTGCCTGTTTGTTGGCTGCTCAATACTTAAAAAAAAACTTGTTTATTCCTCTAGATAACCACAATAGGCCGATACGGCATGTCGGCAATGAAGTGTAAGATACCTCTGGGGTGGTTCTACGGCGAGATTGCGGAGATAGCGCATGTGCAGCCCTCAATCAACGCGCTCAATGCACTGCACCAGGACTTGACGTGCCGATTCAGGTAATATCCCTTTAAGAAGTGTTGGACTAACCCATCAATGAATGAGACTGTCTTCTAAAAGTTATAATATATATTTAGCATATAGAAGCAAAGATGTTTAAAAAAAGGCAACGAGGTACACAAAATAATGAATACAACCGTTTATTCCAACTTGGAATTGCAACAACATATCAATCACTGAAACTAACCTAAACCGCCACAAATCATAACAAATTCAATTTACACGTAATTGTTTACAAAAATAGCGAGTACAGAGTACACAAAATAGGAAATAATAAATTTTTACAGCCCTTATTCCCAACTAGCTGACCCGCGCAACTTCGTCTGCGTTTGGATTTTCCCCGTTTTTGCAATCTTTTTCATAAATGCTCCGTTCCTATTAGTCGTAGCGTGATGTTATGTAGCTTATAGCCTTCCACGATAAATGGGTTATCAAACACTAAAAGAATTTTTCAATTCGGACCAGTAGTTCCTGAGATTAGCGCGTTCAAGCAAACAAACAAACAAACTCTTCAGCTTTATAATATTAGTATAGATAAGAGTCTCTCGCGACCAGCGACAATTTTAAGTTTTCACTCGTTGCCATAGAACTAACATGTGCTACGTAAAACCTCATTTCTTCCTCACAATATAATATCAATGTTTTGTTACAAAAATCTCTCCCTGACATTTGAAAATAACATACGAGGCCATAAAATGCTGCGAAGCATAGTAATAGCTGAAGAAAAACAAGCATTCTACAAACTTCTGATTTTAAATCGATGTTTGCTAGAAATATCCATCCTGCACGCGTAGACCACCGTGGACACAGGTTTTGTCGACGGAAGAATAGATGATGAAATGTAAAAGACATGATCTTTGCAATCAAAAGGTTGGTAGGTGTCATTAAAATGATACAAACACCAACAACAACTTATTACTGTAGGTGAAAGCTAAATGACCTTCAAGTCCAATTTTAATGATTCTAAATCAGAATAAAAAAAACGGGTCCAGAAATTCCACAGAACAGAGACGTTTGGAGGGAGAAAGGGGAGGCCTTTGCCCAGCAGTGGGACACAATGCAAGCTATCAAAAAAAAAAACGGAATTGGGTATGGACATCTTAAAAGACCTCTACTGAATACTTTATAAAATGTGACTATGTAGCACTATTATAACACTATTTTATAAAGAACTGCTAGTGTCAATGAAATGGGGAAATACTGTTACCGAAATTTTACAAGCACTATTTTCTCTTACAGATTAGCAACCGGCAAACTAATGGACCTACTCAACCCATACCTCGAATTGTACAACGGCAACGCAGCCCACATGATGTCATATCTCAACATTAGCAATGACACTGACACGAAGGTCGTGACAGCCTACCAGGAGTGCATAGAGCTACAGCAGCAACTTCACACCTGTACTAGCATGTTACGGTGAGTACACACTAGACTAGACTAGTAAAAACGTTACAGGTTTATAATGAGACAGTAATGGGGAACTGTGAAACTAATGGCGCTAGTATAGCTGGTTCCAAGCATCGTCATTGGTTGAAAATCTGGTAATGTCATTTTATACAACATTAGTTTTAGTATATGCGAAACCTGATACACGTGTCTAGTATTTTTATATATAAAATTTCAAAACTGTGTCATGAAAAATCACAAAGTTATAAGCTTGTTCTGTTACCTAGTTGTCCGCACAAAATCGTGGTCACCACGCACCGCGCGCCTCCAGCGTCGTCTTGACCTCATTGATAATAATAATTTAGCAGTAGGTACCTAAATTATTGTGATAGGTACTTAAAGTCGCTTGGTGTCCAACTTTTAACTTTTTAAAATATTTTTGAGAAAATTTATAACATGCTTTAAAAATGATTGGAATCGATTCAGTTACTTATTCTGAACAAACTATATTCAGGTTTCGCATATACTAAAAATAATGTTGTATATTCAAAATAGCTTGACCTCATTGGTCAGATTGAGACCTAGCTATGGTCGCGCCATCTAAAATTAGCTTTTAACAATCGGTAAGCTTCGCTGTCGCGACAGGATGGCGTAGTTGAGGCTTCATGTAAACATTTTTTTTTTTTTTGGTGAAATAGAGCTCCTGTCTATGTTTCCCGCCACCCGCCAGTGAGCTTCGGCCGATTGTGACTGTCGATAGTCGCGTCTGTATATAAAACTGCCTTCAGTGATTTACTATGTATTAGGTACACCTCACCTCTTCGGGGATTACGGGCGTGATGCTATGGTGTTTATATTCTGTATATCTCGCAGGAAGCTACAGAACAATGCAGAAGGGCAGAGGAATCTGCCAGAGATGATCGATAAGGGGCTGGTGTCGTCTGAAGCACTGTTAGAAGCAGCATCGACTGACAAGCTGAGGGTTATCAGCGAGACCATTGTTGATATGCTGCTGTACTTCTACTTCCAAGTTGGAGATGTGGTGAGTTTCAAACGGTTTATTATGTTTTGAAACATAATTTTTGTTTATGACTTATAATTTAGTCCTTGTAGGCCCGCAAATTACGACTCTTTATTGAGAGCTATCGAAAATGTGTAGTATTTTTCTGTAATCGAGGTTTTGAGTACTGAGGTAAAGTAGTCTTGTGATTTATTGAAAATCACGTTGGTCTCAGTGCAAACTATTTTTTCTGGACAATAGTAGTATTCGTTGGTGGAGTTCTTTGTCTAGCAGTGAAATAATGAAGACTGAGAGTATTGGTTACTGTCATGGATAGAATTAATATTATGAGTCTTTAGCTTATTTTGTGTTGGAAATGCTTGATACATATATTTACACGTTTACTAGAAACTATAGAACTACACTTGCTACAATCCTTACTTACTCTTTTTACTGCGTCCACGCTCATATATTAACGACAGAATATTTGGCAGCAATACGCAGACGTGAACCGCTCGTGGTGCAGCACGGTGCTGCCGCTGGTGTGGGAGTGGGGCGGGCGCGGCGCGGGCGCGCTGGCCACGCTGGTGGCGCGGGCCTGTGGCGCCGCGCCGTGGTGGGGCGCGCACCTCGCCGACACGCTCACCACGGCCTTCGCCGCCTATGACGCGCCGCCGACGTCGCTTGACAAGTGAGTTTCATAACTGATGATGGATGATGACAAAAGTTGAACTGATCCCGACCTGAACTACGAAAACAGCCCTTGCCGCTACATAATAAAGGAGCTATCGGTGCCACTTTTTTTTTCGCTCAAGGTGCTAGACTATACTTTAACCAGATTACGGCAAAGCCAAAAGAAAAGGTTATGATTAGTAACAAATTAGGTGAAGAAGCTTATGGGGAACTTGACGACGTTGATGTAAATCACTTTAGAAAAGTTTCGTACCTCTGTACCGACTTTCAACAGAATTGTAATAAAATTATCGATAGCAATATGTTTAATAATCCAATACATTTCTAACTTTCCATAATCGTTATCTATGGTGTCACTTTGTCTACGCTCTCAGGCCTCAAGTCGACCGACCTAAAGCTTCGTATTCGGTAGCCATGACCCTGGAAAACCTTAACGTGTTTTTGAAAACCTTGAAATAATACTATTTTTTTTTTCACAGATGTCTGGTCCTCATAATCTACATGTGTCGCAAGAGTTTATATTCTCACACGACGGCCGAAGGCGGGGTCTGCCCTGCATTGGCCTCCCGTGCATTAGACCTGGTTCGAGCGCCGCGCCCGCAGCCCGCTGTCACAGCTGCGTTACTTACTGCCCTCGCCTCTGTATTGGATACTGTGGCCGCACACTCTAATAGACATGCCAGGTAAAATATCCATTTTTCTGTCGGTACGCGCATTAGCTAGACAGCTACATAAACGAAACCGAAAGTCGGGCATTTGGAAGAAATACAAAAATACTTAGGCTTATGATCTCACAGCTGAAACGCAGGCTTCTCTACATGATAGGGCTGTAATCCACTACTCGAGCCCAGTGCGCGTTTGAGGATGTAACACCATATCTCTACATACCAATGTCCGCACGAGGAAATCGTTTTGAAAACAGTGGTGATGAATTACACTAAAACTAAATAATCAGTAGTCTAAAATTTCTATTCTTATTCTTTGTCCGCAGGTGGGACTGGGTAACAGGCGGCCGCGCGGGCGGCAGTCTCCCGGGCAGCGAAGCTCAAGGCTCTCCCCGCAACAACGAGTGCAAGCTGCACCGACGCAAGTTGCACAAGAAGCTGCTGCATCAGATGCAGGAGTTGGAAGCCGCTAGGAGAGGGATACAAGTCGCTTTAGAAGATCAACAGGTGAGTTGCAAAAGCACAAGGAATTGAAAGACTTTGGGATATTTTGTGTACTCACAAATTTCTAATTTGGACGAATTTGCTCAGATGATAACGCTACTTAATTTGTTCACATAGCGCGCCCGCCTAAGCCTAAAAGCCCGAATGGCGATGGTCGGCAAGCGTGGCTCCTCCCGCGGCGAATCCTCCAGTTCGAGCGGTACAGAGGCCGTGCGGCCACGTCCGCTCCCGGCCGCGCTGGCCGCGCGACTGGCGCACGCGTTGGTCGCGCACATGCTCGCTGCTGACACGTGCTCACACGCTGATGCTCTCATGCTAGCTGCTAAGGTACGTACATCATATAGAATCAATTAAGAGTTTCCTTAGTGGTAATTAAAACAAATGCACCTACTCGGGTGCCTAGTGACACATGGAATTTGAGAAGCCCTCTGCAGTCATTGTAACTTCACAAGTATATTCTGATCTTTCTTTCTAATCCAACAGGTAGTGGGGCGGCTATGTGCTTTATCAGGCGGTGCCAGCCTGCTAGATCCCTCATGTATCCTGGGACTGGCGCGGCTGGCTGTCACCTTGCCGCCCTGGCCACGACATGCACTCACCACGCTGCTCCAGGTATGAATATCAGTAATATTATAATCTTATACACTGTGTCAACATGGTTTGCAAAAACGAAATTAAAATGTGAGATAAATGTAATTAAAATCAATAATTTCAAAATGCATTACATCACATACCTACCTCTTATTCATGAGCCCTATGTAACGACGTCAATAATCTGCTGATAATGTTAATTTCCTTTGAATTTATAATTTCATTCAATTGCTTGCTTGAAATTATAAGTTCAGCAAGTAGTTTTTTTTCATCTTACAAGTTGTAGATTGACAAACTGTACAGACAAAAACAAAATAGTGTTATTCAATACTATAATACACTAGCTGTGCCCCACGGTTTCACCCGCCGCTTCTGACTTGTTTTCTTTTTGCTCGGCTCCTATTGGTAGAAGCGTGATGTTATATAGCCTATAGCCTTCCTCAATAAATGGACTATCCAACACTAAAATAATTTTTCAATTCGAATCAGAAGTTTCTGAGATTAGCGCGTTCAAGCAAACAAACAAACAAACTCTTCAGCTTTATAATATTAGTATAGATTGAGCGAACATTTGCATTTTGAACTTTCGGCTTTGAGTGGAACGTAGGTTTCTTTGCAACTAGGTATTTTTTCTTACAGACCTATTTTTAGATTAAAACACGAAAGGAGATAATTTTACACTTTTTTACATCCCCTACTCACCCACTCATTCCTCCACCAGGACCTAGTGGAGTACGAAAGCGGAGAGTCCCCGTCAAGTCCTCCGAACGAAGAGTCGTGGAGCGGAGCGGGCTCGTCCCGGGTCATCCGCGTGCACTCCATACCCGGCGCGCCGCCCGGGGTGAAAGCGAGGAAGTTCAAGGGACCTACCGTTGCAGGTTTGTTCATTTATGTACTAACATATAGACATTGGAATATAGCTCGTCTAAACTAAAATTGCACGCTTTCTTCACTACATGTTTTTTTTTTGTGACAAGATGTAAGTTCAGAGCGGCAATTCCCTTATTTTTTTAATCGTTTTCTGATCTGTCTCTGAAAAACACATGTGTAAAAAACCCTAATTAACATAAATTATAAGTTTCTGACATGGGTTATGAGATGATATAGCAGCTTGAATTTGAAAGTTTACTTTACGAGAATTGCCTTGATTACACCAATCTTACAATTTCCCATGTTCATAAACATATAGATAGATACGGAGGGACCAATAATGGCAACAGTTGTACAAGCTCTTTGATATACAGGACAGAATATTCATCTTTTCATTACATAGCCAATGTTTTTTTTTATTACACGACTGCCCAAAAAATTGTGAGAGAGTGATGTTAGATAGACTACTCAGCACACAATCATTGTTTAAAAGTGATTTTAAGTAAGCTGCCTGTATATCAATAGCTTGTTCCCCGGTACAAGCAATGGCGTGCAGTTTTAGCTTAGTCGGCCTGTACTATACCAATATTTAAGTAAAACGCAGCCCAGGAGAAAGTTGTGTCTAGTAGGGCTTATCAGATATATTTTCTAGATCATTTAAGTTGTACTTATCAGGAGGTGATAGTAATACATATTGAATTCGCCTCGCAAAAGAGTGTTTAAAATCACGTCACAATATTGTTTTCTACAATTATGCCCGGTTATATAATAATTACTACATAAGCGATCCCTCAATGTTGGGCAGAATTTAGAAGGTAACATAGGTAGTTGATAAATAAAACTGAGCGTTATCATATAGTACAAAAGCACTTTATCTCATGACAACAGGCACTGCTGCTAAACACTGACCTCAGACCGCACTTCTTGATATTTGTTAAAACACATTTTCACTGTCACAACAAATAGATTTCATAAACCTACTAACTACGAGTTACACTCGGAATTGTACAAATTCAGCTCCCGTAGTATGACCACCGTAGCCAAGCCCCGCTGCGCCCCGACATAATGTGCACGAACCTTCAAAGATCTAAGTGTACAGACAGCGGGAGCGACTTTAGTTTTATACTATGTAAAGATATAGGACTACCTATGCATAGCTGCCACTTGAAGATTATATATAAAGAACGATATGCGATTTAATATAATAGATGTAAATAAAATTTAGTAATAATTAATTATTTAGCAAACACAACTTATTCCATTCTATTTCTTTATTCAAGAATTTTACTTGCATAGCATGATGTAAACAATGTAGTATCTCGTTATTCATTCTGAAATAAAAAAGCATTTTGTACTTTATTTTGTTGTGGAAACATTAGTCGATTCTTGAAACCAATTGTAATTTTCATAAATTCACGTCCTTGTTAATTTCATTGACGGTTTCGCAATAGCAAAACTCGGTATCTTTAAACGACTGAATGCGACAGACTCGCGCACTTGTGTCAGCAAATATGCGTTGGTTTCAATTTTCTGGGCATAGCTCCGGCTGTCGCAACCGACCCTATATCCTACACATCAGTGAAAACCGTATAAAAGGCACAGAGCACTTCCAAACATCGAACTTGAATTAGTTTACATAATTATCAATGATTCAGTTAGACCACTAATAGTCAATACAAGAACACATTTTTTTTTCCAAATTATTTATTATATTTATTTATAAAATATTTCTCAGCAATCTGATCAAAATTTCGTGACTCCCGTTGTTCTAAAAGAGCTAGCAGAATTGACTTGCTGTGTTATTGTTATTGCAGATTTGTTAGCGGATAGTTTTGGTCTGGGGAAGACTACCAACTTCAAGCCCAAACTATTTTCCACAGCAGGTGTCAATTTAGCAAGTAAGGACATTATACATAAAATAACAAGTCTGTATGTCTGTAAGGTCAATGACCGGGCTTAGTTCGGTTTGCACTGATATGTAGTGTGTGTGATAGGATAACAGACCACACCTAACCGCTACACATTTGCATAGCACCATAGCCTCGATTTTAAATATCGAATACGCTTTTGCGTGTCTATTTACCATAGAAATTACTGCGTTAAATGTTTTTTTTTTGCTTTTTTTTTAAACCGCGAACGGGCTTCTTTTTGCTGGCTCTAAATGGGCTTTGAAAAAGGATTTTGTCGATGAGTATCGACTTAGGTCTGACTAAAAAGGCCTAATACTTTTTGGCAAACAGAAACTATTCAACAGTTCCCTTTCGTTCTCACGTTAAAAACATTGCTACGGCTTTTACTTAGCAGGATAATAGCATTTCATCAAAAACATACCATTTAGTGATGCACGCTAACGTTTAATAAAATCATACAACGTTCACTATCATAGCAGCTTTAAATAACTAAAATTAAATGGAACACGCTGTTTTTAGCATAACATACGTCACTGTTATTAAGTTTTAGCTTTTATAAGTTTTGCTTTTTATTATAAACTGAGCGCCTGTTATGCCAAAGCGAATCATAGCGACTATTTCGACCATAATTCGATCAAACTAATCTAATAAGTATTCCAAATGTTAATGGTACAGCAAATTATATACAAAATATAATATGTTGTTCGTAAAATAAATGAAAATATGGCGGAAGTTGGTTGGTCGGTTGGTTTTGGCATTACAGGGTAATAAATTATCTATGATTGTAATTAAATACCCATGTTTCTTTATCCTTAGATATTGACGTGGAAGAACAACTGACGCAAGTAGCGGAGTCTGACGACTCGGAGTCTTCCGAGGAGAAACTAGAACAGTACTTCATTGATGCTGTCAAGAAGGAAACCAGGACGAAAATTGTGGTGGATAATAGTTGCAGGTAAATTGTTAATGTTGAAGTATTTGTAAGTACTTTTTCTAATATGTTAGTAAGTAATTTGGTATGTTAACGAGGTGAACATGTGAGTAATTTTGTGAGTTTGAGTGTGTTTGTCTATAAAAGTAGATCAAAGAAAAAAGTATGGATTATGTTTAAAAAAAAAACTAGCAATAGATCTACGGAAGAAGACATACGGCGCCAACCTCGAATAAAAGCAGGAGTATAACATAGAGAGATCAACTGAATTAAATATTGTGATTTTGCTGGTCGATATAGCTACGCTCGGGGAAGGCCTATGTCCAGCAGCCGACTTATTTTGCCTGATATGATGATGATGATTAACGACATAGTATGACGTTTTCAAAGACAGTCGTTCACTTCTTATTTATTTTGTCTAGCAACGTGTCCGTATGCTGGGACGCTCGCGTAGAAGCAGGAGGCGGTGGCTGCGGCGGCGCTGGCGAAGCGCACGCTCGCCGCGCTCTCCTCGGCACCGCGGGCGCATTGGCCGCTGCCGTGCGCGCACCGCCCCCGGCCCCGCCCCCTCCGCCTCGGGCAGCGCCCCCTCCGCACAGGCCACACCCACCACTGACGCACACGCTGTATGATGTGTTCAGGCATTTGGCGTTGGAGTTCCATTATCAGGTGAGACATAAAACTGTGTGATTTTTTTTTTCTAATGCTACACGACGCATTAGAAATCTTGCTAGATTGCCTTACTCGGCGTGTCTGTAGTAAAGTCAGTGCTTTACATTGCTTGATGACCTTACAAAGAATATAATAGGGAAAAAGGGTTTAAGTTACTTTGGGCACGTATTTTTTTTGGAGCACTGTTGACAAGATTCATTGTTTTTGCTATCCAGTTGTGTGTGGAACTAAACATCATACACGGTACAGTGTATGACACTAATCATGTGTTTATTTTGATACACACACTTCTAGATGACATGACTATTATTACTAAATCTTTATCACCCAGATGGACTGCACATTCATGGAGAACGTGATCTCTCTGTGGCTCACTCTGAACGGCTCGGCGTGGGGCAGCGGCGGCGCGTGGTCGCTGGCCACGCTGGCCGTGCCGGCGGACACGCCGCGTATACGCCTCGCCTCCGACACCGTCAACGCGTTACTGCACTCGCTTTGCACGTGAGTACACACAGTAGCTCATAATTGTTTGACTGTTGTGACTAAAAGTTGTTCGTGGATAAAAAATAACTAAATAAGATTATTTGGTTTTACAATATTTTCACGTTTACAGGTTAGAAAACATATCGCTAAGATGCTGGGTGCTTTCAATGCAAGCTTTGGCGTGGATTGCAAGCTTACCACTACAGGTACCATAACTTTCACCAAATACCTCATTGATATACTTGTATTTCTTCTTGTAAACAGATCATTAACACTTTTTTTTTTGTAGACGGAAGGCAGTAGCACGCAGACTATGGGTCGCGTTATCCTAGAGTGCGAGCACTTCGTGCCGGCCCTAGTGAAGTTTATTACTATGAATGTGAACACAGATGGCGCTGTCGCTTCTTCTGAACCTTATTTGGTAAGTATCTATGGATAGAAGAAACATTCTTATATAAAACAAAGTTTTATTAACTCCAGACTCAAGAAAGGTGTTATAACTTTGTTTTTCCTTGGTCTGTTTAGTATTTAGCAGAAAATATGTGCAGTATGAAAATTAATTGTACTGTGGCGTGAACGTTTAATTGTTGCGTCTTTTGTATATGAAAATATCAGGAACAACGCCTCCTAAGTCTAAAGTGAGCGTTATTTCAATTGTAAAAATATACACTATGTAGAGATATGGATTTCAGAAGACCGAGTTGAGTCAGAAAATGACCATGCATTTAACACAGGGCGGTGCACAAATCGGCGCTGGCGCAGGCGCTGCCTCCGCCCTCCACTCCGTAGTATCGCGCGTCGTGTGCGCGCGCGGCGCGGGCGGGGCCCTGGCCGCTCTGCGCGCTGTGTGCGGCGTGTGGCGCCGGGATAACGACCCGGGACACGCGTATGACCTGCAGGCCACGCTGCTGAGGCTCGCGCATCCGATGCTGCAAGTGCTCAGTGCGAGGCATGTACATCATGCGTTGCCGCTCTTCCTTACTGTCGGTGAGTCTATACAATATTGTTTTGTACAGTCACTTGGGAATATACTTTTGAATATATGAGTAGTTTTTGTTTGTTTTATGAAATATTGAAGTTTAGTGGCGTTCTGACGAGATGACCCGAGGGTTACGTAATTCAATCCTGATTCCAAAAGATGACGAGCTATGGCAGATTTTTGGGTTTCATTGTTTTTCACCGCCCTGGTATGCTCTGATATTGGACGAGCTACCGTATATATGATACTGTGAGTGACACGTGGTGTCCGTCCGCAGCGCACCAGTCCGTGTGGTGGGTGCGCGAGTCGGTGGGCTGGCGCGGCACGGGCGGCTCGGAGGCGCGGCTGTCGGGGCTGCTGGCCGACGTGCTGGCGGGCGGCGGCGGCGGGGCGGCGCGCCGGGCCCCGCTGCGCCGCGCCGTGCTGCAGCAGCTGCTCACCTACTGCCGCAAGCTGCTGGCCGTGCCGCTGCCGCCGCAGCACTTGCCGCAGAATGTGAGTACCGGCATCCTGCCATACGACCATACTACTTGGGCTCCTCCCGACATCTTATTTTTACATATTCCACTGTAAAATTGAGTTACCTAAATTAAAACAAAGTTTTCTCTAAAAAGTATTTGTGATCTCCAGCATCACGATGATACAAAAAAATGCTTCTTTTACGCACGCTTCTTTTATAGGAGGCCACAGCGTGCACATACAACTAGGTGAAACACAGCAACACTCAAAGATCGTATAACATTTGTCATAAAAAAACATTCGAAAATTACGTTTATAAACTTTTGTTTTTACGTTGCAGGGTATTTTATGTCTAAATTAAAATATTCTCGTTTCGGTGCATCGCCAACAGGAAAATTAAATCCTTTTCTAAACGCAAAGAAAAATAGTAATTGCCTTGTTTATAATTCTGGGATTCCCTTGACTATGTAATGAACGAGAATGAATAACCTCTAGCAACATAGTAATTATGACTCACACAATATCGAATAGGGCATTTCTAAGTTTTTTTTTTCAAGCGAACAGTGATCTGTTGTTCTTTAAAAGTTTGTTACGATAATAGTTTTGTGTTTTTTGTACTGTCATTATTCATAATTAATCTCTGGTTACTGTAATGGTACGTTTACACGTTTCTACTCGTTTCTCATAATGATTCGTTATTTAAACAATAGAATTTAATAGTTGTATACAATTTTTTTTTTTATTCAGCCTGCTCTGTCCCACTGTCGGGCAAAGGCCTCCCCCGTGGCTTTCCAATCCTGTTTACAATCTATTAGACCCCATCAAATATATTACAACTTTCTTGTCATATTCTTTTGAGACATATTTTACAAGACCGATATTAAACTAACAAGTTTTTCCTCTACAGTCGTCATCAAGCCCGTCAGTATCCACAAGTGGGGAACAATCGCAGACGGATGAGAGCAAAGCACAGCATAGCAGCACTCCCGAAGCTACCAATGTAGAGGACGAGAGGAAACAGCAAGCCGCACGCACGCCATGCTTCGCTGATACTGGTAAGATATAGGCTTGTTTACTTGTAGATTAGAGAGCAGCGGTGGCGGCCCCGACTTACGAACAGTGAGTAGTGGGTTCGAACCCAGGCAAGGCGCATTACTTTGTGTAATTTATTTCATCACCACTTCTCTAAACGGTGAAGGAAAACATCATGAGGAAACCAGTATGTCCAAGAACCAAAAAAAAAAATCTAAGACATGTGATATCTACCAACCAGCACTGGGCCCGCGTGGTAGATTATAATTAGCCCATTCCCTCTCATAGAGAGGAGGCCGTGTGTCCCAGCAGTGGGAACATAATAGACTGATTATGCTTACTGGTAGATTTTGTTCTTTATCAAGAAGTTTTTACCGGTTCTACACAAGACAACAATACATCCTTGTTGAATTGATGACTCCTACCTGTTTTATACGGCCTGTTTCAGCATTTGTGGGTAACTGGACTTACACTGTATTAAGCTTTCACGGTTTACAACTAAACTTGTATTGTCACTTACGGGATATCTTCCGTGATCAACAATAACAAACAAAACAAACAATCACGCAAGATATCACGTAAGTGACAGTATAAGGAGCTCGTGGCTAAATAATAACCGCCACTCGGGTCGATCTATAAAGGTTAAGCCGCGCTTGCCTAGGTTGTTCCGTGGATGGGTGACCGCCCATTACTACCGAGCTTCCTCCGTGCCTCGGAAAGCACGTTAAGCCGTTGGTCCCGGCTGTCATTTGTAGATCTTTGACAGTCGTTACAGGTAGTCAGTGGCCCGAAAGTCTGATAACCAGTCTTACCAAGGGGTATCGTATTACCCAGTACTAACTGGGTTGTGGAGGACAGATAGGCAGTAGCTCCATGTAAAGTACTGGTATTCAGCTGCATCCGGTTCGACTGGAAGCCGACCCCAACATAGTTGGGAAAAGGCTAGGCAAATGATGACAGAATAATTGGACTTTGTGGTCACAGGTTAAAAGATTCAAGAATTTATATCTGTGTTACACCATTATACTTCACAGTGTTCAAAAGTGATAATTCATAAAGTGTAAGATCAATTTATTGTTCTTTGATTTTCACTATATTATTTTTGTCGGCAGTTCTCCAACATCAACAAATAATGCAGAAGTTCTACAGGACGCTTTCGATCTGCGACGGAATGAACACCGTCGCATTGAACTCGGGTAAGCCACTGCAAAAGATTACTCTCAAAAATCACGTTAAATATTTCCTAAGGCATCTTTACTATATTTATGAGTCTATTACAGGCATGAATTCGGAGCCATCTTCTCTGAAGGAGGAGGTGTTTTGGCTTGTGGCCCACATGGCGACTGTGGCCTCCAACCCTGCGCTCATGGTCACTAGCCTCATGGAGTTCCTCAGTGAGTAACGAATAAAGTCGCATAATCAAAAAAAAAAAAATAGTTTCGAAATCTCAGTTTTCTCTTGGGAAAAATATACATGTCCCCTTACACCCGATGATTTCTATCATTTCATTGCGGTTTTTATCTGCACACATGCAAAGAGGGGAACAGAAAAATACAGACAAAGAAGATTCTTATTATAAAGTAATCTCTTCCAGCATTCCTGCGAACGAAGACGAATAATATTTATTCACAAAAAGTACAGTTCGCGCCTAAGATTGCACCATATCGTGGCCGCAATCTCTCAACATAGGTCATGTTTATCCACCAACCAGTATTGAGCCTGCGTAGTGGATAGAGGTCCTCTCTTTCTTTGCACTGATGGACGCTGATTTTGTTGTTACTGTTACCCTTTGTCATTTCCAACTCTGGGCTAAGGCCTCCCCCAAGACCTCCAAATCTTTCGATCCAGGGACCACTGGTCGTTGGTTCTGTCCAACTCATTCCACCATCTCCTGGGAGATCTACCGCGTCGCCTACTTGCTGTGTCAGGGCTCCACAACGCAGTTATTTTGGCCCACAGCTCGGAGGGCATACATGGTTTGATTTTGTTGTAGCTCATATTAATTAAATCATTACTTACACAGGAAAAGAAGAGGTTGTGAATCTATCTCAAGCGATGCAGCAGCTGATCATCCGCGTGCTGGACTACCCTGAAGCGCTCGCGGCGTTCATCGATGCGGGCGGCTTGGAACTGGCGCTCGAGAAACTCACTGCTTGTCATCAGGTAATTGAGAAAACATACTTTTTAAGCATTGCTTCTCCCAGACAGGTTTCTCGCATCGGTACAGCGAAAACCAACGTAGTCCGCATAATAAGTAAGCTGAAGAAGCAAAATAGTTTCAATGGGCCCGTTATAGTAGACATACTACTGAGTTCACCAACGGTCTGTCACTTTTCACCCATATGCTCTAAGTTATAAGGTTGAAAAGTGGTCGACCGTCATCGATGGCCATCGTTGGACTTGTTTGAGTGAAGACCGTGAATTAGTAAACGTAAGGCGTGAATTAAACAGACTCGGCCTAAGATGAAGGCGCGTCGCAGGCGCATCGCTGGCGTAAAACGGTTCACGAAATGAAAGAACGGCGTGCCTGCGCCGCGCCGCCTGTGTGTAATTCACGACACATCGCCTTCGTACATTTTGTATGAAAACGTTTTGAAACGGCATCATGCCTGCGCCGCGCCTTCACCCTATGCCGTTTCTGTATAATTCATGCCTTAGGTAGCCCTATGGAGCCATCGAGGTTATGTGGAGCGTCGAACTTCGCAAGGTGACTGGTAGTCTCGCCGAGGATCAGGTTGAATGGTGTAACATATAAGTGGCTTGTATCAGCAGTGGACCGTAATGGCCGAAAATGATACTTCATCATCATAAAGTAAAATATATTTTTGTAAAAATTAGTCATATTAGGCTGTTTTATCATAATTCACATGTGTTGTCCACAGGCGGGTCCCAGCAGCGGTCAAGGTCTGGTGTCTTCACTCATGAACTACCTGAAGCTGCCTCCTCAAATGATGAACATGTCCACGCCGGCGTCTGGTAACAAGAAGAGCCAGACACCTGTTATTGAGACTGCTAACGGACTGGTTAACATCGCACCGCTTTGTAAGTTGCGTTTGAGAGATTATTTTAATACGATACGACACGTGTCTCAAATAGATACGGGTGTTAGACTTGTAACAAGCTTAATTATTCACCCTAGCAATCTTTTGCCAAAGTACCTTAATTGGAAAACAAGCAATAAAGCTCCTTCTGACCGGGTCAATTAGTGTGGTCAGTCAAAAGGATCAACATCACAAGTAAGTAACGTGTATTCCTCCTTCAGGCACCGTGTCGTGCGGCAACCCCACCGCGCAGGCAGCCGACGTGCTGCTGGACGGCGGCGGCGGCATGAGCGTGCGCGGCGCGTGCGCAGCTCGCCGTGTGCGCGCGGCGGCCTGGTCCTACCACTTCTTCAGCGCCGACGACGCTAGCCTGGCGCTGACGCTGACCCTGCCGTACGCTGTGCAGCTGCATGAGGTGCAGCTTCAGCCGCATCTGACTAGTCTTGCTAGTGAGTATTGATTCACTTTTTTTTGCGTGTCGATGGCAATCTCTATTTAGAGTGAATTGCTAAGGAATATTGACACTGGCAGGTTTTAATCGCAGTTTAGATGTGATGAATTTGTTAAGTTTCATATGTGGAGTCATTAAGTCGGCCCAAAACTTTTGGTGTAAGGTTGGTGCTGTTACCAGCGTCCATTAATACCTGTGGTGTGCAGGCGGGGCACGAAAAAAACGCCGTCAGGTGTCCCATCATTTGTAGAACAGCACTTTTACAGGTCGGACTGGAATCGTTCTATGACACATCTGTAACTCCCTTTTTTTTGCTGTACATTGGGTGTATTGAGACTACTATGCTAAGGGCCACTTGCATCACAAATCTTCGTTTAACGCTCTACATATTTAAAACATTATTTTGTCCTACAAGATTTTGTGATTTGCGATGCAAACGGGTCTTAGACACACTAATGAATTGTTAACTAAGTCATACTTTATGCCTAGGCATTAAAGTTTGTTTTACTTGTAATAGTTAGGCGGTTGTGTGTCGAGGGTGCATCACTAACAGTGTGTATATGTTCCTAGCATGTCCCGGCGCGGTGGCGGTGGAGGCTGGGTGCGGCGGCACGCTGGCGCCGCTGGGCCCGCCGCAGAACACGGCCGGCATGACCTTCATCCGCCTGGTCGTGGCCAGGCCCATTGTCTGTACTACAGTGCAGATCAGGCTGTATAAGCCGAGGGATTCCTCGAATATGGGTCTTCTACAGCTAAGGCTGCTGGCTGCGCCGGCTTTCAACAGCCATGCGAGCACTACACCTATTACGTGAGTGTTACCAATGTATCTAGGCAGTAAGACGTCTCGAGATATGTACAGGTATCAAAGTTATTACAACCACCGGTATTGCGCTGATTTGTTTTGAAAATATAAAGACTAATGAGGACGAATTACCAAACTTAAGTGGCAGTGGGCAGGGCACATTGCTCGCAAAACAGATGGCCGATGGAGCCGAAAAGTTCTGGAGTGGCGACCGCGAACCGGAAGAAGTTGCGTTGAAAGGCCTCCTACTAGGTGGACCGATGACTTGGTTGAAGGTTGCAGGGATCCGCTGGATGCGAGGCGCACGAGACCGGATATTGTGGCGACACTTGGGGGAAGTGTATTCCCAGCAGTGGACGTCTTTCGCCTAAAATGATGATGATGATGACTAGCCTTAGGGGTTTCCAAAAGTGATTATTGCTATCCAGATTGCTAGCAATACTACAATATGGGAATTAGTACAACAATGTAGGATTTTGTTTATTTCTATGATAGATGTGTAACTATTGTAGGTATTTCTTACTTTCATTTTGATAGTAAACTAGCTTTCGCCCGCGTTTCCACCCCCGCAAATTTAGAAGTTATTTAAGTTATTGTTGTTTTTTTCGGAAATAGTCTTTTTTTCCGGGATGACAATTACCCTATGCGACACACCTGACAACGTATATGCAAAACTTCAGGATGATCGGTTCAGTGGTTTAGGCGTGAAAAGGTAACAAACAAACTTATTTTCGCATATATAATATTCGTTAGGAAGTGTATGGTGTCATCAGTATCCTGACATGATTGTTGTTCCCCACCAGAAGCAACAACTGGGCGTGCGTGGTGGCGGCGTGCACGCGCTGCGGCGCCGCGGCGGGCACGCGGCTGGCGCGCGCGCGCGGCGGCGGCGCCGTGGGCGCGCTGTGCGCCTGCGTGGCGGCGGGCGGCGCGCCGGCGCAGCACGCGCACCAGGCGCTGCTGGCGGCCGCGCGACACGCGCACGCACTGCGCGCGCCGCTCATTACTGCGCTGCTCAATATGGACGCGCACGCTCATGCACATGGTGAGAATCACTTGTACTGTTTAATTAGGATACGCGAACGACGATTCTCTCTCTCTCTCTTTTTTCTTTCTTAAAGGAAATGAAAACCGTAATATTTCTATAGTGCTAATTATTATTTATGATTTTTTGTCCTACTCCATATAAAATGAATCGAATCCGTTTTTTTTTTAATCCATCAAAGTATTTTTATTTATTTTTGATATATGAAACGTTCCTTTTAGTGTTTAAGTTGAGAAACTCAGACTTTAAACAACACGTAACATAAAATAGCATCACCCCTATATCCGCGAAGTAGTAGGCAGAGGTTTATGAGTACACCCACACTTGGACAACTATGTTCGAGCTAGATATTTATTAAAATGAGTTTTAAAACTTTGCATACAACCAAAATACCAAATAACAAATGTTTAAGTCTCCTAATGAGTCCGAAAACAAGTGATTAAGTAATTAGAATGATTTTGTCTAATAGTACGAGATCCGGCTGCAAGATCACTACGTTCATCGTCTATGTAATTGGGAGAATCTATTTCTGCCAAGGTGCCAATAAAAATTTGCCCGCGGGTATTTTTAATTAAAATAATATTAATAGAATTTTCCTAAAAAAAAACATTCACTTGTTATGAAAATAAACTTCAATCCACTGAGGTGTCCCACTCTACTCGGGAAGTTGCATTTAATGTAACGTGTGACAAATATGTTTGTTTTGAAATAGTCCATAACAATATATCTATACATTTAAAATTCAAGGTCCTGACTGACTGACTGATATCACCTTACAGCCCAAACCGCTGGTCCTAGAGACATGATTTTTTATCTAAATTATTCGGAAAGGTATGGTTGCAAGGTGCCTACTCGGCCGCTACCTATTCACAGCCAGGTGTAAACAGGTAATACTTTGTTACTTTGATGCGTTCATGACGTATATTCATCTTTAATATATCGAATTTAAGGTTATTACTTAGACAGGAAACGGGATATTTACCATGTTTACTGTTTTTGTCGAGTTCCCGATATTTCGGCGCTGTTGCAAGCACCATGATCACGGATAAACAGTAAACATGGTAAATATCCCGTTTCCTGTCTAAGTAATAATGTTAGTGACCATGATAGTTTAAAATCTTATATCGAATTTAAGGTATTTTATTTCTGGGCATGACATGACCTCTGCCTGTGTAATTACCCGCAAATAGGGGTTACTAGCTGTTAAAGATAGATTAGAGTAAAAGAGAGTTGGCGCGTTACATCGGTGGTCAGACGAGGATAGCGACTGCCAACTGTACGTATAAAATAATCGCATTCACTATTATGTGGCTATTATGGTATTGGTGGTTTAGCGTTTCCCAATCTTGAACATAATTAGCACCCGTCACCGGAATGTGCTTCAATAATGATGCAGTTCCTCCCGTGATACTGGTTTTCAAATAGTGTAATTTCTCAACTTCACTTAGTTTTGAGTATGAATGTGGATGGGTATATGAGTAGAGGAAGACCAAAGAAACGATGGATGGACTGTATAAAGAATGATATGGCAAGAAAGGAGGCGTCGGATAAGATGACGAGTAATAGAGAAGTATGGAAGAAGAAGACATGCTGCGCCGACCCCAAATGAATTGGGATAAGGGCAAGAGAATGATGATGATGATGATGACTTAGTTTAGTGCATTCATGAAACAATGACACATACAATTCAACAACAAGAACATCTATGTACCTATAACTCATGTTTGGAAAGAAATAAATGATTTGATTTGAAGTTCTTAAATGTAGGCTATTCTTCGTAGTTACCGGAAACGGAGGGAGTTGTATATTAGGTAGAATCACTTTTGCCCGTAATTTTCCATCACACGACGTATTTTTGCATGAACTTTGGTCAGTCGTCTTCGAAATACAGGAAGCCAACATCTCTCTAAGATCTCCTAACATACTCAAACCCAAAGCATTTATTTCAATTAGACCATCACAGGCACTTTTGAATGTCAAAAAAACAAAAAAAGCGAAGCTACAGTCACAAGGCATAATAACTTGAGAAAGTACTGTAGTTGCACATTCCAAAGCGTAGATCTCTATCTAGAAGAATGGGCAAGAAACTCCTTTTAAATCAAAATATTGTTACAAAATCTTGGTTACATCATTCATGTTGACATTATACATATTATGTGAGAACGATGTAGAAAGACGTGCACATTAAGAGCGGCCAGAGTAAAAGATTAAATCAACAATGAAAAAATAAAGTCATTAAAATAAACCGTGGCAGCTAAGAGATGACCAGTCCCAACTGACAGCGCCCGTTCAGGAACATGAGGCATGGATCAGCGCCATTCAACTAAATCATATTGAAGGTAACTAAATGACCCGACACACCCGCCACCACCAGCGAGACATTTGAGTGCGCATGACATTCTCTCAGCCACCAAGGCACATTCAAGTCAATGAAAGATAACAAAATGTAAATTGTAGCCTTAGTACTCACACATGTGATATGCAATTATATAATACTAACATATGGAATCTATACAAAGCAAGGATATTTTACAATCTTCTGCAGCTTCCACAATAATTTAACATGGTAATCAATTAGTTTGCCCCTATGGTAGTGGAGTAGCAAATTGTTGCTTCTTCATACATAGGTCTTCATGAAAGAGGAATTCTTCATTCACGTAGTACGGTATCACTCCACGTTGTTCTCGAGTTGTACTGCATTCTTCAAAACTAAACTACCCAGTATTTTTCAATCGTTTGAATACGAGTTTGTTAATAACCAGGTTTCGATAACCGTTCCTTTGGGCACTTTTTAAAGTTTATTTGTGTCTTCTTCGAGTATTGACGCCAAATCTTCTAGTAACGCTTCGTCATTGTTTACGTGCAATCACAATAATCTTCAAAATGTATAGTCTTATTACTAAGTTATTAATGTTCAAATGATTTACCAATACACTTTGTACGTACACTAATTGACCAGTTCTAAGAAATCCGTGCAAAACAAACCCAAGTGGTCCCGAAAGAGATACCCCGGCCCTGGAACACAAAGGGCAAAGTAGGAACGGATGGGTTTTAGTCAGCACAAGTCTGACACTCCCTTCGGCTCCGCCCAGAGCGGGGGGGGGGGGGGTCAGATGATGATTTCCCATCCGCAAAAAAAGGTGGTTCCTTATCTCTCACGGCGACACTTCGTTAATGCTTAAAGAGGTTTGATTCGGCTCGTATTCGACCATATGTTCTGGTGATAAGGTTGACTTTCGTTTGCACTGTGTCAATGTATTTTAAAATGCAATGCGTATTGTTCTGTATGAGGTTTATTGGCAACTAAAATCAACATAGATCCTTTGCATCCTTATAAACGTTAACTTGGCGTTAACATTTTTTTTAAATTAAAATACTCGCGGGTAAATTTTGATTGGCACCTTGACAAAAATAGATTCCCCCATTTCAAAATAAACTTAAAAATTAGATTTTGATTACATACACGATGAACGTAGTGGTCTTGCAGCCGGAGTTGATAAATGATTTGCAATATCGCGAAATAATGCACTGATAAGTAAGCTCATTTGTTGATTAGTTAAGCTGTAGTGCTGTGAGTTTTAAGAAATGTTTTTGACGATTAGAAATGTTCTTTTGAAACTCTAACGAGGGTAGTTAACTAATTATGAACGTTTTTCAATAACAGGGCTACAATTTATCTTTATAATTTAGATTGTTCACAACTGTGTAAGAGTCAAAAAGTGATAAGTGAAGAGTTAATATGTGAGTTCATTTAATCAGGTTATATTTTTTGGTGCAGTTGTATACCGCACCAAAAAATATACACCGCATACACTAAACAATTTGTTATTTGGTATTTTGGTTGTATGCAAAGTTTTAAAACTTATTTTGTGTTGATAAATATCTAGCTCAAATATTGTTGTCCAAGTGTGCTATATAAAATCAAAGACAAAGTTATTTATTTGCTATACATAGGTGTAAAAACGTAAAAGAAATATTAAAAAAAAATAAAAGAAAAAAGATATGAAATGAAAAGATCTCTAAGTTTTGCCGTCAACTGCGTACAAATATTAAACAAAATTACATTTTGTTAAAAGGTGACAGCAGCTAGTTACCACACATTATTTATTAGTAACAGTATGCCTTTATAAACCTCTGCCTACTACTTCGCGGATATAGGGGTGATGCTATTTTGTTACGTGTTGTTAAAAGTCTGTGTTAACTTAAACACTAAAAGGAACCGTTTCATATGTAAAAATAAATAAAAAAACTTAGATGATTTTGTAAAAAAAAACGGCTTCGGTAAATTTTATGTAGAGTATGACAAAAAATCATAAATAATTAGTACTATAACCAGCTGTGAGGATATTACGGTTTTCCTTTCCGTTTAAGAGAAAATTAGATTTTTCCTACTTGCTTCATATAAATTTATCGTAAAAAAATAAAATACCTTCGTTTTTGTGTATAATTAACTCGGCGAAATTTTTGTCATCACTAATAGAAGCGATAACCGGCAAAAAATCCGGCACTTGCAAATTGAAATCCCTAAGTCTATGAAAGATGATTTTCAGCCCACAATGCGCAGCGATAAACGTCATTGGCGGACTCCGCCGCACGTAACACTGCATTTCAAAGAAACGCGCGTTAAATCGCTATACCGTAAACGTTCTCATACATCGCTCATCATGTTTGAACTTACTGCGGGCCGCGCCTTCGTAAATGACCCCAGACTGTACGCCAACGAGCGTTTACGTCGCAAGACGTCCTCAACAGACATCACCTTATGACTGGACTCTACTTATGACTCAAATATTCATCATCATTTCTTTCCTAGCGTTCCAAGTTTCATCAAACGGTCGTGTGAACGGCAGCATGTGGGCGGTGTGCGAACTGGTGCGGCAGCTGTGTCGCTGTTGCGCGGACGGCTCGGTGGCAGCATACGTGCAATGGCTGGCGACCGCCGCCGAGCTGTGGCTACGGCAGCGCGAGCCACCCTCCGCTGCGCTCACGCACACGCTGGCTTCAGTAAGTCCATGATGGTGTTTACACCGATTTCCTATAAGAATACCTCAGACTAGAAGAGCTATAGTCACATTAGCGAAGGCTGGGCGATAGCAGTACCAGCGAGCGCCTTGCGGTGAGAGACAACACTAACAACAACAAAGGGCACGAAATGGTGCTGAGCCCTGGCCGGCTCGGCTTTTACTTTGATACTCATAAATGCGTTGCTGATAGGAACTAAATGAAAGTCGTCAAGAATGGAATTAAATGGTGTCCGAGAACAGAGAAGCCCATATCCTGCAGTAGCGTGCTATGGTGTGATGATGAACTGTAGGTGAACTGTTGCCGTGATACCTGCATCTGTTTGTATCAATGCAAGCCGAAAACCGCAACAATTCGAGCTTGCTTTCAAATTCAGTGAAAAGAACGATTCGAAGACAGACCTTGTTGTTTTTTTTTTAACATCATCAAAGATTGTAATTCCACAAACATGTGTTTGAAGACATTTATTCCGAAATAGTAGTTAAATCTAATCTCCATTACAGGTATTATGGACCCTGAAAGAGAAGCGTATCCTAGAGAACCTAGAGGAGTTGATAACGGACGACCTGTTCGAGCTTGTTTACACCTGGGTGAAGGATGTCCCCGAGTCTAGTCTACTCAAGAAGTCGCTCGATGCTAGTGAGTACTGTACTTTAATCCACACTAACATTATACATACCAGTGGCGAAGGTTCCATAGAACTCGATTCCTACCGGCTTCCCTTTGAAAAATGGCAGAGTCAGTATTCTATAGACAAATAATATAATCACATTAAAGATATGTACTCCGGTTTATCCCTTACAAAAATTGACCCTTCACTACTGATACATACATTACCTGCTCTTGCAAAATGTGGGTATTCCTGTAAAATTTCTTATTTGCTGAAATATAACATGATTGTTAGTATTTTAGAGGAGTGGGTAGGGATTGTAGCGGGTACCGTTTTGTTTAATGAAACAAGCGTTTAACACACCTAACAAGGATCTTACTGATATAAAACATGATAGAGCTTCCAGTAGTGTAGGATGTGTTTTATTACAAGTGTATTTCTATTTAGTATAAGTGTATTTCTATTTAGTATAATTCTTCTTCTTTATTATTTTTTCTACACATTTAACATATTTAAATATAAAAAAAAAAACACAAAAACATTTAAAAATATAAAAAATAGCGGTCTGCCGGTGTCGGGACCATGGTCCAAGCTACCGGTGGTTAGGGCTCCAGAGACAGGAACCTCCTCACAGTGCGAGCCGTATCGAGGGCGTACTGCTTTCTGAATCAGGCCTTTGATCCAGCCACCTAAGGAGAGCCTCGAAAGCAGGTCGTCGAGGCTCTTGTCCATTGGCCGTCACGACAATCGGCACAATGATAGCCGAGTTCACATTCCACAAGTCGACAACCTCGTGTGCCAAGTCGAGATATTTGTTTCTCTTTCTCAGCTTTCACGAGGTTCTCGTCATGCGGGATGGTAATATCGACTATCATTACTATTCTCATTGTTATTTATTTTTGCAGTTCTATGTTCGATGTGCTACATCAGGCCGGAGCTGTTCAGGATGCTTCTAGAACATATGGACATACCCATGGATCAAGACGAGAGGTAAACTCAACAAAACCTATTACTAATCCTGTCTTTCGTATTGATTCACTCATTAGGCAAATACTTTTCTAAATACTAATTCTCTCATCATTCTCTTGCCCTTATCCCAATTCATTTGGGGTCGGCGCAGCATGTCTTCTTCTTCCATACTTCTCTATTACTCTTCATTATTCTCTAAATACTAATTCTCTACAGAAAAAAATATGTCGACATACATTTGTTTTGGTAGGTATATTTTTTGCCGCTTGTAAAATGACAAAGTTCTTACAGGCAGGTTCAATTTCCTCTGAATATTTTTTTTATGGCACATGTCACGTCTGCAATCTACGAAGGGAGAGAGAGGCATACCTACATCAAGTACACCAAAAATTCGTCAGTTATGTTATGGGTTTTTTGTGGACTTTCGCGAGTGACAGTTTTTCGGAAGCTTGAGTTGTGTCTCAATAAACTAGTGGTTTTAAAATAAGAAAGGGTTCTTTCTTATTAGTTAGTTATTCTTTATGAATTCTCAGAATCTCTTTTTTTTCCAGTATGGAAGGCTTAACAGACGACACCAAAGTCCAGTCACCAAGCAGCAGTAGTCCTTTACCGTCATCATCAGCTCCTACTGGTCCCGTGTCCTGGGAAGCGCGAGGCTGGCAGTTGCAGACCATTGCCGCCGCTGCTATGTCGCCTGCAGCCACCCTGGCGCTGTTACACTCCCGGCTACCCGCTGCCGTGGTCAAGGCTATTGCTGGTGAGTTACTCCTCATCATTAGGCCCTACTGGTGCTGTATCTAGGGAAGCACGAGGCCATCCGACGAGGAATAATCCGACTAAAATAATTGAACTTAGTGTCTTTTGAAGTTGAAAGACGAGTCACGGGTTGAATGAAGTGTGAGTGCGATGAAGATTGTTTCAAAACGACGTGAGAGTGGTTTGGTGGGTGATTCGATAGCTCAATTGGGGATTACCTTAAAAAACAGGCAATTCACAGTATACAGCGATAAGTGAGAATGAGATATGCTTCACGGTCAAATTCAAATTCATTTATTTCGTGAACACAGGGTATATACAGAGGATGTTATAAATAAATTAGAACCGAGCTGTGCCCCGCCAAAAGGCATACAAAAAATATCAAAGGTATTTTTTTTTTTTAACAAATGCGTTTTCAAAATTCAAACAATAATTCTAGAATTCTACAATAATTATAAATCATGTCAAAATTATATAAAATTACAAATAAAATGTCAAATAAATGTCACAGTGCCTCATGCAAACCTCCCATGAATTGTGTTTATATTTTACGACACATAGGGTATGGTATGGTTATAGCACGACCTAATTATACTCTAGACAGGAGAACACTGCCGGCCGCCCGAGTCCCGAACTAACCGGTGCTAACGTTTATTTGCTACGTTGACAGAATGTAACAATATGTCACTACAGGTCATTGACAAAATTACCTCTTTGATGTTAATGGACGAGTAGGGAACTAATTTAAGATTCTAAAAAACCTCTTTGTTACAGACTTCAGCGAAGCAAAATTAGAAGCAATCAAGTCACAACGCGGCTCGCTCGAAGACGTACAAATGATCGACCCTGACAAGGAGTCCACGCAGCCCAAATCCGACCTGCCCTCAATGAAGAGTGTGTGGCAACTGGTGGAGTGGGCGCGGGCCGTATGCTGGTCCAAGCGGCTGAAGGACTGGCTCGGAGGACCTGGGAATACGTTCTGGAGACCGCTTCTCACGTTGCTGTGTCATCCTAGACCGCATTACAGGTATTACTGATAGCTTTGTAATGCATGCATTGCTGGGACAATGGCCTATCTGTGACAGGGACAACAAACAACACTTCTAAATTTATGAAAATACTAGCACTGCGTCCGCGACTTCGTCCGCAAAAATTCTAATAGCTCGGATATTATGCATGATATAAATATAATTTATAGCCTATAGCACCCACAAATAATGTAACTTTCTGTCAGTGAAAGAATTTTTAGAATTGGATCATTAGTTCCGGAGATTACACCCTACATACATATTTACAGATAAATTTTACCTCTTTATAATATTAGTATTGATAAATAATGAGTTCAATAGATTCCCGTTGCTCTACGAAGACGCCGTACATAGTCACACAAACAATATGGTACAAAGAATATTGATGGACGTTAATAAGTTTTCACCGGTGACGTTGTCGATCACAAACTTGTAGTCGATTTAAGTGAATTAACAACTTTTTCTAATTCATAAAGTTGCATATTTGTGTTTTTTACTGAATTTTTTTTGTGGCATTAATTTACTTTGAAAAAAATTGCCACTAAACTCCTCCATTAAACAAATATATACAACGATACAATTTAGTCCTTAATTTAAAAATAAACTCATGTCGATTGGAGCTAACAGCTTCATTTTCTGTAGTAGCATCTGTTTACTCCAAACAGAATCTTCATCCAACACATTAATAACGACACATTTTCCGTAGCAGTACATGGCAAGAAGACGCACAGTACGCCCAACTAGAAGAGAGCACCATCCGTCTGTTCGCCGAGCTGACGGTGTGCCATCCGGCCAATCAGAAGCTGTTCGCGTCCACACTACACAGCATACTAGAGGGGCTGCAATGTAACGGTGAGTTTGTTGTTTACATTGTAAACTAGCTTTTGAAATTAGTACGGTAGTTGCACCACCAATCAATTGACTTACTTTTTTTGAGCTGTTAAAAGACGGTTCCCGATTGATTTTGTATAGCAGTCTGTGACGTCGCTAATTTACCAACTCAATGACTACTATGTATTGATGTCAAAGCAAAAAAATATGGATCTAATTAACAGTAAATAAGTCTGCCCACTACACCGTATCTTACACACGGCGGCACATCAAGCTATACATAACCAGTATAACCTGAATTAGCTTTGTATGAGCTTCCCGTACGATGAGAGACCAGCTTAATTTGGTTTTGCATAGCTTGATTGGCCGCCGTGCGTACCATACCGTGCTAGGCAAAAAAATATTCTTTTTTTGTTTTTTTTTTTTTACAAATTTTGCCCCACTAGAAATTTCTCCTGTATCGTGGGTGCGTTTAAAAACATTTAAACTCACATACACAAACAGCCAGACCTGTAACAACTACCTGTATATCGTTCAAATATTTGTTCCGTGCGGGGATCGAACCCGTGACACGCAGCGCAGCAGCCAATCGCTCAGCTACTGCGCCACTAGACCGTTCGGTCGCCGACTAACGCTATGCCATGCACGGAGCATCAACAATCGTCGGCGAGAACATTTTGCCGTTACGTTACGTGCATGACACGCTACAAAACATGTATCGTACAATCCCATCTGAGCTTCTTCTTCTTCCACACGTCACTTGCAGACGGCATCTCGGGCTTCACCCGCGCGCTCATCCTGCGCCTGGTGCTGTCCCCGGAGCGCGTGTGGGTGTCGCTGCGCTGGGCGGAGGGCGGCGGCGCGGGCGCAGGCTGCGCGCACCCCGCCTACCTGGGCCACGCCGTGCTGCCGCTGCCGCTGTGCAGCACCGTGCGCGAGCTGCTGGCCGAGCATCGCCCGCCACGTGATTATATTTATTTATTTTATTTTATTCAATTGAACAGTTAGTGATTGACAACGCCAGGGCCCTAAAAGGACATACACTGACCTTATTGTTGAGGCTCTTCAGAGGGGTCAGGTAAGTAGTACTCGCATTCAGTCGGCGTGCGTGTATGACATGATGTATGAACGTGGACTAGACGAAAGGAGTCTATCAGGATCGTAGCAGGTGGCGTTCTGTGGTTTCTGCCTACCCCCATGGGACAAAGGCTTTTTTCTATATTTAGTAAAATATAGACAAAAAGCCCCAAACAGAAAAGTAGATACAAAGGTGATGTTTATTTTTATATCTACTAGCAGCGCTGTCACTGGGTTAAGATAGACCAAAATATTCTAAGCGGAAACCAGATAGAAATCGACCAACACAATTACACAGCTAAGTGGAATTCAAAATATTTGTGGTAACATAAGTATCATACAGGACAAAACAAAACCCCCAAATGTGGAGAGATTTGGTAGGAGACCTACACTGAGCATTGGGTGGCGAAAGGTTGCAGAAGAAGCATAGCAAGCATATGCAGTCTGGTGTTCGACATCACATTTTCAAGAGTGGCTTTGTAGGGCTACCTGAGACTACTTAATCAAACTTGATTAAGTAGACACACATCAAGATTGCAAAGTCTATAGATTGTTTTTCTTCAAGAACATATCATCACCCTCCCTTTCTCACCCACAGTACCAATAATGGAGGAAACAACAAAAGTATGCGTGAGCACGTCCCCCACGTCGGGCGGCTCCTCGGTGCTCCGCAGCGCCTCCGACACGGCCATCACCACGGTGGCGGAGGCCTGGGAGCTCAGCCTGGCCGCCGCTAGCGCTTCCAAGGACAAGCGAGTGAAGGACGTGAAGAACACGTCGCTGAAGCAGGCGAATAACAAGAAGAGACAGACCAAGACCAGCAACGATGCGACCGTGCTGTCTGTTACTGATGGTGAGTTTATCTCACTAATATTATAAAGGCGAAAGTTTGTAAGTGTGTATATTTGTTACTCCTTCACGCTCAAACGGCTAAACAGATTTGGACGAAATTTGGTACCAAGATAGCTTATATTCTGGATTAACACCTAAGCTACTTTTGATCCCGGAAATAGTAGGTAGGTAGAGTAGTAAAAACACAAGGTGTAAGTAGAAAAAGCTGCATTGCAACGCACGTACAGCTAGTTGTCAAATAAAGCCTAGAGTTTTATCAAATTTTCAAGCATCCTTGGTATTCTTCTAAATCTCGTTTCTAGGTTCGTTGATTGATCCAGCTGTGAGAACATTTTAACACCGCAATAACGCGGTGACAACACGCTGATTATGTGCTTATTTGTATTTTTAGTACATAAAAATAGAACAAAATTATATACATAACAATAATTGATTTCATACCTGTTGAAATATTATAAATTAAGTTAGCGTAAGAATAAGTAGTAAAAAAGTAAGAATGAAAAAAAAAAAAAATTGTAATCAATTTTTTTTTTTTGTTCAATAGAACCCCCTATGTGTGGAGTAGTACCTAGTAGCATACATTATAACATAAGGCATTACTCATAACTGTAATATTAGAGAGTTAGTAATAAAGGGAATGTTGCGCTGAACACACGTATCTTATTTGTTGCCTCCGAAACCACACCTCAAACTGCGTATTTTGTAAGGGTGGGTGTACAGTGGGCTCAGCGCAAGTTTTACTGACCAATAAATTATTGTTTCAACATTTACATAAGGACGCAAATTGCTGCATGATTTTCTGAACTTTACTATAACGACGTGAGTTATGTTGTATCGCGCTTCCCATACTAGTTCACCACGAATGAGAGTGAATCCTATTTCATTTTTGGCCAATAACATGTGTAATTTGTTTCAGATCTAATAGAGACGACGATCCGGGTGCAAGTCCCCGGGCTGGAGGGCTTCATCCCGCCGAGCACGACGCTGGCGCAGCTCACGGCCGCCGTGCCGCACGTGTTCGGGCCGCATCTAGCGCTCACCTTGCATCTTAACACCAATGGAGGTATGTGCTGCTTAAGGGTTATTGATAGGAGAATGACGGCTTAAAAAAAAAAATAGAGCCCGTATGTTGCACCATGAATTTCTTAAATATTTGTCATCAATGTCGCAACGGCTATGTTTTTCAAGAACAAAAGGTACTTGTAGCACAATACTCAATGCAATTTAGTGCTTTAACTTGTATTATATCTTTGGAAAAAAAAACATACCGAGTCACATCTTTTCGTCGGTCTTTTGAGCTGTTGTCATCTAAAGATCGGTTTAATACATACAAAATCCCATACTCATCTCTTTACCGTTCCAGAAGCGTGGTCGGGCCCGACGTGGGAGGGCTGTGCGGGTAGCGCGGGTAGCGCGGGCACCAGCTCGGGCGGCTCGGCCGTGCTGCGCTGGTTCGGCGCGGTGGGCGGGCTGGCGCTGGTGGCGGCGCGCCTGCCGCGGCCGCACGCGCCGCCGCCAGACCCGCCCGCGCTCGTGCACCACCACCACGACCTCGACTGGGTCAAGCTCGACGATCCCTATGAGGTAATATACACGGGTTTTATGTTCTGCTGGACGGTAACATTGCACGATCCTACTTATATTATTTAAAAGGTAACGGTTCAATTGGTGGAATTTTGTATTTTATGATTCGACTCAATAATATATAACTTAATATCACGCCTGTAATCCTCGGAGATATAGAAAGAGGTATGCCTAATAGTCAACACAGTGTGTGTAGTAAATGTTGTACATTAATACATTGTATTTAAATTAAATCAAAATAACGCGAATGATTTTGTTCATTCAATGCAATCTTTTCAAAGACAAAGTGACTGGCTGGTGTTGGGTACCATAATGTAACTGCATCATACCACAATGTAACCACACTATGTATAACGTATAAGCTGCTAACAACCTATACACTGTCAGTGACTAAGGCGCGTCGCCCACTGGTCAACAGAGGCAAATTCGCGACACGGTCGAGTCGTGGTATCTATGCTTCCATTCCTTTTCTATACGTTACTACGCACGAAAAGAAATAATAAAATGACACGGGCAATTTACTGTGCTCTGGGGCACTTCCACGCCTGCACCTCAACTCTTGATCGTGTGGGTGACGGGCCTAAGGATGCGTTTCACTATACGAAAACTTAACTACATGGTGCTCTGCATCGAACAATAACATTGGGTGTAATGCACATCACGCTTCTCGTTTCGACTGTTTGATCGAAATTTAGTTAACTTTTTCGCTCCCCCCCCTCCTCCCGTAGCTAACGCCCACCCCGCTAACAATCACCCAACTGAAAGGACAGTTGTATGTATATTAATAGGTTCCCTACTACATGCAGGAGGTCGTTGAACTCGGCGTCACTACTGGCAACACGGGTATCGAAGAGAGCGGGTGTACGGGCGTGCCGGCGCATGCGCTCATCGCGCTGGGACTGTTACTGAAGCTGCCGGGCTATGCCGACGCGCTGCTGGATGAGGGCGCTAGAGCTTGTCATCTGTTGAGACTACTGCTCGGAGTTACACATGATGAGGATGGGCGTAAGTTGAATTATTTTTCCAAAGACTACATAAAAAAAAATCACTTTTCAAATTAAAACTTGTCATTGTTCTGTCATTTCTAGATACTGACGTGAGAAGGGGTATTTTTAGGGTTCCGTACGTGATAACTAACGAGGCGGAGCGGGTAACATTATTACTAAGCTTCTGCTGTCCGTCCGTCCGTCTGTTTATCAGCGGGCTGTATCTCATGATTTGTAATAGGTAGACCGTTGAAATTTTCACAGAATGTGTATTTTTGTTTCCGCTATAACAACAAATAATAAAAAATAAAGAGGGCTTCCCCTACTACGACGGTACGGAACACTTCATGCGCGAGTCGGACTCGCATTTGGCCGGGTTTTTTTTACACCGTTTTATTGCGTAGTCAAGCCAGTACATTTCAACTAACTTATCTGTGCAGGCGGGGAAACACAGAACTAAAATAAATGTACCAAGTTTGACATATCGTTGCAAATTTTCTTGACAAGCAACGCCACCTTGAGCTTTACACTTAAAGTGGTCATAGTATATGTCGATCTCAGTAATTAGATTTTTATAGCGCCTGTATTTCGAAGCGCTTTTGTTTTATAGGAGTTCGTATTTTAGATGTTTATCCTAACGTTCAGTTGGCCGTACCTCTCGTACCTTCCTGGATCCAATTTCTTGATGTATTGTCATTTGACCTCATACAAGTTTTTATTACGCTCGGTGTTGTAAGCGAAAATCCCTAAAAGCAACGCCTTTTTCCACTGTAACAGGTAGCATCGCAGTGGGCGACGGCCGGTCGGGCGCGGCGGGCGGCGCGGGGTCGCTGGGCACGCTGCCGTTCAGCGTGGTGGCGCGGCTGCTGGAGCGCGCGCCGCGCAGCACGGACGACGGCCGCGCGCTGCGCCGGGCGCTGCTGCAGCGCGGCGCCGTGCGCCTGCTGCTCGCGTGCCTCGCTGTCTTCACGCATCATAGGCCTAACTCTAATGATGTAAGTAATACGTACTCCATTCTACCTCGACACCCGTCTGATCTAAACTGAATCCGAAATCTTTGACTCACTGCTACAGCTTCAAAATGAATCGTCTACGACAGCTAAAGCGGTAGCTACTTGAAGCAAATAAATACTCGACGTTTCATATCTGTAATATGTGCAATTTTGCATCCGATCATCAATGTGATATAAAGCAGATACGTTTGCTAAGATCTATGTATGGGTAGATTAATGGCTAACTTACATCGATAAAAAAGTAAGCCATCGATGCCACTTTGAATAGACCTGGGCCTTATCGCTTATTTGACATCATACCCGTTAGCAAACCCATGATTTAAGGGCATTACATGGCTCAAATCCCAAAAACAATGTATGTTCAAAGAAACTTGTTGATGAATCCCTTCGTGCGTTTTCCGTGTAAAAAAAGTATGTTATAGTTAAGTTCATCACAAATAAATTGTATTGTTTAAAATTTTAATAAACCTTCTCAAATTTTTTTGGTTAATCGTAGAAAATAGGTCCTTTTTCAACCTTAATTGTAAATTATCTCTGTAACGGCTGAATAGATCGGCATGAATTTTGTAACAACAAATACGTAATGATATACTTAACAATCTGTATTGTTTTTTTTCTGTTATTTCTTTTAATATTTTTAAATAATAAATAAAAACCGAAATTTTGCGAAATATGCGGGGCAAGTCAACAAAAACCAGTACAGGGATCAAATCATCAAGGTCATCGAGCAATGTAATGCCCTTAACATAATATACGAAAGCGACCGATGTATAGAAACAAACTCACACAAAAAGATATTGCCGGAGAGTTTGTTATACCATTTCTTCTACCCAGCTAAAACACTGGGAAGTTACAAAGAGCGGACCTTGACCTTTTAACTAATATTTACGTTTGGTTACAGAACAGCCAAGGGTCAAACGGCTCGACGGGCAAGTCCGAAGAGAAGAGCCAGCTGTACTGGGCGAAGGGCACAGGCTTCGGTACCGGCTCCACACAGCAGTCCTGGAACGTGGAGCAGGCGCTTGTACGGCAGCGGACCGAGGAGGAACACGTCACTGTGCTGCTGCAGGTCAGTCGGTTATGTCTCTCGAAGACTTCAAACAAAACAGTTATAATGAATCTACAAGATGTAAACAGCCCCTTCACGAAGCCGTCAACCAAGCATTCTGGATATCTAAATAAGTAACTCAACACAAAAATTGAGTGTGGTTGAAAATTATTGCTGGGAAACGATTTTATTTTATTTTTGGGAGAATAACACGGTTTACGGTAGGATTCAATGCAACGCACTTCAAACATTGTACTGATGGATACATTAAATAGTACAGGTATCATAAAAACTTAAAAAAAAGCTTGTCAAAATTTTGTAACTTTAACCTTCAATATCTCCGTAACTAAGGTTCCCAGAGGTCCACACCACAAAAAAAATGATCGCAATGACGGGGAGAACAAGTGACTTTGAGCTTCTTTAAAGTTCTTTTACACCCATTATAGCCGGGTCCAGATTGACCTAGCAGCTTGGAGGGGCTACCTTGCGGTGCAATAACACGTACGCGTACAGTATAAGAATGAGACACGCTTTGGAGATGCGCGTCCGTCCTCTGTAACAGACCGAGTGTATACCCGTTCTAGAAGTCTCAGAACACTGGATACGTCCAAAGCGGTGCAAGAGCAGGCGTAGCTAACCTTGTATAGCATCATCTCGCTCACTCATATCTGTGTGGCTATATTTTCTTAAGCTCGAGTTGGAAGCTGTACTAACTTACCATACTGCTCACACAGGTACTAGCATCATACATGAATCCCGGCGAGAAGTGGCCGCCGGAGGAGGGCGCGGCCGAGACGACAGACCGCGACGGCGACTCCGACGATACACACGACCTGCCCGCCGAGTTCATTGACCTCGTCGCCAACAGCTCGCTCGTGCCGGCCATCTGCTCATATCTTAGAAACGATTCGGGTAAGTAGTGTTAGGTTAAGTTAGTATTAGCAACACAAACGCTTCGATTCGATTTCGATGCGATAAGTCGTATGTCTTTTTTTGGCATTATGAAAGCGAGCGAGATAGACATACGACTTTCCGAATCGAAGCGTTGTGAATAGTTATGCTGGTGAGAAATCGTCTCCCGAAGAAATCATCCCTGTACGATCTCATCAACCATACATTTACTTTGCGAACATATTAGTACATATTGAGTCCGACAATAACTGTGGAACCAAAATCTTGTCAAGAGACAGAATCGTTGCTACTTTTAACTTGTAATTCTTTACATTTTAATATAACTTTAAACTCAACTTGTGGTTCCTTTGGTGTCCTACAATCACGATTCGAAAGATTTTGAAAGAAACGCTTGATATGTTTGAAAAATTCACTTTCACGACAACGCAAATAAATGTTGGTGAATTGACAAATTTAAAAGCATTCCTGTTATTGTACTGCTATTTGTGCTTTCGACGCTAATTATCTGTTGAGCCTTTGGCCATAGACGGAAAGTACTCCGTTATCTCCTTATTTTCGATTCATCGTCATCTGTCTCGTCTTTTCGACAACAATTGACTGCTTACTTGACCTCATGACAGCCAGAAACAATGGCTTCAAGTGCTTTCCGTGCCACTCAGGCGTCCCGCATTCCAGGCCAACGTGTATTCGTAAATGTTGGTCTATCTGATCTTCTTCTCTTCTTTCTGTTAGGAAACTGCTAGGTAAGGAACATAGGGCGATAGGTGTTAGTGCGCGAATGGTCTTGTTAGGGTAGAGCTCTCTTACAGGTCCATACAGCTGGACTAATTGGAGTTTTTCTCTGTTGTAGTGCTGGACATGTCGCGGCACATCCCGCTGTACGTGCACGTGCTGCGCTGCGCGCGCGCACTGCACGCGCTGAGCTCGCGGCGCCTGACGCAGGCGCTGCGCCCGCTGCCGCGCCTGCTCGCCATGATGAGCCGCACCACGAATTCATACGCCACCAAGCTTAGGTATACCAACACTCAACAACTAACCAAGAGGGCTAATCTGTAACTATAATGTGTGTACTTTGGCGTGGCCATCATCGGAACTAACGCCGCCATATTGTTTTTTCTCTACAATTTCACAAATATAAATCAACAGAGCCCGTTAATGTGTTTCAAGCACCAAAAAAACTGCAGCACTGTACCCAACTCCCAAGATGTTCATTGAAACGTGTGATGACGACTAAAAGCAAATATTACTTGACTAATCCAATTTTTTATATTTATTTGTCGAACGGAAAAATCTCAGGTAGAGGTGGGAGAGAAAACGGATGGGAGGTCAATGAAAATGTCACGTCAAAGTTTTGTGACTTTTCCAAAATTAGCGCGTCAGCATGATTTTAGCTGATAGGATTTATATATTCATGAATCTTCTTCTTTCTTATACATTATACGAACTTGTTTTCTGTGTACAGTTATTCATTCGTCATTTTTAACCATAATGTTCTTTATTTCAGGATGAGTAAGAAGAATATATTCGGTAAAATGACATATAGCCAAAGATTTAGTACTTCAAGTAATTCAGAGTTGTCCGAAGAGGACGAGGGACTCGCCGCGCTTATTGCCGACATACAAGTAAGTTATTATCATTATTAATCTTTAAATAAGTACTCGGTTATGAAAAGTTTCAAGATTATTTATAATATTACGTCAAATATGTAGTAAATAAAGGACAATTAACGTTATTTACGTGGCCCTGCGAAAAACGGACGCCACACGTATGATAATGGTGACGATAATATGAACATTCGTAGTGTACTGGTGTTTTGTGAAGATATTTTTTTGGTTATTCTCGTCTGCGGGTGTCCCAGGGTTAATATTGAAAATATGTGTCTCCAGGCGACGTCTGCGCTGATGTGTCGCGCGGAGAACGAGGCGGAGTCCGGGCGCGCCAGCGGAGCGCCCCAGCCGCTGAGCGGCGCGTCGCGGGAGGCGCGCTACATCGAGCTCATGCGCACCATGCAGTTCGGTGAGTGACTGTTATACCCAAATATATATGTTTTATATACAGCGTGTATCATTTATAAGTTTGGGTCAAGTTGGTATTGATGTTTTGTATGTGACACCTGATTGTTTTTCGCGATTATGATATTGGTTCCATGGAGGAAGTTGTACATTTTGATGGTCTGTATCACACCTCAAATTATGAATGAACACACCTTTCTGATTCATGCTTTATAAAACTGCTCGCTATACAAGCAGGGCAGTTAATCCACAAATTCCATCCAATTCCCATTCACTCTGTAATACTGTGCAAGTTAAAATAAATATAGGTGTGTAAAAAAACAAGTGTTTCTAAAACAGTGTGTCGTTCTAACATCTCTTATCTAGCTCGAGGTAATCTAGTTTTGAAGTTAAACTTGTGAAAATACATGTGTGCTAATGACAAAAGCGATTAGGTGCCTCGAGAGCGACACGGGGCGTGCCTTCGTCATGCTTTTGTTACGTGAGTGACGGCGTGTGGCGGAGGGCGTGGCCTGCAGGGCTCGCTACTTGGCACGGCGGCCTGGCGGGAGGGGTCGGTGCGACGCGTGTAGGCGCGCATCGTCTGTGGTCAATTGTGTTCGCTTCCGCTGAATTCTGCGCCAATGACTGATAAATGTCTTACTCAATTTATGTTGTACGTTTACAGAAACGTTCGAGATGATAGCGGAGTGCGCGGAGTCCGGGTTCCGGTTCCTGGTGCCGTACCACTTCGAGGGCGCCGTGCGCGCGGCCGGCGAGCGCGCTCACCCGGCGCGCATGAAGCGCCTGGCGCAGGAGGCCGCGACGCTGGCGACCTCGCTGCCGCTGTCCTACTCCTCCTCCGTGTTCGTGCGCACCGACGCCGACCGGCTCGACGTCATGAAGGTACAGAGCGGGTGCCCGCTGTCAAGATGATCTTAGAAAACCTATTAAATGAACCCGCGCCCACATTTGCATCTGTTTTATCGGATGCCCTAAGACATTTAATGTTTTTTTAAATTTATTTAGTAAGAAACATCATCTGCCTAGCCTTTCCCAACTAGTTGGGCTCGGCTTCCAGTCTAACCGCATGCAGCTGAATAAGATAATAAATTTGATAAGACTCACCAGCAGCTAATTAACTGATAGATCTGTTCGGTCGGTAAATAATAAACGTAACACTAAAAATAACCATTTGTTCCACAGGTCCTAATAACGGGTCCATCTGACACGCCGTACGCGAACGGCTGCTTCGTCCTCGACGTATACTTCCCGGCGGAGTACCCGGCCGTGCCCATGCTCATCAACCTGGAGACCACGGGCCGCCACTCCGTGCGCTTCAACCCCAACCTGTACAACGACGGCAAGGTGTGCCTGTCCGTGCTCAACACCTGGCACGGACGCCCCGAGGAGAAGTGGAACGCGCATACTTCAAGCTTCCTACAGGTAAATTACACTGATTAATTGGCCAGGCTTAGGTGAGATTGAGTGATTCATGTCTGTCGTGTTTTAGATATGTCAAGACATGTGTCGCCATCAGACGGGCCTAGGAAACGTGATGACAGTTCATGAAGTATTTACCATAAAAGGGACGTTATTATTTTATTATAGTGGGAAACATACAAAAAAAGGATTAAAGGACTGTGATTTTTATTTATCAATTTGGTCGCAAACAAACTAATGTTACTTTTTTTTTTATAGTGTGCTTTGTCCCACTGCTGGGCAAAGGCCTCCCCTTTCTCCCTCCAAAGTTACTAGTATATAATATTAAATAAAGCAATCCATCAATTGCTATTCTCACTTAAATACGATACAAAACGTATTTCTTTTAAAGCATTAAGAAAAGAAAAATATAATGTCATTGAGCTTGAGATGTGTTGCAATTTTTGTGTTCAGTGAACTGCACTTTCATGGCTATAATTTGAAAAAGACAGCGTCTTTGTGTCGTAGCAATAAGGACGGTTTTCGTTCCAAAACAAGGTAAATTCTTCTTATCTAATCCAAACATTGTTCATGGACAGGTACTGGTATCAATCCAGTCACTGATCCTGGTCCCCGAGCCGTACTTCAACGAGCCGGGCTACGAGCGCAGCCGCGGCACGCGCGTCGGCTCCAGCGCCTCCCTCGAGTACAACTCCAACATCTACCAGGCTTGCGTGCGCTGGGCCATGCTGGACCATCTTCGGAACCCTGAGCCTTGCTTCAAGGAGGTAGGTTTATCACACTTCTATTATAAATACGAGTTTGTATGATGGTTACGCCTTCTAACCAATTCATGGATAGCTTAGCTAATAGCCAATTCATGGTTAGCCATTTTTTCTTTCTTTGAGAACAAAGTTACCGATTCAACTTGAGTAAATTAAAGTTTTCCGTTTGACAAACCTAACCAAACAAGTTGTATCACAATTATTATTACTTAGAAGAAAAATCCGAGTTAAAATAAATGTGAAAGACATGCTTACCATAGGACGTTCAGATGTTGAGATTTTCGTTCTGAGTTTCTGGCGCGCGATATTTTTCGATTACACTACTTATCTCATTAGTCATTACATACATTAATAATATCGGCCCTGTACAGGCCAACTGTCTCCCATAGCGAGGAGGAGGTTGTCCCAGCGGTGGGAATGTTACAGGCAGATCATGCTTTATTGTATAAAGGGTGTAACAAGACCCTTAACGAAGCCGAAAGGTACTTGTTCGCCCCGTCATTGCGATAATTTTTTTTGTTCTAAGGGTTCAAAGTTCCAGCTTTTTCACAAGTTTTTTTTTTAATGTAAGATTTTTATTTTAAACACCTCCACGACTACTACTATTCAATCCATCCATCGTAACAATGTTTTGAGTGCGTCACACGTTACGTTTTGAGTCCTACCGTAAAACGTGATTTTTCACAACAAAAAAAAAAGTTGTTTCCCAGCAATAATTTTTGCGTAAAGTTACTTAGTTTGATGTACATAATGCTTGGTTGACGGCTTCGTGAAAGGTCCGTTTACACCCTGTATATCCGGTGTTAATGAATATGTATTTTGTTTATCAGGTAATCCAGACGCATTTCTGGATAAAACGCAACGAGATAATGCAGACGGTGGCGAACTGGATCACTGAGCTGGAGAGCCAGAGCGGCGACGAGCGCACGCAGAGGAGTATACAGCTCAACCTCATGGCGCTCAAGGTAACTACTTACTCATCGCCAGAGTTTTCAAGTTACAAAATATATTTTTTATTAATTGAGGCTCAATCTTATTACTGATCAGTTGAAACATTACTCGATTTTTTAAGTTTTCAAAAATAAAAAAACTTTTTATGTTGTTTGTTACTTTAATTGATGCATATTTCGACGACTTTAAGTTGCATATAATCTGGTCGCTACTCATACTCTTACTAATAGTTTCAAACGCTTCTTCGGTTAGCAAACAGTCCACACCGTTTGCTATCCGAACAAGCGTTTGAAACTATTAGTTGAAGTACAAAGGCCCTTATCAATTACTACACTTATTGGGCTTGTGTCGATTGGCTAACTCAATTCAGCAATTACCATCACAAATACATGTTTGGGGTTGTGCGGTTTGATGCCAAACCGAACATGTGTGTACCTACCCCCAAGGAAATGTGGTGTACTAATAGGTGAGAGAGGTTATGTGTTAATGCAATGTGTTGTGGCTCCCTCCAGCGACACTACGTGAAGCTGCAGGAGGAGCTGGGCAAGCTGCCCGTGCCGGCGGGGCTGGAGGAGCTGGACGAGCCCTTCACGCTGCCGGCCGCGCCCGCCGCGCCCGACGCGCCCGGGCCCGCGCCGCCGCCGCCCACCAACGACGAGATCGACCACGACATGGAGAAGATCGTCTCGCAGGTCCTCGACTGAGCCGCCCGAACGCGCCCGAACACGCCCGAATACGCCCGAGCACGCCCCGCCGCCAGCGTATAAGTACAACCGTCGCCCTCCCACCGCGACGCACACGCCCTAAGCTCGTCGCACGTTTCTACCGAGTTTATTATTGTTCGTAATGAATTTTCTTTTTATTTTGTAGTAGAAGATTTCGGTTTTATATAGTTTTTTAGTAGGCGTTTAGGATTTAGTGGGACCTCTGTTTAGTTTAACACACATTGTGATACTAAAATGGGCCCGCTCGGCGCCCGGTAAGATATTTAAGAGGAGTAGACGCACGGGCGGCGACCTTCAACTGACGCAGTGTCGTCGTGCGCGGGAGTTAGCCGGCGGGGCGCGTCTATGCACCGACACACATGTACATGAATTTTTAATTTGATGTATATAACTTATTGTTTTAATTTTTGTATTCTAAGAATATATTATTATATGTATCGCTGTATTGCTCTATAAGAGTAGTCGGAGGCGGCTGAACTATACGAAGAAATAAATTGTATAACTCAGGTAGTAAATTGTGTACAGGCCTAGCCACCTCAGTCGAGGCGTGGTGTCGCGTACCGCACACGAGCTGACGCGTACAGTAGAGCTAGTGCAGCGCTCGCCGGCCGGTCGCGGCGCGCGGCGACCAACGCGTGCATGTATGTGTGTATATAGATAAATCACCTGTAGACTTCTGTGTTTCTCACTGTACTTTCATTGACAGGTAAGTTGGACGTAGGACGTTTATTGTTATATTTGATTGTGAATTTCGGAATGTAAATAAAAATTTATGTTATCGCAATGTTTCTTTTTATTTTTGTTGGCGTCACGACTTCCCGAATATTATAACAGTAAATGTATTTCATTTAGTAATGTTCTACTGCTAAGCTTTGATTGTTCTATTGCTGGGATCCAACGAGCCTCGCCATCACACTGTCTATAATATTCAGCTTTGTATTTTAATTCTGACAAGCGGTAATTAAACAACATTTTACTAATACGTTTTTTATTGTCCATCTCTTTACATCGTCACATTCTTAACATTATAATCTACTAGCGACCCGTCCCGCCTTCGTACGGATGAAATTTTCTAATGAAATGTCAAAGTTTTCTTTCATACAAACCTTGTCATGACAAATTACGAACACAACAAAAAAAAACAGCCAAACTGGTCGAGCGTTCCTCAAGTGATGCTCCGTCATGCATGTGTCAATTATTATTTTTTGAATATATTGCAATAACGCATACGGTATTATCGACAGATAATAACGCACTTATGTGGGAGAGCCTGAACACGGTGAGAGCGGGGAAGCGCTGGCGCATCGTACGGGCCCAACTACGGCGCGTTATCGATCAGTATTGTGCGCGAACAATACTTAGTGATGGGGCAGCTTGTATGTACCGTATCCATCGATATGTCGCAAGTCTTTCAACTTAATTTGAGCTATGTTAGCAATCAATGTATTTTGATGTCAATTTTTTTTTTTGTAATTTTTTTTTTTAATTTTAAGAATAATTTTGTAATGAATACTTTATATAGGTTAGTTTTAAACGGAGTAGTATAGATAATATTAACTGTTTTATTTTGAATTATTAGTAACATTTTATATTTAGATTGACAATTGCTACCTCATACCGGACACGAGTAGGTGATGTAAGTTCTAATTAGAGTGGTCTATAACCTAAGTTTGGTGTTCGAGCTGAGCTTACTTTTTCGGTTTAGTATAGGACTGAGAGAACCGAGTGCTTGAGCTCCTATTAAGATGCTTTGTCCAGTTGAGCTTTGTATCCAATGAAACTCTTGAATAGCGAACTTCTGTGGCCCACGGAATCAATTCATCATCATCATCATTTCAGCCGAAAGACGTCCACTGCTGGACATAGGCCTCCCCCAAGAAGGGGGGTTTTGCCATAATCGCCACGCTTGGCAGGCGGGTTGGCGATCGCAGTATGGTAACAAAAAATCAATCAATTGCCCAGCGATTTTTAAACTGCTTTTTGGGCTGGTACGTTGGCGTGTGAAAAGTATCACCTCAGTCTTGGATTCATTTAACTTCAGCTTCCACTTGTTGAAACAAGATTGAAGTAGTTCAAGCGACAACTGAAGTCTACATATGATAATGTCGATGTCGAAGGTTTCGAGGAAGTAATAGCTGTTGAAGCGACGGATAGTACGTAGATATATGTTTTTTTTAAGTCCCAATGTGTAATAGAGCTGAACCTGACCTTATTGGTGAGGTACTTCAGAAAGGCCAGGTGCTTAGTAACCGGTGTGCCTGTATGACCAGATGTATGAACGTGGAGGAGGCGAAAGGAGTATGTAAGGATCGCGGCAGGTAGCGTTCTTTGGTTTCTGCCTACCCAAATACAAAGAGTACTACAGCGCCATCTATGACACAGACGATGAACTAAACATCGAAATACACCTAAATCCTACATCGTAAACTTAAGACTATATAGAAGAACTCGACAACAACTGTTGGGCCACCGGACATAACACCCGTCTTGTCGGAGGATCGTCCCTTTTCTATGGGGGATGAAGAACTTTACACCCTCCATACCCCCAAAGGGAAAAAGGCGTAAGTTTTAAGTATGTGAGAGCCTATTGCCATCAACCGGATACAAACCCAGACTCTGTACTAGATACTACCAAAAAAAGCCTAAAAGGAAACCCCAACAACATTGCCCACAAGGAACCCGGGACCTCATACTCAGCGGTAGTACCTACGACCACCACACACGAGGCACTTCTGCGGTAACGTATCGTCCAAGAAACCAATTACTTAGAAACTTGAACAGCCTTATTTTGACATACATAAACATTCTAAATAGTGGCAAAATTATCTCTTACCTGTTTGCCGCCATCTTGAATTTTTATTTTGGCGTTTAAAGCCTAAGAAATTAAACAAAAGACATGTATGACGAACTCGTCAATTTTTAAGCTTAAAAGAATTCCGATTAGATTCTCATAACAGTCCTAACTAAGGTATCTTTCACACAATCATATTTAACACATTAAGGTGGGTAGCCAAAGGCCTACCCACCTTAATGTGTGACGCAACCTACGTCGACACCCTTGCGCGACCTCATGTTGCCAGCACGGCGGGCTATGCTGGCGCTGCTGCTGCGGCTGCCGAGAGCCTCAAATAGTGTAAATACTGTAACCTAATTGGTAGTTACTGTTTAGAGCCCTTTGGGGTCGAAACGGTTGGGTCATGAGGCCCAAGTGCGCGTTTCCTTTTTAAGAATATTTCTCGCCGACTGGTTGACACTTCGCGTGACCAGAGTGCTAGCTCTTTCGAAGAAAGCACTCAAAGCATTGTGCTGATGGATAGATTGAAAAATCACAAAGTTATAAGCTTGTTCTGTTACCTGGTTGTCCGCACAAAAACGTGGTCACCACGCGGCGCCGCCGCACGTTTGCCTCCAGCGTTGTCTTGAGCTCATTGATAATAATAATTTAGCAGTAGGTACCTAAATGATTGCGATAGGTACTTTCTGTCGCTCGGTGTCTAACTTGTAACCTTTTTAAATATTTTTGGAACAAAATATAATATGGTTTAAAAATTATTGGAATCGATTCTGTTACTTATTCTCAACAAACTATATTCAGGTTTCGCATATACTAAAAATAATGTGGTATATATAATTTTTTTGATAGCCTACATTGTGTCCCACTGCTGGGCAAAGGCCTCCCCTTTCTCCCTCCAAACCGCTCTGTTCTGTGCAATTTCTGGCCACGTTTGCCCCGCGAACATGATCAGATCGTCACACCACCTTCACCGCGGTCGACCTCGTCGGCGAAGTCCACCCCAGGCGACCAGAAATAAAATATATTTACTTAATTAAATTACAAATTATTTTTTTCTCTTATGTCTTTTCCCAAAACGAGTTATGACATCCTCTACTAGAATGGGTATGCTTTTGTAAACGAGGAAAAGAGCCGGTCCAGTTAGGCGGTCTTCTGCCATTGTAGCTCTAAGCCAAGTTTTGAGCCTTCTCAGAGCGGAAAAGCCCTTCTGCCGTCGCTACAATAATTGGTAGTGTAGGCTAAATGTTTATTATTTATACACGTACAATTAAACTAACAGCACATAGTTGTATGTGGTTGTATTATGCGTTCTTTCGCGAATGTATTTGCCATCACACAAAGTATTTATTGTATTTTTGTTAATGAGACTAGAAAAATTATACTTAATAATATATAAAAAATAGAGAATATTAAAATTATAATTTTTTCCAGTCATGACCCCCCCCCCCCCCCCCGGATCCATGCTTGGTTATTCTCCCGCCCCACCCTTAAAACGTGATTCTTCACCCCAAAAAAAAGTCGATTTCCTGCAATAATTTTTGCGTAAAGTTACTTAGTACATCAATGTCTGTTTACACCCTGTATACCTAAGTAGCTTTAATATACATAATAGTGTAATTTCCCAGTAGAAACTAGTAGCGTATATCAAACCTCCCATATTTGTGTGTGATAAGCAATAGATAAGTACTTCCAAATTCGAACTTACAATATAAATAGGAGGACAGTAGGGCAGTAGGAGTCTGTCCGCCACTCGCGACGGTCGTACACTCGCGCGTTTGGTGCTGCTTCGTGGTACTCTGCATCAGTGGCTCATTACGCGCGGTATACATGTCGCACGTCTATCTCCTCTTGCTCGCCGCGCTGCTAGCGTGCGCACGCGCCTACGAAGGTGAACGTCTCACTTATTACCTCTGCTGTGATATCACATATATTTTGAGTTTCTGAAGATTGGCGATGGTCTGAGAAATGTTTTTCCATGCAACAAGAAATTATCATTTTAAACAGATTTTAAATTCCAGTTTTAGATACTTACCTACCTATCCTAATAGTAGACGGTAATACCAGACCAGTACCTAAATAAAGAAGCACATGGTCTAACTACATTATTTTGTTAGCGTGGCAATCTAAATTGTATCAGACCAAAACTGAGCTACTAGTTTGGAACTTTCGGTAGCGTCCATCAGTTCCTGTAGTGAACGAAACAACAGTACACGCAGGACACGATATTAATCTCCACCTGAACAGGTTTTCCTAGCTGCGGCCAACCTGGGTCCGGAGTCTATTTAAAGACTTCCAGGTCAGCCATGGCAACTCAGTCCAGGTGGGAGATTTTCAGCAGGTAGAGCGAATGGGTTAGGTGAGGATGCCGTACCTCGCCACAGCTTTAGTCTTTCCGTGGACTGCTTGCCAGTGAGTGGGGTGACACAATTCAGAAAGCTGTTTCGGCTTTTCAGCTTTTGCAATAGGGGGGTATTTAGATGTAAAGGATGTGTCGTGTGTCTGAAACCATTTTGGCTCTTTTGCTAGAGCTTGCCACTGTTCTACCAACTTCTGGTGGCGCTATTCCTGCCAGTCGGTACAGCATTTGTACCGGGGTCGGTTTAAGGCAACCAGTGATGATCCGGCACGTTTCATTCAGAGCTGTACCCGCTAACTTTACATGGGCTAAACTGCTCTACACGGGGCACGCAAATTCTCCAGCTGAAAAAGATAGCGCCAGCGCAGTAGTCCGCAAGACATGAGGCGAAGCACCCCAAGTTGCCGTAAGAGACTGTTGCGAGTGTGCATCTACTTCTTGATGGTGTTGCAGTTTTTGCTGAAGGTCCATGATCTGTCTAGATCAACCCCAAGATACTTTAGAAGGTTACTGTGCTCGATAGACGCGCATCCCAAACGCTGTTCAGTCTGCGCCTATATAGCCTCTCTATTTCGAAGGTGGAAAATGCAAGGCTGAGTTTTGCTCGGATTGGGTTTGAGTGAATTAGCGAGGTAGTATGTGTATATTATATTAAATCGAAGCGGTGCCAAGACACTACTTTGGGGCAGGCCGTTCTTTTGTGCCCTCCAGCTACTTTTTTCTGAGAGAAGGTGGACTTGAAAACTGCGGTATTCGGATAAACCTCTGGTTGCTGATCAAGCTGTCTCCACCTTCCACAAAAGCCGTTTGAGGTTGACTGTGTCGTAGGCAACTTAATTATTTTGTTAAAATTAGTATTCATATAAGAATATAGCTCTGACAGTTAAACGGATTTTTCTGAAATGAGTGCTCATTCATAAAACATTGATCTTACAATTGGCTGCTGGCAGATGCTGCGAGAAAACCTGCCAGAATCGTTGATGATGAGAACGCTGCCATCTTGGTGACCGGAGAGCTGGGCAAGCCGCTCTATGTACCCTGCTTAGAGTCGGAGGAACCAACACTCTTCGTGTTCTGGTACCGCGGCCACGGGAAACGGAAGCTGCTGAAATACGATGCGGTGTACGAAATCAGACGAAATGCCCTCCTCATCAGAAGCCTGGCTATCGACACTCTTGGACCATACACCTGTCAAGCATATAATTCAGAAGACATGAAACCACCGCGGATGTTCGTCGTGCGAGTCAACATGCCTGACGAGACGAGCCCGCCTGATAGCGATGGGATGGTGCCGCCAAGCACGGGTGCGCCCAGCCTCGGGACACAGCCGCCCACTTCTGCGGAGACGTCCACCACCACTATGACCACAACTGAAGCTCCCGGACTTTGGTTCACCGGTAAGATTTATTTCTGATTGTTTTTTCCCAAAGTGTTGTAGGATTTTTTCATCAGGAATTTTCTCAGTACCGACCACTGAGTCTGGATTTATTGCCTATGGCTAGCCCCCTATTACATAGGACTTGAAACATAACTGGCGACATGTAGATGTACTTACTATAATATTGGGTCCGCCTCTGCTTAGTAGACCGACATTATATTCTCTTTATTTTATTTCTAGATAAGTCAGAGGTGGCAGCATCTGAAGGTGGTACACTCACACTGCGCTGTAACTCAGATGTGCCGTGGTTGCACGACAACCCGTCGCCCAAAATAACGTGGAAGTTAGGGGAATTTATCGTACGTACTTATTAAGTCTATTTCTGCTATATTTTTGAATACACTTCCTAGAAAACTGGCTCTTATTGCACTGCGATTAGGTTCAACATGCAATGTATTTCACACTCGTGTTTTTTTTTCATTTATCACAACGAGTGCGGAAATAAGAGAAATGCGCCTTTACAGCGTTAATAATTTTTGAATGTTTAAATGGCAATTTAAATCATAGTTTTCCTAATAATTCATGACAAAAATACTTTTCGTTCTGATATTTTATTTCCTTGAAAGTGTAATGAAAAACGTCGTTTGATGCACGTGGTCATTTGTTACTGCAGTTCTCGGCCCTATAACACCCGAGGCTTGCAGCTCGGGCGTAATTCTATAATTGTATGTATCAAAATGTACTAAACTTATAAAGCTACTCTTTATCTTAGATCGTCAGGTTCTGTTTGTTCAAAAAGTTTCTCGAGAATTGAATTAAGTCACCACCATCTTAATGAGATATCGCCTTGGCTCATCATTACTGAGCAATTGAGTTAGAGTGCAGCACTCCAACTGGGTCGAAAAGTATGCTGCAGTTAAATTATACAAGCCAATTTTCATTTTCTCAAAACTCCTCTAAAAGCCTCACCTGCCAACAGATAGACGGTAACGAGGGCCGCTACAGGCTGACGTCTGACGGCGCGCTGGAGATCGTCTCTCTGTACCGTAACGACACCGGCGTCTACATCTGCGTGGCTGAAAATGGCCTCGGAGTGGCCACGCAGGAGATACACCTGGTCGTCAACGGTGAGTAGGGGTGGAGCACGATGGTAGCTTCGAGACTGGTGCGAAGTGATAGTTGCTGAGGACTTGATATCTAAACACAATTATAGCTTGCGTTCAATTCCACAGAGAAAATTTAAAGGCACCAGGGTAGCCAGCCAAATTCAAATTTTCTTACGTTCTTAGCAATTTGAAGGTCAGTGTCAAGTTGTATGTTGATTAAAATATATTTGTGCTAGTAACACATATGTAGTGAGTAGTGACATGATTAAAATCATCAATACAACCCTCTAAGCATTAATAACCTTTATAATAATAAATCTTTATACGCCTGATTGGTGGAAGTGGTGGTGGATCGATCAGAGCGGCGCGCAATACTATTCTTTTTTATATTTTTAAATGTTAAAAAAAATTTGTTTAGGAATACTTAAAAATGTAATTTATATGTGTAAATACGAATAAAGGAAATAATAAATCTTTATAATAGAATAGAATAGAATATAATAGAATATTTATTTGCGTAAAACAAAAAATAAATAAAAAATAAGAAAAATCCCGTCCTGTTAAAAAATCTTTATTAACAGGTGATTGTTCAGACATCAGTGTAGCTCTGGCTCTTGTACTAGGATTCCCTGTATCACAAGAGCCAGACCTCTTACAGGGAACCTATAAAAACGATAGACAAAAATAAAAATGGAAAAAAATTGGGATACACTATAAGATATGGCATGCATTAAAAGTGTTTACAAACATAAAATATAAAAAACCTATAGAGAATAACCCTCTGTTCATTTAACCCCATTCAATAACTATTCCATGAAAAAGTCATTCAATGGGGTTACTTAAATAAACTTAGAGGGTCGCATTGATGATTTTAATGATTATAATTCTGAAACTACATACGTGTTACTTATACGAATCATATCTTCATCAGCATAAAACCTAACAAAATTTGAATTTCGCGGGCTACCGTGACGGTCCCACCTTGGAGCATTCGATCTATTGTCTGATACCTCAGTAACGATACAAGCATAATGAATATCGTTATCGTTAAAGTCAAAAGTCAAATAAAAACCATTTATTTGAATGAGGCCATTAGAAGGCACTTTTGAACGGACAATACAGAAATAGAATTGAATGTATTGCCCGTTTGCAAAGGTAGTTTCGTATGAAAAAGGCACGAAACACCATCGTTACTCTCATATAATGTTTTACAATATTTATGTGAATTAAAAAATTATATGTGAAGACGATGACGTACAAGGGATAAAAACATGGTATACTTCAATAGTTACGTACAAAGTATTTAAATGCATATAGCAATGAGTAAAGAATTAAATATTTTAAAAGATACATGGTGCTCACATACAAGGTGTAAACGGACCCTTAACGAAGCCGTTAACCAAGCATTCTGTACATCAAACTAAGTAACTTTACACAAAAGTTATTGCTGGGACGCCACTCTTTTTCGGGGGTGAAAAACCCCTAAAGAGGAAATGGGTTTGTTAATTGCACTCAAATACAGTCTCATAGATTATCATAAGTTCATAACACTTATAGAATGACTAGCTTATGCTCGTGGAGTTCTATAATTGTCCCACGGAATCATACAACCGGGTTAAAAAGTATCCTATGTGTTAATCCAGGTTATTCAAATTTAAATTCTTTATTGCGAACTAAGTGTACAGTATTTTGACAATGGTAACAATAGGTAGGTTCTTAGAACTTAGTTGCCTGTTAAGGCATTGGAATTTAAATGTTTTAAAAAATATACATACTTAATATTACAATTAACATTATATTATATTAATTAACATTATTCAAACATTTTATATTAATCATACTTTTCTTATTTTAATATTAAATAATTATTTTTCTCCAAGAAATTCTTTTAAAGAAGGATTTTTTTTAATATGCCTTTTGAATCACGAAGTCTTTTAGCTTTTTTTTTTAAAAATACCAATTAAATGAATGCTCTTAATGTCTATGGGTAACTTATTATAAATTTTTATGCCCATACAAAAAATACTATTGCTATGTACTGCAGTGTGGGATGTTTTATTACGTAGTGTATTTCTAAGTCTACTGCTTTTTAATGTGTCATAGCTACTGATATTTGATTTAACTAAAATTGAGGCCTCGTAGATATATAAAGCAGAAAGGGTTAATATCTTGAGGTTTATGAAATGAGGTTTACATGTATCTGTTGGGTGTATCCCACATATTGATCTGATACACTTCTCTGTACCTTGAACGCAATTTCTTTATCAGTCGAGTATCCCCAATATAGTATCCGGTATCCCATAAGATAGAGTGGATCCCACATAGGCATGATAAGCACTAAGTAGTGTGGTTTGGTTTGATACTTTTTTGAGCATGTAGAGGGCATAAGAGAACTGATGCAATTTGTTACATAAACTATTTACATGTGTTTTCCATGACATATTAGAATCTATATGGATGCCTAGAAATTTTGTACTTGTAACTTCAGATACAGTTGCATTATTGTACTCAATAGATAATGGAATTGATTTTGCGTTTTTATTCTTGAAATTCATGTAATGGGTTTTTGTAAGATTGATTTTTAGATTATTTATTGTTAGCCAGTGTATTAATTTCGATAAGGAATCATTTATTTCTAGTTCAAGATTTTTATTTTTGTTATTTGTGAAAATCGCCGTACTGTCATCGGCAAATAAAACCATAGGGTATTGAATAGCGTTAGGTAAATCATTTATATAAATGAGAAATAGTGGTGGGCCTAGTATCGACCCTTGAGGTACACCAAATTTTATACATCTTGGGCTCGATGTATATTTAATTTCTGTTTTTGTGAATGGACTTGATTGTGTTATTTCAGTGTACTGTATTCTATTACTGAGATAGGATTTGATTACTTCTAGTCTTTTACCTCGAACTCCATAGATTTCTAGTTTATGTAGTACTAGGCCATGGTCGACATAATCAAAAGCCTTTGTCATGTCCTTGTATAAGGCTGTGACCTGATTTTTGTTATCTAGTTCCGTTATAATTTTTTGTAAAAACTGATGCATTGCTGTATTAATCGATTTTCCTTTTCTGATCCCAACCTGATTATCTATTATTATTTTATTTTTTTCGAAATATTCAACAAGATTATTATATAGTACTCATTCAAATATTTATTATGTATCTGTGTGTTAAATTTCATTCAAATCATTACAGTAGTTTTTGCGTGAAAGAGTAACAAACATCCATTCATCCATCCTCACAAACTTTCGCAAATATAATATTAGTTAATTACTTAATTATAATAGTAAGCAGTAGAATTTACTTTACCTAACTGTGTATAAACATATTCGCAGAAGTATTTCCGTTAGCTAAAAATTGTTGCGAGCCTACTCTGATATCGAGAGCTGATAAGGATATAATTTTTATTACATTTATGGTACGGTATCTAATGTCCCTTAGCCTTTTAGATTTAATTTGAATAAAAAATACTCCAAGCGGATACCCGTTTTCGGACGTAATCGTAATACGACGATAATCATAATATGCAGTCATTTAATGGGTGTAAACGAAGCGTCATATTTTCCAACACTTTAACATCTACGTCTCTTTAACAAACAATTATGGTAGGCAGACGCATTAACCAACTTTAACATTGGTCTTCTAACAAATTGGTGCTGGTAGGTCCTATGAGGATGCCTGCCGGAATAGCTGGAGCTGAAAACGCCGTAGTGATCGGGGAGCTGGGCAAACCGCTCCAAGTGCGCTGCCTAGCGTACGGGTACCCGCCACCCTCCGTGTTCTGGTACAGTGGCTTTGACGAGGAAGCCATTGTACTATACAGTGACATGGAGTACGAGACGAGAGGAAACCTCCTCACTATCAAACGCCTGAGTATAGACAGTCTTGGGGAGTATCAGTGTGGAGTATACAACGGAGTAGGCCAGCCGGCGTCGTGGAAGGTCGTCGTGCGAGCGTATAAGCCTGAAGGGCTCTTAATTGAAAACGAGTTGTTGGTACCGCGAGACGTGATGTCGCCCAGACCCGGGACGGAGCCACCCTCCACTGTGGATATGACCACCACCACCACCTTGAGAACAACTGAAACGCCCAGACTGCTGGTCCCCGGTAAGTTTTGAAACTTGAACACTATAAGAGGTAAACAAAAAACTCTTTGGCCGATAGTTTGTCATGCGATAAAGTTGGAGGAAACTCAACTTTTTTTTAAATTTCATATATTTACTAATTAGGACTCCAAAAGTGACCCGCACATTCAAAATACATTTATTTGCATATGTGTTCCACACTTCTAAATTAGTAATGTCCGTCTGTCTGTCTGGATTGCACTCAGACATTAAAAAAAAACAATGCACATAATCGTTGGATGCCATATTTGAAAAGATGGCAATGTTCCGAATTGCATTTTTATTTAAGTCAACAGTTACAGTATCATGACTAAAAATCAATACTGTGCTTGCATAAATATTTATCTCGACTACGGAGCCCATCACGCGGTACGACCCGCACTTGGCTGTTTTTTTTTTACTTTTTACCTGTCTGTTATTTGTCAGTCGATGACCAGAGTTGTAAACTGTTAAACAATCATGAAACTATATGGTACTAAGAAATTATAGAAGGGTACTCGATTCGCAACGTTATACAGCGTGTACCAGAAAGTGTGGTCATATTTCAGTGTGTAATCAGACAATCAAACTAAACAACTTTCTTCATCGGACCACTTACCATAGAAACGCGAAAAAAAAATGAGCTCTCCCATATGTACCTACATTTGGGTCGAGTAGGTATTGAAGTTTTGTACTGCACAGCTGTTTTTTTTCGCGATGTCGGTGGTCGTCCCACAAGAATATAAACACACCTTTCTGGTAGTCTCTGTTTAATTATAAGCACTTGACACTCAAGGGCGGATCCAGCTTTCATGTCAAGGGGGGGGTCACATAGTTGAGATCTAGTCATGACAGGCTCGAATTCGATTACAATAATAATTCAAATTAAGAAGGAAGTGTTTTTATTGCCTTATGTCAAAAGTCCAGGGGAGGGTCAGGACCCCCCTGGATCCGCCCTTGTTGACACTTCATTTATGGAATGAAGTGTCAACAAGATAAAAATGAAGTGTAGAATGAACAGATTGGTAAAATCTCAGAATGGAAATGGTTTCATTCTGAGATTTTACCAATCTGTTCATTCTTGATAACTGTAATAAATTATTTTGAATCATATTTTAATACTACTTTTCTCGCTTGATCGATTTAAGAGAAAATAACGAAGTTTTGGTACACATTTTGACTATCTTCCAGAAACCTCAACCGCGGGAGGATATACTGAAACGACAGAAAACACAGCAGGAGCATCAGAAGTTGAAACCAGTACACCTAGTTCAACCACCGAAGGTACCACTGACGTCATCGGTACCACCACGCTAGATCCTTGCAGTAGTTTCGAGTTCGGCTGCTGCGCTGACAACGAGACCGAAGCCTCCGGGCCCGACGGACAGGGATGTCCGTGCAACGCTACTGAGTTTGGTTGCTGTCCTGATGGTGTCTCACCAGGTAAGCAATAACTCTTTTTAGTATATGACAATATCTCTTGAGTTAGGCACATACATCGTTATTGGAAGCTGTTTAAAACGATTCTGAAACTTATCTCCGACAAACGTTTCTCTGCCGAATGAGCCGCCGACAGAATGTTTTGTTTATGAGTTGTTCAACGACAGAACCTTTTAACTACGAACGATTCGCCGACAAAACGATTTATTCATGAGCGAATCGACTAAATCTAAATTTAGTCACTAGATTAGATTTACATTAGTTTTTGTCGATAAATTTTTCTTTAGTGAAAGTTTCTGTCGTCGATTCGCTCATGAATTAATAGTTCTGTCGGCGAAACGTTCGTAGTGGAAAGGTTGTGTCGGCGGCTCATTCGGCAGAAAAACGTTTGTCGGAGACAAGTTTCAGAATCCTTTCACCACACAAAACCCACATAAAACTATGACTTTTTCTCGTCGTAATCTTTACAGTATTTCCTATTGATTTAATTAAAGTCAGTTGGTTTAAAGAGGAGCTTGTGGCTAAATAATAACAGCCGCACGGGTCGATGATACTGATTGTGCTTGTTGCAAAAAAATTAACTTAAATACTGTCGTATTTTTATGTATGTATTTTCGATTAAAAATCGACATATTTACGTTACGAAAAACTTCAAAACTCGTGTTAGGACCTCTGATGACTGTCCTTGAATAAGATCTCCCCTAGTACACGAGACTCATTACAAATTTCAATAAATACGGAGCACAGTGCAATAAAATTATGCATTTACTAATATTGATCCTATTACAATCGGGGGCGGGAAGAACCAGTGAGGATGCCTGCCGGCATTGCTGGAGGAGAGAACGCCTGGGTGATCGGCGAGCTTTACCGTCCGTTCCAAGTGTGCTGCTCAGCGTATGGGAACCCGCCACCGTCCATAGAGTGGTACCACAGCAGCGAGAGAAACACGCTGCTGTATAACGATACCGTGTACGAACCGAGAGGGAACGTGCTCCTCATCAGAAGTCTAAAAATCGAATATCTCGGGACGTACACGTGTAAAGCATACAATGGAGTAGGCCAGCCGGCGTCGTGGAAGGTCGTCGTGCGAGCATATAGACTTGCAGGGCTCTTTCATGGAAACGAACTATTGGTGGTATCGCGAGATACGGTGGCGCCCAGTCTCGGGACCCAGTGTCACACCACCGTGGATACAACCACCACCACCACCTTGAGAACAACTGACGCGCCCAGACTACTGGTCTCCGGTAAGTTTTGAAACTTGAACACTATAATAGCTAAACAAAGCTCTTTTGCCGATTAATCGTCATGCGATAATGTCAGAGGAAACTCAATTTTTTTCTTAAATTTTGATATAAATATTGATCCCGCACTTGGCTGATTTTTTTTACCTTTTACCTGTCTGTCATTTGTCAGTCGATGACCAGAGTTGTAAACTGTAAAATAATCATGAAACTATTTGGTACTAACAAATTATTAAAGGGTTCTCGATTCGCAACGTTATACAGCGTGTACCAGAAAGGAGAGCTTATATTTCAGGGTGTGATTCAGACAATCAAACTGAATAACTTTCTCCATCGGACCACACATAGAAATCGCGAAAAAGAATCAGATGTCCCTTACATTTGGGTCGAGTAGGTTTTGAAGTTTTGTACTGCACAGCTGTTTTTTTTTCGCGATATCGTTGGTCGTCCCACAAGAATATGGACACACCTTTCTGGTACTCTCTGTATGATTATAAGTACTTGACACTCAAGGGCGAATCCAGCTTTCATGTCAGGGGGTCACGTAGTTGAGATCTGGTCATGACAGGCTCGAATTCGATTACAATAATAATTCAAATAGAGTCGTCCAGCACAGATCCAGATCCAAAACCCCGAGAGCTTTCAGCTTGAACTCCAGAATCGTTTCGAGTGCCTAGGAAGCTCAGTGGACGAATATAACGATGGGTTCATGGAAACTGTCTATACGACGGGGTCTAAGTTTTTCAAGACACGTCGTGCACACAACAAAAAACTCTCTGATCATACTCTCGAGCTCATGAAGGAGCGGCGTGAGATGATCCTGCAGTCAGACGAGGCGTGGAAATACCGACAGCTCAATAGACGGATCCCTAAATCCTTGAAGAGCGACCTCCGCCGCTTTAATACCGAGCGTATTAAAGACGCTATTGAGCGGAATAAAGGCTCCAAGGTATTTTCAAGAGATCTGGCTATTGGGCAGAGCCAGCTCACGAAACTGAAGACCGACGATGGCAGGATCGTATCCGCCAAACCGGAGCTGCTGAGGGAGAGAGTATCGAGAGTTTTTATGGGCAGTTGTACTCTTCAACTAGAAATCCCGTTGCAACTCTAGCTAACGACCCAAGAGCTAGACTGACCCGACACTATACCTAAGACATTCCGGATGTCAGCCTGTACGAGATTAGGATGGCTCTTAAACAGCTTAAAAACAACAAGGCACCGGGTGATGACGGAATTATGGCCGAATTCCTGAAGGCGGGTGGAAAACCGGTACTTAAGGCTCTTCAGAAGCTGTTTGATTCCGTCATACTCGAGGGGAAAACGCCGCAGGCATGGTGCAGGGGTGTGGTGGTACTCTTCTTCAAAAAGGGCGACAATGCCCGGCTGAAGAACTATAGGCCCATCTCACTTCTAAGCCATGTCTACAAGTTGTTCTCAAGAGTCATCACGAATCGTCTCGCGCGCAGGTTTGACGATTTTCAGCCTCCCGAACAAGCCGGATTCCGAAAAGGCTTTAGCACCGTACACCACATACATACGCTGCGGCAGGTTATACAGAAGACCGAAGAGTATAACCTGCCTCTCTGCTTGGCGTTTGTGGACTACGAGAAAGCCTTCGATTCGATCGAGACTTGGGCCGTACTGCAGTCTCTCCAACGGTGCCAAATCGACTATCGGTACATCGAGGTGTTGAAGTGATTGTACAAAAACGCTACCATGGCAGTCTGACTTCAGGACTAGACCTCGGAACCTATCCTTCTGCAGCGAGGTGTGAGACAGGGAGACGTCATATCTCCGAAACTGTTCACCGCTGCACTGGAGGATATCTTCAAGGTTCTGGACTGGAGAGGGCTAGGCATCAACGTCAATGGCGAGTACATCTCTCACCTTCGGTTTGCCGACGATATAGTGATCATGGCTGAGACCATGGAGGACCTTAGTACAATGCTCGATGACCTTAATAGAGCTTCCGAAAGAGTGGGATAAAACCAAAATCATGTTGAATACCCATGTAACACCTACTCCTATCAAGATCGAAGACTCTACACTCGAAGTTGTAGACCTCTACTTTGTAGATGTCTACCTTGGACAAACGATCCAGTTAGGTAGGTCTAACTTCGAGAAAGAGGTCAATCGTCGAATCCGACTCGGCTGGGCAGCGTTCGGGAAGTTGCATGGTATCTTCTCGTCCAACTTACCGCAGTGTCTCAAGATGAAAGTCTATGACCAGTGTGTGTTGCCTGTGATTACATACGGGACCGAAACGTGGTCGCTCACAATGGGCCTTATCAGAACGCTTAAAGTCACCCAAAGGGCAATGGAGAGGGCTATGCTCAGAGTTTCCTTGCGTGATCGAATCAGAAATGAGGACATCCGCAAGAGAACCAAGGTAACCGACGTAGCCCGAAGAATAGCCAAACTGAAGTGGCAGTGGGCAGGGCACATTGCTCGCAGAACGGATGGCCGATGGGGCCGAAAAGTTCTGGAATGGCGACCGCGAACCGGAAGACGCTGCGTTTTAAGGCCTCCCACTAGGTGGACCGATGACCTGGCGAAGGTTGCAGGGATCCGCTGGATGCGAGTCACACGGGACCGGTCAATGTGGCGACACTTGGGGAAGGCCTATGTCCAGCAGTGGACGTCTTTCGGCTGAAATGATGATGATGATGATAAATAATTCAAATAAAGAAGAAAGTGTTTTATTGCTATATGTCAAAGTATATTTATTTAATTAAATAACAAAATCAACTTTTCTCTTATGTCTTCTCCCAAAACGTTTTAAAATTTAAAAAAAATCCCAGTCCAGTGGGGGAGGTCATAACCCCCATGACCCCCCGGATCCGCCCTTGTCGACACTTCATTTCCATTTCCATTCTGATATTTTACCAATCTGTTCATTCTTGATAACTGTAATAGATTATTTTGAATCATATTTTAATATTACTTTTCTCGCTTGATCGATTTAAGAGAAAATAACGAAGTTTTGGTACACATTTTGACTATCTTCCAGAAACCTCGACCGTGGGAGGATATGCTGAAACGACAGAAAACACAGCAGGAGCATCAGAAGTTGAAACCAGTACACCTAGTTCAACCATCGAAGGTACCACTGACATCATCGGTACCACAACGCTGGATCCTTGCAGTAGTTTCGAGTTCGGCTGCTGCGTTGACAACGAGATGGAAGCCTCCGGGCCCGACGGACAGGGATGTCCGTGCAACGCTACTGAATTTGGTTGCCGTCCTGATGGTGTCTCACCAGGTAAGCAATAACTCTTTTTAGTACATATCTCTTTAGTTAGATACATCGTTATTGGAAGCTGTTTAATACACATGTGGCATAACAAAGAATATTTTAATATAAATAAAACCATCTGGCAAAGCACAAGAAAGTTTACGGTGTGTAGAGGCATGAGCTGTGGTCGACACTATCCATGTATGGTGTGGACAGGTGCTTGGTACGAGCACTGAAATCTGTATCCCTTCCCATTGGTTTGTGTCACTGTCAAATGAAAGCGGTTTGAAGGACTTTCACCGCACAAAACCCAAATAAAACTATGACTTTTACTCGTAATCTGTACAGTATTTCCTATTGATTTAATTAAAGTCAGTTGGTTTAAAGAGGAGCTCGTGGCTAAATAATAACAGCCGCACGGGTTGAAGATACTGATTGTGCTTGTTGCAAAAAAAATGACTAAAGTACTGTAGGATGTTTATGTATGTATTTTCGATTAAAAATTTACGTTACGAAAAACTTCAAAACTCGTGTTAGGACCTCTGATGACTGTACCTTGAATAAGATCTCCCCTAGTGCACTAGACTTATTACAAATTACAATAAATACGGAGCACAGTGCAATAAAGTTATGCATTTACTAATATTGATCCTCTGACAATCGGGGGCGGGGAGAACCTGTGAGGATGCCTGCCGGTATTGCTGGAGGAGAGAACGCCTGGGTGATCGGCGAGCTTTACCATCCGTTCCAAGTGTGCTGCTCAGCTTACGGGTACCCGCCACCATCCGTAGAGTGGTACCACAGCAGCGAGAGAAACACGCTGCTGTATAACGATACGGTGTACGAACCGAGAGGGAACGTGCTCCTCATCAGAAGTCTAAAAATCGAATATCTCGGGACGTACACGTGTAAAGCATACAATGGAGTAGGCCAGCCGGCGTCGTGGAAGGTCGTCGTGCGAGCATATAAGCTTGCAGGGCTCTTTCATGGAAACGAACTATTGGTGGTATCGCGAGATACGGTGGCGCCCAATCTCGGGACCCAGTGTCTCACCACCGTGGATACAAGCACCACCACCACCTTGAGAACTGAAGCGCCCAGACTACTGGTCTCCGGTAAGTTTTGAAACTTGAACACTATAATAGCTAAACAAAGCTCTTTTGCCGATTAATCGTCATGCGATAATGTTAGAGGAAACTCAATTTTTTTTTTTAATTTCGATATAAATATTGATCCCGCACTTGGCTGATTTTTTTTTACCTTTTACCTGTCTGTCATTTGTCAGTCGATGACCAGAGTTGTAAACTGTAAATTAATCATGAAACTGTGTAACATATACATATAAGCACTTGCCACTTAATTTTCATATACATTCTGAGATTTTACCAATCTATTCATTCTAGATCACTGAGTATTAAACAGATCATTTTAATGCTACTCTCCTCGCTAGCTAGAAAGTAATTTAAAAAAACAAATTTTGTACACATTTTGACTTTCTTATAGAAACCTCGGCCGCGGGAGGACTTACTGAAACGACAGCAAACACAGCACGAGCATCAGAATTTGAAACCAGTACACCAAGTACAACCAACGAAGGTACCACTGACTTCATCGGTACCACCACGCTAGATCCTTGCAGTAGTTTCGAGTTCGGCTGCTGCGCTGACAACAAGACCGAAGCCTCCGGGCCCGACGGACAGGGATGTCCGTGCAACGCTACTGAATTTGGTTGCCGTCCTGATGGTGTCTCACCAGGTAAGCAATAACTCTTTTTAGAACATATCTCTTTAGTTAAATACATCGTTATTGAAAGCTGTTTGAAACTCATGTGGCATACATACAAAGGATATTAAAATATAAAACCGAAAAATGCCGGCATCTCACTTCTAAGCCATGTCCACAAGTTGTTTTCAAGAGTCATCACGAATCATCTCACGTGCAGGTTTGACGATTTTCAGCCTCCCGAACAAGCCGGATTCCGAAAAGGCTTTAGCACCGTAGCCCACATACATAAGCTCCGGCAGGCTATACAGAAGACCGAAGAGTCAACGACCCGCACTTGGCCGTTTTTTTTATTTTTTACTTGACTGTCACTTGTCAGTCGATGAACAGAGTTGTAAACTGAAAAAAAATCATGAAACTATTTGTTACTAAGAAATAATTGAAGGGTAGTGGATTCGCAACGTTATACAGCGTGTACCAGAAAGTGTGGTCATATTTCAGAGTGTGATTCAGACAATCAAACTGAACAACTTTCTCCATCAGACCACCCACCGTAGAAATCTGTCCCATAGATTTGGGTCGAGTAGGTATTTTTACCAATCTTTAAAAAAAAGAAGTTTTGGTACATTTTTTGACTTTCTTTTAGAAACCACGACCGCGAGAGGACTGATTGAAACGACAGAAAACACAGCAGGAGCTTCCGAATTTGAAACCAGTATACCTAGTACAACCACCCAAGGTACCACTGACGTCATCGGTACCACCACGCTGGATCCTTGTAGTAGTTTCGAGTTCGGCTGCTGCGCTGACAACGAGACCGAAGCCTCCGGGCCCGACGGACAGGGATGTCCGTGCAACGCTACTGAGTTTGGTTGCTGCCCAGATGGGGTCACACCAGGTAAGCAATAACTCTTTTTAGTACATGACAATATCTCCTTAGTTAGATACATCGTTATTGGAAGCTGTTTGAAACACATGTGGCATAGCAAAGAATATATAGTGATATAAAGGGTGTAAATAGACCCTTAACATAACCGAAAGGCACTTGTTTCTCCCGTCTTTGCGATAATTTTTTTGTTCTAGACCATACCTGGGAACCTTCTAGTTACGGAGATATTGGGGGTCAAAGTTTCAACTTTTTCACAAGTTTTTATTTAAATACATGTTTTTAATGTAACATTTTTACTTTACTCACCTCCACGACCCCCGTACTATTCAATCCATCCATCAGCACAATGCTTTGAGTGCTTTCCATCTAGTCCTACTGTAAAACGTGATTTTTCACCCCAAAAAAAAGTCGTTTCCCAGCAATAATTTTTGCGTAAAGTTACTTAGTTTGATGTACAGAATGCTTGGTTGACGGCTATGTGAAGGGTCTGTTTACACTTTGTATATACAACATTATTTTTCGTAAATGCGAAACCTGAATATAGTTTGTTCAGAATAAGTAACTGAATCGATTCCAATATTTTTTAAACCATGTTATATTTTTTCGCAAAACTATTAAAAAAAGTTAAAGTTAGTTAGATACCGAGGGACTTTGAGTACCTATCGCAATAATTTAGGTACCTACTGCCAAATTATTATTATCAATGAGCTCAAGACGACGCTGGAGGCGTGCGCTGCATGGGGACCGCGTTTTTGTGCGGACAACTACGTAACAGAACTAGCTTATAACTTTGTGATTTTTCATGATACAGTTTTGAAATTTTGTACATAGATTCTTTACATAAAAATACTAGACACGTGTATCAGGTTTCGCATATACTAAAACTAATGTTGTATAACGAGGCGTACAATAAATAATGGTGTAGAAAGGCGTTCCTAGCGTTGCATGTGTGGTGTTATTTATAAAGATAAATTGAGGAATGAGGTTATACGAGAACGTGGCGGTTGTTAAGAATATGTAGTGACAACAATTTAAACAGTATGTTTAGATAGTGTAGCCATGTTCAGAGGATGAGAAAAAGGCGACTAACAAACGGCTTTTACAAGGCAAATGTGAGTTTAACGCCGGGAGGACACGCCCTAGAAGGATATACACTGACCTTATAGGTGAGGTTCTTCAGAAAGGTCAGGTCCGTAGTACTCTCAACCAGCGTGTATGACATGATGCATGAACTTGGACGAGTATGTATGTAAGGATCGTAGCAGGGGATGCTATGGGAAAAAGAGCGAGTGTTAAAGGAAAAAAGTATTTGGTGTAAATAATTTATAATGAATTAGCTGTCATGCTTTGCAATGCAGCTTTGTACCTACTACCTACCTACGACCTACCTACTGCCTACCTACCACCTACCTACCGCCTACCTACTACCTACCTACTATTTCCGGGATCAAAAGTAGCCTATGTGTTAATCCAGAATATAAGCTACCTTGATACCAAATTTCATCCCAATCCGTTAAGCCGTTTGAGCGTGAAGGAGTAACAAACATACACACATACATACTTTCGCCTTTATAATATTAGTGTGATTTTATATGAGTAAAGAAAATGACACAACACAACATAAACAATGATTTACAAAAGATGTGGCAGAAGTCACTCTCCGGTCGACTCCATATTTAAAGAATCACATCAATGATAGTATAAAATGAAGTTACATCAGCTGCCTAGCTTTGTCCCAACTATGTTGGGGTCGGCTTCCAGTCTAACCGGATGCAGCTGAATACCAGTACTTTACATGGAGCGACTCCCTATCTAACCTCCACAACCCGGTTATTACTGGGTAATACTATACCCCTTGGTAAGACTGGTTGTCAGACTTTCGGGACTTTGTAGGTTTAACAGTCGATACAGGTAGTCAGTCTACCTGTATCGACTGTTAAATCTACAAATGACAGTCGGGACTAACAGCTTAACGTGCTTTCCGAAGCACGGAGGAAATTCGGTATGTATTGGGTGGTCACCCATCCACAGACCAGCCTAGGCAAGCGCGTATTAACCTGAAGATTAATCCGAGCGGCTATAATCATTTAGCCATGATCTCCTATATGAAATGAAGTTAAAATGAAGAGAAGTTATAAACAGGGTGGAATTTTTTAAACGCAATAAAAAAAATTACTCAAAGGAAGCATTCCTTTATTTAAAAAAAAAATCTGTAAATCTGTTAATTCCACCCTGTATATAAGGTCTAACTATTCATACACGAAATATTTTAAGAGTAACTTCTATAAGTCGTAACGTATAGTATAGTAAGTATAGCAACAAAAAAAAAAATATCTGAGTGTTGTTTTTTTGACGAAATTATTATAATTCTAAAAATTTTTGAGACTTTTTGCATAAAATCTTTACTCCCATATTCTAACAATGACACTAGGTGAATACGACGTAGTAAACTAGTGTAATGGATATTCAAAAATAAGGAGCTAGTATTTATTTTGTGGGTCAAGTAATTTTAAATTATTTATTTTTTATATAAATATACTCAGATAAAAAAAAATAATCCCTTGAAATGGCTTCGTTATAGCCCAGATGATTCCCTGAAAATATTTCGTGTATGAATAGTTAGACCTTATATAAAATTTGGGCAGTAGTGGTGTGCTTCGGTCATGATTGTTTCCGGGAAAAGTCTTGGTTTTCGTCCCCGGCTTCTGTCGAAGGGGGCACTCCGAGGGACAGAATAGAGATTCACCATATTAACGTAACCATATCAAGTCTTGACAGACAGAAGGAAACTATTCCAATAAGATTCCTTATCTTTATATTTATTTTAGTTGCGGGCCGAAAAGGCGGAGGATGCACAGGCCCCTGCAGTACATCTCGATACGGTTGCTGCCAGGACGACAAGACTCCTGCTCACGGACCTGACTTTGAAGGCTGTTGCTTGCTGCAAGCCTTCAGATGCTGCCCAGACTACCGCAAATCAGCTGAAGGGCCACACTTTGAAGGTAATAATATGATTATTCTATTATAGTCCTACTCTTTCTTCGTGTCATGTAGAGATATAGTTAAATTGCAGGCAGGTGTAGTGCGACCACGTCCATTCTAACTGGGTTACAGGATCCCGCAAATTCAACCTGCTGACGAGCTCGGTAATCTCTTTTCTATGAGTTATGACAGTTCCTGGTAACACGCGGAGTAGTCCCGTCGCAGGCCAAGGGCTCTTCATTGATTTAAGGCTAGAAATCTTTGCAGAACTGTTTTTGTGTCGCCTCATTAAGAGAATTAGTATCTGTTTGATAACCAAATTGTTATATTAAACATCTTTCCTGCATTTGATAGAATTTCATAATTTTTATTCTTTATTAATTACTAGCGACCCGCCCCGGCTTCGCACAGGTGCAATATATACATATAAACCTTCCTCTTGAATCACTCTATCTATTAAAAAAAACCGCATCAAAATCCGTTGCGTAGTTTCAAAGATTTAAGCATACAAAGGGACATAGGGACAGAGAAAGCGACTTTGTTTTATACTATATAGTGATATCCTGTTGTCCTGCTAGGTTGCGGATGCCAGTACACGCTTCACGGCTGCTGTCCCGACAACGTCACCATCGCGCAGGGACCAGAGAACCAGGGCTGCGGCTGTCAGTATACCGAATATGGATGTTGTCCCGACAGGTAACTAACAAATAATAAAAAATAAAGTTAGCAGAGTTGGCACATAATATTATGCTACTTTTTGTAGAAAATGTCACTTTCTCGTATTTATTATTGAATCAGTTCAAGATAGAGAAGAACCAAGACAGTGATCAGTATTCATTTGGGTGACCCCAAATGGCGCAGCGTGTTCTTCTTCACCAACATCTCCATCAGGGGACTACTCTTTATAGCAGAACTTTTTATGTCATAGTATTATTTTGCATAATAGCGGATAGCATATGCTTCATTTCGCAGAAAATCGTTTGGCAAACACTCATTTGTCATACATTCAAAACTCATAATTTTATTAGTTAGAATCATCTTTAGACAAATTTCATATCCATAAGAATTAAAAAGTAGAATCATCATATCGCAGAAAGTTCACAGTCAGAATCTTCTTTTGGCATACATTTCATATCGATAGTCATTAAAAGGCAGAAAGACAATCAATCAAAGCGTCAATCATTACAAAAAAGATAATTGTGAACATATGTGGTTTTTATTTTCCTTGAAGAAACATACAAACATGCAAACAAGCATACACCATGCATGCAGCAAGCATACAGTATGTAAACATGCAAACAAGCATACACCATGCATGCAAGCAAGCACGCAGAAAGCAAGCGAACTTGCGGCAGCCCTGGTTTCTGTCACGGCTCCGGCATTGCGGGGCTCCGGCGGTTCCACGCGAGCTTATCGTCGCAGATGTGTTCGTGTGTTACAACCACCTGCTTCTCACTTCGCGGGCCGCCTCGTCCCTCCACGCCTTTGCGGGTTTATGACACTCGAGGGGTAAGGTAGCCAAGACTACGTGGAGTCGGTTTTGCAGCGATTCGTTTCTCGTTCGATTCTGTCACTAACCTTTGCAGCACAACATATTAACTTTTAAGCCACTATTTTTTTTAAGGTTAAAAATGAAATTGAAATTCTACGAAACAATCGTCGCTCTGAATAAATGTTATGCTAAACGAAATTATGCGAAATTTTAACTATGCCAAATAAAATTTTGCCGTCTTAAAATGATGCCATTGTAAATTTGGACACAATTATAAACATTCGGCTAAACAATAATTATATTAAATATTTTTTATGCCTTAAAAATATTCGTTTAAAGAAGGTTATGCCAAGAGTGTTATGCCAAATAAATTTCAGAGCATCAAGATTCTGCCAGATAGAGGGAACCCCTCCATCAGCCGTCGTCTCAGTTTTCACTCGCTTTCTCTGTTAAACCAATGTTTTAAATCAGACACACGGCGGTCTCCGGACCTAACAACGAGGGCTGTGCCTGCAAAACGTACCAGTTCGGCTGCTGTGCTGACGGCGTCACCATCGCGACAGGACCTGAACAGCAGGGCTGCCACTGCCGCGAGTCTAAGTTCGGGTGCTGCGGAGACGGCCAGACTCCGGCCATTGGCCCTGATGGCGCTGGATGTGATTGCTCTTCTAGTCGGCACGGATGCTGCCCTGATGGACGCACTGAAGCAACTGGACCTAAGTTCCTTGGATGTACTGATGCTCCTGAAAATAAACAAGGTGAGCTTACCACTTTGATTACGCTCCCGGCTTCGTCAGTTAAGGTTTTTATGTACCTTTCCTCCTATTTCAGCTGCTTGCAGTATGTCGACAGATCCAGGTCCTTGCCATAACTTCACAGTGATGTGGTACTACGACTTGGCATACGGTGGCTGTTCTCGCTTCTGGTACGGAGGCTGTGACGGCAATGGCAACACATTCTCAACCAATGAAGACTGTAAGGATGTGTGCGTACAACCCTCGCCTAAAGGTAACTCGAATACCATGCTGCTTTTAATAAATCGTATTGCATACCTTAATCTACAAGTTTGGTGAGAAGGTCATATTCAGCTCAGTTGGCTCATTGCTTATTGACGTTTTTTTCCCAGACGCATGCAAGTTACCAAGCGTTAAGGGTGCGTGCGTCAAGGACTACCAACGCTGGCACTACAACAGCACGCGGGAACAGTGCATTCTCTTCAGATACGGAGGTTGTCTCGGAAACGCCAACAACTTTGACACCCGGGAGCTCTGCCAGAAGCAGTGCGAACCTAGCTTTGTTGGAGGTGGGTATTACCAATAAAAAAAAGAAAATCTAAAATAATAAATAGTTTATGACGTCGTCTATGCTAAACTTCAAAATTAATGATGTAGTTTGGTTTGTAGCCCAAGGCACAATTTTCAGACATAGTAAGCAAAACTACATAATAAATGTTTTTCAGGCCAATGCAACCTACCAATTGTTCAAGGCTTGTGCGCTGGCAACTACAGCCGCTGGGGCTTCAATTCTGAGGCCCATCGCTGTGAACAGTTCATCTGGGGAGGCTGCGAAGGCAACTCTAACAGGTTCAGCTCCGAGGCAGCCTGCCAGATGAGCTGTGCTAGCAGTCAACCACGTAAGTAGTGAAACAGGGTTTATGAGGTTAAAATTTAAATGTTTGCATGTACCTGGTTTACCGCGGATATGGTAAATGTATGATTTTGTGCATACTCCTTTTTTTAGTTAAAAATTGCAATTTAGCTCTTCTAGCGCTCGTATTTTAAGACTTTGGTCTTAAACATTTCTGTACTATCTTCCTCATATTAGATTTGAGTATAATTATTGATTTTGCAAAAGCATTTGAGAATTTTAATATTATATTAGAAAGTGTGTGTGCATTTAATGGTTTGAAGACAATGGGCAAAACCATATCAGAAAACAAAAGTAAACTCCTTCACAAGTGGCTAACTTGCCATTTATTTCGGAGTTCCACAGTGCAGTGCACTTGGTCTCACGCTTTTTATTAAACGTTTTAGAAAACGGGCCTAAAACTTTGCCAAAACAGCATCCTAAAATAAAAGATAGATTAATAATAATTATGATATCTTGCTGTTTTAACAAATTGCAGTAGTATTTTGGGGCTTATCTGTAATTAATTGGCATGGTGTGGGGAAAATCTGTAAACTGTAGTAAATTAGGCTTGGGCTTCATTGGTGGCTTTTTCTTCTGTACTTATCTAAAAATGAAAAAAATATCATTCTCGGATATTTAGATAATTGTACCATATAAAGCTTGATTGGTTTTTATTTTCATATCACTAACGCTATTCTGTAGAGATCATTTCGAATCTCACACAAGTTACCGCATACTATTTGAAAGCAATCTCATTTGGTATTAAAGCAAATCCTCGTGGATTCACGCTTCGCCACTTTTAGACGTGATCTTTAGAGAATAATACTGTTTCTGTCTGTATCCTAACATTTTCTTCTTATCTTTGTGAATGTCTACTAACAAATGGGTTGCGCGAACAGCTCAGTGCACACAGCCACAAGACGCAGGCAAATGTACGGAAAAGGAAGCTCTCTGGTCATTCAGTCAGTCTGAGAACCGATGCTTGCCCTTCTACTACAGTGGCTGCGGGGGCAACGACAACCGGTTCAGCTCCAGGGAGGGCTGCGAACAGACCTGTCCTAGTGCATACGGTAAGTTAAAGCAGAACATGGTCGGTCGTTGCTCAGTTATTTATATTCAACAGCTAGTAAATGAGGACTAAAATTCACGTGATTATCGTGTTCCTAGTTTCACAAAGCATTTGGTAAGAATCTTAGTTTTCGTTCATTGAAAAGAAAAAAAGAACTTATGACGGGACAACCTCAGTGAAATGGCAACGCGACTCAATTCACTAACTAAGAACAAAAAGTGGTGAATAAATTATTTAGCTGCAGTGCAATGAATAACCTCCAGCGTACCACTTTAGTAGTTAAATGCCCGTTTTTTGATAGATACAACACGTTTCTTCATTTATGTTAATTGCATTAAATGTTTGTTGTTTCAGTTAACGCATTGTGGGTCTTGCATATTCTCTGCTTGCATGTAAACTTTTCCAATGTCTAGTCTTCCATATTAAACACGTTAGTAAGATATCCTCAAGGATATCAAACAAATTCAGGAACATTATTACTAAAATTAATTCGCTTCACTACATCACAATCCATGCGTGGGTTGTGGGCCTGTTACTTTTTTAAATAAAAAAGCTTGAGTTGGAGCTCAACAACTATTTATATTGCAGTGGCTGACAAATGTACGTTACCTGCCGAGACCGGCCAGTGCTCAAACTACAGGGAAAGATGGTACTATGATACCACCTTCAAGAGGTAAGATTTACCATTTGATTAGATTTAACACAAAATCTATGAAATAATTCCTGTATACGATTGATATGCGAAAACAGCTTGGTTACAACTTAGTCTCTCATTTTCCCAGGTGTCGTCAATTCTACTTCGGTGGATGTGGCGGTAACGAGAACAACTTCGGCACGGAAGCAGAGTGTGACAACAGCTGCTCAGAAATTAAGATAACCACCACCACTACCTCTACCACCACCACGGCTAGTCCTGTGGAACCACAGCCGGAACCACAGCCAGAACCACGTCCTCATGTAACGGATCAAAGGCCGGCAGCACCGGATAGATCAGGTAGACATAATCCTGACCATGGCTGATAAGTGGGTTAACGATTGTAACGTTCTTTTCGAGACTCGGAGGGTTCTCGGTCGGTATGTTAGGGATGGCTAGTTGGCTACTCATCCACATTCCATATACCAACATCGGCAAGCATTACTTAACTTTGAAGATCGCTCCGTGCGGCTGTTATAATTTAGCCACAAACTCCGACAAAACAATTATTTTTGCCCAGAATTCTGTTTCAACGCCATCGATGCTGGTCCTTGCAACAACACTGAGACTCGGTACGCGTATGACAGCGCGCTCGGACGCTGCGTCACCTTCCAGTACGGAGGTTGCGGTGGCAACCAGAACAACTTCCCGGATGAGGGCTACTGCTCCTACTACTGTCAGCCCATGCAAGGCATTTTATTTTTTATGTTTTAGGAAAATGAAGCACATTAATTTGTTCTGTCCACATGATCTTTGACGTGCATTATTCTTTGCTAGATATCTGCCAGCTGCCAATGCTACAGGGTCCATGCGATGATTCTTTGATGCGCTGGTTCTACGATCCTACCACTGACTCTTGCAGCCAGTTCACATACGGAGGCTGTGATGGCAATGACAACAGGTACTGCTACAAATATTTTAAAACTTACAGTGCAAAGAAAACATCGATCAATGTTTTCTGATGTTAGTTAAATGTGACCTGCCATTTGACTTCAAGAATTGAAAATTAGGTTCGGTAGTTGGGTTGCTTTACTTTCAAAGTAGGCGCTTGAATGTTCTGTTAAACTAGCTATAGTTCGCTAGTAAACGGTGTCGAATACTTTGAAATATTATACTAAGAAAACAATCATGTGCAGATTCGAGAGTCTTGAAGCTTGCGAGAATCGATGCAGGACTGAACCCGCACCAGTTGCGCCCTCGACCCCGACAACCACAGTTATCGTAGTAAGTGCCTATACTAACTTATTAATCGTTTTTGTTTTTGAGGTCTTGCATTATTTTTTGGACAAAGATTATTACGGTACGAATAATTAAAAAAAATTGCCCAGTAAGAGTAAATAGGGCCAGATCCTCCATTGGAACAATACTGTCGTGGAGTTTAGATTATCTATTAAAAAAAATGAAATTGTTTTTATTTTACGAAAACCTTCATGTACAATGAATTGTGCTGGGAGCCTCCTTTTAGGCAAACAATGCCTGTGTTAGGTGACTCCGCTCTTCCATATCTTAGAATTAATAACATTTAAAAACTTAATTACTACACTTATATTTATATAATTTTAATAGTTTAAAATAATGTCTTTTATACAATATATGTATCATGATTGTAGTAAGCGTAGCGTAGTGTATACAAATTTAGTTTGGTGTGGTGTGTATGAGATGTAGTGCGGTTAGGTTTAGTGTGTTGTGGTGTGATGTGGAGTGGTATTGTATAGTGTGGCGTAGTGTGGTGTGTGGATAAAGAGTAAGGTGTGTATCATTACGGTGTGACATATTACTCATGATATTCCATTAGAGATTCCGTATCCTCATAACTAAGAGACTTAATCCAGTTTGTGATATTTTTTTAGTCAAAATGTTGTGTGTGTAATGTTTCTATTGTGTACATATATGGTTTTATTAATCCTATTGTAAAGTTGAGCTAATAGGTGGTAAAACTGTCTGCTTGCAAGTTTGGTTTTACATTGGGGTATTTCTGCTATTATATCTTTTCTTCTTCTAAGTTTTTTGTTTTTGTCAAATGGAAGGGTTTTATGTTTTTTTTTAGAATCGTTTGAGTTATGTATAGTTTTCTAACTGAGGGAAAATTACTGCTTTCGTATAGGTTTTTTGTAGAGTGTCTTTTATTTTTAAAGTACATGACTTTTATAATTTCTCGTTGTGCACGTTCCACGTCCAGAAATCTAGTTTTAGCGGCGCTACCCCAGATGGAGATACAATACAGCAGAACGGACTGTGCAAGAGCAATGTAGATTTCGTTAAGAAAATTTCTGGGCTGGTTGTTACTGCTCAACATGTTAGTTGGGGCAACGTGTCTTAGTGTTTTGAAGATCCAAGTAAGATTCCTAACCCTACTAATCACTTGCTTAAGGTGAGGGTACCAGGACAGAAATTGGTCAACCATCACCCCAAAAAACCTCTATTATTTAATATTTTCAAAACTTCTCATATTTTCATAAGGGCGAACCACCAGAGTGTATAGTGCCCGAGGCACTGGAGAACTGTCGCTACGGTGGAGTGGTGTGGTTCTTCGACCCAATCCGCCAGGACTGTGTGTCCCACGCCAACCTGGAGGCTGGTCCTGCTTGTAGGCACACTGGTACCTTCTCGTCGCAGGAGGCTTGCGAGCGGTCCTGTGGAGCCTTCCGAGGAGTCGGTATGTAACGAGTACATCTTTCATTCAGCGCCATATCTCCCCCTTTTTTACATTGATATTATGTGCCTGCATACTTCTTTTTTTTTCTTTAATTTTGTGATTGACTTCTTTCCATTGTTAACATTCATTTTATCGTGTATAATGAAACTATCTTTTGTCTCAGACGTGTGCAAGCAGCGTTTGGATGCAGGTCCTTGTCTGTCATACGATATGAAGGTTTACTTCGACCCGTCCACCGGTCAGTGCCATGAGTTCGCCTACGGAGGCTGTCTTGGAAGTGCTAACCGCTTCTCCTCAATCCAAGAGTGCTCACAAGTCTGCAAATCCGAAATAGGTAATAATAGATTATGTACTAAAGGGATAAAGTAGTGTCTTATGTAGCGGGCGCCGTATTGAATCCCGAGCAAAACGAAGGATTCTAGCGTTAACTCCCGAGCGGAGCGAGGGAGTTTAGAGTCAAGTCAGTTTAGACAAGAATCCTGAGTACAGCGTGGGATTCAAGGTCGCCCAAGACGAAAGAAAGAAAGAAAAAGTTATGTTTTTATTTGGTACATTTATTGAAGTTGAGGTAGAGTTTATTTGAGTATTACTGTTAAGTAAAGTTTCAGAAACTTGGGTCTGCTGAGGACCATTTTGGATCGTGAAAGCTGGTGATGGTGGTGTTTAAGGCAGCGGGCTAGATGAATAGTGTTTTGATGTAGAAGGTTGTGCTGACAAAGGTGTCCAAGGATCAGTTATCAACGGTGTTTTTAGTTTGATGTTGTCACTAATGCGGCAGATTATTTTATCCTTATTTTATATATAATTTTTAATGTAGCCCTCTGCTACTACATCAGATTTCCAGCCACTGGGTCTTTTAATCTGGGTCATATCTGCTCCTGATTCCACACATGAGTGTGTCAACTCATGTGTGTGTCAGTCAAAGCTAAGAAGTTTATTATTTTTAGTAACAACACATAAACTATTATAAATTATTATTATTATTGTAAACATTACGAAGGTTTACAATAATAATAATAATTTAACTTAGAGTCAAAACATCACATCAGTACATCGCACACAAACGATCGATTCATGAGCGGTGTAGCTAGTACCTATACTTACGTATAGTAAGTAGGTAAGTAGCTATTTTACTAAAAACTACTTTTGTTAGTGTGACTGCCACTGGCTTGGCCACCATCAGGGACTTTAATTTTGATAACACAAAAAAATTGTCATTAATTAGTCGAAATTTGTCGCCAAATATCAGAATTTGTCGGTGACTGGTTCAAAAGATATAAGGGTTTATAAGTGGCCGATTTGGAAAGAGTGTGTTTTGCCGTCAAAGTTGTAGGAATCCTTTTTTTGGGTTTTTTTCAATTTTTTATGTGGTGCACATTCACAGCAGATTATACACTAATTATACGTTCCACTCATATCACTCTAGAGCCAGTTTCCCTAGGGTAACGGCCACACCTATGCCATGGCCGTCAATGGGAAAGCCGCTCGTTCTTGAAGTCCTAGCACGTCAAACGCTTACGCTATGTCTGCACTGCTTGCACACTAGCTTGCGTCTCTGTCTTGCACCAGAACTTCTAAAGTTTTGTCTTATCGGTACCAATTTAAGTGAACTTATTGTATTATTATAACTTTGTTTGGATGTCGTATAATATCTACGATTAACTTGAGGAGAATTATAATACTTCTACTACGACAAGGTAGATTTTGATCGCTCAATTACTGTGAAAACATATTATGTTCCTACTGGATGTTTTCTCTTACATTAAATGCGTTGTCCTGCAAGATTGTTGCCTGCATTAGTATAATAGTATAATCAGCCTATAATGTTCCCACTGCTGGGACACAGGCCTCCTCTATGAGAGGGAATGGGCTATAATCCACCACGCGGGCCCAGTGCGGGTTGGTAGATGTCACATGTCTTCGAATTTTTGGTTCTACGACATGCCGGTTTCCTCACGATGTTTTCCTTCACCGTTTTGAGAGCAGTGGTGATGAAATAAATTACACAAAGTAATGCGCCTGCCTGGGTTCGAACCCACGACTTACTGTTCGTAAGTCGGGGCCGCCACCACTGGGCCACCGCTGCTCTCCTGTATTATTATTCTTTTTACATTTTTTTTTGGTTTTTAGCAACGAGTTCGGTCAAAATATACATAAAAATACTGGTAGGTTTGTATTAAATCGCATAGAGCTGAAAATTGTTACACGTGTACACACACGTGTTATGTAGACCATTACTATTAACATATTAAAGTCCACATCGATCGTTCATCTGATAAAAATATTCAAGGTTAAACGATAAGGAAGGGAAGGGAAGGTAACTTAAAAATCTAATTCCTGAGGTATAGCGATTCTAAAAGTTAAAGAAGTCTTATGTCATTTTTGAAATCTCTCATTCTGTATTATTTTGATGACAGAGACGACCGAAGTATACGTTGACTGCGATGAATACGTGGCGAACTGTTCGCGCCTGCGCTGTGAGTACGGCGTGCAGCGCGCGCGCCTGCCCGACGGCTGCGAGAAGTGCTCGTGCGTGCAGGTCGAGATCGACTGCGAGCCGCTGCGGCAGGAGTGCAACCAACTCAAGTGCAGCTACGGCGTCGAGAGGATCGTGGGCGCTGACGGCTGCGAGAGGTAATGACATCTATATTATCGAGTAACTGTTCATAATAATTACATGGTTTGTTGATTAGCCTGTTAACTTTCTTTAAAATAACACTTTTGTTTTTGACTCGGTCAAAAGCATTGATTTACTTGTTCGGCTTAAACAGATGCGAATGCATAGAGTACCCGTGTAAGCGTCAGTCCTGTGGGGCAGGCGAGCGCTGCGTGGTACAACAATATGTGGACGGCATCAAACCGCAGACCAAGTTCGCAGCAGATTGCAGAACTAGTGAGTCCTTCATTGTTTCGCATTACTCGCACATTTATGAACGTCACACATACATTCTGGCACTGGTACTTTGTGTTTTTTTTATTATATCGTTTCATCACCAGTTGTGAAGGCTGGGGCCTGTCCCATGGACGAAACGACTACGAACGAAGTGTCGTGCCGCCACGAGTGTGGAGACGACGCTGACTGCCGAGGAGTGGACAAGTGCTGCCGACGAGGATGCAGCGACCTGTGCCTGGTACCAGTTGAGCAGACCAACCCACATCCACTTTTTACCACAACTATTGCACCAAGTAAGAACGTTTGAACTCAACCACTGTAAAACCCGAAATAAAATAGGCCTGACAGACGGTCAGACGAACATCAAAGTAATCTTAGAAGGGGTCTAATTTTTTATTATGAGTCATGTAACCCTTAAGGTGTTCATTCGAGGCGATCTCCTTCTATTAGTAAGGATGTTAAAACAGGAACAGGATTGCTGCTTTGGTTGAAATCATGTCATCATTAGTTATACAGTTCCAGTACTAATGTACACGTTTTGTTCGTAGATGTGCCCGCAGCACCGCTGGCGTTACCGCAGCCAGAACCGCAGGTGGAGGCATCTGAAGGTGGCTCAGCTACACTGCGCTGTCTGTTCCACGGCAACCCACCGCCCAAGATCACATGGAGGTTCGGAGAGCTTACCGTAAGTACCAAATGCTTCCATCAATTGCATTATGCAATTGATTGAAAATAGATCGCAACTTAGTTAAGTCCTTTTGCCACTTGGTGGCGCTTCTTTTCAAATATAACTTGTACAACGTGTGTCGCTCTGAGATTTATTTTAATGAAACTAATATTCTTAAATATTATTCTTTCTTTGCTCAAAATCCTACAAATTGACCGGGTTGGTATTTGTAATAATGCAGTCCCTAGCTTGTTGAGATGTTCGTTAACTGTACCTACGTGTGCATATAAGATAAGATAAGATAAAGATTTATTTCTCACCACAATACATAGGTACATCATAAAAAAAAAGAAGAGATATAAAAAGAGATATAAATTTGGACAAAACAACACATATTCAGAAAGCCTCATCTGATCTCATAGATCGACGGACACGCGGACCGCTACAGGCTGATGTCTGACGGCGCGCTGGAGATCGTCTCTCTGTACCGCAACGACACCGGCGTCTACAACTGCGTGGCTGACAATGGCCTCGGTGTGGCCACGCAGCAGGTACACCTGGTCGTCAGTGGTGAGTTGGATGAAACATGTTGCCGGGACTTACCTAGTTACAAAATGTTTATTTTTCATTGCAGGCTTCCCTTCCGAGCAGCCACACATTACTAGTTTTTACAAGCTTCTATTTTTTTATTTCTTAAACTTTTCCACCGAATTGTTTAAGCTGAAATTTTGCACCTACCTTTGGTTCAGTTGACAATACTCTTTTATGATAAACATGACCTGATCCTGCAGCCATGATCGTCTCCTCACGAAAGAACTCCTCGGCGGTTAATAGCACGGACAGGCAATGTATACAACTTATAAGTGAAGGACTGGTTTAGCGCACCGCCAGACATAAGCCTGTAGCGGCCCTCGTTTCCGTCGATCTATTGGGAGATGAGTCTATCCGCGGCGCCATCTAGGATTTTCATTTTGACAAACACTGAAAATGACACCCATTAAAATAAAGAATAAAAAAACAGCGATCTTAACTATTTCCTAACAGTCTGCCTGGAACTTACCATGCACAATCACAACAGCCCACCTTTTTTTTGTTTGGTCTGTGGGGTTACTGGCCATTAAGTCGCGCAAGTGTCCAGTCGCAGGAATAAGTTCGCGTATCTTTCGCAGAAGTGGATGCGCGCAAGTGTCTTTCGCGCAAATATCTATCGCGCAAGTATCGTTCGCGCAAATGTCCAGTCGCGCAAGTGTCCGTTTGCGCAAAATTCCATTCGCACAAAAATTCATGCACGTAAATGTTATTTGGCGCAATTGGGTTCGCACAAGTATCTTCCACGCAAATGTCCTGATACCTTCAAATGGCACATTTATCACAACTTGATCCAGCTCTTGGGACAAAACGGCCATTATCCTTTAAGTGCTGATTTACCTACGCGTGGCGCGGAACATGGCGCGTTTTTTCCATTTGAGGAGAGGCGGCGCCTGCAGCGGCCAGCGTTATCACACGCCCAACAAACATAGCAATGTATGATGTTGTTGAAGACGTGGCGCGTAATGCGGCGCGTGGTGCGGTGCGGTAGGAGCAGCGGCGGATCTTGTAGCGTGTGCGGCGCATGCGGCATTTCAGGATGAGAAAAGGAATACATGCGACGCACCCCGCTTGATAGGCTTGTCGATTAATTTAAAAAATCGGTCTCTGATTCGATTCAAATCGAACATACAATATATACATATACTATAATAATATTATAAAGCTAGAAGAGTTTGTTTTGTTGAACGCTAATCTCAGGAACTACTGGTTGGAATTGAAAAATTCTATTTTTGTTTTTAAACTATCATGGTCACTAACATTATCATTAACACTAGAAACAGAATATTTACCATGTTTACTAATTGTTTTGATTTCCCGATATTTCGGCGCTGTTGCAAGCACCATGATCACGGATAAACTAACCGGAACCAAGAACAACAGGACCGGAGACTATATCGGGAACTCAAAACCTTAAATATCCCGTTTCTAGTGTTAATGATCGAAGAAATCTGGCTATATAACTTCACGCTACGACCAAAAGGAGCGGATCATCAATGAAAAATGTTGCAAAAAACCGAAACCCTTTTAGAATCACTATGTTGTCCGCCTGTCCGTTTGACGTCCAGGCCGAGAGTTCAGAGAATCCGGTTACAATTAATGGTTACTCTACTTTTATCCCTCTATACTACGAGGACGGATCAAAAAGTAGTGAGAATGAGATAGAATATAATGACTATTGATAATTTAATAATTTATTTTTCTACATAGTTTCCGAGTCTCTCTACACACCGAGTCCAGCGCTTTTTTGGAAAAGCGCTGGACTGCGGCTTCAATCACTTTCACAAAAATAGTTTTGTCTTGGTCCTGCAAAAAGCTCTCCACTGCATCCATCACCTCGTTATAGTCTTCGTACCTGTTTCCCCTTAATTTTTTTTCAATTTGGGGAACAGATAAAAATCGCTATCCGCCAGATCTGGTGAATAAGGGGGGGTTGGTCAACCAATTCGAAGCCAGCTTGCTGAATGGCAGCCATCGCAACTGCCGACCTGTGCGAGGGTGCGTTGTCGTGATGAAACAGCACGCCCCTTCGAATTTTCCCTCTCCTTTTCTCATTGATGGCATTCCTCAACTTGGGAATTAAAGCTGCATAATATTGGTCTGTAATAGTGGTTCCACGCTCCAGGTAATCAATCAACAATATCCCTTCTGAGTCCCAAAATATTGAGGCCATAACCTTGCCAGCCGATGCCACGACACGAAACTTCTTCGGGGTCGGTGATGATGGCCGTTTCCATTGCGAAGATTGCTGTTTTGTCACGGGATAAAAATGATGGACCCATGTTTCGTCCATTGTTACGAAACGAGACAAAAAGTTTTCAGAATCTTCTTGAAACTTGTCCAAAAATATCTTCGAAATGTCAAGTCGATTTTGTTTCTGACTGTCGGTTAACATTCTCGGCACCCATCTTGCGGATGCTTTTCTCATATTCAAAGATTGTTTCAATATGGATTGAATACTTCCATATGAAATGCCCGTTTCTTGAATTAAGTATCGGATGGTAACTCTTCGATCGCTCAATACAATTTTCTCGACTTTTGCAACATTTTCTTGGGTTACTGACGTCGATGGACGGCCGCAACGATGAACGTCTTCAGTGCTCGTTCTCCCTACTCGAAATTGAGAAGCCCACCTTGCGACAGTGGAATACGGCGGAGCTGACTCTCCTAATGTTACCTCCAATTCGCAATGAATCTCTAGCGTCGTTAACTTTTTTAAACAGAGGTATTTAATAACGGCTCGCACTTCGTTTTTCTCCATTTCGAGAACACGTTCCGACACGAAGCAAACAAATGACTACATTCAGAAAAAAACAAAAGAGAATCGAAGATTTTTTTCTTTATTAATATTACAAATATTAACTGAGCTATGCCTGCCAGTATTTTTTTTTTCTTACCAAGGAGTATGTCGTTCTCACTACTTTTTGATCCCTCCTAGTATAATATGCTCCCTATTCTATTATTTTACGCTAGGCATATAGTCAATATTAACTTAGAGTTCATGAATGCCACTACAATGATTGAACATAAATAGGATAGTGATGAGAAGATGCATTCACAAACTCTAACATTGGTCCGCTAATAAAATGAGGGCTGGTAGATCCTGTAAGGATGCCTGTCGGAATTGCTGGAGATGAAAACGCTGTGGTGATCGGTGAACTGGGCAGTCCGCTCGAAGTGCGCTGCCTAGCTTACGGGTACCCACCACCCTCCGTATTCTGGTACCGCGGCTACAACGGAGCCATCGTGCCATACAACGACGCAGTGTACTTAGCGAGAAGAAACATCCTCCTCATCAGAAACCTGGCTATCGAAACTCTTGGACAGTACACATGTCAAGCATATAATGGAGAAGGCAAGGCGGCGTCGTGGGTGGTCTTCGTGCGAGCGTATCAGCCTGAAGGGGTCTTCATTGAAAACGAGTTGTTAGTACCACGAAACACGTTGTCACCCAGACCCAGGACACAACCGCCCACCACCGCGGAGACGACGACCACCACTACGACCACTACCGAACCGCTGTTCACCGGTAAGATTAGGAACTGGCCACTGTATGAATGAACATTTCTGGCTGATTGTCTGTCTTACGGTAGTTCTTTTTACACAAACTAAACGAAACGTAATGTACGTTTCGTTTAGTTTGTACCTCAATATCTGGTTCACAAAAGAAAGAGTTTATTTCTTGTTAAAGATTTGAAGATCAACAATCATCCACTAAGTATATTATTCTATTCTTTTCATTTTTTTTTAAATTTATTTCCAAGACACTTATTCTAATTTTACATGTTTTTGCCATACACGCAAGCCTCAGATTATCTGTGTGCTGGCGCGTCGGTGTTATATTCTTACACATACATATTCGTAAAAACTAAGATTATTAGTATAAAATGGTTAAATTTGTACTTGCAACTTCTCGAACCTGTTTTATATAGATTTTGTAAATCGTCTGGAAGTTTAAGAAGGTGAGGTACTAGAAATGCAGCAACCCTCGTCCCGTACACATTGTTAAACTTTGGTAGAATGTATTTATTTTTATGTGTCTGTGTGTGTGTGTTTGTGTGTGTGTGTGTGTGTGTGTGTGTGTGTGTGTGTGTGTGTGTCTTCTCAAAAAGTCAGGTCTTGCATTTTCCGTTAGCAGCTCGGGCCTATTTATTTCCACTAGGGTGGAAAATTCCACCTTATTGAACACATTCATAACATTACAATATTTATCGTCGCTCGTCGTCATTGTTTATGAATTTCTTTTTTATATGTTTAGGCGCGATTACTTTTAATATTCTTAATTGTAACTTACACAACATTATTTTTAGTATATGCGGAACCTGAATATAGTTTGTTCAGAATAAGTAACTGAATCGATTCTAATAATTTTAAATCATGTTATATTTTTTCCCAAAATTTTTTTCGCAATAATTTAGGTACCTACTGCCAAATTATTATTATCAATGAGCTCAAGACACCGCTGGAGGCGCGCGCTGCGTGGTGACCACGATTTTGTGCAGACAACTAGGTAACAGAACAAGCTTATAACTTTGTGATTTTTCATGATATAGTTTTGAAATTTTGTACATAGATTCTTTACATAAAAATACTAGACACGTGTATCAGGTTTCGCATATACTAAAACTAATGTTGTATATTTCTGTCAGATATGTATGGTAGGTTCTTCCGTAACTACTGAGGCCGTAGTTGATGAGCGAGTCTGCTGGGCCATGTATAGCATTCTGAGTGTTTTAAAGGGCAATTTACATTTTAGTAAGCTCAGTTTCCCTAGAATAGATCTTAGTTTATTGCACACGTGATCTATATGCGGGCCCCAGCAGAATCGGCCATCAACTATTAGGCCGATGTAGGTGTGTCTATCAACTATTTCCAATGACGGGCATTTGCAAGTTGTTGCTTCAAACGTTGAACGACACGCAATCAAAAACGGCGGAGCATTTTGTTTCTGTTAATTGTTAAAATACACATTGGCTTTTACAGGACAATTTCAGTTCAAATAAACAATGTATATTAAGCATAATACTCTTGGTAGGAGTAGCTACTGAAAATTGAGCCATATTTTAATATCACCTGCCTTCTTAACAAAACTGCCCTCTAACTCATATTTTCCACGTACAGTACCAGTGAGCACTCATGTGTCGAAGCCACACTCGACGTTGAACAGCGGCACCGACCTGCGTCTGACATGCGACGTAGACGGGTTCCCCGAGCCAGACGTGCACTGGACCAAAGACGGCGCCACCATGCAGGCGGACGGCAGGATCACTATCACTGGTAAATTCTACCAGTCAGTCCAGCCATCATCTTCCAACATACCTAAAACCAATATAGAACCATTCCAGCATTCGTTTAGTTAGTCTTGCCCTTCTCTTGAACTCTTTTAAACTACCGATGGAATACGTGGTACCTGTTCGTGCGTCGATGACGTCTCCCAACCTGTATTAAAAATTCAATTACCTTCTGCACGACTATGATTTATATTTTATAAAATCAAAGTATGTACAATATTGTATTAGTAGAACAATGTATTACACACAGGATGTATTCGAGTTGGATGAAATAGCGAACAAGGGGTTGGAAGATTTTTGTATGACGCCATTTTGTTCGTTTCCGAAGAGCGACCATGCATAAAAACTGTATTAATCAATAGCTGGCATCAATACAAACAAAAATCTTCTAAAGCGTCCAATTTCCGAGATTTATGCTATCATAGTTTGAATCTATTGACTGATGAGTGATGACACTAACAGTGCAACTTTGATTATATTATGTCCTGAATAAAACCTATATTGATCAATAGCTGGCATCATTAATCACAAACAGGTACTGTATGGGACAAAATCTATTAAATCGTCACATTTCTGAGCTGATAAATGCAATCTTCGCCCTCTGTACAATTTGGATACTTTAAAAGTGAAGTGACGTTTTAGAAGATTTTTGCTTATACGACGATATTTGTTTGTATTGATGCGAGCTCTTACTTAATACAGGTTGTATGCGAGGCTAATTAAACTAAAGTCGTACTGATGGTGCAACCAGTGAATAGATTCTAACATTTTTGGCTTATATCTCTGAAAAATCACGCTTTGATGCTATGAAGAATTTGTCGCAAGCTTGTTTTTGATACTATTATTGCTATTTATTCATACAGGCTGCAAATTTGCTGGAATTTTGACAATAAAATAAAATGGCGGATAAGTAGGCTGACCAAAAAATTCAAATCATATTCATATGACCCCAATCTATTATAAGTTCTTAAATAGATAAATTGGATTAGCTCTTTCCATCGTCGCCTTCATCTCTGTCAAGTCCTCAGGTCAAGTCTGATTGAGGGCAAGAGTAGACCCATTTAATATTAAAAAAAAAAACACTTTTGACGCAAGGATACGAAGTAAGCTTTGTTTCTTCAGTTTTCTTTTCTCAACTCCACCAGGTAGCACGATCGTGTCCCGCCTGACGGTGGCGCGCGTGTCGGACGCCGACAGCGGGCTGTACACGTGCCACGCCAGCAACCAGTACAGTTCGCAGTCTGACACTGCGCAGATCAACGTGAAACGTAAGACTTAAGGCAGTAACTGTGGACGAAATTGCATTTTATTATGTTTACTTAACTTTTTATTATGGTTCTGTATGGTGTCCGGACGTAAAGAATAGCACCATCCCATATCTTCCCGTGGGTGTCGTAAGAGGCGACTAAGGGACTTACCAGAGAATGGGCAGCAGCGTTCTCTGTGTTTTATAACACCATACTGCGATCGCCAACCCGCCTGCCAAGCGTGGCGATTATGGCAAAACCCCCCCTTCTTGGGGGAGGCCTATGTCCAGCAGTGGACGTCTTTCGGCTGAAATGATGATGATGATGTTTACTTAAGATGGATGTGTCATCATAAACATTATATTTGCAGAGCTCGTGGTACCTGCTAACTGCACAGATAATCCCTTCTTCGCTAACTGCGAACTGATCGTGGGCAGCAAGTTCTGTAAACACTCGTATTACTCGAAGTAAGTACTTAATGTTAAGTGAGATTAATCGATCTAGGCCCATCAATATAATCTGATGAACTAACACTGCTATAATGTTTCACGGTTTAAAACTAAACTTATACTGTCACTTACGCGATATCTTCCGTGATTATTGATTATTTTGAGCAACCGATATAATAATATAAAAATCACGGAAGATATCCGGAAGTGACAGAAGGTATAAGTTTTGATGAACTAGATTAGCAATAGTGTTTAATTGTTTTTATCGAATATCCACTCAGTTAAGATGGAAGTTCATTACTGTCGGAATGTGTAATTTTTAATTATTTGACAAGTCGTATATAAATAGAGAAAGTAGGTGATAGTGACGCTTTCTCGATCTTTTATTGTCATTTTGTCCCTAATAACCATGTAATGTTATCCCCAGGTTTTGTTGCAAGTCGTGTGTGGAGGCTGGTCTGCTCGACCCCCAGGACGTGGAGCTTTAAGCAAACCAGCCCTATTGGAAGAAGTTGATATCAGCTACACTAGGCTAGTGTATGTAGCCAGACGCGACTGAACATTGCAATGTTATATAATTATATTTATAGGAATAAAGAAACTCAAGTTAATAATTTGCAGGGTAGTTATATTGTCTCCTTTGCTACTCGTAGTACGTCTACATCCGATGCTGGTCCCAAATCTATTGTCTAATAGTGTTAATCTATTGATATATATAACTATGTACTAAACTCATCTGTTGATATTAGCTTTGGGCAATTCGCCTCAGCCCGTTTTTGCGTCATGTCAGAATCCTGTTCCTTTTTCTATAAGTATTCTACTCTTTGGAATGCCCGTCATTCTGAACTAATGTTGCCAGTCTTAGCACAAAAAATCTACTAAAAATATATCAAAGATAAATTAATATTTAAAAACTACTGCCAGTACAGAGAGAATAGCTATGGTCACATACGACTGATCACCGCTCCTGGAAATGATTGTGTACAATTCTAGTTTCCTTCCATATGCTTGGAAAAACACACTGAAGTAACGAACTATTCAATAATATACTTAATTATATTTTTATTGTTGAGGACGGCACGGTTGATATTATGTCGGGTATGCCACCGTCCAGGCGAATCAATCCGTCACATTATCCTGGGTGTTCTCGTCTGGCTAACGGAGAGTACTTGAATAGACACAAACTTTTAGCCAGGATTATCCATCAGCAACTTGCTCTAAGATACAGCCTTGTGGAATCGGAAGTGTTGTACTATAGGTATGTGCCCGACCCAGTTATCTAAAATGGCAATATCACACTGGAATCAATCCATCATCACTGACAGGACCAGTGGCGACCAGTGGCTAGGCAGCTTGATTCCTAAAGTAGTACTCCTTGATACGGCGCGTATTGTAAGGAGGTTCCTCTCTCTGGAGCCCTGACCGCCGCGCCAGTGGCTTGTCCCCGATACCGGTGCTCTACTATTTTTTAAAGTTTTTTTTTTGAGATTGTCATATTTGAACCTAATTATTTTTGAATGTGAAAATGTGTGTGAGTGTTATGTTTTTTTGTGTGTGTTTTTATGTGTTTTGTGTGTGTGTTTTTATTGGGTGTATGTTTTTTTATGAATAAAGGAAATAATAATACTTTATGGCAACGAGAGACTATCTGATAACTTATGTAAAAGCAAGGAAGGAATCGTTGGTGGCTCGCAAATAGAGAAACTAATAGGTTTGCCTTCTCGGTAACGGAGTGATCTAGCGTCCCATCCGGTTTTTGCAAGGGGGGAACGGGGGGGGGGTAATGTGGACCAGCCCAAGTTGGTTTCGACCGTGGTTGGAAAGGGACCATAAATGTTTCCTGATGTGATCGAAACGCGCCTTTCGGCTCACCCACTTACAAGACTTTACGGCAGAATTAAAAGCTCTTTTCTTCGCGAAATCTTGTCGAGCTCGAACTTTGCGGTCACGAGCTTGCACCCAGGCTTGGTCATTCAAAATAAAAATAAAAAAAAATTTACTAGTTAGTAATTTTCTTGTTAAACAAATATTGTATTAATGAGGTCATTTTACATCTCAAAGCAAAACATAATATAGTATGATTTGTACGTATACTAAGACCGACCCATTCAAAAGCACCAGAGTGATTACATTCCACGCAAAGACCCCTGTCGTAGTGAACTATCAAAACTAATATTTCAATATTTAAAACTTGTATTTTAAATATATAGTGTGGAAAACTTGGAACTTTCAATATCTCCGTAACTAGAAGGTTCCGGGGTATCGTCGAGAATAAAAAAAAACTCAATGATCGGAAGAACAAGTAACTTTCGGCTTCGCTAAGGGTTTGTTTACACCCTTTATTATTATAACGAATATAAAACATATCAAATCGAAATACGATTGATTTAAATACCAATCCCTGCATTGGCTGCTTCGTTGGGTGAGTGGTCACGTCCTGGGCTCGATCCTGGTCTGGCAAATTGGATTTTTTCCGTCAGGAACTTCTCAGTAGCATTCAGATTCGTACGCAATTGATGGCAATAATAGGCTCGGCCCCTATTACATGGGACTTAAATACACCTTTGCCTAACCCTTCGGGGATAACAGGCGTGGTTATGTCATGTATGTTAAATATAATTAAAAATAAACATCATATTCGGTTAATATAACAAACCTTTAACAAACTCAAAATAGAAACGGACCCAAAATGAAACCTTAAGGAACGCCGGTTGTCAACACGCAGAAGTGAATTGTGGTCTACTACCTTCTGGTTTGCGACCAGTCAAAGGCCTTCGACTTTATCGAACGCTTTTGAGAGGTCACGAAGGATTCTAAAAGTTCTGCTACTAAGCGTTCAAAAGTTTTTTAATATGGTGATATTAAAGAAACTTTTACTTCATCGAACGCATTTGAGTAGTTGCAAACCAGAAGGAGTCACTTCTGTGTGATGAAAATCGGCGTTCCTTAAGGTTTTAATATTGGGTCCGTTTCTATTTTGAGCTTGTTAAAAGTTTGTTTTATGACACTAATGTCCGTTTTAAAATCGGTAACACGGAATAGAACAGAATAACCTATTTTGGTTTGCCAAAGGGCGATAGAACGTAGCATATTGGGTGGTAACCTTAGCAATCAAACACGTGATACCACGATACGCTCCAAAACAGGAAGTGTTAGTTGGCATTACCAAGTAGGTTTTTATTTTGGCCGAAAATACCATTATTAGTATTATGTACGTCGACTCATCCGATAACGACAATGCGGATGATTTGTCACATAACAATTTGAAAAGGGCGATGTTTCATCCGAGGATGACTTACCTAAGTTGCGGAAGAATCGTCACCTAAAATAGAAGCTTTAGAGGCCCTTTTCATTAGCTTCTTGGAACGTATCTTTCACAAAACCACACCGAAAAGCTGTAGCTGTATTAAATGATATACGTGGGTAGCGCTTAGATACCATTTTATCATCCTAAATTCACTCCCAGCTACGTATGTGCATGATAAGCACTTCGAAATGCGAATTTATAGAATAGGACAGTAAGAGTCTGTACACTACTCACGACTGTCGTATACTCGCGCAGTTGGTGCCACTTAGTGTTAGTCTGCATCATTGGCTCATTATTCTCGGTCTACAAAATGTCGTGCGTCTGGCTCGTCTTGCTCGCCGCGCTGCCTGCGTGTGCACGCGCGAACGAAGGTAAACAACATGTTTCTGATTTTTAAAATAAATCGACAAGCCTATCGTGCGGGGTACGCCGCACGTATTCTTTCCATCTTCCTGCAACGCCGCATGCGCTGCAGCGTTGCCGTTGGCAACACTTTCACGCTACAAGGCCCGCTGCGGCGGCACCGCTGCTCCTAACGCACCGCACCACGAGCCGCGTCTTCGTAAACAACATCGTTCATAGCCATATGTTTGAATTTGGTCGTGCGATAATGCGGGCCGATGCACGTGCCGCCTCTCGATAAACGGAAAAAACGCGCAACGAGACGCACCGCGTCTTCGTAAATGAGCACTTAGCATTCTCATCTCAGTCACATGTAATTGCCTTTCATTCATCCCTTTTGTGGCCCAACATTCTGATTCATTTAAAACGGCAGGTCTAACCATGGTTTTATAAATCTTCGGGAGTCGCAAATTGTTCCCGTGACCTGCCGCCATTTCATTGGATATTCATGTGTTGTGTTGTTGTTGTTTGTTGTTTTGTTGGTGTTTCAATGGATGTTGTTGTTGCTCATTCATCCAGTGATCATTCTGCTGTGCTTAACACTCCAATCTATTTCGCCATCGCATTGCACGAGTGAACCAAGATACCGCAAGTCGGAGTAGACTGGGTCCCAGCGCTGCGGCTCCAAAACTGGATTTACTTCTGCTGATTTTCGAGCCAACATTTTTCAGCTTCTGTTGCCATTTCTCCAATCTGCTCTGGATTCAGGTCCATCTTCGTCGACAAGAACAATGTCGTCGGCAAACAGAATGTTTTTTTTAATAAAAATAAATCTTTTTTTTTCAAACGAAGTCAATATTGATTGAAAGTGCAAAGCATAAGAAACAAGAAACGGTTCTCTACATACATAACTCTATAATCTAATATAATATAAAACAAACATTAACATTAAGGTTTAATAAAATGTGTAATTGTTGTCTCTACAACAGGGTTATAAGGCATAAATAGTTCAGTTGAGGTAGGTATGTACACTTATCTGTTTTCTTATTGAAATATATTTAGAATAAAGATAATTTTACATCAATTTTTATTTCTTGGTGGTATTAGGTTGTTAAGAAAAGCGGTGAACACTCACAGTTGTCGCATTTTAAATAGTCCTGACTTCATTTCATCAGGCAACCTATTCGTAATTTGTTTGTTTATGTATTAGCCAAGTGCAAGTAGACAAAAAATACTCAAAAGGTGGGACGAAGTTTATAGTGGTCGGAATTTCATCTGACTTTGTTATTGAGTTCCTAATAGAGTGGAGAAGTATTAAAACAAAAATTTCGCCGCTCGTGACGCTCTTTTTTATTTTTTTGAATTCTGTTTGGAATATATTTTTTATAATTTCAAATTGGACGAATTCATATTGTGGCGTAATATTGTGACCTCCGTGCATGCATTAAACGCCAATTTGGTATTTTTCTTCACTACCCTGGGCCATGTACCATAGTCGTTCGAATCAACCTTTAAAACTCTCTTGCAACCAAAAACTGCCAAGCTTACAGAAACCTTCGAGTAAAACCTCTAATGCCACGGCTTTCCAGCCGACCAGCAATCGCATTACCTTCACACACAACGGTCTTGCCAGACCCCGACCTCCGCCAGAGCTACGCAAACCGTGCACCCACGGACTACTTGAGTTTCCTCAAGAGACACTGATTTCTAACGGGCTACGACTACGTAATAACTACTGGTACGGTCGATAGAATGCTTCTCTCGACCTTCTACCACAACTTAAGCTCGCTCATCATCATCAAAATCCTTATCAACATCGACTGGTACGTGACCCGCTGGAATATTCCTAAGCCTACCGTGTACGTACAAGTAGGCACACTTAGAACTGAAAGCTTTCAGTTTATAACGATCACTGTCCAAAATCTCAGTCACTCTAAATTTACAAGCAACAATGACTCTTTCATTAAGGAAAATTCAGTTCCATAATCAAAATCAAATTTGACACACCCACCAAAGTGCTTTAATATTCCGGATGGACTCGACCATGCAAAGGTCGACTGACCTCTCCACCGGTACAACAGCGCTGGACCTGCTTGCTATGCAGCGACTGGCGATGTGGCCCAGCGCGGCACGCCGCACTTGAACCACCAGTAAGCCGCCGCTGGCCTGGTGTCGCCGCCGAACACCTGCAGCAGCCGGCACAGGCAACGGCGTCCCGACGCCGGTCCCCCTCGTACTACAATTCACTTGGCCGCGTCCCGGCCCACGTCGCACGCGTCTCACTTGATTGGGGGGGTAGCGATGAAAACCTCCTACCCCAGGCGCCAGCGCGCACATCTGTAGGGGCGCTCCTTTAGCCTGTCACCACTCAGGTTAATGAGAGTAGCCGTAGAAGTTTGGACACGCACGAATCTGACCTTGAACAATTCCCTAAACCGGTCCCAAGTCACAACTGGATAGGCCACAATGGCTGAGGCCTATCCAGTAGATGCGAAGCCCTTCAACGCCTTGCTTTATGTGAAAAAAAACTGGATTCCACTGCAGCAGCAGCACTCACAACAACAAACAAGTCAGCGATGATGCACCACGAGCGCGCAACTGACTTGGTTTCAACGCCTATCCACTTGCGACCGTTATCTAAGGAACGCCTACGAATAATTTTAGCTGCCTTAATAAAATCATCAACCCTTTTTATTAGCAGCTCGTCTTTAATATTTTGACAGTATAACGCGTGCAGAAAAGCATTGTCTTCCATTGAAAATGAGACGTCCCCAACAAATTCACGAGGCCTTCGGCCTTTTGGTTTTTCAAATCGTAAGCCGGCGGACCCAATAGCATGTTGTCATTAGCGACACGGAATACAACGCCAGATTTCGTAGTTATCTTAACACATACAATTTGAAATCCGTCGTGACTAGTCTTACTGGTAGGTAGACGAAGTTTCAAAGATTCATAACAAACAAACAAATGAATTGGAACGCAAAAAGTAAAAGGATTAACGTCCGATAAAATTATTTCGAGGTACCCACACACCAAAGAAAGTAAATGTACTCACCGATGTACCGCCGCCGCTAGTTAATTAACTTATTACCAGTAAAACCTACGAAAAAACACTAAAAAAACTTACAATACCAGCACTTAGCACAATAGCACACAACTAGGAACTACTGACGAGCCGGGAATCGATCACGAAACACGATAATCGTAATTATAATTAACAGCGAAATAGATCACGTGGGCAGACCATGGCTTTCGTGCTATGAAAACACACTGGGTGCGAGACACTGTTTCTAGCAAAACTAACGAATTACTTGAGATTACAACTTAACACAATAACACGGGGCACAATGAATCGAGTACAGTTCCAAGACGTCTCAACTCCACCGCGATCCGACACTGAATGTCGACCTCCCTCGAGCTGGACATCAGGGCTCTGTAGAAGCACACCGTGTGGTTGGTAGACTGGTTAGTAAGTCGTGTGGTGTACTGGCGCGCTTTCCAATTCATTTTATGTCCGTACTAATGACCGGACATATATATATTTTATTTGAATAGCCTTGTATGTCCCACTGCTGGGCAAAGGCCTCCCCCATATCCTTCCAGGTACTCTTCTCCTGCGCCACCTCGAACCAGCCTTTGTAATGCGCTTCAAATTCTTTTTTTCGACTATATTAAGATTGGTAAACATATTTTTCATTCGGTAAGCAGATGAGTGAAGGTCGCCCTTAGGCGAGATCTTACACTATTTCTTTGTTGGCAGATATTCAAGTTGCACCTCAGAAGTTTGAGTCAGGGGTGGCAGTATCTGAAGGTGGTTTAGGGACATTGCACTGGCTGTTCCATGGCAACTCACCGCCCAAAAGCAAGTGGAAGGTCCAGCAACATAGCGTAAGTATCAAATTCTTAAACATCATCATGTCGGTTAGTCGTCTAAGGTTTTCACAATGCATAGGTACAGAGGATGTCCATCGACAATCTCTTCCTAGACCTGTTTCAAACATTATGTGACGTTATTGTTTTATTTTTTTTTTGTAAATTGTTACAAGGTTTCTCCTAATGATGCCTCATAGAGGAACGAAAAGAGTCTGGACTCTAGATTTGCGTGCTGCAGTAAATTACGAGAGAGAGAATATAATTACGAGTATCTATCGTACCTTCTGCATGCACACATTCCGGTCGGGAGGGCGGCAATGTATTTTGCACCTAAGCCTGGTTGTAATGGATTTCCGCCAATTCAAGCATGATTCCATAATTCATTTTTTCTGAATGGCAGTACGAAAGAACAAAAAAAATCTCTTAAGAATTTACATATTTGTAGATCAAGGTTTTCGGCACTTTTCCTGTGGTACGAGAAAATACAATATCAATTGTCTCAATTGTATGCTGACATCGACGCGCAACAAAACAAAGGGTTCATTCGCCGCGAGGCGATCAGTTATCAGTTTTGGGTGTTTGTACTTGCAATACACAGATTCAGACATTCTATCAGTCTATCATTTAAATGCCTAAATGATAGACTGATAGAATATAAACCTTACCCGTACGACATGTCTCTATTGAGAGGCGAAATACACGTGTCGAGATCGAAGACTGGACGGAGATCCTAACTATTTTGCCTAACTACCGTCGAGTCCGCTGGCTTTATCTTAGATTGCATGGCATGTTCTGACCGATGTGAATATGGTAACTTAGTAATAGTTGTTATCTGCGATTCATTATGGTGCAAATAATGTTCCGGCTCTTTACATACACTAAAATTATAGTCATTCCGAAACTTTGATGTGAAAATATAGCTTTGGGATAAGAATCAAGATTGGTTCTTCTTTCATCAACATAGTTGTCAGGGACCTGTCGGTTTTAACGATGGATAGAAAGGGTCGATAGAAGATCCATTCAACAGAAAAATCGAAGCGGTGTAGGTATACCCGCTGGGTATAAAGCAAGACAAGTGTTAGTTCCCCATTCGGCAGGTGTGTTCAATCTTTCTGCAATATCTTCTTCTAAGACTTGGTAGCCCTGTAACAGGGTCTCTTCGTATGAATTACGTCCTTTGCTCCGTAATTTCAAGCATCGATCCTTGCCAGATAAGTCGCGTGCTCTAGCGCAAACACATATTCTGTGCACCATGCTTGAGCTTCGTTCACTGCGACACTATGGTCGTCTGCCCACGCTAGAACATCAGTAAATGGAACAAAAATGACTGAAACATTTTTATCAGCACTTACTGATAAAAATGTTTCACACATTTTTGTTCCATAGCATAGCTAGCGTATGATTATAATATTATTATTTTCAAAATTGAACAGTTTCGGTCACTGTTTGCTCACTTGTCGCGTTTTGTTCACAGCAGATACCCCAGCACCACACCCGACACAAGCGGGAAGGCGGGCCGTACATACCGGCATCCTACGTCATCCCAGGAGGAGAGGGCTCAGGCCCGTGGGGAGAGTGGGGAGAGGTTACCTCCTGCTCTAGAACCTGTGGAGGAGGCGTGGCCAGTCAAAAAAGGATATGTTTGCAGTGGGTGACACTTTTGCGAAAGACATTTCCATGAGAGACGCTTGCGCATATTCATTTGCACATTTCTCCGAATGAACTTTTGCGTGAACAAACATTTCGAAATATCCTTGCACAGAACACAAAAGAAAAGATGTTCTGCAAAAAAAAAAAAATATAATAATTTGTTTGCCAATCAATATTCAAGATGACGGATTTGTCACTTATTATACTGACACCATTTTCGCTATCAGTGGCCCCGAAACCGTGAAAATGACACTCATGACGAAAGATAATAAGACAAACTGCTTTTTTTAATACGTAAATCTAAAAAAAAGGTGTATTCCCGTTGCCCCCATCGCCCGTGTTCTCACTGGTGGAGCCAGCAAGAATTGTTAAAATTTCCGTTAGCCCCACCGCGCCGTCCCGGCCCCACGGCACGGTGGGGCCAATGGAAATATTTATAATTATTTTAATCAATTCCCGCTGGCCCCACCAGTGGGGACCCGGGCGGTGGGGTCAACGGGAATACCCAAAAAAACAACCATATAATCTAAAAAATACTGTGACTAAATTATTAAGTCATAAGCATAACTCATAACACAAATCATTTATTCATTTGTTTTAATGACACACCTTTGGTCAACCCAGATGGGTATGCGGGCTTGATTTAATGTTAAACCTGTAAGAAATCTCATTTCCCACAAGCACCTACATTATGTTTTCGCACGTGTCTATTCTCGCAATGGTGTCCTGATACCGATTGGGGTCAGACTACCTAAATAGGCAAAAAATATTAAAGTAATAATAAGTATCTTGACTTGGCTCGCGAGGTTGTCGACATGTGGGATGTGGACTCAGCGATCATTGTGCCGATAGTCGTATCAGCGCATGGCTTAATTGCCAAGAGCCTCGACCAATACCTGAGGAGGCTCTCGTTAGGCAGCTGGATCAAGGGCTTGATTCAGAAAGCGGTACTTTTGGACACGGCTCGTATTGTTAGGAGGTTCCTCTCTCTGGAGCCCTGACCGCCGGTAGCTTGGACCCTGTTCCCGATACTGGTGGGCTACAATTTTTTATATTTTTAAATGTTTTTTTATATATTTTTTTAAAGGAATATTTAAAAATGTAAAATAATTTGTAAAAATTTAAATAAAGGAAATAGTATCTTGTAATGCATTGCAATGTTAAGATTTTGAAGCAAGCCACTTTCCTATGTCGATCTCCATACTATCATGTATTTTCTTTAAATCTGTCTAAGTTTTCCCTATTTGACTTAGCACATTATATAATGAACTATTTGATGCCCGCAATTGTCATCATCATCATTTCAGTCGAAAGACGTCCACTGCTGGACATAGGCCTCCCCCAAGTGTAACCACATAACCGGTCCCGTGCGACTCGCATCCAGCGGATCCCTGCAACCTTCACCAGGTCATCGGTCCACCTAGTGAGAGGCAACTGTCGTCCGCGTAAAATTATTTAAAAAATATTAGTTTCTTTGGTTCGGATTTTGTTAACAATTTCAAGGTTTTTAATTTTTTTCCATAGAATAGAATAGAATAGAATAGAATAGAATTTTATTTTGCAAATATGGGTAATACATAATAGTTCTTAAGATTAAATTTAGCCCAGCCACATTTTACCAATCGGCATGCAAACATTTGAAATTATTTATATCATTATTATTACAATTCAAATTACTATTATTATAAAATTCTTAAATCATCAGCTATTAAAAATATAATTATGTTTGTATTAAAAGGAAAATATAGGTCAGTATCATAAGATTATATATCATGTCATTACTATATGTACATATGTCTTACCTACCATTATCATTACATCAATTAACATGTCATTACAATTATTCATTATATTACAATTCTAAACTCAAAATGTCAGTAATCTAAATGTAAGATCAAAATGTCAAAAATCAAAAATAACATACATCAAAATTTCAAAAAAAGACTCACTAATTAACAAATATTTTTCTCCGATAGGAACTCAGTTACACTGTAGTACGTTTTATCTACCAAAAAATTCCGCAATCTACTCTTAAATTTTGCTATGTTTAAAACTTTCCAACTACTCGGTAATTTATTGTAGATAATGGGGGCCATGCAAGAAACGCTCTTACGCATCAAGGTAGTTCGACATGATACCTGACATAATTTACTGTTGTCACGCCTATTCCTTGGGAATACAACAGCCAGGCGCTCAAAACGAGAGGGATTTTGCTTGACAAACATAGCTACTTCGAAAATATATATACAGGGAAGTGTCAAAATTTTATGTAACTTAAAATAACTAACTGACTACTTAACTGTCTGTCGATTTAAGTTTTAACAATGATCGGAGACATCTTTTCTGGGCCTTAAAAGCTATATCTCGATCAGTTGAGTTCCCCCAGAAAATAATACCGTAGCGCAAGTGCGATTCAACTATTCCGTAGTAAGCCGTAAGAAGTGTTTTGACATCTACTATGGAGGATAGTCTATATAACACATATGCGGATGAACTCAATTTTTTACACAGACTGTCTATATGTGCTTTCCAATTTAAGTTGCAATCTATTTGCAATCCTAAAAATTTGGTATCCTCTGCTTCCTCAATTTTGTCATTTTTATAATGGATGTTGAGATTAGTTCCACCGGGAGTACGTTGTCTAAAGTGCATTATTTTTGTCTTACTTAAATTAATATTTAAATTATTCTCGTCTAGCCATTTAATTAGTGCGTCAAGAGAATTATTTATGTCAATTTCATACGTATTTGTACTTTTACATGGGATTGTTACAGTGCTATCGTCTGCAAACATAGTTATAGGATGTTCAAGGGACAAGGGAATATCATTAATATAAGTAATAAATAAAAACGGGCCTATCACGGTTCCTTGTGGTACACCGTATGAGATTTTACGTTCTCGAGACCTTATAATGTCTTCGTGTTTGGTAACTATGTTAATGTTGCTAACTTCAGTTATTTGTGTTCTGTTTTCCAGGTATGATTTTATAAGTTCGAGCACGTTACCCCTAATGCCATAGACTTCTAATTTATTAAGTAATATATTATAATGGACATAATCGAACGCCTGGGTCATATCGCAAAATATAGCGCATATGGGGGATCGTTTATCCATGCTACTCATAATTGGATTCAAAAAGTCATAAATTGCCATATTGATGGTTCTGTGCTGTCTGAATCCTTTTTGTTCATCGCAAAGGATATTATATTTTTCCATATAATTATATAATTCCCTGCAAATGTATTTCTCAAAGATCTTCGAAATAACCGGTATGAGCGAAATAGGTCTATAATATTCCATCAACTCTTTATCTTCTTTCTTAAATAAGGGTTTTATTATAGATGTTTTTAAAGCATCTGGATATTTACCCGTACAAATAATAAGGTTCAGTATGTGGCTTAAATGTTCGCATATCGCGGTTGAGACAGACTTCAGTATCTTTGTAGCGATTCCATCAAATCCAACACTGTTAGTATTTTTTAGCGACATTATTATTCTATTCAAATCGTGTGGCGTGCTGGGTGCCATAAACATGGAGTTATGTTTCATGGTCGGGATGCATGTTTTCGGCTTACAGTCTACACCTATTTTCGGACGTATTTTGTCAACGAAAAAGTTATTAAAAGCACTGGCGATATCATAAGGTTTGTATAAAATTTTATTACCAACTTTAAGTTTCTCAATTCGTTGTTTAGGGATATTGTATTTTGTCTGATTAATTACCTGCCATGTAGTCTTTGATTTATTTTTAGATTGTTGTATTTTGTGGTTATTTTGAGCTTTTTGTGTCAAGTTAATTATTTTATTGTATAGTCTAGAATAGGTAGTGAATTTCTTTTTGTTGTCATGGTTGGGTTTCAACCTGGATCGCCACAATAGTTCTCGTTTTTTTCTACTGCATAATTTAACGCCACGCGAAAGCCATTTTGGTTTGTTGATTAGGTTTATTTTTATTTCTTTATACGGAAAACACAACTCGTAAAATAACTTGAATATGTCGATAAATTCATTGTAAGCTACGTTGGGATCGTCAGTTAGATATATTTCCGAAAATTTGAGACTGCTTATGCTATTCTTAAATTTCTCTATATTATCGTTACTGTAGTCTCGTCTAGTTATATACCAGGATTTGATATTATATACATTGGGAACTGGACATTGCAGTAGCTGTGCTGTACCATGGAAACCTAATCCTTTTCTAAAATAAAAGCCTAAGTTACTCTCTATAATGTCAGCTATTTGCCGCCTCGCACATCACTAAGCATGATAAAAATGCGCACGCGGTACTTGATCATTATTTTGCTGCGGTGTTATTTTAAAACTGTGATATCTCCTAAGATATTCATTGAAATCAAATGGTACAAGGTTAATTTTGTTCAAAATTAAATACTTGTAAACACTTGTACCAGTAGTTCCTGAGATTAGCGCGTTCAACCAACCAAACAAACAAACTCTTCACCTTTATAATATTAGTATAGATAATGTGGGGCTGACTTAATGTCAAAGCTGGCTTAAAGTTTATAGATAGGTAACTAGACAGTGCATAGAATAAGTATTAACTGCGAGTAAGACTTTCAATGGGCCGGCTATACCTTAGCCGATGATCGTTAGAGTAGACGTACCTATATTCTTGATTGGAGACTCGAAATGTGTAACGCCTTTAGGTTAGGCCAACGACTGGCAGCAGCAGAATGGGAGTAAATAGTCAAGGATCGTGTTAAATCGCGTGTGATGGAGATACATGGGCACCAGTGGGTGAGTGTCCACAGTCTGGTCAGTCTGGTCAGTCAACTTGAAACACTTTATAATTTTGTACATTTACGTGTGCAGGCCAGAAGACCAGTCTCAGTGCAGGGGAGGCGACACGAAGTACTTTTTGTGTCAGACGCAGGACTGTCCTGACGGCTCCGGCGACTTCAGAGCTGAGCAGTGCGCCGAGTTCAACGACAAACCCTTCAAGGGTGTCAAATACAAGTAAGTTACATACATCCATAAGCTCGGCCTCCCCGTGGGGTAAAGACCCATTGAGAAACTAAAGAACGTCACTTCCTGCTATAGACCGATCGCTTTAATGAGTCCTCGCGAAGGTTTCAATTTAAATGGAATATTTTGAAGGTTGATCACGTATACCGTAAAACCTACGTGGATTATGGTTATTTTAAAGTAAATAACCTGTGGGATATTGTTAGGACTTCGTGGACGTGCCTAATGTGCCTTTGATGGGGCAAGGCAGAGGACTCATTAGATATTTTCAAAGATTTTCCTGTAGGTGCTATACTACATACATATACAGGGTGTAAACAGACCCTTCACATAGCCGTCAACCAAGCATTCTGTACATCAAACTAAGTAACTTTACGCAAAAAATATTGCTGGGAATCAACTTTTTGTTTGGTGTGAAAAATCACGTTTTACGGTAGGACTCGATGGAAAGCACTCAAAACATTGTGCTGATGGATGGATTGAATAGTACGGGGGTCGTGAAGGGGTCTAAAGTAAAAATCTTACATTAAAAACAAGTATTTAAAAAAAAAACTTGTTAAAAAAATGGAACTTTGACCCCCAATATCTCCGTAACTAAAAGGTATGGTCTAGATCAAAAAAATGATCGCAAAGACGGGGAGAACAAGAGCCTTTCGGCTATGTTAAGGGTCTATTTACACCCTTTATACTATTGAGTTGATTATCTATCATGACCAGCGATAATTTATCATCGACGAATAAGCGCCGTTTTCAAACTAAAAGTCCAAATAGTACAATCAGTTTCAAGATTACTTACACCAATATTATTTTTAACTACCTCAGTGTAATATAATTTTTTGAATTCTGTAGCAACGTCACTGATATTCGTATCATCAGTACGAACACATGAACCTCACTTCGTTGACTTTGTTTAGAATTGTATCATTTTTGTGATAGCTGGGTGCCATACACGAAGGCTCCGAATCCTTGCGAGTTGAACTGCACTCCCCAAGGAAAGCGGCTCTACTTCCGACAAAAGGCTAAAGTTACGGACGGCACCAGGTGTAACGACGAGTCCTTCGATGTCTGCATCAATGGCAGTTGCCAGGTAATTTAACTGTTAAATCGAGTTTTTTTCTCTAATCCATTTTGCGTTTAAAATTAATATTGAACTGCTTGCCCGTCACCTGTGCACTTGTTGACTTTTTGACTGCGTTAATGAGCTGAGATTCGTTGCAAAATTTTAGATCAAACATGTTTTTAGCCGACTTCAAAAAGGAGGAGGTTATCAATTCGGATGTTTGTATTTTTTTAATTTTTTATGTTTGTTCAGAAACTCAGTCAGATATGGACGGATTTCCAAATTTCTTTTTTGTTCGAAAGGGGTTTATTTCAAATTGGTTCCATTTAATTTCATACAGATCTGATGATGAGTTCCGGAGACAGTTAACGGAACGTTTTCTACAGGGTTCACGCACATTTTCTATCAAAGTTAGTAGTAGTTGCATATTATATGTTTGAAAGAGTATACTTCCAAGTTGATCCCATAGAAATATTGTCATGATCTGATCATGGACTTCGGATATATGGAACGGGACTCTTCAATAATAGACAGCCGTGTTATTGCTGTAATCGCTTGGATTTTTTAATTGTTTACACAACATCATAACATAACATCGCGCCGTTGGGTTGCATTTTATTGGGGATAAGACGCGACATGTATTGTTAACGGTGTAAAATAAATGCATAGCAAATATTTGTATAGGATATTACAACTAAATCAAAAACAAATTTAAAAAAAAACGTTTTTTTGCAAAAAAATAAATCCGACTTCAAAAACACTGAAAAGTGACTTTTGTTTTGCTTGATTCAGTTTTTTTCTCAAAGACTTCTGAAGCTAAAGTTATTTTTCACTTTTTTATGTTTTTGAAGTCGGTTTTATTTTTTGCAAATAAGTTTTTTTATTAAAATTGTGCGAAGGCACAATGTTATTAAAAAAACTTACTTGCAAAATATGCTAAAAAAAATATGCTAAGAAGGTTGTCTTATCACAAATGCGAAAGTTTGGATGGGTCTTTGTTATTCAATCAAGCCAAAACGGCTGATTGAATCTTGATGAAAGGAGATGGACAAAAAGTGCCCCAAAAGTATTCAAAATTAAGAATAGTACAAATACATATATTAAAAAAAAGTTTCGAATTTTGTAAAATTATTAAAAGGTACTTTAGCAGATTTTAAAATGAACTCATAATAAAAACGATTTTTATTTTTGTTTTCTCTCTAAAAGTCGAAAGTACCCTCAATGTTGCCATACAATATTAACAAAGAACAGAACAGGGAAAAATAAACTCATACCGGGCCTAAAATGTAAAATATTCGTAACTTATCTTAACTTATAATTACTTCTTTAATCCTTTATAACTTTTGTCCAAGACTGCTGCACAATATGCGCCTTTTTATTTTTGTTATAGAAGATCTTTACTATTAAATGACATAGATTTTATATATGTACGCACGACGGCCAATCAAGCTATGCGGATCTCTCATTGTATAGGAAATCTATACCAAGCGAGGTCAAGTTAAACTGGAAATGTACAGCTTCATGTACCGCCGTGTTTACATTCTGGGGATCAGGCTCATACAATTTTTGGCCATCTCCTTTGGCACAAATATGAATTATAGTCTGTATGATTTGGTGAAACCGCGGGCACAATAAGCTAATCAATATCTTTATAACACAGAGATTAAAAATTATGTGAAGTACCTGACTCTTATGCTCAATGATTAACCTGTGTTTACGTAATGCAAAAATCTTTAAGTAATTCTTTGTCCACGATTGTTGATCCAAATCCTGCATCAAACAACGTCATTCTGTGCAGCGACTTTTAAAAGAACCGAGGGTCTACAATTTTCTCCTGTTTTATTGGTCCTTTGATCTTAATTCAAACGAAAGCAATTAATCCTTATTTCCACCAGCCTGTCGGTTGCGACATGATGCTGAATTCCATCGCGCGGGAGGACAAGTGTCGAGAGTGCCGAGGCAACGGCGCCAATTGTCGCACCACTGACGGGATCGTCGACTCACAGGATTTCTTGAAAGGTAAGGCTTACTGAAGACGACAAATGCCCGTTCAAAACTAACACTAGGCCAAAAAGCTCCATTGGATTTTCAATGCTGATCCTGAGGTCAGTTGCATCGGCGGTGACGCCGAGACTTGAAATTCCAACGGTTCATTATAAATCTAATTAAGTACCGCTTAGTGTTGGTAATTATTAAGGATCGAAGTGTCCTTTGCCTTTTTTTTTCTCGACGTGGAAATCCTCAATGGATGTCCTCCACCCTGGGGAGAGCGGAGGGGTCTGTCAGACTGCTACCTACTGATTAAACTACACCGGTGTTGCTTCGCACCCTTGTGTTGGATAGCAGAGGAATCTAATACGACTTCCGATGCCTTGGACTGGTTTGGCCCACTTGACCTGCGGGCCTCGTCCCGGGAGGGGGAATAAGTAGTAAAACTCCATTCGTTACGTCTAAGAGAGGTGCGCGTGGAACACTACGCGTCGCCGTCTCGGATCCAGTGCAATGGAAGGTGACGGATAACCCCGAATCTTTCTCCCCTGGACTTGATTAGGGTGGTCGGAAGAGCCGATGGCCGGTGCATCTTTCATCCCGGTGGAGCTCGTCATCTCCCTCTCCCTTCCCGTAGCTTCCTTCTGGTACATGACGGTTTCGTAGAAAGAAATCACCGCATTACAGGAGCCATCGAACGGTACAGTAGCGACTAATCTCCTTCCAACTCTGTTACGAGGGCACGGCGGGCCTCATCCCACGTGGCACACTCGGTCAGCATTTGCCGCGCCGTGTCCTTCAAGTCTCCTTTGCCAGTTTGATCTTCCTATTTTTTTATTTTAGGATACAACAGTATCTTGCTGATCCCTGCAGGCTCTACCAGCATTAATATTGAAGAAATTGCACCTTCAAACAATTATTTGGGTAAGTATTGATAATATTATTCATAATTCTAAAGTGCCAGTAAATGGTTTATTGAAATAAATAATGAGTATATTGTCTACCATAAAAATGTGTTGCGTGGACCCCAAGTAACATGGGACAGGGGCAGCAGGAAGATGATGATTGCCAACCATAAATCCATGGTGAAAAAGTATGGGTGATGTTATAGTAACAGTTTCGCCTCAGCCTGTTTGCCAAAACCTATCTGGAAAAGATAACTAACAAAGTGTTTTCTAAAATCCATTGAATTTCTACAGCGTTAAGAGCTAAGAACGGCACCTACTACCTGAATGGCCACTACCACATCGACTTTCCGAGGACCATCACGATCGCCGGCGCCCTGTGGACCTACGAGCACAGTCAGCAAGGCTATGCCTCCCCCGACAAACTGCGGTGCCTAGGACCAACCAATGAACCTCTGTATCTTTCTGTAAGTGGTTTTATTTCATTAAGTTGCTCGAATGTCTACTTGCAGTATTCGGGTCAACAGTAAATGCAACTAGAACTAAAACCTCAAATAAAAAAATAATAACCCAATTTAATGTAGGACTGTCGAACATTTATAATGTAGACTTTTTCGTCAACTGGCGGGTGTAAAACGCGAGCTGGCACCTTCCGATTTTACCTATTTTTTCGCTAACTTCCTTTTAACTCGCTCGACCTTGAAAATCTGACGTTAAATAAAAAGTCAGATGCAAAGTCAGCTACAAAAACTTCTTATAAAATCTATACATATAATAAAATCGTAGACTTTCCGTGTCTGTACATTACAGATTTTTGCAAAAAAGTCACTGGAAAATGCGAGAAATAAGTAATAGAAAGTAAAAATATATTTTTTTAAATTTTTGTCTGTTTGTCGGTTTGTCGGTTTGTCGGTTTGTCGGTTTGTCTGTTCGTTTGTGCGCGCATCACGTAAAAACCCCTCATTGTATTCAAAATCTAAATATTACAAAATAAGAAGCATTGTTGTGGGTATTATTTAGCGTTTATTTCATCAAAATCGACCAACAGACGCAAAAGATATTAACTTTTAAAATTTTGTTAGTAACCTCATACGCGATTTCTATGATGATAAAAATAATTTACGTAAATAGGTTTTAGTCGTAGTGTAGTCACTCGGAATGGCTGAAAACTAATTTTGCTTTATTTTTCCTTTTGACTTTACTCTTTGCACGGAAGTAATAAGTACTACGTACGCACGCGACGGCCAGTCAAGCTTTACATAACCAGTTTATGCGGATCTCTCACTGTATAGGAAATCTATACAAAGCGAGGTCAATTTATTCTGGAATTTTACAGCTTCATGTGCCGCCGTGTGTACAACATCAATTCATGCTTGCATAAAAAAAATTGCCACCGAAAGAGAGGTTAAAATATGCTAATTTAGTCTCTTTCTAATAAGGTGACCATTCATTTTATGTAAAAAGTAGGACATGATGGAAAGGCTGAGAATATAACATTATTAAATTAAATTATAAAAATATTTTCAATTTTCGTTTCCGAGGCAAATAAATAATAATAAAAAATAGTAATACGAGAAAGCTATTATTATACATATATTAGGCAATTACAGCAACTCAACCTGAAGTTTATTTAAATAATAAAATTACTATTATTTGGATTTTACTATATTTAATGGTGACCAGTGAAATGATGTATTAAATAAGATTAGTTCTTAGATAATAGGTAGATAAACAATATCCCACAAATAAAAACTTTATAGGGACAATACCAAAATAAGACAATGACGTTGTCAAATTCAACCAGACCACCTTTTTCCAATGTTGCCCGCACACAAACTAAATAAAATAGTTTCGTTTGAATATTAAAACAGGACTTTCAGGATTTCGTATTTTTATATGTGCCTACCGAAATGACTTCGAATACTAATAATTTAGTAGATTAATGATCATGTCCACATTGTGCGAGTGGGAAAAGGCTAAAATCCGGCGGCAGTGACGAGCCTCAGAACGGCTATTTAAAACTTACGTTAACGGAGTAAAATACTTATATGAACAAACTAACATTGCGAATGGGTTGCCTGATAAAGTTAAGTCAAGGCTACCCTTTAATAAAACTAACGGAACTAATCTTTTTTTCAAACCAAACGAAATCAAAACGGAATTAGAGTAAATATCTACAAAGCAATCAAGCCAAGAATCTGTTAGGTTGTCATCTTTTTGTCCCTACTACAGAGTTGTAAGGTATACTCATCTATTTTCTTATTAAAATATGTATTAAAAGAATTACAAACACGATTGTAATAACGTTCGGTTGTCTAAGTAAAATCGGTCAAGCCCCACGGTTGTCGCAATTTTAAATAGTCTTCACTTAATGATATCAGGCAACCCATTTGTTATGTTTTTTTTCATGTATATTAAACATATTTTTGACTCAGTAAACATAGGGTTTTTTTTATACTAGACAGGCATATTTATAATAGTAGGTACACCAGAGTGAAGAGGAGTTATATCCGTAAGAGCAATTGTTTCACTCGTGGCATATCTTTAACGTTTAAATGCCCATGATTGCACTTGCATTTGAACTTCGGAGCAAAATATTAATAATAGTCAGTAGTAACATAAATATAGTGAATAGTCAAATGGCTTGCTTTCAACACTATTTGTTACATCGATCTGCGTAATACTTGCGTCTACGCTTCAACTTTTTTTTTTTGCCCGTTCATCAGAGTCCTTGGAAAAGTATCCGCTTCGGCAATCATGGTCTATCTTCGGAAATATGAGATCTAATATAATTCCCATTTTCTTCTTCTTCTTTTGTATCGATGATTTATCACATTATTAGCACCCAGGTGGCTACGTTAATCGCGGTTTCAGTAGAGATTTTGACAGTAAGTCCTCTAAATCGCAGGTGTAGGGACACTTTAGATACTCCAGGAAGTCACAGTTAGCTGCTGCTACCATGGAAGTACGTGTCTATTAGGAGCCAGCCATAAAATTTATGACGTAATTTAATTACGTCATACGTTAAAGAGGTGGGGGGTGACAACAAAGTGTGACATTGTGTGACAAGGGCTGGAAGGGGTCCTAAATTTCGTGACGTGACATTTAAAAAACTAATATTGCTAAGTTTTAAAACACGAAATTTGAACTATTAACGAAAAACTTATTAAAGAAATATTTCCAACTCTATCGGCGGGCAGCATGTAATATTGCAAAATATGTGACGTCACACTTGGGAGGCGGGAGTCTCACAAAAATTTACCTTCTGATAAGGACGGATTTTTTGACCCCTTCGGTGAAAAAATCATAAAATTCGTATGACGTAATTTATGGGTGGTCCCGTATCACCTTTTTTAGAATATTACAATTATACGACTAAAATCCTAAAAGTGCGGAATGAATGCACTACAATGCCTTGAAAAACCAAACTTAGAAGCTTTATAGCGATGTTCGTGTTAATTCGGAAACATGAAGATTCTCGAAGCGCATAGTCTTTCTGGTTCTATTGCTAAATACATTAAATACAAGGCAGTATTTTTCAATTGCATGGTTTTTGCAAATTCTCAATTTTGTTTCCATCGTTTGTGTCCATCACATTTTTTCCATCGGTTGATTGAGCTCTCAGAGCTGAAAGATTATATAAACCTGATGATATTAACCGTTGGGCCCTAGGATAGATCATGAGTTGCATCTATATTTTGCTTACGTTCATAAACTTTGAGAATGACAAAAGAATGTGAGCTCACGTGAGCGAAGCCGCGGGCACAGCTAGTCTATAATATAGGTACACACTTTAAATGTATAAGACATTTCATAGGAATTGATTTTAAAATAAAACATGGGAGGCAACATGAGAAGGTCAAAAGTAACGTAAAATGTTACAAAAGTAACATTCTGGCAACGCTGGATAGCATGCTTGGGTATCATGCGTCGTCGGCCGCATCACGTTTCACCTTCGCCAGTTGACGAATAAGGCATAACATGGACTTAACATAAAAAAAAAAATTAAGCTTCTGCTAATTTTGTAGTTGACGTAAGTAATAAAATTTAAGCGAATCCATATTTACTTATGTTTATGGAAGTGTGATCGAGTGTGGCAGGTAGAAGCTTAAATAAAAGCCACTACGCTATTACTCACGGATCTATTTGGTTAAGGTCCACATGCACAACACAAACACAAGAGAAGGAGAACAGAGCATAGTACAGAGTCACAATAGTCATAGAAAACACAGAACACGTACGATGTAGTTTATACGGCGAAACACTAAACCATGCGGTTTCGAGATGTCACTCACAGCAATATGCGCGCGCGTCGTTACGGGGCTCGTTCTGACTGGAGGTCATGGTAAGGGCGTCAACGCCCGCGCGCTGCGCCCCACGGTCCCACCTCACTCGTTTGCTCGATTCCAATAGACGCTGTCCCGGCATCATCCGAAATTATATTGTTGTTGACAATACACCACTATTTAATAGTGGTGTATAAGATGCCGATGATGTGTTATAAGTGTTTATTATAAATACATGTAAATAAATCTGTTTGTGTGTAAATGTGTTGTGATGTGTAATATACAATACAAATACATAAACTAGATATTAGGTGTATACCCTACATGTTAAAGCACACCGAAAGGACCATGACCTGGATTGTGACATTGGCTGCTTTTATCTCAGTAGTGAGTCCCCGTAGTATATATCGATATTCTAACAGGTGGAAGCTGGTATAAATGAAATTGCTTTTCGTGTCTGTGTGAGTGACTGTTTCGTTCTTCTAAACTACAAAGTGAAATTTGATGTCGCTTTCCCCATAATTAAAAAAAAAAAAAAAAAAATTTGGAAAATTTATTCCGAAAGGTTTAAGTTTATAGACAATACTTTTTATAGTTCTGACAAGTAGCCTCAGTCATCGGTAGATTGCACCTGTGCGAAGAAAGGGCGGGTCGCTAGTTCCCATGCAAATTGCAAAGGAGGGAAAATTCTACCCGAATAAACTATTAAAAAACTCCTAAAACATGCTCTCTCCCAGCTCCTCCTTCAAGACGAGAACGTGGGGATCAAGTACGAGTACAGCGTGCCCAACAACTCGGCGCCCCCGACCGACAAGCGATACAACTGGGTGCACGAACAGTTCACGCCCTGCAGCGCCACCTGTGGTGGAGGTGAACTAACTGCGTACTCAATGGTCTTAAGAGTATTATACAGGCTGGCGCCGACATTACGACAATAAAAGAAAACACTGCTAATACTAGTTCATTGGAATATTTTTAAATTATCAAATAAATCCTTATGTCAAAGAAATATTTTTTAAACAAACTCATCATCAAGACTTTTCCCAACTATGTTGGGGTCGGCTTCCAGTCTAACCGGATGCAGCTGAATACCAGTATTTTACATGGAGCGACTGCCTATCTGACCTATACAACCCAGTTAGTACTGGGTAATACGATACCCCTTGGTAAGCTGAAAATTAAAAAGTAATGTTCTGTGACTAAACTACTGGATATATTCGATTTAAATTTTGTATGTAGACTGGGAAAGACTTGAGGAATACGCAGTCTAAATTATTGTCGTATTGTCGGTACCACCCTGTATAAGTTTTTAAAGTGTCATGGTCACTAACATTATCATTAACACTAGAAACCATCATCAGTATCCGTTTAAAAACCAATTTTCTAAAAATAGTACATCAGCCTATGAAAATTAAGCGCCTTAAAGGTCATGTTCTAAAATTCTCTCAAAATTTCCCTTTTTTTTCGAGGTAGTTTTCTCAAAATAAGTGTACGACATTTGTATTAATTCGCTCACTAAACCCATGTAAATTTGTGCAATCAGTATATTATTTGATACGAAAATAATATTATTTTCATACATTGGACCACTTTTAGGTCGCGCCTTAGAGGAAAAAATACAACATTACTTTTAGTATATGCGAAACATGAATATAGTTTGTTCAGAATAAGTAACTGAATCGATTCCAATAATTTTTAAACCATGTTATATTTTTTACCAAAAATATTTAAAAAAGGCTACAGTTGGACACAAAGCGACACTAAGTACTTATCGCAAGATACCTACTGCCAAATTATTATTATCAAGACGACGGACGCTGGAGGCGCGTGTTTGTGCTGACAACCAGGTAACAGAACAAGCTTATAACTTTGTGATTTTTCATGATACAGTTTTGTAATTTTGTACATAGATTCTTTACATAATCATGCTAGACACGTGTCTCAGGTTTCGCATATACTAAAACTAATGTTGTATAATATAGTATTGATGCACATTTTCGGATTATTTTAGTACTAGTTTTGGTAGGTAAAGATTTGGTTTGTTTGCATTACAATATCTTTTTTGATGTAAAAAATAATTACTTGATGTAAATAAATTGACGGGTGATAAGTATCTTGGTGTGCATTTAAAAATAATTCTTCTTAAAGAATCGTACTAAGTTTTGAAGACCAGTCTATGTAATCGAAAAGAATACCTTTCCAGGCTTTCAAACCCGTGACGTGACATGCAGATTAAGAGAAGAACTGGAGATAGTCGAGGATATATTATGTGACGAGGGTCTGAAGCCGCCCACCAACCAGTCCTGCAAACCCGACCCATGTCCCGCGCAGTGGGTGGAAGGACCCTGGGGAGAGTGCTCACAAAGATGCGGCAGTGGCGGTGTCCGGTCCAGGGAGGTCACCTGCCAGAAGATTATTGCTAATGGGTAAGCTTTCAGAGTATCTCCATGATACGAATATGAACAATTTTTGATGAACTGATTTGTTAGACACATTATCATTAACACTAGAAACGGGATATTTACTATGTTTGCTGTTTTTTTTGTCAGACTCAGTCTAGCGGCGTTGTGCGATGATGCTCATGAGTTGATCGACATTCATCTCCCACTCAATATCAGGATCACCACTCTGATTCTAGTGCCCATGTTTTGTAACAACAGGAGACACGTAAATAAAAGGGCGCTGTAGAATTTTTGACGCTAGGCTCAGCAAGTCGAGAGTTATTGCTAAGGGTCTCTTGGTATTGCTGAAATAAGGCCTAAGAATTCCCTCGTGATTTTGCATGACAGTACTGCACCTTACAAGCCAAATCTAAGTTAACATCAATTAATACCAGACGTAGTCTAAGTGTGTGACCGCATTCACTAGAGAACTATTCTTTTGTATGTACAGTCAAAACTCTAAAGTACCGGACAAGGAGTGTTTCGACCTGCTGGGTCCAAAGCCTGAAATGTTCCAGAGGTGTAACGAGGATGCTCTTTGCCCCACGTGGTTAGTCGGACATTGGAAACCGGTAAGCACATCCTAGTAACGAAGCTGTCAAAAAGATATTCAACGGCATCCTTTCCTTCATGGTTTTAATACCTTTAAATAACATCTGTCTTAAGACATTTTATGTCACTCAATATGTTTTTGTTTCCATTTTTTTTTTTGCATTTTTCCATCGCTGTTTAGTTTCACTCAAGTGTTAACCTGTCTGGCAGATTTAATTCAAATGATTGCATATTTTTGTACTGTATACTTGAACGTATCAGGTCTATATCGCACTCTAAAATAGGCACTTACATAATTATACATATTGTATCGTATTATTTTGCCAGTCCTAGCATTGACTATTTAAAAGCACCACTGTTGAATACCAAAGTTCAAATGAACTAACAAAGCAATTGTTTCCCCTTCAGTGTGACAAGCTCTGTGACAAGGGTAAGCAGACCAGGCAGGTGGTCTGCTACCAGAAGAAAGATCACGTTGAAGTGCTGGATGACGAAATCTGTACTGAGGAGAAACCGGCGGAAGAACAGCCTTGCATGCTGCAACCTTGTTATGGAGCCGACTGGGTTACATCCAGTTGGTCTGAAGTGAGTAGAATGCTAAAATGCTACTTTGAACATTTTTCACTGTTTTAATAACAATATATATGACGGAGGTTCGTTATCAGTGGGTCGCGACATCGTCAATAAAACTCACAAAACCTTCGTTTACACTTTTAATTACTTGCTAACACGCACTCAATACAAAATAATCAAGGATGCCTCAGATATGGCTCGATTAAGAATTTAGGAACGCGGGAAGTTTAGCGCGGAGTAACGAACGTCTACCCAGACTGCCGGACCGATTCAAAGTGCCCTCTCTCAACTGTCACCGCACACGTGTACTACCCCCGTTACAGGTTAGCCAACCTACCTGTCAACGTCAGTACCTGTCAGTGTCGAATACCTGATTACACTTCCGGATCGACACTTGACTCGATTATTCGCTCAGTGTCGCCATTACTCCACGCTAACCATCCCCAAGTTATTACTTGACGTTCCCAAACATTAGTTGTCAAATCTAACTACATAGTTCCTCCAGTGAGAGATAGATGGCGCTGATCCAAACCGACTGATATGCGTCGACGCTTCGACACGGCCGTCCTGATGATCACACGTCCTCGTGTGGAGTACCTGAAATGAAAGAAAATTCTCGGACAGTACTCGTACTAGTCGTTCGGCCATTCCTGGCCCAAGCGGGTGGGGAATAAAACGTATTCTGATCAAAATCATTACAGGTTCTAATGAAAATCATAACAAAATCTTTCTCTCAAAGCTGACATGTCGATCAACACCCATACTCATTCAAATAATAGGAAACTCATTAAAATATTGCAGTGCTCATACTCTGACCTCCATCCGGTCTTCAACATCACGCTTATAACCTCCATCCGGTCATAAGCATCAAACCAATCGACCTTCATCCGGTCTTCAACACGTAACCTCTATCCGGTTACCTCCACATGTAACCTCCATCCGGTTACAAACAACACCATCAAGATAATCATTTCGAGCCATTCAAAATAATTTTTAAAGTAGGTTTGTTCAACATGTTACTTCATTTTTCCTATAACGTTACAGATTATAAGAAAACTCTTACTATGCTAGGTACTCTAAATGTTAAGTTGACTACTTAGTATTCAAATAGTCTTCTCGAAGGACTGCAAGATACTCGCTAACTCTGCTCTACGTTCCGCCGGTACGTCAGTATCGATAGAGTTCCAGTCAATTTCAAGAGTTCGCTCTACCTCACAAGAAGCAATAAAAGGATACCTAAAGATCTTAATTCGGTCAGTAGTCATCTGAACAGTCAAACGATGTTCTAGAATCTCACGTCCAATCATAATACCATAACGTAGAAAATGATCAGGCAATACATGAAAACAAATCTCAATACTAATGTCATCGATCTCTACTTTGGTAAGTGGCCAACATCTGTATCGTAGAGTTACGGAAGTCTGCCCTATCCCAGTCATAGTCACAGTCTCATCAATACGCTTTCCTTTAAATTTACAGGCCACAGATTCTTTAATTAAAGAACACTCTGCACCAGAGTCGTAATGAAATGAAAATTGCTCACCGGAGTGACGTAGAGTCCCAGTAGGCGCGTTCAGGAGACACAGGTCAACCCTCTTTTCATTGACAGGCTTGGATGACCCGGAGTCGGCGCTGCTCCTCTCATTGCGCCGTGGGCAGCTCGATGCGTAGTGGCCTTGCGCATGGCAGTGGAAGCAGGTGATCCCGGATGCATGAGACTTCGCAGTTGTCGATGAACCCCTTCCGTTGCCATTGCCGTGGTTGTGGTGCTTCGGCGTAGCTTGAGTATCCTGTTTCACGTCCTTGCGGTAGCAGTGCACGGATTTGTGACCCAGCCTTGCAATAAAAAGTCGCTTAAAATCGGTCCACGTCATCCCAGGAAACGACACGGTAGATAGCCAGGTAGAAGCTCCTCCCTTCAAGGCGCGGCTTAGAGCGACCATAAGCGGGGCGCCATGTTGGTCTTGGTCCGTCAAGCACATCTCTGCAGTCATCACCCAAGCACGTGCATCCACATCTTGTTTCTCAGGATTGAAATCCGGTAAACGAAAGCCATGTGACGACGTAGTGGGTGTTTTCATGGCTTGAATCAGCGTCAGAAAATTGCGGTTCTGTTGTTCCAACAAACGCATCCATTTTTCGTCGCTAGCGTCTTCATTTTGAACACGTGGGTCGTCGTGGTCCAATCCCACTTCTGATGACGGAGGTTCGTTATCAGTGGGTCGCGACATCGTCAATAAAACTCACAAAACCTTCGTTTACACTTTTAATTACTTGCTAACACGCACTCAATACAAAATAATCAAGGATGCCTCAGATATAGCTCGATTAAGAATTTAAGAACGCGGGAAGTTTAGCGCGGAGTAACGAACGTCTACCCAGACTGCCGGACCGATTCAAAGTGCCCTCTCTCAACTGTCACCGCACACGTGTACTACCCCCGTTACAGGTTAGCCAACCTGTCAACGTCAGTACCTGTCAGTGTCGAATACCTGATTACACTTCCGGATCGACACGTGACTCGATTATTCGCTCAGTGTCGCCATTACTCCACGCTAACCATCCCCAAGTTATTACTTGACGTTCCCAAACATTAGTTGTCAAATCTAACTACATAGTTCCTCCAGTGAGAGATAGATGGCGCTGATCCAAACCGACTGATATGCGTCGACGCTTCGACATATATAAGGTATTAAAAATTAAAAAACATATATTTTCACCTCTAAATTAAAATGATAAATATTATTGGTACAGTTCGGGGAGATAGAACTTATTTTTAGGAATTATTATGTTCTACAAGAATCTTTTTTTAAATTGTTTATATCTGAAATAGTTTTTGAGATATTTGCAAAAAACCAAACTCTATTCATCATCTGCCTAGCCTTTTCCCAACTATATTGGGGTCGGCTTCCAGCTGGGTCGGATGCAGCTGAATACCAGTATTTTACATGGAGCGACTGCCTATCTGACCTCCACAACCCAGTTAGTACTAGGTAATACGATACCACTTGGTAAGACAAAAGGTAGGTTGGTAAAGTTATAAACAATTAAGTAAAAACAAAAAACCAAACTCTTTTGTTTTTATAAACAATTAAGTAAAAACAAAAAACCAAACTCTTTTGTTTTTACTTAATTGTTTATAACTTTTACAATGTTTGTCAGCCCCGCTATTCCAGTTGAACATTTTTTCTAGACGCCATTTCGAATCAAATGACACCAAAATCATAATTTTCGGTGATCCGAGACCGGAATTCGACAAAAAGGCACTTGTCTCTTTACCGAACTATAACCATCTTGGACCAAAATTTAATAAATTCTTACTTTATCATTTTAAGGCGAAAAAAGAGTATGTTAGGATCATAGTGGCGCTTTGTGGTTTGCCCAGGGTCCATGGGAAAATTCGTGAGTTTATGTATGTATGTAAAATTATAAATCTGCAAGTGAGTCCGTTAGTTTTTTTGTTTATTACTAAACGCCTCAACTATTAACTATATGTATATGGGATGGATGGAGGTATGTGCGATAAGAGAACTGTTTTGTGGGCCATGGTTTAAGTACAAGTAGAATAAATAAACTTATCATAGCGTTGGATGCTTGTACTCCCAACAAGTGAAGTAGTCCTGTGGGACGTAGATGAGACTGCGTTTAATAGCTAGTTCTGTACTCTTTTTCAGTGCGACACCTGCACCTCGAAGTTCCGTACACGAATGGTGGTGTGTTCAGCGGAAAATGGGCTGGCGATGAATGAGATCTTCTGCAGAAAGCTCGACCGTCCTGTAGACCAGGAGGCGTGCACTTTAATGGAGTTGCCGACCTGCGAAGTGCAGTGGTACACCACATACTGGGACAAGGTATGGTGATCTGGAATAAAGTCCAAACTTTACGAAAAGTTTAGGAAACTACATTTTTGAACATTGCCACAACCAACTTGTATCTTATCAACTAAAGCGGACTATAGCGTGTTTTAAGATTTGGCGCCCTGGGACAATAATGACACCGAACTGTGGCGACACTTGGGGGAGGCCTATGTCCAGCAGTCGACGTCTTTCGGCTGAAATTATGATGATGATGACACCGAAATATAACATGAAAAACAAATGGGAAGAATCTCTACGTTAGCAATTTGCAATAAAGAATATGTCCATGTTTGTCGCATATTTTGCGCGTTTGCAAATGAATCATCACATACAGGGTACTTTCGCCGCCGACCTAGAATCATGAAAATCGGTAAGAAGTATGGTCTTACAGCACAATTTAACGTGACGTACATATATCGATAGGAGAGTATATTTTAACTGCAAAATAAAGGACCATGGACATTTTTATATGGACTCTGAACTTACCAATAGTATCGAAATATATCTCAAATAGTAGCTTACAATGAAGACTTCAATTCATTCTAATACAATAAGTACACCATAGTATCGGTCCACCTTGTGGGACTCCTTTCAACGCAGCGCCTTTCGGAACACTTCGTTGCGTTTGGCCATCCGTTCTGCTGCTCTCACTACCTACTGACTATTGGGATAATTATTCTTGTTATTAATTTCAAGATTAGTTAAATAAGCCTTTCAAACTAGAATCTCTACGTTCAGAGTAGTGTAATAATCCTTTAACTAAAATAATCTCCATTTCTCCCCAACAGTGCTCAGTGAACTGCGGCGAGGGAGTGCAGACTAGGAAGATGTTCTGTGGCATGTACTACGTAGATAAGAGTGGGAATGGCATAGAGATTGTGGAAGACGCTAAATGCGTCAACCTTACCAAGTACAAGGACACCAAACCCTGCACTGTGCCCAAGGAGGCGTGCCCGTCGCAGTGGCTCGCTGGACCGTGGTCTGAGGTATGCATTTTATTAAATACTAGCTATTGCCCTCGAAATCGCTCACGTTATTGTTGGAATTTATCCCTGGGGATAAGTTACTTTCCAATAAGTAAATGAATTCTCAGAATCGGAATCGGATCATAAAATACAAAGATTACCTCCTACATCCAAACTTACGTCGTTTAAGATTTTTTTTACATTCACGTTAGAATGCCAAACTTAATTGTAACTGACTTCAGAAATAACTGAAAGTCCTCAGAGACACTTTTGGCCATTTAGATTTTGTGCCAGACTAATTTTGATGGATGCTATAATACAATTACGAGCTAATCACGCATTGAAAATGAGAGATGAACTGAATTCATAGTCATGATTGAATCGACTCCGTTTGAGTACGAAAATGAAAATTAAACTTAGTATAAAGCCACTCACTCCTCCACTTCCACACTGGGTGATTTTGAGGTAACGTTTTTGACCGATATGCGTTGAACGCTTGGAAAAAGGCTGGTCCCGATGCGGATTTGCCCGACAACCTGTCCTCCCACGTGCCGGACCTGCCGCTCTGCCGTATTATACTTAAAATAATACAGCTGTGCGTGCCCGCCTGCTGGCCGTGGAGGAATGAGATTCGGGCTTATGGCTTCCGGCACTCCAGTCATCCACCATTGGACCACCGAACCATGATAGATGGCGTTTCATTTCGGCTCGCTACAAACCTTCGCTGAGGCGTACCCTGTGTTGCTCCACATCGATGTCACTGCGGTGAAGCTGTCGGCAAGCTCAGGCACCATTTCCCGTCCCGCTACAGAAGCACAGGTCGCATAGCACGGCATGCCAGAATTACCGACATTATTCGTCAAGCACTTGCCACCGCCGGGCATACCAGCGGTTTTAGAACCTTACGGCTTGGTGCTTGGTGAAGGGAAAAGACCAGACGGCATGACGCTGATGGCTTGGAAGGTGGGTAGGCCTTTGGTGTGCGACACAACCTGCGTCGACACCTTTGCGCCATCTCATTTTGCAATCATGGCGGACTGTGCTGGCGCTGCTGTTGAGAGCCTCAATCGCTGTAAATACTGTAACCAAATTGGTAGTTATACTTTTGAGCCCGAAACGCTCCGGTCATGGGGCCAAGTGCACGTCTCCTTTCAAGTAAATTTTTCGCCGACACTTCCCATGACCAGAGGGCTGGCTCTTTCTTTGGTCAAAAATTAGCATGGCAATTCAACGTTGCAATGCTGCCAATCTTCTGTTCACGTTTCCAGATGACAGCGATGTGGAGGAGTACTTAGACGCCTAAGCATCCTGTTGTTTATTTAATTAGTTCATATTTAGTTAGTAAGTTTATTTTATAAAAAATAGTCCTTTTTTGTTAATATTTAGTTTTAATTCTTCCATAAGTAGCTTATTTATCAAACATTACATCATCATTTTTCATTTTCATTTTTTTTGTATTTGTTGTTGTTGATAAATAATCAAGCATAAGGAGGCTATTAAGATCTCGCTACTAGGACACAGACCTCTCTGTGTGAGTGAGTGGGCCATAATCCTTCATGGTGGATGACACATCAACTCTTCCAATTTTTAGTTCTAAGACATGCCGTTTTTAACATAATGTTTTCCTTCGTTGCTTTTAAAGGCAGTGGTGATTAAATGGATTACACAAGTAAGTGGGGGACATTACTGGACACACAAATCATGACAAGAATCTGCACATTTGTGCGGATACGTGAAGGTTAGGAGTACTTCACAATGTTCGAGTCAGCAGTATTTGGCAGAGGCCGGGTGGCAAAAAACGAATCTGATCGGTCCGAACTTGTGTGTAGCTCGCCTAACACGTCCTTATGTGGGTTTCAGTGCTCTGAAGATGGCGAGCAGTACAGACGTGTCATGTGCTTCCGTGGTAACATGAAGGCAACTAATTGTGACGACACTACCATGCTGAACTCCGTGCAGGCTTGCACCCTTAAACCTAATGGTATATGGATTTAACATAAAACTTACGATAACATTATTATCCTATGACACTCGACTGTAGTGAATCTTTGTATCGTTTACTGATTTTTTTTAAATCGGATGATTGGTTTCGGAGATCTGTTACCCCAAGTAGCAAAATCATGTCATATAAATGGTACAATAACGTTTTTTATTTAACTTTCAGCCATAAGAAAATGGTTTTATAATAGTTTTTTATACGTAAATATAACGGGGGTTTGGGCGCAGATTATACAACATTTTAATCACGTAAGGGTCGTTTTGCAGTCGCGTCAGCGACAATAACGTTGAGTAAAAATCACGTAGACATTGTAAGTTTAACTAGTAAGGTTTGTAATAGTTTCTAGTAATACTCTAACATAACTATATCATCGTATAGACGTTTTGTTATGCTGGTAATCGGTCTGTGGTACAAGCTAGACAATTTGTGTGTCAATTTATTGTGTTGTTATAAATCTTATAAAAAAAGTATAAGTCAAATGTTTTAATATTATTTATTAATTTAATGTAAAGAAAGCTTATTGTGGTGGAAGATGACGAGCGGTGACTTATAATTGGGAATTTAAAATTTTCGATGATATGTATGGTTATCTTCGTTAATATTTTAATGGGCCTCCATAATATTGGTGTTTCAATATTATTTATAAAAATAAAATACATAATTGCCATCAATAGTTTCCGCCATATTGCCAATAGACATTTGGCGACTGCATCTAGACATCTATATAACTATTGGTTTTATACATGTTTTTTATATGATCTATGGCGTCCACCATGACGGTTGCAATTAGAGTTCATAAGTTATATTAGAGTAACGGTTTAACCTAAAAGTTACGTAAAGGTGGAATATACGACCTATTATGATGATTCTATAATAGTTAACTATAAAATCATTACATAACAGTTTGTTATTTAAGTGTTGAATAAAAGGTTCTAAATTTACAAAACATGGCAACTCATCACTATTTTCTGACTGAAACGTTTACTCGACTTAACGTTATATGACCGTCATATAAATTATTGAGATGACGTTTACCAGACACATTAATATGACTTAAATTATAAATTAAATTATATAAACTGAATACTACTTTACCATTGTTTAGTTGCTGCAAAACTGTTATAAAACCCTTACAGGTCTGTTAGTTGTATAGTTCTAATATTATATAACTTTTTTGCTAGTTGGGACATTACACATGTTGATTGGACTACCTCGTTGGTCTAGTGGTCGTAATCGCGACTTCTGAGCATGATGATGCTGGGATCGATTTCCGGGTCGGGCAAAGTGCGATTGGGTTTTTCAGTGCCCGGTTGATGGCCGCAGGCTCGCCCCCTATAACATGGGACTTAAACATAACTGGCGAAATGTGGGTGTACTATTTAATTAAGTACTCCTCTGCCTAACTCTTCGGGGCTTATAGGCGTGATGTTATTTTATGTTATCACACAGCTGCATTGAATTCAGTTTCTTAGCAGCAAATTTTAAAGTTGAGCTATTTTTACGTGTTTCCATAAATTTCTTGCCTGGTTTTAAATAGAATAGAATTTTTGCCAGAGAATGTAATTTTAAACGTGGAATTTAATTCGAATTAAGGAGCTGAATGCACATTAGTTCCGAAAATAACCTAAATTATAATTTTCAAGAGTTTGAAAAGAGTTGAGTATGAGTTTGAGTTCTTTTTATTTTATTTTTTTGTTTTGTTTTTAAGTTTTTATAAGTTTCACATTGTTCAAAGCACAAGTTGCATCGCCGCACAATGTTGTTGCGAAGACTGCTCGGCAAATTTCGTTCAAGGTCGAGAGCCGATAGCAAACAAATTATTAATTCACTATCTTCATTATTGACCCGCTATTAAATCGGGGGCTGGTAGGTCCTGTTATGTTGCCAGCCGGAATTGCTGGAGATGAGAACGCTACGGTAACCGGCGAGCTGGGCAGTCCGCTCCAAGTGCGCTGCCTAGCGTACGGGTACCCGCCACCTTCCGTGTTCTGGTACAGCGGCTTCGATGAGAAAGCCATTCTGCTACGCAATGAAACGGAGTACGAAATGAGAGGAAACGACCTCATCATCAAACGCCTGAGTATGGACAATCTTGGGCAGTATTCGTGTAGAGCATACAACGGACTAGGCCTGGTTGCGTCGTGGAAAGTCGTCGTGCAAGCATGTAAGCCTGAAGGGCTCTTCCATGAAAACGAGTGGTTGGTATCGCGATGTGCCGTGGCGCCCAGACCCAGCGCGCAACCACCTACTACCATGGAGACGACCACCAACACCACTACGACCACTACCGAAGCGCCCACCGGTAAGATTATTAACTGTCAACTGTATGAATGAATCTTTCTGGCTGATTGTTTGTCTTACGGCAATTCTTTTCGGGGCTTGGAACCGGTTTAAAAAGAGCAGTTAATTTCTATTAAATACCGTTTAATATATCGTTCCTTAATTTACCGGTTAAAAGTGAACTGTTTTATGTAAACCAAACGATAAAGGTTACCGGTTACATAAGCACAAACGGTTTTGAAAACCAAATTAACCGGTTAATTTCGTAATTCGTCTACGGCTACGTCAAAAGCGTGCGAGCGAGGGAGAATTAGTTTTAACCGGTTAACTTTCATAGTCACAACCAAAATTCCTGAAAAACCGGTTTTCCGCTTAAACTGGTATAAACCGGTAAAGTTCAACCTTTAACCTAAATCGATTTCAGTTTGGGGTCAATGACCGTAACCCGTTAAAATGTAAACCGGTTTCCGAGCCCTGGTTCTTTTTACACAAACTAAACGGAATAATTCTCCAATATCAATATCATTTCACAGATTAAAAATGATTTAATTCCTTGTTTAAGATTTCAAGATCAACAATCATCCACTAAGGACCGCTTCACTGTTTTCGATTGCTTTATAATTCTGTTGATTGATAATTTACAAATTGGTGTTTACATAATAATTTCAATTCAGACTAATAATGCATATTTAGCATATTACTCGTAGTATGAGTAGGTACTGAAAATTATGCCATTTTTTATATCACCTGCCTTTTTCCTCATACATGCCACGTACAGAACCACCACCATTGAGCACTTTTGTGTCTGCGCTATCCTCGACGCTGAACGTCGGCGCCAACCTGAGTCTGACGTGCGTCGTGGACGGCTTACCCTGGCCTTACGTGCGCTGGTCCAAAGACGGCCGCACCATACCAGACACAGACAACAGGACCATATACACTGGTGAGTTCTACCTGTTCATCTTCCAACATACGCAAAACATTCATAATTATTCAACTATCCTCAAGTCATTGTCTCTCTTGACTCCACCTTCACATGCTCATACCATGTACACTGTACAGTGAGATATAGCAATTATATAAAAAAATATTTTATATTTTATTTATTTGAGCAAAATAAATAAAATAAAATAAATTAGGTTTAAAAATTCTATTGATTCGTATTCTAAAAAATCTCAACCATTTACGCCAAGACGGGTCAGCTAATTGCTATAACTCACTGTGCATACACATTGGCAAACAATTAAAAAACCAATAATTTTAAACCAACAAACTCTCTCACATACAAATAATAGTCGTGAATATTGAAACGACAGATTTGCTGTCTATTAATGAAGAGTTCCATTGTATATCTCCGAATATCAACATCAGATCTTCACCAAAGTTAAACGGGACCATTGCAGGATAATAATATCTTCCAAACTCACAAACTTTTGCCTTAATTGTAGTAATAAAATAAGATTTATTTTGTCTTTAAGTGTCGACGCCAACAGATACCACGAGCACGTTCCATCTGATGGTGCTGTCGGTGTCGGTCGCCGACAGTGGGCGGTACACGTGCCACGCCGGCAACAAGTATAGTGCGGCTTCCGACGTTGTGCGGATCGATGTGCATGGTAAGTATACTCCTTTAAAGTTTAGGAATGATGATGATGATGATGTTGAAAAGGCAATGTACAATCATTCCTAATACTTAATACTGTCAAAAATATATATCATATAAAGTTAAAAATCAACCCAAAATCTTCTTAAAATAGCAATTTTTCGGAAATTTTATAAATTATTAACTTTCTGCTTAATCGTTCAACAAGTGAAATTAACCTTTCCGAGGCACAATGTTAAAATTTTCAAGCTCGCTTCGCTGGCTAATGCATCCTACTCTTTTAAAGTTCTTTATATTATGTTGACGAAGTAACTTTTATTCTCATCTCTGTATGAATGAACAAAAATAACCTTATATATGGGATGCAGGCGGGCTTCTTAAACTTTGAAGCTCTCTCCTCTTGCTCTTTCATTCTATTAGTACCAGGAGATAATCCAGGGGGAGAGGGGTTCATGAGTGTCATAACCACCCCGGTTCGCTCGCCAATACATCCTGTACTATCTCAATTCTGCAAAAGTTGACAGAGTTCCTCCTATTCTCATTTCTGTATATATCAACAAATATAAGTTAAGTTATATCCAGGAGAGGCGCTAAAATTTTCCAGCTTCCTTCGCTCGCTAATACATCCTGTACTGTTTCAATTTTGCATAAGTTGGCAGAGTTAACTTAACGCTATTGGATGCTAGGGCAATTTCACCCATTCTCCTTTTACCTCCATCCGTTATCCTGTCTTTTCTTAATTGATAGGTTTCTATATATAAATCAAAAAAGTTACTCCTTGCGTGAATCGTAACGCAAAACCTAACATATCCGTGGTGGAATACAAGCTCTTTTCTGAAGTTGAAGATGCACCCCCCTTATTTTTTTTAGCTTGTGAAATCATCAAATGACCCCCCCCCTCCCCCCCAATGAGAGTGGGGGCTCTGGGCGGAGCGGAAGGGAGTGTCAGACTTTTACTGACTAAAACCCATCCATGTTCCTTCTTCGCCTTTGTGTTCCAGGGCCGCGGTATCTCTTTCGAACAGTCCCGCAACCCTGGCAGGCATCGACCCATACGGACCCCTACGTGGTTGCTGACATCTCGTTGAGGCACGCGTGGAACACGAACGCGCCGTCGACACGGCCTGTCGTCATAAGACGGACGGACGGCGAGCTAGTCCATAACTCGCCGTCCACAGGCCCGCGCCTACGGTGGCCGGGGGCCACCACGTGACCCCCGACGCCCAGGGCGTCTCCCGCGGCGGCTGGGATGTGAGGCTCTTTCCCTCTCACGTCCCGCCACCTCCCTCACTAGCATGACTGCTTCGCAGAAGGAGGTGACGGCTTCCCATTCCCTCTCGCACCGGACCATGGCTTGAGCCAGGGCCGGGCGCGAGAGATCGCCGCCGCCAATCGCCGCTACGAGGACACGGCGCTGCTCCGCCCAAGCGGGGCAGACCTCCACAGTGTGCTGCACCGTGTCCTCCGGACGATCCTCGCAGTGGAAACACCCCGGCGTTTCCTCCCGCCCGATTCGGTGCAGGAACCTCCCGAAACAACCGTGTCCGGTGAGGACCTGCGTCAGGCGGAAGGTGAGGGCGCCGTGGCGCCTCTCTAGCCACTCCTCAAACAGGGGACTTATCGCCACTATGGTGGCGTGCCCTAAGATAAACCAGTCGGTGCCCATGATCGTTTAGTATAAGTAAATCCAGAGATGGTTGATATAACTTGGTTTTTCAAAAAGTGTTCCTAATACTGTTTAAGTCATTAGTTGAACCCCTCCCCCCTCCCCGATCTGCTCTTTTTTTATTAGGGGTAACTAACCCCTCCCAACCAGATTCCTGGCTACGGCCCTGTGTGATTCCGCCCCCCCCAAATCTTTGGCTGGGACCGCGCCTTGTTTACACCATGGTGTCGAAATCGCAAATATCGACGTGCTCCTTCTCCTCACAAATCGGTGATTATAATAATAATAATCTTGACTTGGCTCGCGAGGTTGTCGACATGTGGGATGTGGACTCAGCGATCATTGTGCCGATAGTCGTATCAGCCCATGGCTTAATTGCCAAGAGCCTCGACCAATACCTGAGGAGGCTCTCGTTAGGCAGCTGGATCAAGGGCTTGATTCAGAAAGCGGTACTTTTGGACACGGCTCGTATTGTTAGGAGGTTCCTCTTTCTGGAGCCCTGACCGCCGGTAGCTTGGACCCTGTTCCCGATACCGGTGGGCTACAATTTTTTATATTTTTAAATGTTTTTTTATATATTTTTTTTAAGGAAAATTTAAAAAAGGAAAAAATTTGTAAAAATTTAAATAAAGGAAATAATAATAATATATCATTTATTTCAGGTAACAAAGACCCATAACATATATACCTTATAGACTATCATACATACTTTATAAAAACAAAAAATATAAACTATTGTACACGAAGTGACGGTGTCGTGTTGCACTGCGTGGTGTCGCGTAGCCTACCGCGGAAACGCCGATATATAACACCCTTCGGCCAAAACTCTTCCTTGAGGAAGGTCTCAATATGATGAGTCGGAACTCGCACCATAAACGACTTGAAATTCGTGTTGTGGTGCGACTCCAACTTCTCAACCCTCAAGGTCCAGTTGGTCTTCGCCCGGACATACTCCACGACCTCCTCAACCTTCGTGGTGTGATGTAGCCGGGATACATACACACCACATACATACACATACACACCACACATACACATATACATTATGCACCGGTCTGTGACTTGGTGGAGTGACTCGTTCCACAGAATTTCTAAATTCTCCACAAACTAGCTTGACCATCGCTTTACGCTTCGTCTTTCAAGTATTGACATCTGCACAAATCTGTTTGCACAGGCGTTTTATTATATTTACTTAAGATGGATGTTTCATCGTATATTTTAAACTAGCTGTTGCTCGCGACTTCGCTCGCGTGGAAATTTTGTTGTGTATACGTGTTCGATTCCCGGGTTGGGTAAAGTGTTATTTGGTTATTCCATCAGGAATTTCTCAGTAGCAGCTCTGGATTTGTGCCCGATTGATGGCAATAGGCTCGCCCCCTATTATATGGGACTTCAACATAACTGGTGAAATGTGGGTGTACGATTAGGTACACACCTGTGCCTAACCCTTCGGGGATTACAGGCGGGATGTTATGTGTGAGAACTGAAGGCCTGATCAAAACGTGTTAATGTGGGTGATGACTACAAAAGGCAGACGCCTTTTGTAGGGGGTTATTTTGGGCGTTGTAATTCTGGGCGGCAGAGGTCTGAAACAAAATTAAAAGGCGTTGAGGCGACGATATGGCTTAAAAACTGGAACATTATGGTGTCATACGACTTTTTTTTCAAAGTGAACAATCAAACGCCTTGTTGGGCGCTATTTCTTTATTTTTTCTAATACCGTTTTGTATACAACATTAAAAGATTTGTTTAATGTGTGAGAAGCATGAAACGCCCAAATGAATGCCTGCCACTTAAGAATTTGTTGACCGTCATTGTAAAAGCCAATTTTAAGTGAAATTGCAACTTTTTAAATTGAAATCGCAAGTTATTTGGAATAACGGGTATGCGGGGAATTAAACCGCTCTCTCCTTTAGCTACTCCAGTAATAATGGTGGCTATTATAATATTACTGACCAGCTCTGTGATACGAAGCCTCGTTCCATTGCACTGTCTGGGAGTTAACCCCAGGGAGTTGAGAAAATCAACAGGGTAGGCAGTACTATCATCATTAGCCATCACAGGGTCTATGGATGTCGACGATCATATCATTTTTTTTTATTTCATTGACACACTCGTTCTTTGGCGACAGCACTACCCCTCACCACCCTTCATTTTTTATATTAATCTCCAAATTTGGAAAAACGTGCATGATGTGATGATGTGGATGTACGTGCATCCTCTGTAGCCACTGGATGGGAAAATTCTTCGGAAAATAAAATTTTCCCATCTGCGCCCGATTCCAGACGACCCACTCCCATTCGCAGCAGCATATTCGCAAAGACACCAGCTGCGTGGTCGTTGTACAGTTGGACGCGCATGTTGCCGGTCAGATGGAACTTTTCGATCCAAGACAACAGTGGCGACGCCTTGAGACATGCGTTTATTTCATCCGCCGGTGTGCCCCTCTCAATAACTTGCAGTATCTGTCTAAAGTCGCCTGCGAGTAAAACGACAACACCACCCATCAGCGCCTTGGCAGTACATTGCCGCAGATGTCCTGCAAGCTGCGGTTCAACGCCTCTTATGCACTTTAAACTTGCACTGCTGCAAAAGGACTCCTCGGCCGCTGTTTTTGGTGATGCTGCATGTTGAGGTATCTTCACTTGCAAGATTCAGCGGCAATATGAAAACGGAATGTGCAGTCCGGCCACCGTTAAGCAAAGTTGCAGCAATGTCCGAGGGAGCCACAGCCATAGCTATGAGATCGCACGGTTGGCGCAGTGGTTGAGCGAATGGCTGCTGCGCTGCGAGTGTCGGGTACGATTCCCACACGGATCACATTTTTGTATGGCCTACAGGTAGTTGTTCCGGGTCTGGCTGTTTGTGAGTTTAACTGTCTGTAAGCACACCCACGATACAGGAGAAATTCCAAGTGTGGGCCTGGACTGGGGCAAGGTTAAAAAAAAGTTTAAAGCTGTATAAAATAGTCCTTGCGGAGTTGGGCCAGCAGAAGATTCAGCACAAATGCAATGTGACGGCACAGTTGGCGCAGTGGCTGAGCGATTGACTGCAGGGTTTTATCTAATTTTAATTTTAATTTTAAAGTTTGTAGAGATTTTTTTCGGCCAGTGAAAATTGGTCAATTAATATTTGTTAATTTATGGTTACCTAGCTGTCTTTGAATGGTTAAAAAAAAACCAAAAGCATATTAATCTACTTTATAATGATTTGAAAATCATAAAGCATTATCATAAAACAAAATATCTAGTTACAAAAAGTGAAAACCGGCTGGGGATCGCACTCGCCAACCATGTTTATTGTTTTTGGAAAAAATAATCACAAAAAGTGGAGACTGGCTGCGACTCGAAATTGCGAACCCTGGTTTGTAAACCAGGGTTCGCAATTAGGGAGGTCTGTGAACCGTCAGCCTACCTCGCTTCGCTTCGATGACAAATAGGCTAAAATAGCCGTTCTATTCTAATTCATGGTATGACAGTTGCCAGTTGGCAGCCAGTTGCGGAATATGGACATAATGCAATATTGCTCATCCCCCTAAGTTATTAGCACGATAACCTATCTCTGTGCCAAATTTCATCTACATCCGTTCGTGCGTGATTAAGTAACAAACATCCAACCATCCATCCAAACTTTTACATTTATAATAGTAGTAAGCTACAAAAGACAAACATGATAAAGATACCTAAATGTTTTTCAAGTAACGAATTACGTGCTTTTTTTAACAATCAAGACGCATCAGAAATTACACATTACAATCATCCACCCTCCGACAAAGACAACAAAGACTAGATTTTTGGGACCTAACAATGCAGAGAAACAACCTGAACCTATTATAGTTGTGCAAAACTAAGAACAACGACACAACAAAATAGTTTCAAATTAATTTCGATAACTGCTATTATTTTTATTGGGAGCGATAGGTGAAATTCAAAACATTGAGTCTGACAGCACCTGTGGACAGCACACAACGACGTTGCCAGTTCAGAACACCATCGAACGGCTAGATTCAAACATGAGGAAAGAGATTTTACCAATGATTTAACTTTATTCATAAGAATTTATTATATTATACATAAAAAAGAGAAAATAAATAGTAACAATCTCTATCAAAAAAAAAAATACAACCAATTACAAAAAGTGTAATTTTACTGGGGATCGAACTTGCGACGTGATGCACGTAAAGCGGTCATGAAACCGTTTCTCTATTTGTTTCGCTGACATATATTTTAAAATAGACGTTGTTACGCATATCATGACTGAAACGGTAAACAATTGAATAAAACTGACATAATGCAATATTGCTCACCCCCTTAAGCAAGTAGCGTGATAATATATAGACTAACATTGGAGGAAGCCTGTTACAGATATTTGTGCAAAATTTGAACAGGATCTATGCTGTAGTTTTTGCGCCAAGTCGGAACATCGATTTGGATTTTAACGATTTTTATTTATGTAGAGATAGAGAAGATTTGCAGAGGACGTGGCACCTGCTAAGCAGCAAGCTCTGTAGATACTCGTCGTTATCATGTAAGTACGCGCTACAGTAGAGCTCGGTTTGCAGGGCACACTAACTAACATACCTGTGTATCTGTACGTAACGTTCTATTGTAGAAGTAGAAAGGCCCCAAGTATGGTCCAGAACAAAAACATATCGCAATGTGCAAGTGCCTTTCGGCTCCGTTAAGGGTCATTTTACAGTTTTAAGGAATCTTAACTTCTAATCTCAACAATAACTTCACTCACATAAAATGGTTCACTCATTGGCGAGTGGAAGGCTATTCTTTTGGTTATAGCACTCACTTACTTTTCGACACAATATTTTACATCCATTCTTGTCCGACTTAAAAAATGTTTCATCATTATAGACCGAATTAAATTTGCATTATTATGGTTGTTTTTGAAGATAATGCATATTTTAACGAAAATCGTGCGTTTTTGGGCATGTTTCCTTTAATGTTAACTGTTTCAAACAGTTTTTTGCTAAACGAGATTCATAATATTGTTTAATTGTTCATATAGACTATCTTTTCGTCTCCAGCTTGTTGTTCATTACCGTCGCAATGTGCCTTGTGCATACATAAATAAAAAGTGTAGTTCATAAGAAATTCTCGATCACAACTAACGCGTTCTGTTATCCCCAGGGTCTGTTGCAAGTCGTGTGTGGTCAGCTCGACCCCCAGGAGGCGGCGCTTCAAGCAGACCAGTAGTAGCTAAACGCGACTGCTACTGATCATAGATATTGTGTTAATTATTCTTTATTAGACTTACACATGGCAATACCCTCATTATGTATAAAATAATATACAACAACACTTAACACAAACTCAATACTTAACATATTGTTTTTTTACCTTTTTTATATTTACCTAAATAAATGTTTTAAATAAATAAATAAAATTCTTTTATTTCAGACCACAAGTCCATTTAGTTAGTACAACACTCAACTTAGAAACTAGTGTTAGTACTTACATCAACAAAATAAAAATAAAATATTTACTAGAACACCACAGTGGCATGCAGCCGTACCCAATGTGACTGTCCCACCTGTACGCTATAGTGATCTTGCTGTACTTGAAGCCTTTTTCTTCTTGATTTGCAAATTATCAATACGCAGTTTACGCAGTTTGGATATAAATATGTCATGGAGAGGTGCTGAATTTGTTTTAGAATTTTATTGATTGTTGCCGTAATTTTTAAGCATTTTAAATTTATACTATAAACAAATAAGAAGTTTCTTTAAAAAAATAAGCCTGGAATATGGGAAGACCTGTTAATGTAGACAGTTATAATTTTTTAACGGTAGGTCTGCAAGATGTTTTAAGATTTAAATCGCTTTTATAGATTGATATAGGTGGTCTGAAGCGAGCATGAGTTCCTGGGTTAGATTCCTGGGTCGGACAATGTGTTATTGAGTTTTTCCACCAGAAAATTCTCAGTAGCAACGAAGTCTGGTTTGTTCCCAGTTTATGGCAATAGGCTCGCCCAATATTTCATGGGACTTTAACATAACTGGCAAAATGTGGGTGTACTACTCAGCCTCAACCTTCAAGTATTACAGGCGTAGTGTTGAACTAACATCACGCCTGTAAGATCGAGCTTCACTCATCTGTCTACCTAATGAAAACAATATTTTTAGCAATCTTAATACTTACATGAACAAATTATTATTGCCTGATAAAATTAAGTCCAGGCTACCCCTTATTAAAATTAACTACTACAGGGTTCCAGGGTATATATAGATACTATAAGTACACTCATCTGTTTTCTTATCAATCAAAAAATCATAAGGCAACTGAGGCTCATAAATAAAATACACAAGATAACCTTAAACAATTAAAAAATGAAAATATGTATTAAACACAGATAGGTTATTTTATAACAAACACGATGTTTTAACTTTTTTTTTTCAATTAGCCTGTTCTGTCCCACTGGGCAAAGGCTTCCTACATTCCTTTCCAACTCTCCCGGTGTTTTGCCTTCTCTAGCCAATCAGTCAGGATCGAGTCCAAATCGTCATGCCAGCGTTTCTTGGGCCTAAATCGTTGACGACGACAGTCTTCAGGCATCCATTGTGTGACGACCTGACCTATCCTGGAAATGTGACCCACCCAGTCCCATTTGAATCTCGCACACTTATCGCCAACATCGTCGATGCCTGTCTTGGAGCGTATTGTGACGTTGCTATTCGATCGGTGATTTTGATGTTTAAAATGCTACGCTCCATCGCTCTTTGACAAACCTTGAGTTTGGACTTCTCAGCCTCCGTCAAATCTCACGGCTGTCGCAATTTCAAATAGTCTTGACTTAATGTTATTGTTTCCATTCCATTCGTTACGTTGTTTTATGTATTTTAAACATTTTTTTCATTCGGTATTAATAATATACATGGCACGTATTGTTAGGAGGTTCCTCTCTCTGGAGCCCTAACTGCCGCAGCCGCTGCCGCCGCAGCCGCTGCCGCCGCAGCCGCGCTGACCGCAGCTTGGACCCTGTTCCCGATACCGGTGGTACATTTTTTTAAATTTGTAAATGATTTTTATAAAAAAAATGATGATAAAATTAAAAAAAAAATGTAATTAGTAAGTAAGAAAAATGAATAAACGAAATAAAAATATCCGTAAAAGCAACTGTTTCACTTGCGGCACGTCTTTAACGTTTAGATGTGACTGCACTAGCATTTGAACTTCGGAGCAAAATATTTATAACAGTCAACATAAATGTGGTGAATAGACGAAGGAAGCCCTTCGTCTATTCACCACATTTATGTTGACTGTTCAACAGTCAGTTTAACAGACAGTTTCTTCAACAGTCTTTGTTCCATCGATCAGCGTAATGCCTGCATCTATTCTTCAATTTATTTTTCGCTTTTATCAGTGTCCTTGAAAAAGTATCCGCTTAGGCAATCATGGTCCATCTTCGGAAATACGAGCTCTAACATCATTGCCCTGTGCTTCTTCTTCTTTCGTATCGAGTGTACGTCTTATCAAATTTATAAACACCCAGATGGCTACGTTATTCGCATGTCAGTAGCGTTTTTGTAAGCCCTCTATAACGCAGGTGTAGGGACACTTTGGACACTCCAGCATGTTGGCCATGGTCTGGTCGGAAGCCCCGTATTCACATTGAGCTGCTACAACCATGGGAGTACATACCTATTATGTATCGCCTTGGTTCGAATATTACAGATTTACAAAACCTAACAACCCAAAACCTTGATCACCCCCCTTGACCCTTTTTTACCTTTTCAAAACTTTGAATAACATAAATAAGACGAAGTGCGACCAAAGTGGAGAGACTTTATAAGTGCGCAATGAATGCACTACAATGCGTTACAAAACCAAACTTAGAAGATTTTTTTTAGTTTTTAATGATTTTAACCGTTGGGCCCCAGGAAAGATCAGGAGTTGCATTTATATTTTTCGTTCATAAACTTTGACAACGGCAAAAGAAGCCACGGGGACAGCTAGTTACTTATATAATTTATTGACTAAATGTATTCTTCTGACTAACAAAATTACTTTGATCACAGATGGAGTTTGTGATATTTTAAACACAACATTGTGGTAGGTTTGTGGATTATTTCAAGGTGGAATCCTCTCTTGGTTCTGCATCGCAGCCGGTCCATGTGAGGATTATCTGATGGAGTTAAATGTCAGGTTCTCAGCGAAAGATGTCGCTACTGTTATTAAAAATATGTTTAGCGGCAAATCTCCGGGGCATGACTACCTCAGCAACGAGCACCTGCAGCATGCAGGAGTTCACCTGCCAAGGGTGCTGGCGATGTTCTTCTCGCTTTGTCTGAGCCACGCTCATCTGCCCAGCGATCTTATGAAAACTGTGGTTGTACCTATTGTGAAGGATAAGACTGGGGACACATCAGATCTATCAAACTATATGCCCATATCGCTTGCTACTGTCATTGCTATGGTGCTGGACAGTTTGCTTGATGAGCATATGGCGACCCGCATCGAATTATATATACTGTCTCTCAAACATACTGTCCAGTATTATACGTCTAGGAAAACGCCTGTTAACGCGTGTTTCCTAGATCTTTCCAAAGCATTCGATCTAGTGTCATATGATTTACTGGGGCAGAAACTACTGAATGACACCACAGTGGATAGAGAAGTTATATTGATACTAAGGTACTGGTATAACAACCTGACCAATTGTATGAGCTCGGCAGGCTCGTTATCGAATATAGGCTGGAGTGCGGAGTGAGACAGGGTGGCCTGGCCTCCCCTCGCCTCCTTAGTCTGTATATAAACCGGTTGATCGTTGAGCTCAGCAACACTTATCAAGGTTGTTATGTAGACGGAATATGCGTCAACAATATTAGTTACGGTGATGATATGGTGTTGTTGGGTGTTTCTTCAAATGAGCGAAAAACTATGTTCAAGTCTAATAAAAAAATGTAGGCTGTAATTTTTTTAGAAAAAAGGCATAACTTAGCTTCCTATTATAATTTTAAAAAGAGGCACTTCCTCTTTGTGAACATAAGTAGTTTAATTCTGATTCTATTTTATAAAATATTTACCAAACGTCATCGCCCACAACGTTCAAATCACGCACATTCTTAGTTTATCAAAAATAATTTAATAATGGTGCCTGAATAACCAATTTCATGTACGTAAGTTTTATAATAGTAATATATGTTCTAATTTTATGCATAAATAAGTGCCGATTTAAAAAACCGAATATATTATTTTAGTCGAAAAACGTTTGGCATTTGTTTTCTGTCATTACACGCAACAGGACAAAAAAGTTTAAAAACTGACACTTTGCTATATAATCCGCAATCCTGCGCGGCGTACCCCCGCACCCCCTTTCGATAGTTAGTCGACCTTGAGTTCTCATCCGGCGTGCGCGTGTAGTTTGTGAATAAAATTGGAAAAAAGTGTTTCTACGCAGCCTTCGTCAAGAAAAACATCATTACCGGAATTTAGGATTACTCGGTGAGTTATTTATGTATGCATTTTCATTATTTCAGTGTTTTACACGTAATTTTAAACCTAAAAAACTTCCACTGAATATTTTATTCCTCATGAACATTTTAAAGAAGTTCAGACATGTTTCAATTGAAATCGTCATTACGAGTAACGTCATTGCCGGGATATTTCATGTTGTGGGTAATGACGAATTGTTGCGGGTAATGACAAATGAGTTGAATTTATGTTTTAACTGACTTAAAAAAAGAAGAAGGTTGGTTTTATTCTATGTTCGACTGTATTTTTTACGTACTCGGTTATCATAATTCGACTTGAAGTTATTAAACTAGAGAGCATTTTATTCACAGATTTATGGCGAAAACGAAGAAAGGAAAAGAAGAGCGCCTTGCTCAGCAGAGGCTGTGCAAAAGACGTCGTTACGCCGAAATCAAAAATGATTTTATCAGATGTAACAATCAAGGATGTCAATCAGCTAAATAAGAAGAAGAAGATTAAAGAATAAATAAAAACTAGAATGATTCCAAACAACAATGAAAGATGCAAATCAGCTAATTAAGAAGAAGAAGAAGACTAAGATTTAGAGAATACAAACAAGAATGATTCATGAAAACAACAATCAAGGGTGTATCGGTTATCGGCTAAATGAGATGATTTGAAAAAGAAGAGAAGTAGAGTGATTAAATCAAAGATATAGTAAATCAGCCAAATATAAAAAGACAGAGTTTAGTTAAGAAATTTTAAGAAAAAAGTTAAGGATTAGCGTAGAAAGAAGAAATAATGAATAAATAGTGATGTTAACAAAATGTTTGTGTTGATTTTATTGATGATTATGAAAATTTTCAATTATGCGTAAGAAAAAAAAATGTTATTTTTGCCTATTTTACTTTGGGTGGTTACTGAAAACTGATTAGGTAATACTATGTTGATTTAATACTTTAATATATTTTGGTTCTACAATAAAAACAAAGATTTGTTAAATGATTTTCTTTTTTATCGTCATTCCCTGGAACATAAAATCATTACCAGCAACACAAATTTCATTACCAGTAACATAATGTCATTACCATCCCCAAAAGATTTCTTCGATGCTATTTTTCTCAATTCGTACTACAGAATCTTCAATGCCCTAGACACATATCCTGACTGCCTCCAATGTAGATTTATATCCGACTACTCTTACTTTTACATTAGACAAAATTATAAAATTACAGAAAAAAGTGCAAAATAAATGTAAACTCGAAGAAACACCCTGTTGAACCCATCGATAAACCCAATGATGCCGCTCATGATATGTGAAGGGTACGCGGAGGCCCATGGGCTCAGATAAAATGCAAAGAAGAGTGAAGTACTGGTTTTCAGGGCAGGCACAAAAGCTACCCAATTGCACCAAAGTCCTTTAAATCAGGTCACCTCTTTCAAGTATCAGGGCCACTAGGTATCCGAGGACCTAAAAGACAGCCTGGATATTGAGCGTGAGCCCAGAGCGTTGGCTGTCCACTGCACTATGTTGGCTCGCAGATTTGTAAAACTGACGTAAAGGCTATGCTGTTCACAGGTACTATCAGTCATTCTATACATGCAGTCTGTGGGTCAACTACACGCAGGGGGCATACAGCGCTCTGCGCGTTCTATACAACAATGCATTCAGGGTGTTGATGGGGTTGCCGCGCTACTGCAGTGCTTCCGGCATGTTCGCAGAAGCGGGCATAGATGGCTTTCACGCATCATGCGCAAGCAATGCGCCTCCATCATGCGCAGAGTACGCGTCAGCCCCAATAGCATCCTGAGCACTATAGCGGACAGGTGGGACAGTCACATACTGGGGCATTGGGTACGCCTACATGCCACTGTGGCGTATAATAAATAATTGTTTTGTTTTTCTGGTAGATGTAAGTACTAACACTAGTTTCTAAGTTGATTGTACTAACTAAATCGACTTGTGGTATGAAATAAAAGAATTTTATTTATTTAAAACATTTATTTAGGTAAATATAAAGGAGGTAAAAATGTTTATGTTAAGGATTGAGTTTGTGGTAAGTGTTGTTGTACATTATTTTATAGATAATGAGGGTATTGCCATGTGTAAGTCTAATAAACAATAATTAACACAATATTGCATCTATAAATACTTTTAAAGCAGTATTTGAGGGAAATATTGTGAATATATCCATGATTAGTATCAGTCGCGTTTAACTACTACTGGTCTGCTTGAAGCGCCGCCTCCTGGGGGTCGAGCTGACCACACACGAATTGCAACAGACCCTGGGGATAACAGAACGCGTTAGTTATGATCGAGAATTTCTTATGAACTACACTTTTTATTTATGTATGCACAAGGCACATTGCGACGGTAATGAACAACAAGCTAAAGTCGAAAAGATAGTCTGAACAATTAAACAATATTATTAATCTCGTTTAGCAAAAAACTGTTTGATACAGTTAACATTACAGGAAACATGACCAAAAATGCACGATTTTCGTTAAAATATGCATTATCTTCAAAAACAGCCATAATAATGCAAATGTGCATTTGCATTTAATACTCTCTATAATGATGAAAAATGTTTTAAGTCGGACAAGGATGGATGTAAAATATTTTGTCGAAAAGTAAGTGAGCGCTATAAATAAAAGAATGGCCTTCCACTCGCCAATGAGTAAACCATTTTATGTGAGTGAAGTTATTGTTGAGATTAGAAGTTAAGATTCCTTAAAACTGTAAAAGGACCCTTAACGGAGCCGAAAGGCACTTGCACATTGCGATATGTTTTTGTTCTGGACCGTACTTGGGGCCTTTCTACTTCTACGATAGTACGTTACGTACAGGTACACAGGTATGTTAGTTAGTGTGCCCTGCAAACCGAGCTCTACTGTAGCGCGTACTTACATGATAACGACGAATATCTACAGAGCTTGCTGCTTAGCAGGTGCCTCGACCGCTGCAAATATAAAATGTACGTAAAAATCAATCATCATCATCAATCATCTTTAGTATAAAACGCCTGTGCAAACAGATTCGTGCTTTGTTAGCTATGTCAAAACTTGAAAAGACGAAGCGTAAAGCGATGGTCAAGCTAGTTTGTGGAGAATTTAGAAATTCTGCGGAACGAGTCACTCCACCAAGTCACAGACCGGCGCATAAACACCGATTTGTGAGGAGAAGGACCACGTCGATATTTGTGATTTCGACACCATGGTGTAAACCAGGCGCGGTCCCAGCCAAAGATTGGGGCGGGCGGGGTCACACAGGGCCGTAGCCAGGAATATGGTTGGGAGGGGTTAACCCTAATAAAAAAGGCAGATCGGGGAGGGAGGAGAGGGTCAACCAATGATTTAAACAGCATTAGGAACAATTTTTGAAAAACGAAGTTATATCAACCATCTCTGGATTTACTTATACTAAACGATCATGGGCGCCGACTGGTTTATTTCTAGAGGGGTGCATCTTCAACTTCCAGAAAAGAGCTTCTACTCCACCACGGATATGTTAGATTTTGCGTTAGTCGGTGTCGATTCACGCAAGGAGTAACTTTGTCGATTTATATATAGAAAGCCTATCAATTAAGACAAGTCTGGATAAAGGATGGAGGTAAAATTTAGCACCCAGTTCGAATTTGATAGGTTTTCTTTTTGTCCATTATTATTATATAGAATTAAGAGAAAAAATTTGTGCACTCTTCCTAGGATAACTTAGGTTCTTTTCGTTCATTCATACAGGAATGAGAATAGGAGGAACTCTGCCAACTTATGCAAAATTGAAACAGTACAGGATGTATTAGCGAGCAAAGCAAGCTGGAAAACTTTAGCGCCTCTCCTGGATATAACTTAGGTTCTATTTGTTGATTTATACAGAAATGAGAATAGGAGGAACTCTGTCAACTTTTGCAGAATTGAGATAGTACAGGATGTATTGGCGAGCGAACCGGGGTGGTTATGACACTCATGAACCCCTCTCCCACTGGATCCTCTCCTGGTACTAATAGAATGAAAGAGCAAGAGGAGAGAGCTTCAAAATTTAAGCAGCCCGCCTCCGTCCCATATATAAGGTTATTTTTGTTCATTCAAACAGAGATGAGAATAAAAGTAACTGCGTCAACTTATAAATAACATAAAAAGGCATTAAAAAAGGCTCGCAAATTTTCAAGAACGCTTCGCTCGCTAATGAGCGAAGCGTTCTTGAAAATTTTAACATTGTTCCTCGGAAAGGTTAGTTTCACTTGTTGAACGATTAGGCAGAAAGTTACTAATTTATGAAATTTCCGAAAAATAGCTATTAAAGGAATATTGGGGGGGGAGGGGTCATGACCCCTATGATCTCCCCCCCCTAGGACCGCGCCTGGTGGTAGCTTTATGTAATATGTATTTTTTTGACAGTATTAAGGTGCGTCCAGACTAAGTAACATTTTACAAAATTTTTGTTATGTAACTCGTCTATTTAATACAACATTGCTAACCTCTCTATTGAGTCATGTTAAATAACCATGTTTTATAACATGTTATGTTATTAGTCTGGACACACCCTTAAGTATTGTCAGGGATATTTGTACATTGCCTTTTCATCATCATCATCATCATTTCTTAACTTTAAAGGAGTATACTCACGTTGCACATTGATCTGCGCAGAGTCAGAGTGCGAAGTGTACTGGTTGCTGGCGTGGCACTTGTACAGCCCGCTGTCGGCGACCGACAGCCGCGCCACCTTCAGGTGGACCACGGTCGTGGTACCTGAATGTGGCACCACTTGAAGACAAAAGAAATCTTATCTGATTACCTGGTTTTCTTTATTAATGCAAAAGTTTGTGAGGATGGATGGACGGATGTTTGTCGCAAAAGCTACTAAACGGATTTGGATGAAGGGACATTTCGTGCCCAGAAAAAAAAGTGCCGGCCAGAAAAAAAATACGATTTTCTTATGGGTGGTAACACCCTCAACATTTCTTACAATTACAACGAGAGTATACGACTATGATTTTTTTTTGTCTATGATTTTTAGTATTTTCAAACTTAAATAGCAGTGGAAGGGTTTAATGGTAAGGTGGACTCGTTGCGATAGCGAAAAAATCGAAAAAGTGGGAGTTGGACTCGCGCACCGTCGAGGGTTCCGTATAAACTTGTAGGTATTTTCTTTTAAATTACATTTTACGGTTTTCAGACGTTTTTCCTTTGCTACTTGCCAAATTTCATGATTCTAGGTCAACGGGAAGTCCTCTGTAGGTTTTGATTCCCCTGTGGAATCGCTAAATATGCGACATAAACGGTCATATCTCTTGAACGCGTTGACTATAAGTCAACGCGTTCAAGAGTATGACCGAGAGATATGAGTTTGATTTTTTCACTGCTCAACTCTTTTTAAGTATGATTTTTTAAATTTATAGCTTGATACCTCCACGCGTTCTTGAGAAAAAGGGTCTTGTTAGACGGACAGACGGACCACAAAGTGATCCTATAAAGGTTTTCTTTTTTGCCGACTGAGGTATAGAACCCTAAAAATGGTTAGGGTGTTATTCTCCATAAGAACACTGTATTTTTTTCTGACTTTAATTTTTGGGTACAATTTGTTCGAATCATGAATTTTCTTACCCGTATTAACACATTGAAAACTTTTTATCCCGGTACTACGATCCCGTGGAACAATGTCGACTTCCACGCGGCCGAAGCTGCGGGCATAAGCTTGTAAGAAGTAGATCTCACCTCGCATCCGTGGGTCGAACTTTGTTTGCTATTTCATACATCTTGAGTTTATAATTGGTGTGTCATAGTAATACCTCATTTTACTGGTATTGAATATTCACGACTATTGTCTGTATGTAAGAGGGAGTTTGTTGGTTTTACATTGTTGGCCAATGTGGTATAGTGTTATAGCAATTAGCTGACCCATCTTTGCGTAACTGGTTGAGATTTTTTATAATGCGAATCGATAGAATTTTATATTTGACCAAAATATTTTATTTATTTTGGTCAAATAACTAAAATATGAAATAATTATTTATATAATTGCTATTACTCACTGTACGAGCATGTGAAGGTGGAGCCAAGAGAGGCAATGACTTGAGGACAGTTAAATATGAATGTTTTGCGTATGTTGGAAGGGTGATGGCACTATCACAGGTAGAACTCACCAGTAAAAGTGATCCTGTCGTCTGTGTGTGGTATGGTGGTGCCGTCTTTGGTCCAGAGTACGTCTGGCCAGGGGTAGCCGTCCACGATGCACGTCATACTCAGGTTCGCGCCGACGTTCAGCGTCGGGTACATCGTGAACACATAAGTGAGCAATGGTTCTGTATCTACGTGGAAAGTATGAGGAAGAAGGCAGGTGATATCAAAATATGGCATAATCTTCAGTTCCTACTCGTACTACGAGTAATATGCTAAATATGCATTATTAGTCTGAATTGAAATTATTATGTTAAAACCTATTTGTATTTTGACAATCAACAGGATCATAAAGCAATCGAAAACAGCGAAGCGGTACTTAGTGGATGATTGTTGATCTTGAAATCATTAACAAGCAATAAACACATTTTTATCTGTGAAATGACATTGATATTGGAGAATTTTTCCGTTTAGTTTGTGTAAAAAGAATTATCGTAGGGCAAACAATCAGCCAGAAAGGTTCATTCATACAGCTGACAGTTCCTAATCTTACCTTTGGGCACACCATTAGTGGTCGTAGTGGTGGTGGTGGTCGTCTCCGCGGGGGTGGGTGGTTGCGCGCTGGGTCTGGGCGCCACAGCACATCGCGATACCAACCACTCGTTTTCATGGAAGAGCCCTTCAGGCTTACATGCTTGGACGACGACCTTCCACGACGCCGCCGGGCCTAGTCCATTGTATGCTCCACACGAATACTGTCCAAGATTGTCCACACTCAGGCGTTTGATGATGAGGACGTTTCCTCTCATTTTGTACTCCGTTTCATTGCGTAGCAGAATGGCTTTCTCATCGAAGCCGCTGTACCAGAACACGGAGGGTGGCGGGTACCCGTACGCTAGGCAGCGCACTTGGAGCGGACTGCCCAGCTCGCCGGTTACCGTAGCGTTCTCATCTCCAGCAATTCCGGCTGGCAACATAACAGGACCTACCAGCCCCCAATTTAATAGCGGATCAATAATGACGATAGTGAATGAATAATTTGTTTGCTATCGGCTACCTTGAACGAAATGACATTGGGACCTTAAGTAAGGAAAAATTACCCACGGCAAACATTAACGAATTATACCTTATTTTAAAGAGATATATAGATATAACAGCGTGAGGCGCATTATTGTGAGTAATGGGAATATTGAGATTTCCAGGAAAATATTTTATATCATAATAGAATATACTTTATAAGTTTTAGGATGTTAATATGCTTATTGGTTATAGTTTTTATTACTATTTATTAGTCCAGTAGAAAATAAATAAAGGCAACGTATGCCTTTATTTATTTTTATAAGAATTATTTGATCTTTAACCTAGATAGTTTGAAAGAAAAAAACAAAATTATTCTTATAAGTAGATAAATCATTATTTATAATTATCATAATCTATGGCAACGCGCCAACGACCGGCCCACAGATAACATATTTCATTTTGATGAAAACGATTCATCTTTAAAAAATGTGATAGCGAGATAGCAAAAAGTGCTAACTATTTCTGTTCCAGCGATGCTCATTTCTCAACATTCCCATTACAAAACAACACATTTAGGCTGTACGTTATGATATCTAAAAACTACCATATGTTTCATTAATGTTTGCAAGGCGGGTCAGAAAGGTCCGCTGAGCAGTCTTCGCAACAACATTGTGCGGCGATGCAACTTGTGCATTGAACAATGTGCCCACCACATTTTGAAAATTATAATTTAAGTTGTTTTCGGAAATAATGTCATCATCTGTCTAGCCTTTTCCCAACTATGTTAGGGTCGGCTTTAAGTCTAACCGGATGCAACTGAATACCAGTATTTTACATGGACCGATATGACCTCCACAACTCAGTTAGTACTAGGTAATACGATACCCCTTGGTAAGACTGTGTTGTCACAGTTTTTGGGCCGCTGACTACCTGTAACGACTGTCAAAGATCTACAAATGACAGCCGGGACCAACGGCTTAACGTGCTTTCCGAGGCACGGAGGAAACTCAGTATGTAATGGGTGGTCACCCATCCATAGACCAACCTAGGCAAGAAGAATAGTGTGTAAACATAACTGGCCAAATTTCGATGTCAGCATTTCGCCAGTTATGTTAAAGTCCCATGTAATAGGGAAGGCCTCCCACTAGGTGGACCGATGACCTGGTGAAGGCTGCAGGGATCCGCTGGATGCGAGTCGCACGGGACCGGTCAATGTGGCGACACTTGGGGGAGGCCTATGTCCAGCAGTGGACGTCTTTCGGCTGAAATGATGATGATGATGATGAATAGGGGGCGAGCCTATTGCCATCAACCAATCCAGACTCCGTGGCTACTACTGAGAAATTCCTGATGGAAAAAATCCAATAGCACTTTGCCCGATCCGGGAATCAAACCCAGGACCTCATGCTCAGCAGTCTCGCTTGCGACCACTATAGCACCGAGGTAGTCCAACCAACATGTGTAATGTAACAGATCTCCGAAACTAATCACCCGATTTAAAAAAATCTTTAAACGATACAAAGATTCACTATATGTATACTGTCGAGTGTCATAGGATAATAATAATATGGTGTCGAAAATTTTATGTTAAATCAACTAAAATAAAAAACAAGTTTAGAGAGTCCAAGCATTGTGAGCTCTATTACCTGGGGTGCCATTAGGTTTACGGGTGCAAGCCTGCACGGAGTTCAGCATGGTAGTGTCGTCACAATTAGTTGCCTTCTTGTTACCGCGGAAGCACTTGACACGTCTGTGCTGCTTACCATCTTCAGAGCACTGAAACCCACATAAGGACGCATCAGGCGAGCTTTACACAAGTTCTGACCGGTCAGATTCGTTTTTTGTCACCCGGCCTCTGCCGACTCGAACATTGTGAAGTACTCCTAATCTTCACGTGTCCGTACAAATATGCAGATTCTTGACATGATTTGTCTGTCCAGCAGTGGTGGCCCAGTAATGTGCCCGACTTACGTGTGTAATCCATTTAGGGACTAACCACACTTATTCAGATCTGTTCAGCTCTTGTCCATAGAAAACAACGATTTTGTATGGAGCTGAACGGATGCTTAAGCATCTGAAAAAATGGTTGTTTTCTATGGACAAGAACTGAAAAGAGCTGAATAAGTGTGGTTAGTCCCGTAATCACCGCTGCCTTTAAAGGCAACGAAGAAAAACACCATGTTAAAAACGGCTAATTAAAACTAAATATTTCCAAAAATAAGACTAATTTATAAATAAATAAACTAACTAAATATGAACTAATTAAATAAACAACAGAACGCTAAGGCGTCTAAGTAAAGTCCTCCACATCTCTGTCATCCGGAAACGTGTCCAGAAGATTGGCAGCATTGCTACGTTGAATGGCCATGCTAATTCTCTGATCAAAGAAAGAGCCAGCCCTCTGGTCATGTGAAGTGTCGACCAGTCGGCGAAAAATTTCCTTAAAAGGAGACGTGCACTTGCCCCCATGACCAGAGCGTTTCGAGCCCAAACGGCTCAAAAGTGTACCTACCAATTTGGTTACAGTATTTACTGCGATTGAGGCTTTCAACAGCAGCGCCAGCACAGTCCGCCATGATTGCAAAATGAGATGGCGCAAAGGTGTCGACGCAGGTTGTGTCACACACCAAAGGCCTACCCACCTTCCAAGGCATCAGCGTCATGCCGTCTGGTCTTTTCCCATCGCCACACACTAAACCTTAAGGTTCTAAAACCTGTAGCGGGACAGGCCATGGTGCCCGAGGTTGTAGCGAGCCGAAATGAAACGCCATCTACCATGGTGCCAATGGTGGATGACGGGAGTGCCGGAATCCATAAGCCCGACTCTCATTCCCAGGCCCGCAGACGGGCACGCTCGGCAGTATTAGTTGACGTATCTAACCAAGTTTTATGTATAATACGGCAGAGCGGCACGTCCCAGTCTCTCAGGGAGAACCGGTTGTTGGGCAAATCCACATCGTGACCAGCCTTTTTCCAAGCGTTCAACGCATATCGATCAGGAACGTTACCTCAAAATCACAATAAATCAATGAGGAAATGGAGGAGTGAGGAGTGGCTTTATACTAAGTTATTAAACTTAGTTCGTTTTCGTAGTCAAACGGAGTCTATTCAATCATGACTATGAATTCAGTTCATCTCGCAATTTCAATGCCTGATTAGCTCGTAATTGTATTAAAGCATCCATCAAAAGTCTGCCACAAAACTATGGTCAAAGTGTCTCTGAGGGCTTTCAGTTATTTCTGAAGTCAGTTACAATTAAGTTTGGCATTCTAACGTGAATGTAAAAAAATCTTAAACGATGTAAGTTTTAATGTAGGAGGTCATCTTTGTATTTTCTGATCCGATTCTGAGAATTCTTTCACTTATGGGAAAGTACATTGTCCCCAAGCGTAATAGGCTATATTGTAAATGTTCCCCTGGGATAATTTCCGACCATAACATGAGCGAATTCGGGAGCAAAATATAGCTTAATAAAAATGCGTACCTTAGACCAAGGTCCAGCGAGCCACTCCGAAGGGCACTCCTTGTTAGGCACTGTGCAAGGTCTGGTGTCCTTGTACTTGGTAAGGTTGGCGCATTTAGCGTCTTCCACAATCTTTATGCCATTCCCACTCTTATCTTCGTAGTACATTCCACAGAACATCTTCCTAGTCTGCACTCCCTCGCCGCAGTTCACTGAGCACTGTTGGGGAGAAATGGAGATTATTTTAGTTAAAGGATTATTACACTACTCTGAACGTAGAGATTCTAGTTTGAAAGGCTTATTTAACTAATCTTTAAATTAATAACAAGAATAATTATCCCAATAGTCAGTAGGTAGTGAGAGCAGCAGAACGGATGGCCAAACGCAACGAAGTGTTCCGAAAGGCGCTGCGTTGAAAGGACTCCCACAAGGCGGACTACTTATTGTTTTAGAATGAATTGAAGACTTCATTGTAAGCTACTATTTGAGGTATAGGTATTTCGTAAAAATGTCGATGGTCGTTTAGTAATGGGTTTGTGTGTAATTGAATTTAATAATAGAATTTTCTGATATTTTAAAATTAATTTGTTGACATTTTTTAGTTTAATTGATTGAGTTATTGACATTTCGTATTATTTATAAAAAAAAAAAATTAACATTTGTAATTTTATTTTCTGCCATTTTTAATTATTTTTTTTTTTTAGTTACCACCCTACTTCTTACCAATTTTCATGATTCTAGGTCGGCGGCGAAAGTATCCTGTATGTGATGATTAATTTGCAAATGCGCAAATAAATACATGGACATATTTTTTATTGCAAAATGCTGATGTAGATTATTCCCATTTTTTTCATGTTATATTTCGGTGTCATCATTATTTTAGCCAAAAGACGTCGACTGCTGGACATAGGCCTCCCCCAAGTGTCGCCACAGTTCGGTGTCATTATTGTCCCAGGGCGCCAAATCTTAAAACACGCCATAGTCCGCTTTAGTTGATAAGATACAAGTTGGTTGTGGCAATGTTCAAAAATGTAGTTTCCTAAACTTTTCGTAAAGTTTGGACTTTATTCCAGATCACCATACCTTGTCCCAGTATGTGGTGTACCACTGCACCTCGCAGGCCGGCAACTCGATTAAATTGCACGCCTCGTGGTCTACAGGACGGTTGAGGTTTCTGCAGAAGATCTCATTCATCGCCAGCCCATTTGTCGTTGAACACACCACCATTCGTGTACGGAATTTCGAGGTGCAGGTGTCGCACTGAAAAAGAGTATAGAACTAGCTGTTACAACGCAGTCTCATCTACGTCCCACAGGACTACTTCACTTGTTGGGAGTACAAGCATCCAACGCTATGATAAGTTTATTTTATTTTACTTAACACCAAACCCTTTTTTTACTTAATTGTTTATAACTTTTACAATCTTTGCCAGCCCCGCTATTCCAGTTGAACATTTTTTCTAGACGCCATTTCGGATCGAATGCCACCAAAATCATAATTTTCGGTGTTCCGGGACCGGAATTCGACAAATGGCACTTGTGAACTATATACTACCACGCTTAAGTTGGTTTCAATTTGAATTACTTCTTGCTTAGGACGCATAGCAGTTCACAGATGCGTGCAGCTCACGTGGGCACTGGCTGCCGCATCCTGTGTAATTTGCCTAAAACTAAGCGATCCGATTTAATAATAAACCTCTTGCAAGGAAACGTTTTAGCATTCTACTCACTCCAGACCAACTGGACGTGACCCAGTCGAGTCTATCACAAGGCTGCAGGATGCAAGGCTGTTCTTGCTCCGGTTTTTCTTCAGTACAGCTCTCGTCATCCAGCACTTCAACGCGACCATCTTTCTTCTGGTGGCAGTACACCTGCCTGGTCTGTTTACCCTCGTCACAGATCTCATCACACTGATGGGGAAACAATTACTTAGTTAACTCATTTGGAGTTTGTGATTCAACAGTGGTGCTTTTAAATAGTCAATGCTAGGACTAGCAAAATAATACGATTCAATATAATTATGTAAGTACCTTTTTTACAGTGGGATATAGACCTGATACGTTCAAGAATAGAGCAATAAAATATACAATTTTTTTAATTATCTGCCAGACAGGTTAACAGTTGACTGAAACTAAATAGCAGTGGTTAAATGCAAAAAAAAAATGGAAACAAAAACATATTGAATGATAAAATGTCTTAAGAAAGATGGTATTTATAGGCATTACCACCATTAATGAAAGAATGCCATTGAATATCTTTTAGACAATGTAGTAAGTCGGTTGTGCTTACCCGTTTCCAATGTCCGGTGAACCACGTGGGGCAGGAAGCATTCTCGTTGCACTTCTGGAACACTTCAGGCTTTGGGCCCAGCAGGTCGAAACACTCCTTGTCCGGTACTATAGAGTTTTCACTGTACATACAAAAGAATAGTTCTCTAGTGAATGCGGTCACACACTTAAAGACTACGTCAGGTATTAATTGATGTTAACTTAGATTTTTTCTTGTAAAATGCAGTACTGTCATGCAAAATCACGAAGGAATTCTTATGCCCGATTTCAGCAATACCAAGAGACCCTTAGCAATAACTCTCGGCTTGCTGAGCCTAGCGTCAAAAATTCTACAGCGCTCTTTTATTTCCGTGTCTCCTGTTGTTACAAAACATGGGCACTAGAATCAGAGCCTGATATCGAGTGGGAGATGAATGTCGCTCAACTCATGAGCATCATCGCACAACATATCTAGACTGTGTCTAACAAATCAGTTTTCATCAAAAATTGTTCATGTTCGTATCATGGAGAAACTCTGAAAACTTACCCATTGGTAATAATCTTCTGGCAGGTGACCTTCCTGGACCGGACACCTCCACTGCCGCATCTTTGTGAGCACTCTCCCCAGAGTCCTCCCACCCATTGCGCGGGACAGGGGTCGGGATTGCAGGACTGGTTGGTGGGCGGCTTCAGACCCTCGTCGCACAAGCTATCCTCGACTAACTCCAGTTCTTCTCTTGATCTACATGTCACGTTACGGGTTTGAAAGCCTGGAAAGGTACGCTTTTCGATTTCACAGACTGGTTTTCAAAATTTAGTACCATACTTTTAAGACTTATTTTAAATGCACATCAATAAACTTATTACTTTATTTACATCAACTTAATATGTTTTTACATAAAATTATTATTGTAATGCAAACAAACCAAGTCTTTAACAAAACTAGTACTAAAAATAATCCGAAAATATGAACCACTACTACATTATATTTTTTCCTCTAATGCGCGACCTAAAAGTGGTCCAGTGTACGAAAATAATATTATTTTCATATCAAACAATATACTGATTGCACATCAAATTACACTATACACTAATTTTACACTTATTTTGAGACAACTGCCTCGAAAAACAAGGGAAGTTTCGAGAAAATTTCAGAACATGACCTTTAAGGCACAAATCCACCGCGGTGCACGCTGTGCACGGGCACGCGGCGCATTTTAGCTGCGTGGATTCATTTGTTTGACAACGTGGGCCTACGTTTCCACTGCAGTACATACTACACACCCACAACTATGTACAACTGTAGCGTGCGTGGCCCACCGCGGCATAGTCGTGGGTTAATATTCGTGTATAGCGTGTACCGCATGCACAGCGTGCATGGCGTTGACAGCGTTGAGCCATGTGAGCGCCTGCCTTATTCGAGCAAGCTACGCATGTACTAATGACGTCATTTGATGCATAGCGTGTCCGTGGTTTGCAGTGGACACAATCACATGCATTTTCTTGCAAAGCGAAACTTAACACACGTGCGTAGCCTATCCGTGCGCCGCGGTGGGTTTGCGCCTTTATGGCGCTTAGTGTCCATAGGCAGATGTACTTTTTTGACAAATTGGTTTTTAAACGGATACTGATGATAGTTTATAGTGTTAATGATAATGTAAGTGACCATGACAGTTCAAAAACAAAAACCATTAAGTACGCAGTTTGCTCACCTCCGCCACAGGTGGCGCTGCAGGGCGTGAACTGTTCGTGCACCCAGTTGTATCGCTTGTCGGTTGGGGGCGCCGAGTTGTTGGGCACGCTGTACTCATACTTGATCCCCACGTTCTCGTCTTGAAGGAGGAGCTGGGAGAGAGGATATTTTAGGAATTTTTACCCGACTGCCAAGGAAGGTTTATGTTTTAATGTACATACATTAAAACATAAACCTTCCTTATCCATCCATCCTTATGTCACCGTAAAACTGTAATTACGGTTAGATTATAATCTTTCTCGCGATATTGTAAACTTTGGAAAGATCGTGAACCGTAGCATACGGCTTACAATTACCCGCATTATTTTTCGGTAGATTATAATCTATCGAAGTGAAACCGTCAAAATGTGAAATGACATGCGACGGATCGCACCTCGCGCGAAAGGTTTAAGTTTATAGGTAATACTTTTAAATAGTTCTGACAAGTAGATTGCACCTGCGCGTGTCGCTAGTTTCCATACAAATTGCAAAGAAGGACGACATTCACCCGACTAATATTAATTTAATAGTTTTATTAAATCAATAACCCGAATGCAAAAAAGACAATTTTTAAACAAGATAGAGAATAGAAAACAATATTTAAAATACAAATTCTGAATTATGGGGAAAACGACTACAAACAATATGTAGTTTAGAAGAACGAAACGGTCGCACACACAGACACGAAAAGCGATTTCATTGATACCAGCTTCTGCTAGAACATAAAAAGATATTCTACGGGGACTCACTACTGAGATAAAAGTAGCCAATGTCTTAATCCAGGTCATGGTCCAATCCGTGTGTTTTAATATAAGTAAGTATGGATTCGCTAAAATTTTATTACTTACGTCAGCTAGGTTCAAAATTAACAAGAGCTCTTTAATTTTTTTTTCGTTATGTTGAGTCCATGTTATGACATTTATTCGTCAACTGGCGAGTGTGAAACTCGCGCGTGCGCGTGATTTGTTGAGTTGGCGACAAAAAAATAAGTAAAATCGGAAGGTGCCAGCTCGCGTTTCACACTCGTCAGTTGACGAATAAGTCTACAGTATAAATGTTCGACAGTCCTACATTAAACTGGGTTATTCATTTTTTATTTGAGGTTTTAGTTCTAGTTGCATTTACTGTTGACCCGAATACTGCAAGTAGACAATCGAGCATCTTAATGAAATAAAACCACTTACAGAAAGATACAGAGGTTCATTGGTTGGTCCTAGGCAGCGCAGTTTGTCGGGGGCGGCAGAGCCTTGCTGACTGCGCTCGTAGGTCCACAGGGCGCCGGCGATCGTGATGGTCCTCGGGAAGTCGATGTGGTAGTGGCCGTTCAGGTAGTAGGTGCCGTTCTCAGCTCTTAACGCTGTAGATATTCAATGGATTTTAGAAAACACTTTGTTAGTTATCTTTTCCAGATAGGTTTTGGCAAACAGGCTGAGGCGAAACTGTTACTATAACATCACCCATACTTTTTCACCATGGATTTATGGTTGGCAATCATCATCTTCCTGCTGCCCCTGTCCCATGTTACTTGGGGTCGACGCAACAAATTTTTATGGTAGACAATATACTCAGTATTTATTTCAATAAACCATTTACTGGCACTTTAGAATTATGAATAATATTATCAATACTTACCCAAATAATTGTTTGAAGGTGCAACTTCTTCAATATTAATGCTGGTAGAGCCTTCAGGGATCAGCAAGATATCGTTGAATCCTAAAATAAAAAAAATAGAAAGATCAAACACGCAAAGGAGACTTGAAGGACTCGGCGCGGCATATGCTGGCCGAGTGTGCCACATGGGATGAGCCACGCCGGTGCCGTGCCCTCGTAACCGTTGTTCGTTCGATGGCTCCTGGAATGTGGTGATTTCCTTCTTCGAAACCGTCATGTCCCAGAAGGAAGCTACAGGGAAGGGAGAGGGAGATGACGAGTTCCACCGCGATGAGAGATGCACCGAGCGTCGGTTCTTCCGACCCCCCTTTTTTTTTTTTTTTTTTTAGGATGGGAAATCATCAAATGACCCCCCCCGCTCTGGGCGGAGCGGAAGGGAGTGTCAGACTTGTACTGACTAAAACCCATCCATGTTCCTTCTTTGCCCTTTGTGTTCCAGGGCCGCGGTATCTCTTTCGAACAGTCCCGCAGCCCTGGCAGGCATCGGCCCGTGCGGACCCCTGCGTGGTTGCTGACATCTCTTTGAGGCGCGCGTGGAACACGAACGCGCCGTCGACACGGCCTGTCGTCATAAGACGGCCGGACGGCGAGCTAGCCCATAACTCGCCGTCCACAGGCCCGCGCCTACGGTGGCCGGGGGCCACCACGTGACCCCCGACGCCCAGGGCGTCTCCCGCGGCGGCTGGGACGTGAGGCTCTTTCCCTCTCACGTTCCGCCACCTCCTTCACTAGCATGACTGCTTCGCAGAAGGAGGTGACGGCTTCCCATTCCCTCTCGCTCCGGACCATGGCTTGAACCAGGGCCGGGCGCGAGAGGTCGCCGCCGCCAATCGCCTCTACGAGGACACGGCGCTGCTCCGCCCAAGCAGGGCAGGCCTCCACAGTGTGCTGCACCGTGTCCTCCGGACGATCCTCACAATGGAAACACCCGGGCGTTTCCTCCCGCCCGATTCGGTGCAGGAACCTCCCGAAACAACCGTGTCCGGTGAGGACCTGCGTCAGGCGGAAGGTGAGGGCGCCGTGGCGCCTCTCTAGCCACTCCTCAAAGAGGGGACTTATCGCCACGATGGTGGCGTGCCCTGCACGGGGTTGCGACAGTCGCTCTCTCCATGTCACCATGAGATCGCGCCGGAGGTCTGTCCGCTGAGCGGCGATTTGCCGCGGCAGCGGAGTTTCCCCCCGACGTAGTGCCTCCGCGCGCCATTCGTGAAGGCGCGCGAGGACTATCGCCTCCAGATCCTATGGCGGCAATCCGGCAAGGAGGCTAGCCGCCTCACCGGAGATCGTGCGGTACCCCCGGACTAGCCTTAGGGCTATCCCCTTTTGGGGCGCGTTCAGGTAGCGGGCGGCTTGCCGCCTCAGAGAACGCGCCCACACCGGGGCCCCGTAAAGGGCCATGGACCGCACGACCCCCGCGTAGAGCCTCCGGCAGGAGGCGTTTGGACCCCCCAGGTTGGGCAGGAGCCGCTTGAAGGCAGCCCCGGTCCGTTCCAGTTTGGGGGCCAAACGTCGGAAATGCTCCACGAAGTTCCACCGGCTGTCGAGGACGAGTCCCAGGTACTTCAGCGTCGACCCGACGCCGAAACCCCTCCCGCCGTCAGTAGGGATCCCGACGGTGGCGCATTCCGAGGCCCATGAAAACACATGGCCTCGGACTTGTGCAATGCCACCTCGAGACCCAATTGCCGGATCCTCTCCACGACTATCGCAACCCCGCGTGTCATGTTTTCGGCCGCCGCCTCGTGCGACCCCCCTTGTGCCAGTACCAGCGTGTCGTCAGCGTAGCAGACTACGCTGACGCCGCTAGGGAGGTCGGCGCGCAGCACCCAGTCGTAACCGATGTTCCACAAGGCCGGCCCCAGAACCGATCCCTGTGGAACACCGCACGACATCTCTCGCCGGTTCCATTCTCCGCTCTGACCGGGGTAGATGACGGCCCTATCCGTCAGGTAGTCCCCGACCACACGACGAAGGTAGGTCGGCACCCGGTGATACCGGAGTGCCTCCCCAATGCAGCTCCAGGGCATGGAGTTGAAGGCGTTGGCGATGTCAAGAGACACCGCCAATACAACCCCGCCCCGGGAAACCGCATCCCTCGTCGTGAGGGCTCTCACGCGCATGATGGCGTCCACCGTCGAGCGCCCCTTGCGGAAACCAAACTGGTGTTCCGCAAGATCCGGCCCCATCCCCGCGAGGTGCCCGGCGAGGCGGTTAGCAATAACTCTTTCAAAGAGCTTGCCCACCTCGTCGAGCAACACTATGGGCCGGTATGCGGACGGAGAGTCCGCAGGGCGCACTGGCTTCCGGATGAGGACCAGCTTCCCCGTCTTCCAACGAAGCGGGAACTGGCCTCTCTCCAAGCATGCGCTTAGGAGCCCTTCCAGTCGGGGCCCGAGAGCCTCACAGGCCAGGACCCAGGCTTTGCCAGGCAAGCCATCGGGTCCCGGGGCGGTATTTCTGGCCTTCAGCCTGCGTACCGCCACTCTCAGGTCTACCCCAGTCACCTCCGGAACGTCGTCATCGGTGTGGTCCGCTTCCGGCACCGCAAGCGGTGGCGGAGCCATAGGCGGGGGAGGATGCCTCCCTCGCGAAGGGAACAGAGCGCTCACCACGTCCTCCACGAGCTCAGGCCGGAGACTCTGCGTCAGCGGGGGGGCCCGGGTGCGGAGTTTGTCCCGCACCATCTTGTAAGGGCGCCCCCACGGATCTCCGTTCAGAGACTCCAGCATCTCCTCGCGGGCCAGGTTCTTGGCCCGCCGGACAGCCTCTCGGAGGGCGGTCTTCGCCGCTCTGTACCCCTCGTAAAGCTCCGCCTCAATGGCTGCCGCATCCGGAGGGCGGATGCGGAGCCTGCGATGCAGAGACGTCAGCTCTCGCGACCACCAGTACACCTGACGTCGGGCGCTTCCTGGCCGAACTCGGGGCATTGCCACGTCGCAAATCTCGGACATGGCCTCCTGGAACCAACCCGCCTCGTTGTTGATGTCGGCAGGCCTGGCTGGTGATGACACCCAGGCCTGCACGATCGAGGCTTCCAGGAGGAGCTCCCGGTCCAGCTGCTTCAGCGCCCATCGCGGACCACTCGGGGCCTGTAGGACCGGCGCGCTTGAGGTCTGGGTGGAGACGTCGAACCGGATGTACCGGTGGTCGGAATAGGTCTCCACCCCCTCCATGACGCGCCAGTCAACGACACGCGGCGACAGAGCGGGGCTAGCGAACGATATGTCCACCACCGACTCGCCCCGCATCCGCACGCACGTGGGGACAGAACCCCGATTTAGGACGACCAGGCCTGTCTCTAGAGCCCAGTCCTCCACCATTCTACCCCGCACATCCGTGTAACGAGAACCCCAAGCCAAGTTCTTGGCATTGAAGTCCCCGAGCACAAGTACGGGGAGAGAATGGCTCCCGATGACGGCACTCAACTCCCTGAGGGAGTTGAGGAACTCGGCGAGAGTTCGGTTCGGGGAGAAGTAGACTCCCACTACAACTATCTCCCCGAAACGTGCTGCTACGCACCCCTGACCCTTCCTGACACTCTCAAGGGTCGGGGTACCGGCGGCGGCCGACGCAATTATGGTCACTGAGCCGCTAAGGTCCTCCACCCAGTCATCCCTGGGCGGGACAAAGTACGGCTCAGCGACCACGGCGATGTTAATCGACCACTGCGCCATGCTCTGGATCAACAGATCCTGAGCGCAGGCGCAGTGGTTGATGTTCGCCTGGAGAAGGCGTAATGGGGCCGTTACTGGCACTCCATTTCAGCCCCCTCCCGGGCCTCCTGCGAGGGCCCCGCTGCAGTAGTTGCAGCAGTGGCGGCAGCGGCGGCGACAGTGGCGGCGGCTGCGGCGGTGGCGACGACGGTGGGGGTTTTGGAGGTGGTTACGGAGGGCCTTCCGTTGCCCCTGGCCTTGGTGGGTGTACCGCAGGCCTTGCTCCCTGACCGGTGATCGGCCGGCTTGCCAGATGCCGCACATGCGGCGCAGTGCGGCGCGGCGGAGCAAGCCGCGGCCATGTGACCGGGCTGGCCGCAGCGGAAGCATAGGCCACTGCGGTCCACCTCCGAGGTGCACCGAACCGACACGTGGTTCCCCACATGGCAGCGGAAGCACCTCAGAGGTCTGGGTTCGAGCAGCTTAACCTGCGCCGAAACCCAGCCCACAAAGAGCCTTCGGCCCTCCAAAATGGCTTTCGCCGCCGTCACAGGGCAGCTTACCGTTACGGTTCGCATGCCCGACAGGTCCGGACGTAAGGTGCCTGCCTTGACCTGCTCAGCAGGGCACCCACCGGTCCTGGTGACGGCGGCCACCACCTCCTCCTCGGTCACCGAGTCGTCCAGACCCAGGATGCGCAGGTCTGCGCATTTGACGGGCCTGGACACTCGGGCCTCGTCCGCATTTAGGGACGCTCTAAGCTTTTCAGCTAGAGCGTCCGCGGACGAGCCACGGGTTTCGCCGGGGATCTCCAGCACTCGAGCCCCTGTCGCGGTGACTCTGAGGCGGAGGCCCCCGGTGATCCCGAGCTCCCCCAGATCCACCGTCGCCCTCGCCTTAGCGAGCACGTCGCGGTATCTCACGCCCCTTTTTTCCGCGTCCGGCTGTAGTGTAATCACTACAGCTGCGGTCTTCGGGGCGCTGAGCCTAGCCGCGACGCTTCGCTCCTTTTGTCGTCGCTTCCGCTCCAGCTTCCGGGCTTTTTTGGCCGCCTTCCGCTCCCTTGTCCTTTCTCCAGCCACCTGCCATCCGCTCTCGGCCGCGGAAGGCTTAGGGGGCGGGGGGGGCGGTGGTGGCGGCTGTCTCGCGGGTGGCGCTGGCACAGTCGCCACCTTGCCCTTCTTTTGCGCCGCCGCCTTGCCCTGCCTCAGGGCCGCCGCCTTCTTGGCCGGAGCCGGTTTCGCCGGAGCCGGCCCTTCGGGGGCCGACGCAACCCTGCCGGAGGGCCGGCCAGCCGGCCCCGGTGCGGAGGCCGCAGCAGCCGCATATGTGGCCGCCCTCGGTCCCGGGGGCGCCCTGTTTGCCGCCAGGGGGGGGCGCAGTACAATGCCCTCCAGGACGGAGAACCGCGCCTGGAAGGCAGCCAGCTCCTGCCGAACCAGGTTCAAGACCTGGTTCTCAACCGGCACGGGCTGGCTTAGTTGCTGCTGGCCCCCATTTTGGGGCGCGGACTCGCGCAGACCGGCCAAGTCTGCTCGGAGCTTGCGGTTCTCCTGTTGGAGAAGCTCTGTGGCGGCCGTCAGGCGAGCGACCTCCGCCCGCAGTTTGGCCACTTCGTCTGACGGGGGGCCTCTGGGGATATCTGGCCTCCGCTGACGCCACGATGGAGGCGATTGCTGCGGGCATGGCTTTATGCCTGGTGGAGGGCTTCTGTTTGTATGAGACAGCCCTCAGCGCCGCCTCCACTTCCTTCGCGAAACCGGCCTTACGCTCCGCATCGGAGCCGCCGTCTGCGCCAGCCTCGTCGCCAGAGGAGCCCGAACGGGCCACCCCGCGACCGGCCACCCCCGGGTGGCGCCCCTCCTCGGCAAGCCGCGCCGACCTCTCGGTGGCAGAGAGGCCTCGCCCCTTGCCACGGATCCCTCCACGCTTGCTAGTGGGGATCTTGCGAGCCGAGGCCAGCTCTTCCTCTGAAGACGACCCTCGGTCGCCCTCTGGCCAGGACCGCTTGCGGAAGAACTTTCCGTTCACCGCAGCAGCCCCGGGCCTCCCGCGCCGGGAGCTCTCTGAGCCTCCCGCGCTCATATCGCCGGATGCGGCGCCAGACTCCGACCCCGCATCCCTCTCCTTCCTTCCTTCGCCGTTACCGGCCGCGTTTCGGGTTATATTTTTTTCCATATAGTTCCCACGAGTATGGGGGAAATAAAAAGTCCATCTGGGCAGTGCCCCCCTGTACCCAGATAAGCCATAGCCAGGCTCGGCAGTGGTTCGCACTAGCAACTGATTTTCCAAAGGAACCCGTCAGCCATACATCTCCTCGCGGTGCGCCGCCGCTTGAGATTCGGGGTAACTTTTTATAGAGGTTTTCTACCTCGCGGTCCGGGCGGTTAAGCCAAGACCCTTGGTCCCAATCGAAGCCGCGAGACGTGATCCACGACACTTCGACGGTGAGATTACGATATCGACGGGGACAGCGAATGACTGCGTCCTTCACTGCCTGCTCGGAGGCAGGGTAAGTGCACACCGAGCCCGCCCTTGCTCCTCCGCTGTGCCCTCTGCTTTTCAGAGGGTCACGCGGAGCAACGCCCCCTTGGTCCATAAAGGACCCCTCCCATGTCAGAATATTAGCCATGGACAGTAACATTCCCCGGGGAATAAGAATCTCTTCCCATTCCTCGGGGAAGGATACTGCCCACGCCCAGGGTGCACCGGCCCGGCAGCTGCTATTCCCTCCCGACGTATCGAAAGGGACCGGCAGCCATCAGGCACACGAGGAGGAATTCTGACAACGCACCCCTCTTCCGACCCCCCTAAACAGGTTCAGGGGCGACAGATTCGGGGAGATCCGTCGCCCTCCATCACACTGGACCCGAGACGGCGGCGCGTAGTATTTCACGCGCGCCTCTCTTAGACGTAACGGCCCGAGTTTTACACTTCATTCCCCCTCCCGGGACGAGGCCCGCCGGTCAAGTGGGCCAGACCAGTCCAGGGCAGAGGAAGTCTCATTACATTCCTCTGCCCCCCCAACACAAGTGTGCGAGGGAACACCGGTGTAGTTTTAGTCAGTAGGTACCAGTCTGACAGACCCCTTCGCTCTCCCCAGGAGGTGGAGGACATCCATTGAGGATTTCCACGTCGAGAAAAAAAAGGCAAAGAACACTTCGACCCTAAATAATTACCAGGTTTTACCAACACTAAGCAGTACTTAATTAGATATAATAATATTATAATGAACTGTTTGAATTTCAAGTCTCGGCGTCAGCGCCGATGCAACTGACCTCAGGATCAGCATTGAAAATCCAATGGAGCTTTTTGGCCTAGTGTTAGTTTTGAACGGGCATTTGTCGTCTTCAGTAAGCCTTACCTTTCACGAAATCCTGTGAGTCGACGATCCCGTCAGTGGTGCGACAATTGGCGCCGTTCCCTCGGCACTCCCGACACTTGTCCTCCTGCGCGGTGGAATTCAGCATCATGTCGCAACCGACAGGCTGGTAGAAATAAGGATTAAATGCTTTCGTTTGAATTAAGATCAAAGGACCAATAAAAAAAGGAAGTAGAAAATTGTAGACCCTCGGTTCTTTTAAAAGTCGCTGCACAAAACGACGGTTGTGATGCAGGGCTTGGCTCAAATATCGTAACATTCTTGGACAAAGAATTACTTAAGGATTTTTCCATTACGTAAACACAGGTTAAGTACTTTTACGACTTACGGCATTTCATGCAAACTTTCAAGTCCTTTTTTTTCGAAATGACTGAACCGATTTTAATTAAACTTCAGACGCATAAGCAGGATACATAATTCTAAAAAGTTATTAGAGAACATTTTCGAAATGTCTTTTAAAAAAAAAGATAACTGGAAATTTCTGTTTCTGTGGAAAATTTAAAATCGGTCTAATTAGACCAAACAGAAAATCGGCTTAATTAGATTTCGGTCCAATTAGGTTTTAATTAGGTTTAAAATATATGTCATTTAAATGACATACATTTTTTATTTTTGTTATATCTTCTTTAACAAAAATAAAAAAACGCTCATATTGTTCAGCAGTCTTGGACAAAAGTTATAAAGGTTTAAAGAAGTTGTTTTTTTCACCACGACTAAAGTATATTTATCTATATTATGTATATATATCTATCCCAGGCATTTAATAAACACCGCATATTGATTAAAAAACACTGGGAGATAATTATTTTTCAAACTGAGACAATCTATTCGTCTGTAACAATAAGATTACCGACGAAAAAGTAGGTATATTTATTAATCTTTGCTTTGAAATGTCTGGCACAAAACTAAACATATTCAAATTATAACATTATACATTTATGTCAATCAAATTGACATTGACTATGAAATAAGGTTACCAGCTCCTAACAAAGTTAGACTGACAGTATACTCAACTAAGCACTTTGGGAACTAAACTAATAACTAATAATTCGATTTATGGATAAGAAAACATAAAAATAATAATGATGTGACATTTTAAGTTACGGTAAGTTACGAATATTTTAGATTTTAGAACCAGTATGAGTATTACTGGACACTTTGGGGCACATTTTGTCCACCTTCATCATCATCATCATCGTCATTATATGAGCCCGTGTCCCAGAATGTACATATATTAACATAAATCTTCTATAACAAAAATAAAAAGGTGCTTATTGCTCAGCAGTCATGGACAAAAGTTATGAAGGATTAAAGAAGTCATTTTAAGTTACGGTAAGTTACAAATATTTTGTATTTTAGGCCCGGTATGAGTTTATTTTTCCCTGTTCTGTTCTTTGTTAATATTGGATGGCAACATTGAGGGTACTTTCGAGTTTTCTAGTAAAAATCCTTTTTATTATGAGTTCTTTTCAAAATCTTCTATAGTACGTTAATCATTTTCCAAAATTGTTAACTTTTTTTATTATAATTATTTGTAATACTCTTATTTTTGTACAGTTTTGGGGCACAGTTTGTTCATCTTCTTTTATCAAGATTCAATCAGCCGTTTTGTCGTGATTGAGTAACAAACATCCACCCAAACTTTCGCATTTATGATAAGATAACCTTCTTAGCATATTGAAGACACAACGTTAAAAACATGTTTGATCCAAAATTTTGCAACGAATCTCAAAAGTCATGAAGTGCATAGGTGACGGAAAAATGAATTAGAGAAAGTAGCCCGATTTAACAGTTAAATTACCTGGCAACTGCCATTGACGCAGACATCGAAGGACTCGTCGTTACACCTGGTGCCGTCCGTAACTTTCAGCTTGTGTTGGAAGTAGAGCCGCTCTCCTTTGGGAGTGCAGTTCAGCTCGCAAGGATTCGGCGCCTTCGTGTATGGCACCCAGCTAAAGGTCACAAAAATGTTACGTTTCTGAACAAAGTCAACGAAGTGAGGTTCATGTGTTCGTACTGATGATACGAATATCAGTGACGTTGCTACAGAATCCATAAAATTATAATACACTGAGGTAATTAAAAATAATATTGGTGTAAGTAATCTTGAAACTGATTGTACTATTCGGCCTTTTATTTAGAAAACGGGGCTTATTCGTCGATGATATTGTCACTGGTCTTGGTAAACATGCCCTACAGGAAAATCTGTGAAAACTTCGTCTTGCTATAGACCGAGAGCTTTAATGAGTCCTCCGCCTTGCCCCATCAAAGGCACATTAAGCGTCCACAAAGTTCGAACAATACCCCACAGGTTATTTGCTTTAAAATAACCATAATCCACGTAGGTATTACGATACTAATTGAACCAAAGTACGTGATCAACCTTCAGAATATCCCAAATAAATTTAAACTTTCGCGAGGACTCATTAAAGCGGTCGGTTTATAGCAGGGAGTGGCGTTCTTTAGTTTCTCAAAGGATCTTTACCCCACGGGGAAAAGGCCGAGCTTATGGATGTATGTAACTTACTTGTATTTGACACCCTTGAAGGGTTTGTCGTTGAACTCGGCGCACTGCTCAGCTCTGAATTCGCCGGAGCCGTCAGGACAGTCCTGCGTCTGACACAAAAAGTACTTCGTGTTGCCTCCCCTGCACTGAGACTGGTCTTCTGGCCTGCACACGTAAACGTACAAAATTATAAAGTGTTTCAAGTTGACTGATGTATTATGACCAGACTGTGGTCACTCACTCCACCGGTGGGCATGTATCTCCATCACACACGATTTAACACGATCCTTGACTATTTACTCCCATCCTGTTGCTGCCAGTCGTTGGCCTAACCTAAAGGCGTTACACATTTCGAGTCTCCAATCAAGAATATAGGTACGTCTACTCTAACGATCATCGGCTAAGGTATAGCCGGCACATTGAAAATCTTACTCGCAGTTAATACTTATTCTATGCACTGTCTAGTTATCTATAAACTTTAAGCCAGCTGTGACATTAAGTCAGCCCCACATTATCTATACTATTATAAAGCAGAAGAGTCTGTTTGTTAGCGCGTTCAGCGCTAATCTCAGGAACTACTGTTACAAGTGTTTACAAGTATTTTAATATTAATATTGATCGGCAAACAAATTATTATGATTTTTCTTTGCAGAATATCTTTTCGTTTGTGTTCTGTGCATGGATATTTCGAAATGTTTATTCGCGCAAAAGTTTATTCTGAGAGATGACCTTTCATGCAAGTGAATTCACGCAAGCGTCTCTCGTGGAAATGTCTTTCGCAAAAGTGTCACCCACTGCAAACATATCCTCTTTTGACTGGCCACGCCTCCTCCACAGGTTCTAGAGCAGGGGGACACCTCTCCCCACTCCCCCCACGGGCCTGAGCCCTCTCCTCCTGGGATGACGTAGGACGCCGGTAGGTACAGTTCACCTTGCCGCCTGTGTCTGGCGTGGTGCTGAGGTATCTGCTGTGAACAATACGCGACAGGTGAGCAGACAGTGACCGAAACTGTTCAATTTTGAAAATAATATTATAATCATACGCTAGCTATGCTATGGAACAAAAATGTGTGAAGCATTTTTATCAGTACTTACTGATAAAAATGTTTTACACATTTTTGTTCCATTTACTGATGTTCTAGCTTGGGCAGACGACCGTGGTGTGGCAGAGAATGAAGCTGAAGCATGGTGCATAGAATGCGTTTGCGCTAGAGCACGCGACTTATCTGGCAAGAATCGATGCTTGAAATTATGAGCACACGAAGAGACCCTGTAACAGGGCTACCAAGTCTTAGAAGATTTAGAATTGTGAACTAACACTTGCCTTGCTTAATACCAAGCGGGCAGTACACCGCTTCGATTTTTCTGTTGAATAGAACTTCTGTCGACCCTCTCTATCCATCATTGAAATCCGACAGGTCCCTAACAACTATGCTGATGAAAGAAGAACTAATCTTGATTCTTATCCTTGTATGATATTTTCACATCAAAATTTCAGAATGACCATAATTTTAGTGTATGTAACTATTACTAAGTTACTATATTCGCATTATGATTAATTCACATTCACAGTCAGAACAGGGTTCAATGCCATGTAATCTAAGATAAAGCCAGCGGACTCGACGGTAGTTAGGCAAAATAGTTAGAATCTTCGTCCAGTCTTCGATCTCGACACGTGTATTTCGCCTCTCAATAGAGACATGTTGTACGGGTAAGGTTTATATTCAATCAGTTTATCATTTAGGCATTTAAATATTAGTGTATTGCAAGTACAAACACTCAAAACTGATAACTGATCGCCTCGCGGCGAATGAGCCCTTTGTTGTTAGCCCAAACGGTGTTAAAATTTTATATTTTATTCATTAGCCATTTATTTTATGTCAGCATAAAATTGAGACAATTGATATTGTACGGGTTTGCTCATACAAATGGAAAAGTGCCAAAAACCTTGATCTACAATATATAAATTCTTTAAATACAATGCCGCCCTCCCGACCGATATATGCGCATGCAGAAGGTACGATAGGTACTCGTAATTATATTCTCTCTCTCGTAATTTACTGCAGCACGCAAACGAAAAGAGTCTGGAGTCTAGTCCAGACTTTTTTCGTCCCTCTATGAGGCATCATTAGGAGAAACCTTGTAAAAGTAGAGTACAATTTACAAAAAAAAAAATTACAAAAACGTCACAAAATGTTTGAAACAGGTCTAGGAAGAGATTGTCCATCCTCTGTACCTATGCATTGTGAAAACCTTAGAAGACTAGCCGACATGATGGTGTTTAAGAATTTGATACTTACGGCATGTTGCTGGACCTTCCACGTGCTCTTGGGCGGTAAGTTGCCATGGAACAGCCAGCGCAGTGTAGCTGAACCACCTTCAGATGCTGCCACCTCCGGCTCAAACGCCTGAGGTGCTACTGGAAATTCCACATTATCTTTTTGTAGTCAGAGTTGGAATTTCGTGTACGAATAATGTAATTTATGTAAAGATGGATGGGGTTCAGCATGATGAGAGTGATAACTACCAACAACAAAATTGTATAAGATCTCGTCTAAATATTTTTTAGCAATCTACGAATAGGTTGCCTGATGAAATGAAGTCAAGACTATTTAAAGTGCGAGTCTTCACCGCTTTTTTAACAACCTAATACCACCACGTAATATTTTTTTATAAAAATGATCTGTATTCTAAATATATTTCAATAAGAAAACAGATAAGTGTACATACCTACATCAACTGAACTATTTACGCCTGATAACCCTGTTGTAGAGACAAAAGATACATATTTTATTAAACCTTAGCTTATGTTATTGTCTTATTTTATATTATATTAGATTATAGAGTTATGTATGTAGAAACCCGTTTCTTATTTGTTGACTTCGTTTGAAAAAAAACGTTTTACACTTACTAAAAAAAAGCATGTTTTTTTAAATAACACATCACAACCCATTCCATCACCCAGTTGAAGATGGACCTGAGATCCAGAGCAGATTGGAGAAATGGCAATATAAGCTGGAGAATGTTGGCTCGAAACTCAGCAGAAGTAAAACTGAATACATGTTCGGCGATTTCGGCGGTCTCTCCAGTTTTGGAGCCATAGCGGCAGATGGCGCGCTCCTCCCAGTCTGCTCCGACTTGCGGTATCTCGGTTCACTCGTGCAATGCGTTGACGAAATAGATCGGAGTGTTAAGCACAGCAGAATGATCACTGGATGTATGAAATGGCGGCAGGTCACGGGAACAATTTGCGTACCCCGCATTCCCCTTAAACTTAAGGGGAAGATTTATAATGAATGAAAGGCAATTGCATGTGACTGAGATGAGAATACTAAGTGCTCATTTACGGAGACGCGGTGCGTCGGGTGGCGCGTTTTTTCCGTTTAATGTAAGGCAGCACTTGCAGCGACCCGCATTATCGCATGCCCAAATTTAAACATTTATGGCAATGTATGATATTGTTTACAAAGACGCGGCGCGTGGTGCGGTGCGTTAGGAACAGCGGTGCCCGCCGTTGCAGGAGGAGGGTAAGAATACATGAGGCGTACCCTGCACGATAGGCTTGTCGATTTTATTTAAAAATTGATCTCCGATTCGATTCAAATGAAACATATAATCATACTATTAAGTTCTATTTGATGTGGCAATCGCCGCGTGAACCGCCGCCGTAGTGAACGCCTCGTGCGACGCGGTGGTGTCATCTGCGAGCTAAAGCTGCATTTCAAGCAAACGCGCGTAAAATCTCTTCTCCGTAAACGCTCTCATACATCGCCATGTTTGAGTTCAGAGATTTTTTTTTTTAAGGTAGAATTGACTTCATTTTATCAGGAAAGCAATTCGCAATATGTTTATTCTTGTAAAAGTATTTTTTATCCGGTAAGTAGATGGGTGAAGATCGATGTTAAGCGGGATCTCAGAATAAAATATATTCTTCTAATACTGAACATAAATCATTTAAAACTGATGAGCATGAGATGAGTCGCATATATAGTCCTAGCTGTTATCAAATGAAACATGTTGTTTACCTTCGTTCGCGCGTGCGCACGCAATCAGCGCGGCGAGCAAGAGGAGCCAGACGCGCGACATATTGTAGACCGAGAATAAGGAGCCAATGATGCAGAGTAACACGAAGTGGCACCAGCTACGCGAGTATACGACCGTCGCGAGTGGTGTACAGAGTCTTACTGTCCTAGTCTATAAATTCGCATTTCGAAGTGCTTATCATACACATTTGTGGGAGTGAATTTAGGATGATAAAATGGTGTCTAAGCACCACTCACGTATATCATTTAACACAGTTACAAGTTTTCACTGTCGGTTTTGTGAAAGATACGTTCCAAGAAAAGGGCCTCTAAAGCTTCCATTTTAGGTGAATTATAGGTGACGACTCTTCCGCAACATAGGTAAGTCATGCTCGGATGAAACATCGCCCTTTTTAAATTGTTAGGTGACAAATCGTCCGCATTGTCGTTATCGGATGTGTCGACGTAGGTACATAATACTAATAGTGGTATTTTCCTCGTCCGACCCACCTGTTAACCTTAGATAATTTTCTCTGGGGATATGTAAAGTTGTATGTCTACGTCGTCGTTGATCAGTAACAATCGAGCACTTGAACAGCCAACATTCAACGCATTTGCCGAAATACAGCTTGATTTACTGCGAAGAATGTGTGCATGGACCTCCAGATTACGCCATGTCAGCCAGCCACGGTTGCCACAATTCCGAAATCATATCATAAGTGGCATATTTTTTTTTTTATAATTACCTGTCAAACTAAACCAATTTCATAGATATTAAAACCATTTTCCTGTATTTTATTTCAGCGTAAGGTTCTCGGCCTCTAAAAACACACCGAAATACCGACAAAGCTGATTCTATATACTAGGTACTTTTAATTTTAATTTTAAATATTGTATTTCCTTATTAATAAGGCCTATTTCTTATAAAATAACAAGTTCAGAACAAGTATATAATGAGTTATAGTGTAGATGTGTTGAATTAACGTAAATTAAGTGTAAAAAAATCATTTGTGAAACTGACAGTTACCGGTCTAAGAAATCTTGCATTGTCATCTTAATATCAGGTACAATACAACTTATTTTACTTGGTAGTACATTGTTTACGTTCTAATAATTTGCGTTATATTAACTGCATTACTTTTATTACGGCTACCCTTTGATGCCGATGACCTTTGAAACGTAAACATAACCCTGTTTGGTTCGGTGACGGAACTTGTTTTCTTTTTTTCCCTTAACTTAACTTCATTTTCTTTTCAATTATTCTTTTCCGACACAATTCTACCACACCTATTATTTACCTATCTTGTCTCTCTCTCTCCTGAATCATGATTATGACACGCAGTGCCCGCGCTCGCCTCGAAGAGTCCAAACTTAATCAGGCTTTGAGCGAACTAAAGGCGTGTAAAGAGTCCTGTAACCAGCTAAACAGGGAAATGGATGACAATGAAAGGGTGCTCTTTGAAGCCCATGAAAGGAATAATAAGTTAAAAAATGAAATGGCTCAGCTATACACTCAACTCACTGATGCCACAGAAGACCGGGATAGGCTCCAAGTCATTGTGGATGGGTTCAGCCAGTGTAGCGCTGAGTATGAACAAGCCCTGAGTCACAAGCATCATTTACAGCAACAGTTACATGAGGCTAGAAGTCAAATATCAGCACTTGAGACAATGAATCATAACATCACAGCCTCATTGAACCAAAGTCTGTTCAGTGAACTGGTGCCTGTTGCTCCGTCAATGATTTCTCATAATTACCAACCTTACACTATAGATTTGACAGGTGAAGTCGAATTAAAGTCAAATAAATCAGTGCAAGTAATCACTAGTAAGAATAAACTAAAAAAATATATTAAAATAAACAAATACATAGTTAAAACTAAGAAAATGGTAAAAAAGCAAAAATTTTTTATTAAAAATGTAAAATTAAATAGGGAAAGGTTTAACCTTTTAAAACAATTAGATATGTATTCTTTAAACTTAGATAAAAGTAATAGAAAGTACCAAATAGACACAGAGAACTTGCAATCTGAAATTGATCACCTACAAGAGAAACTTACTTCTCTTAATATTAAATATACCGCCTCTGAACACCAAATGAGAGAATACGTATTGGCTATGAATGAGCTGGTTAGTACACAAACTAACAACTGTGAGCATTGCCAACCACCATCTGTTGAACCCACACCGGCCCATTCATTGTCTGTATGTGATACGATCATTCCGCAGTCCTGTGCTAGTTCACCATTAAAAATTTCTAATATTTTAACTAAACAGATTGTCAATGAAGAAGTTGTTATTTTTTCTGATGAAATTGGAAAGGATTTAGGCCATTTGTTGACAAATAAATATCCAGGACATTCAATTATGAACTTTTGTATGCCTGGTTGTTCCTTATATGACATTATGACAAAAATTATTAATTACAATTTCAACCAGGATTGCACACTTCTGATACTTGTTGGTAATAGGGGTAATGTGAACAAAGGAGAATTGCTCCAATATTATAGATCATTAAATAGCCTTAGTTTAAGAAAAATTGTAATGTTCACATTCCCATACAGCCAAAGTTTGCCACAGGAAGAAAATCTCTTAAGATTTGAAATGAATATAACATTACATAATTTGACATTTAATAATAATTTATTTCATTTGATTGAGACTAACAATTATGTTGGTAATAATTTTTATTTGACAAAAGATAGATTCCTAATAGATAGGTACTATCTTTCTAAGTATTGTAAACGACAGATAGCTGCGTCGTTGTCTTATTATTTTTATATTACAGCCAAGAATTTGGCTAAACAGATTGCTTCTATTGAGCAATGCCATGACATGTTAAATAATTCAGTGAATTATTTGGTAGATAATATTGACATTGTAAATCCTTTAAATTAGAGTATAGGACAACAGAGGTAAACTCTGGCAATAATATACAGATTTACAAAACTAAGTCTAATAAAAAGAGTTTAAAAATAAATAGTATCAACCTGGTGCATCAGAATATTCAAGGACTTAAGAACAAGACTTAGAAGTAGAATTATTTTTGAATTTTAATAATATTGATATCCTTTGTATTACAGAACATTGGCTTCAAAGCCACCAGTTTATGTTCAGTTTTAGTAATCACCAGGTTGGTAGTTCATTCAACAGAGTAAATGCTATACATGGTGGCTCACTAATTTTAATAAAAAACCAGATTAAATTTAAAGACCGAAAGGACATTGTGAGCCTCTCTGTTGAACGCATCATTGAAATAGCCTGTATAGAATTGGAGCAGTTTATTATATTAAGTGTGTACAGGCCACCCTCGGGATTGTATGACTACTTTGAGAAGGTAATGGATGGAGTTTTACATAAGATTTGTAACACAAACAAGTCAATTATCACTTGTGGTGATTTTAATGTAAATTTATTAGAAAACTCTGGTTCATGTAGTAAAATTATAAGTCTGTTTCAGTCCTACAATCTCGTTAACCTATTTTCGGAGCCAACAAGAATAACGCCTACTAGTGCCACATGTCTAGACAATATTTATACTGATGTTATTCCAAATCATAAAGAAATCATAAATGTTTTAGACTCTGATCATTGCGGACAAATGATTACCATCGAAATCCAAAACATCAAAGTGGCAAAAAATGATATCACTGTTAACCCTAAAACTGCAAGACGCTTGGAATCATTTAAAAGTAAACTCGTGAATAACTTGCCAATTTTGTCTAGTGACAATTCTCATCGTCTATATGATGATTTTTTTAATATTTATTGTAAGCTATTTAATTCCATCTTTATTCCCAAGACTATCTCAGTAAATTGTAACGCATCTTTCAGTGACTGGGCTACCATTGGTATTCACAAAAGTAGAACACGGCTTTATGAACTGTACAACGAAAGAATGCTTGTAAATACAGCGGAATTTAATTTATATGTGAGAAATTACTCAAAACTATTTAAAAAAGTGTGTTGCATGGCTAAGTCACAGTATTTGAGCTCGAAAATTAAGAATAGCAATAATGTAATTAAAACAACGTGGAATATTATTAATAATGAAACGGGAAGGTCTAGTAACCGAACCAGTGACTATAGCTTATCCATTAATGATATAGTAATCAAATCAGATTCAGACGTCGCCGCGGCTTTCGAGAGTTTCTTTTCTGATATTCCCGTTTCAACTACGAAATCCCTAAACTCATCACCTACTGTTGCCGAATCTTTGCTTAAGGAAAATGTTAACGTTTGCGACGCGGAATTTCATTTTGAACATATCACATGTAGAGATTTAATCAAAAGTTTTCACTCCTTAAATGTCAAGAAGACTGCGGCTACTAATTCTGTAGAAGTTGCCAAGTCTATTATAGACATTGTAGCACCTACCTTAGTTCTTATCTTTAATAATTGTATTGATTGTGGGGAGTTTCCTGATCTTATGAAGAATAGTAAAATAATTCCTTTATTCAAAACGGGTAGTACATCAGACCCCACAAATTATAGACCTATTTCAGTACTACCTACTTTTAGTAAAATTTTTGAGAAATTAATTCTAGATCAATTGCAAAGATTTTTTAATAAACATAAATTATTACATAGCAAACAGTTCGGTTTTACGAGGGGTCGTTCAACTACTGATGCCGGTGTTGAACTTTTAGGACATATTTATAGTGCATGGGAAGATAAATGCGATGCTTTGGGCATTTTCTGCGATTTGTCTAAGGCATTTGATTGCGTTCTTCATGAAACTTTAATCAGGAAACTCCGCCACTACGGAATCCGGAACAGCGCTCTGGATCTTCTTACCTCATACCTGAGTAATAGGATCCAGAGAGTTGACATCAACGGAAAAATATCTCCCGGATCTATAGTAACAATGGGAGTCCCACAGGGCTCGATTCTTGGTCCTTTCTTGTTTCTTATTTATATTAATGACTTACCTTACCTCATAAAGGATAACCACGATATAGTGTTGTTTGCAGATGACACTTCGCTTTTGTTTAAACTTAAACGTCAGCAGCTAGTTACTGACGATGTAAATAGCGCGATTTCCAAAGTAGTGCATTGGTTTAACGCTAATAACTTACTTCTAAATGAAAAATAAACCAAATGCATTAAGTTTGCACTACCTCACGTTAGGCAGGTGAAAACTAGTGTGTTGGTGAAGGGCGAAGAGTTGAACCCTGAAGATAGCACGGTGTTCTTGGGCTTAACTTTAGACGCTAAGCTTCAGTGGGGCCCACATATAGATAAATTGTCTAAGAAACTGAGCTCCGCAGCATACGCAGTTAGAAAAATTCGTAATTTAACCGATGTAGAGACAGCTCGATTAGTTTACTTCAGCTATTTTCATAGCGTAATGTCGTACGGCATTCTGTTATGGGGGAATGCCGCCGATATTCAGACCATCTTTGTTTTGCAGAAAAGGGCCGTTCGATCAATTTATAAGTTGAGTCCGAGACACTCTCTCAGAGAAGAGTTTAAGGAGATTAATGTAATGACTGTTCCTTCTCAATACATATATGAAAACCTTTTGTATGCTCACAAAAATATAAAGCGGTTTAAAAAATATTCTGATATTCACAATATAAATACAAGGAATAAACATCAATTTATTGTACCCACAACAAGGCTCAAGAAAATAGGTGGATCATTTAGATGCCAATGTATACGCTTTTATAATAAGCTTCCAGGCCACATACATGAACTAAGCCTTAATAAATTCAAAATTTTTATAAAACGTAAACTTTGCCAGAAAGCCTTCTATTCTGTTAAGGATTATATCGAGGACAAAAAGGCTTGGAATTGAACTGCTCCAATTGAAATCGATATTAAACTGAATTGTACCCATTTTATTTTATTTTTATTACTGTTTGACATTTTTTATTTTTATTAATTATTGTTCGATTTAATTGACATTATTTACTTTTTCAAGTACCTGTGGTATTATTATTATTTCCTTTATTTATCTTCTTACACATTAGTTACATTTTTAAATATTTCATAACAAAAACCATATAAAAACATTTAAAAATATAAAAAATAGTGGTCCGCCGGTAGCGGGAGCAGGGTCCAAGCTACCGGTGGTTAGGGCTCCAGAGACAGGAACCTCCTCACAATACGAGCCGTATCGAGGAGTACTGCCTTCTGAATCAGGCCCTTGATCCAACCGCCTAAGGAGAGCCTCGAAAGATGGTCGTCGAGGCTCTTGGCTATAAGGCCATTGGCCGTCACGACGATCGGCACAATGATAGCCGAGTTCACATTCCACATGTCGACAACCTCGTGTGCCAAGTCGAGATATTTTATTTGTTTCTCTTTCTCAGCTTTCACGAGGTTCTCGTCATGCGGGATGGTAACATCGACTATCATTACGCGGCGCGCTGATCGGTCTATCACTACTATGTCAGGCTTATTGGCGACAATAGTCCTGTCAGTAATGATAGACTGATCCCAGTACAGCGTGACATGGTCTTTCTCGAGAACTGGGTCGGGCACATACTTGTAGTACGGAACCTCAGATTCCACAAGTTTATATTTCAAGGCAAGTTGCTGGTGAATAATCCTGGCTACTTGGTTGTGCCTGTGCAAGTACTCGCCGTTAGCCAGACGAGAACAACCAGAAATAATATGTCTGATAGACTCACCCGGACGGTGGCATGCCCGACACACGTCAACCGTCCCGTCCTTCATAATATATTTCCGGTAGTTGTTCGTCAACATAACCTCGTCCATAATCGCACAGACAAAACCTTCAGTTTCTCCAAAGAGATCGCCGAAACGTAACCAGGACACGGACGCTAGAAAATCTACATCGGGCCCATGAAGAGCTCGGTAGAAGCGCCCGTGAAGCTCCTTGCCTTGCCATACTTCCTTGCGGTCATCGGTAGTAAGTACTTCAGGTTTGCGCCAGTTCTCTTTAGCCATGGACAGCGGGGTGAGTCCCTTGTCCACTGCGACCACATCTCGGTGCATACCCACCTCGACTTTTAAAAAATATTCTCTGAGACTGCACATCTCGCGGTTGTGAAGGGACTTCGCGTTTAAAAACCCTCGACCCCCGCACTTCCGCGGTATGTACAGCCTCATCACCGATGATCGTGGGTGATGCATCCGGTTTGCGGTAAGCAGTGTACGAACTCTCCTATCCAGGGCATCGAGTTCGGTCTGAGTCCATTTGAGTACGCCGAAAGAGTACATTAAAACCGGCATGACCCAACCGTTGAAGGCGCGCACCTTGTTTCCGCCTGAAAGAAGGCTATGTAATACCTTGTTCAGGCGTCCAAAGAAGCGCTCCTTCAACGATTGCTTCATGTCAGTTACGTTAATGCCTAACGCTTCCGACATACCCAAATACTTATAGCTTTCGGTTGAGGAAAGGGTTCTCAGGTGTATGGAATCCGAGAGCTGAATTCCCTCGGATTCCATAATCTCCCCTTGCTTTACATACATGACTGCACATTTGTCCACACCAAATTCCATCCTGATGGCGCTACTGAAAGTTTCAGTTACTTTCAGTAGCTCCATCAGTCGCAATTCGTTGGGGGCAAAGAGTTTCAGATCATCCATGTAAAGAAGGTGAGATATGACCTGACCACCTCTCCTCAACCGGTAGCCTAGACCTGAATCCTCCAGCAATGTGCTCAGAGGATTCAGGGCTAGACAGAACCAAAGTGGGCTCAGACTGTCGCCCTGGAATATTCCCCGTTTAATCCATACAGGTTCATCGTTCCCCTGGATCTGTCGACATCCTGGATATCGAAGGACCGTCCTCCATTGCCCCATACACGACTCAAGGAAGGCGCGTAGAGTTGCATCTATCTTGTACAACTCCAGCACCCTCATGAGCCATGTATGTGGCACCGAGTCGTAGGCCTTCTTATAGTCTATCCAGCATGTAGACAGATCCTTGCGGGATCGACGAACCTGTTGGCTAATGGCCATGTCGATGAGGAGTAGCTCCTTAGTGCCGCGAGACCCATTCCTACATCCATTTTGAGAGGCAGACATAATGGAGTTTTTGTCAATGTGTGTATTAATTTTAGCTCTCAAAATGGATGTAAGAAGTTTATAGACCGTAGACAAACACGTGATCGGTCTATAATTTTTGGGTTCCGCGGGACTACCTGACTTATGGAGCAGGTGGGTAACGCCTGTTGTTAAAAACTGTGGTAAGGACCCAGACTCTAAGGATGACTGGAATTGGGATGCCAGGCAAGTGTGTGAACTACTAAGCCATTTGAGCCAGAAGTTGTGCAGTCCGTCCGGTCCCGGTGACTTCCAGTTCGGTAACGGACGAACTGCTCTGGCTATATCTAAAGGTGTAATCAAAATTGGTTCCATTTCTGGGATAGGTTCACACACTCGTTCGACATCACACATCCAGTCAGCCTCAGTATGACAGACGGGCACCGACCAGATGCTGCGCCAGAAAGAACTCGTAGCAGCATCATCCGGGCGGCACACGTCTGTCATATTTAGCTCGGGTCGCTCCCAAGCTCTGTATACCCACCTCTCATCGCTCTGGAACATGCGATTCTGTGAGTACCGATCAACCCGCCGCTTATACCTCCGAATACGGTTCGCCCATGCATAAACTTTCTGCTTCAGGAAGTCGATGCGCTCTGTGGCACGGGACATGTATTCTTGAGGACTGATTCCAGTCCCCGAGAATGCCCGCCTCACAAAGCGCATCACACGTGGTCGTGTATTGCCCTCCCTGAAGCAGTGTAGTTTGCCGATGAGTACCCTGGCCCCGTCGATGCGGCGCTCGATCCTGCGCTGCCAGGCTGGTACAGCTGGTTTTGGTCGAGTAGCTACGTCACAATTTGGGAACTTGACGTTAGCTAAACGACATGCCGCAACAGCCCCACAGTACAGGATCGAGTGTGTATCAACGAGGTTCTCGCTATTCTCGAATATATTCTCGAGTTGCGAGTCCAAGGCACACACCAGCGCCCTATTTTTATTATGCATGGGTAACCGTGGTAATCGGGGCCTAAGTTCGGTAGGAGTGGATCGATATTCACGAAGCGCATCTTCCAGAGCGCTCCTCAATCGGTCGTTGCACTGGCTACTTACCACAGCAACCCTATCATCTTCCTCTACAACAGCTGGGTTGAACCGCGGCGGGGTTGCGTCAATAACTGACGCTTGCACCGCGGTTTGTGCCGGAGTTAAAACGATACGGTTGCTCAGTACCTCTGAGCGCAGCCTATCAAGTACGGCGTCGTCCAACATGTGATTGCGTTGGATGACCCGCACCTGATCCGACAGTCGTTGGGCCGAAACGTTGACGGTTGGTTCAAGTACCTGGAACAGAGACAGCATCCCAACACGGTACGCAGTGAGGTTAGTTCCCCCCTCTGTAGACCCGTAGTATGCGCGCATGACGTTCTCGTTAATGGAATGAGTCCATCTCATGCGCTGCACACAACCACCGGCAGCGGGGACCCGGCTCGGGGCCGGATGGCCCCTAAGTCCCAAGCTTCTCGGTGGCCGGCCTCTCCCCTGCCGACGTACAGGTGTTGGCGACGTCGGCGGAGAGAAATACTCGTCGCTCGAGCTCGACGCAACTGCCACTGCCGGTGTCACAGCACTCACGATGTGGCTGGATTCCGGCGGCGGCGAGGCGGAGCTAAGCGACGGGTCCGGAGGTGGTAGGCGTGCGCGTCTGGCTGCTGCTCTGGTCAACATTTTAAGTCTTCATGATTTATTTTCAAAATTTTCTTGTGACATGGCTGTCAAATTATGTCAGATGAATTGGGTATTTTTTTTATAAGTATTCTTAGCGGTTATATATCTCATTTTGGAGTATATTCTAATATTTTAGTGATAAAACTGCTATTTTAAAAGTGTGATATGGTTTAAAATTTGCGGTATATTGTTTTACTGTATAAATTTAAGAAAATTTGATAAATTGGTTACGAAGACGTTTATTTGACGTTAGTGTTGCCAGATTATTATTATATTATTTTTATTTTATTATTATTATTCCTTTATTTATCTTCTTACACATTAGTTACATTTTTAAATATTTCTTAACAAAAACCATATAAAAACATTTAAAAATATAAAAAATAGTGGTCCGCCGGTAGCGGGAGCAGGGTCCAAGCTACCGGTGGTTAGGGCTCCAGAGACAGGAACCTCCTCACAATACGAGCCGTATCGAGGAGTACTGCCTTCTGAATCAGGCCCTTGATCCAACCGCCTAAGGAGAGCCTCGAAAGATGGTCGTCGAGGCTCTTGGCTATAAGGCCATTGGCCGTCACGACGATCGGCACAATGATAGCCGAGTTCACATTCCACATGTCGACAACCTCGTGTGCCAAGTCGAGATATTTTATTTGTTTCTCTTTCTCAGCTTTCACGAGGTTCTCGTCATGCGGGATGGTAACATCGACTATCATTACGCGGCGCGCTGATCGGTCTATCACTACTATGTCAGGCTTATTGGCGACAATAGTCCTGTCAGTAATGATAGACTGATCCCAGTACAGCGTGACATGGTCTTTCTCGAGAACTGGGTCGGGCACATACTTGTAGTACGGAACCTCAGATTCCACAAGTTTATATTTCAAGGCAAGTTGCTGGTGAATAATCCTGGCTACTTGGTTGTGCCTGTGCAAGTACTCGCCGTTAGCCAGACGAGAACAACCAGAAATAATATGTCTGATAGACTCACCCGGACGGTGGCATGCCCGACACACGTCAACCGTCCCGTCCTTCATAATATATTTCCGGTAGTTGTTCGTCAACATAACCTCGTCCATAATCGCACAGACAAAACCTTCAGTTTCTCCAAAGAGATCGCCGAAACGTAACCAGGACACGGACGCTAGAAAATCTACATCGGGCCCATGAAGAGCTCGGTAGAAGCGCCCGTGAAGCTCCTTGCCTTGCCATACTTCCTTGCGGTCATCGGTAGTAAGTACTTCAGGTTTGCGCCAGTTCTCTTTAGCCATGGACAGCGGGGTGAGTCCCTTGTCCACTGCGACCACATCTCGGTGCATACCCACCTCGACTTTTAAAAAATATTCTCTGAGACTGCACATCTCGCGGTTGTGAAGGGACTTCGCGTTTAAAAACCCTCGACCCCCGCACTTCCGCGGTATGTACAGCCTCATCACCGATGATCGTGGGTGATGCATCCGGTTTGCGGTAAGCAGTGTACGAACTCTCCTATCCAGGGCATCGAGTTCGGTCTGAGTCCATTTGAGTACGCCGAAAGAGTACATTAAAACCGGCATGACCCAACCGTTGAAGGCGCGCACCTTGTTTCCGCCTGAAAGAAGGCTATGTAATACCTTGTTCAGGCGTCCAAAGAAGCGCTCCTTCAACGATTGCTTCATGTCAGTTACGTTAATGCCTAACGCTTCCGACATACCCAAATACTTATAGCTTTCGGTTGAGGAAAGGGTTCTCAGGTGTATGGAATCCGAGAGCTGAATTCCCTCGGATTCCATAATCTCCCCTTGCTTTACATACATGACTGCACATTTGTCCACACCAAATTCCATCCTGATGGCGCTACTGAAAGTTTCAGTTACTTTCAGTAGCTCCATCAGTCGCAATTCGTTGGGGGCAAAGAGTTTCAGATCATCCATGTAAAGAAGGTGAGATATGACCTGACCACCTCTCCTCAACCGGTAGCCTAGACCTGAATCCTCCAGCAATGTGCTCAGAGGATTCAGGGCTAGACAGAACCAAAGTGGGCTCAGACTGTCGCCCTGGAATATTCCCCGTTTAATCCATACAGGTTCATCGTTCCCCTGGATCTGTCGACATCCTGGATATCGAAGGACCGTCCTCCATTGCCCCATACACGACTCAAGGAAGGCGCGTAGAGTTGCATCTATCTTGTACAACTCCAGCACCCTCATGAGCCATGTATGTGGCACCGAGTCGTAGGCCTTCTTATAGTCTATCCAGCATGTAGACAGATCCTTGCGGGATCGACGAACCTGTTGGCTAATGGCCATGTCGATGAGGAGTAGCTCCTTAGTGCCGCGAGACCCATTCCTACATCCATTTTGAGAGGCAGACATAATGGAGTTTTTGTCAATGTGTGTATTAATTTTAGCTCTCAAAATGGATGTAAGAAGTTTATAGACCGTAGACAAACACGTGATCGGTCTATAATTTTTGGGTTCCGCGGGACTACCTGACTTATGGAGCAGGTGGGTAACGCCTGTTGTTAAAAACTGCGGTAAGGACCCAGACTCTAAGGATGACTGGAATTGGGATGCCAGGCAAGTGTGTGAACTACTAAGCCATTTGAGCCAGAAGTTGTGCAGTCCGTCCGGTCCCGGTGACTTCCAGTTCGGTAACGGACGAACTGCTCTGGCTATATCTAAAGGTGTAATCAAAATTGGCTCCATTTCTGGGATAGGTTCACACACTCGTTCGACATCACACATCCAGTCAGCCTCAGTATGACAGACGGGCACCGACCAGATGCTGCGCCAGAAAGAACTCGTAGCAGCATCATCCGGGCGGCACACGTCTGTCATATTTGGCTCGGGTCGCTCCCAAGCTCTGTATACCCACCTCTCATCGCTCTGGAACATGCGATTCTGTGAGTACCGATCAACCCGCCGCTTATACCTCCGAATACGGTTCGCCCATGCATAAACTTTCTGCTTCAGGAAGTCGATGCGCTCTGTGGCACGGGACATGTATTCTTGAGGACTGATTCCAGTCCCCGAGAATGCCCGCCTCACAAAGCGCATCACACGTGGTCGTGTATTGCCCTCCCTGAAGCAGTGTAGTTTGCCGATGAGTACCCTGGCCCCGTCGATGCGGCGCTCGATCCTGCGCTGCCAGGCTGGTACAGCTGGTTTTGGTCGAGTAGCTACGTCACAATTTGGGAACTTGACGTTAGCTAAACGACATGCCGCAACAGCCCCACAGTACAGGATCGAGTGTGTATCAACGAGGTTCTCGCTACTCTCGAATATATTCTCGAGTTGCGAGTCCAAGGCACACACCAGCGCCCTATTTTTATTATGCATGGGTAACCGTGGTAATCGGGGCCTAAGTTCGGTAGGAGTGGATCGATATTCACGAAGCGCATCTTCCAGAGCGCTCCTCAATCGGTCGTTGCACTGGCTACTTACCACAGCAACCCTATCATCTTCCTCTACAACAGCTGGGTTGAACCGCGGCGGGGTTGCGTCAATAACTGACGCTTGCACCGCGGTTTGTGCCGGAGTTAAAACGATACGGTTGCTCAGTACCTCTGAGCGCAGCCTATCAAGTACGGCGTCGTCCAACATGTGATTGCGTTGGATGACCCGCACCTGATCCGACAGTCGTTGGGCCGAAACGTTGACGGTTGGTTCAAGTACCTGGAACAGAGACAGCATCCCAACACGGTACGCAGTGAGGTTAGTTCCCCCCTCTGTAGACCCGTAGTATGCGCGTATGACGTTCTCGTTAATGGAATGAGTCCATCTCATGCGCTGCACACAACCACCGGCAGCGGGGACCCGGCTCGGGGCCGGATGGCCCCTAAGTCCCAAGCTTCTCGGTGGCCGGCCTCTCCCCTGCCGACGTACAGGTGTTGGCGACGTCGGCGGAGAGAAATACTCGTCGCTCGAGCTCGACGCAACTGCCACTGCCGGTGTCACAGCACTCACGATGTGGCTGGATTCCGGCGGCGGCGAGGCGGAGCTAAGCGACGGGTCCGGAGGTGGTAGGCGTGCGCGTCTGGCTGCTGCTCTGGTCAACATTTTAAGTCTTCATGATTTATTTTCAAAATTTTCTTGTGACATGGCTGTCAAATTATGTCAGATGAATTGGGTATTTTTTTTATAAGTATTCTTAGCGGTTATATATCTCATTTTGGAGTATATTCTAATATTTTAGTGATAAAACTGCTATTTTAAAAGTGTGATATGGTTTAAAATTTGCGGTATATTGTTTTACTGTATAAATTTAAGAAAATTTGATAAATTGGTTACGAAGACGTTTATTTGACGTTAGTGTTGCCAGATTATTATTATTTCCTTTATTCATCTTTATCCTTATTTTAAATATTTTTAAACATTTCTTAAAAAAAAAACATATAAAAAAACATTTAAAAATATAAAAAATAGTGGTCCGCCGGTAGCGGGAGCAGGGTCCAAGCTACCGGTGGTTAGGGCTCCAGAGACAGGAACCTCCTCACAATACGAGCCGTATCGAGGAGTACTGCCTTCTGAATCAGGCCCTTGATCCAACCGCCTAAGGAGAGCTTCGAAAGATGGTCGTCGAGGCTCTTGGCTATAAGGCCATTGGCCGTCACGACGATCGGCACAATGATAGCCGAGTTCACATTCCACATGTCGACAACCTCGTGGGCCAAGTCGAGATATTTTATTTGTTTCTCTTTCTCAGCTTTCACGAGGTTCTCGTCATGCGGGATGGTAACATCGACTATCATTACGCGGCGCGCTGATCGGTCTATCACTACTATGTCAGGCTTATTGGCGACAATAGTCCTGTCAGTAATGATAGACTGATCCCAGTACAGCGTGACATGGTCTTTCTCGAGAACTGGGTCGGGCACATACTTGTAGTACGGTACCTCAGATTCCACAAGTTTATATTTCAAGGCAAGTTGCTGGTAAATAATCCTGGCTACTTGGTTGTGCCTGTGCAAGTACTCGCCGTTAGCCAGACGAGAACAACCAGAAATAATATGTCTGATGGACTCACCCGGACGGTGGCATGCCCGACACACGTCAACCGTCCCGTCCTTCATAATATATTTCCGGTAGTTTTTCGTCAACATAACTTCGTCCATAATCGCACAGACAAAACCTTCAGTTTCTCCAAAGAGATCGCCGAAACGTAACCAGGACACGGACGCTAGAAAATCTACATCGGGCCCATGAAGAGCTCGGTAGAAGCGCCCGTGAAGCTCCTTGCCTTGCCATACTTCCTTGCGGTCATCGGTAGTAAGTACTTCAGGTTTGCGCCAGTTCTCTTTAGCCATGGACAGCGGGGTGAGTCCCTTGTCCACTGCGACCACATCTCGGTGCATACCCAACTCGACTTTTAAAAAATATTCTCTGAGACTGCACATCTCGCGGTTGTGAAGGGACTTCGCGTTTAAAAACCCTCGACCCCCGCACTTCCGCGGGATGTACAGCCTCATCACTGATGATCGTGGGTGATGCATCCGGTTTGCGGTAAGCAGTGTACGAACTCTCCTATCCAGGGCATCGAGTTCGGTCTGAGTCCATTTGAGTACGCCGAAAGAGTACATTAAAACCGGCATGACCCAACCGTTGAAGGCGCGCACCTTGTTTCCGCCTGAAAGAAGGCTATGTAATACCTTGTTCAGGCGTCCAAAGAAGCGCTCCTTCAACGATTGCTTCATGTCAGTTACGTTAATGCCTAACGCTTCCGACATACCCAAATACTTATAGCTTTCGGTTGAGGAAAGGGTTCTCAGGTGTATGGAATCCGAGAGCTGAATTCCCTCGGATTCCATAATCTCCCCGTGCTTTACATACATGACTGCACATTTGTCCACACCAAATTCCATCCTGATGGCGCTACTGAAATTTTCAGTTACTTTCAGTAGCTTCATCAGTTGCAATTTGTTGGGGGCAAAGAGTTTCAGATCATCCATGTAAAGAAGGTGAGATATGACCTGACCACCTCTCCTCAACCGGTAGCCTAGACCTGAATCCTCCAGCAATGTGCTCAGAGGATTCAGGGCTAGACAGAACCAAAGGGGGCTCAGACTGTCGCCCTGGAATATTCCCCGTTTAATCCATACAGGCTCATCGTTCCCCTGGATCTGCCTACATCCTGGATATCGAAGGACCGTCCTCCATTGCCCCATACACGACTCAAGGAAGGCGCGTAGAGTTGCATCTATCTTGTACAACTCCAGCACCCTCATGAGCCATGTATGTGGCACCGAGTCGTAGGCCTTCTTATAATCTATCCAGCATGTAGACAGATCCTTGCGGGATCGACGAACCTGTTGGCTAATGGCCATGTCGATGAGGAGTAGCTCCTTAGTACCGCGGGACCCATTCCTACATCCATTTTGAGAGGCAGACATAATGGAGTTTTTGTCAATGTGTGTATTAATTTTAGCTCTCAAAATGGATGTAAGAAGTTTGTAGACCGTAGACAAACACGTGATCGGTCTATAATTTTTGGGTTCCGCGGGACTACCTGACTTATGGAGCAGGTGGGTAACGCCTGTTGTTAAAAACTGCGGTAAGGACCCAGACTCTAAGGATGACTGGAATTGGGATGCCAGGCAAGTGTGTGAACTACTAAGCCATTTGAGCCAGAAGTTGTGCAGTCCGTCCGGTCCCGGTGACTTCCAGTTCGGTAACGGACGAACTGCTCTCGCTATATCTAAAGGTGTTATCAAGATTGGCTCCATTTCTGGGATAGGTTCACACACTCGTTCGACATCACGCATCCAGTCAGCCTCAGTATGACAGATGGGCACCGACCAGATGCTGCGCCAGAAAGAACTCGTGGCAGCATCATCCGGGCGGCACACGTCTGTCATATTTAGCTCGGGTCGCTCCCAAGCTCTGTATACCCACCTCTCATCGCTCTGGAACATGCGATTCTGTGAGTACCGATCAACCCGCCGCTTATACCTCCGAATACGGTTCGCCCATGCATAAACTTTCTGCTTCAGGAAGTCGATGCGCTCTGTGACACGGGACATGTATTCTTGAGGACTGATTCCAGTCCCCGAGAATGCCCGCCTCACAAAGCGCATCACACGTGGTCGTGTATTGCCCTCCCTGAAGCAGTGTAGTTTGCCGATGAGTACCCTGGCCCCGTCGATGCGGCGCTCGATCCTGCACTGCCAGGCTGGTACGGCTGGTTTTGGTCGAGTAGCTACGTCACAATTTGGGAACTTGACGTTAGCTAAACGACATGCCGCAACAGCCCCACAGTACAGGATCGAGTGTGTATCAACGAGGTTCTCGCTACTCTCAATTATATTCTTGAGTTGCGAGTCCAAGGCACACACCAGCGCCCTATTTTTATTATGCATGGGTAACCGTGGTAATCGGGGCCTAAGTTCGGTAGGAGTGGATCGATATTCACGAAGCGCATCCTCCAGAGCGCTCCTCAATCGGTCGTTGCACTGGCTACTTACCACAGCAACCCTATCATCTTCCTCTACAACAGCTGGGTTGAACCGCGGTGGGGTTGCGTCAATAACTGACGCTTGCACCGCGGTTATTATTATTATTTTTTCTTGACTTTATTTTACTTTTTCAAGTGTCGTATTATATATATATATATTTTTTTTGTTTATTACTGTGAATATGAGGACTTCGTGGGTCATACTATTATTATTATTTTAATTTTTTAATTAAGTTAGTTTCACGATTGTCTGGCAGTTTGAGTACTTTATGCGGCCTACCCAAAAGTCCTTTCTTTGGTATTGTTCGTCGTGTCGTTGAGCTCCTTGGATTACGAGTCGAGCTACACGATCACTGACAAATGCTTGCACTGTCTGGACAGGTCCACTCAAATCTGTGTGGTTATTTCTTCAAAATACTATCTCGGACATTAATCTACATGGTCCTCATATGACTTGAGCAATGTCTGGACTTTAAAAGAGACTGTGACCTCTGAGTTTGTTTCGGATGTTTCTTCTCAGAGTAGTCAGGTACGAAACACCGGCCCCATCTAGTTTTAAAAAACAACATGTTGTGACATGTAAAAGAGTTTTGTAAACCAACTTACAGAAATAAATATGATTTGATTTGATTTGATTTATAATATTCAACTTTCATTCTGAAAGGCGGTTATTACGTTTTGTGTTGTAAATGTTTTTACATCGTCAGAACTTACAAGAAATCAAACCTTAAACTTGTGTTATTCCTTTTCAATGAACTACCCTAGCATTACTCAACTAGCTAAACATGCACTTTACCAGATAAGGCATTACATTAAAAAAAAAAAATTCATCCATAATTACTACTAAACTACTTACTTACTTTACTTACTTTACTTACTAATATTATAAATACGAAAGTAAGTTTGTTTGTTACCTTTTCACGCCTAAACTACTGAACCGCAAAACAAAAACTGCAAAACTTCTGGATGATTCCAGAAGTTTTGCATATACGTTGTCAGGTGTACAGGAAAGGACATAGGGTACCTTTTATCCCGAAAATGTACTGTTCCCGAGGAAAACAACAATAACGTTCTTATCATAAAAGATGGCGCCATGTGTCTTTCGGATCATGATTGAATTATATTACAAAAGCAAAAGCAAAAGGGCAAAAGCTAGTTTACTATATTCTTCTGACTAAGAAAACTACTTTCATCACAGATGGAGTTTGTGTCATTTTATAAAAATGTTAATTTCAAGTAGATATCTAAGTAATATTGACTATCTACATTACGAGAGTGTTGGTATTCGTAAGTTTTAAAGCAGTATATTAAATTTTTAAATATTAATTATTCTATTAAACATTTTTAATTGATTATTGGTACATTTTTTTTTATAAGACTGGCAACATTAGTTCAGAATGACGGGCATTCCAAAGAGTAGAATACTTATATGAAAAGGAACAGCATTCTGACATGACGCGAAAACGGGCTGAGGCAAATAGGGAATATGCGTGTAATTTTTTCTTCACTTAAATCAATAAAATATAGTACTATCAACCCAAGAAAATAAATTAAAGTTACTACTGCTTGTCGCTAAAAAAAATTAACTTCTACAATTTTCTACACCAGTTCAAACGTCCTGACTGTCGCAGCCATTGTAATAAGTGACGTCATTTCCCTTGTTTACTTTTATTATATTATTCATTTTACTTATTGTATGTGCTTTATTCAAGCAAATATTGCAATAACAATATTATGATAACATCTTAGTGAAACTTTAAGTACTTTTCAAATAAAAGTGTTTCTTTGACACATAGACTTTGACGTCACTACCGGCGCTATCGAGGAACGAAGCGTTTTGAGTTTGCGTTCTGTTTCACCATAAAATATTAAATTGTAAAATAATTTTTGTATTAGAAAAATTAAACAAGTGTACCACAATGTTTTTATGGGCCAATACCTACAAGGCATTTTTAAGACATAAAAAAGCTTTTGTATTTCTTGCATATATTGCGCAAAGCTAATATCAATAGATGAGTTACATAGTTAATATCAAAAGATTAACACTATTATATGTATAATAGATTTAGACCAGCATCGGATGTGGACGTGCTACGAGTAGTAAAGGACACAATGTAACAATGTTCTGTCGCGACTGGCTACATACACTAGCCTAGTGTAGCTAATATCAACTTCTTGCTCAAGGGCTGATCTACTTGAAGCTCCACGTCCTGGGGGTCGAGCTGACCGGCATCCACACACGACTTGCAACAGAACCTGGGGATAGCATGACATGGTTATTAGGGACAAAATGACTATAAAAGGTCAACTGAGTGGATATTCGATAAAAACAAACACTATTGCTAATCTAGTTCATCAAAACTTATTCCTACTGTCACTTACGGGATATCTTCCGTGATTTTTATATTATTATATCGGGAGCTCAAAATAATCAATAATCACGGAATATATCCCGTAAGTGACAGTATAATATGTTTAGTTTTAAATCGTGAAAGATTATAGCAGTGTTAGTTCATCAAATTATATTGGTGGGCCTAGATCGATTAACCTCACTTAACATTAAGTACTTACTTTGAGTAATACAAGTGTTTACAGAACTGGTAGAGCACGATCTGTTTGCAGTTAGCGAAGAAGGGATAATCTGTGCACTTAGCAGGTACCACGAGCTCTGCAAATATAATGTTTATGATCAAACATCCGTCTTAAGTAAACATAATAAAATCCAATTTCGTCCACAGTTACTGCATTAACTGAAGAAGTACACTTACGTTGCACGTTGATCTGTACAGTGTCAGACTGCGAACTGTACTGGTTGCTGGCGTGGCACGCGTACAGCCCGCTGTCGGCGTCCGTCACTCGCGCAACCTTCAGGCGGGACACGATCGTGCTACCTGATGGAGTGAAGAACAAACGAAGCTCACTTCGTATCCTTGCGTAAAAAGTGTTTTTTTTTTAATATTAAATGGGTCTACTCGTGGCCTCAATCAGACTTGACCTGAGGACAGAGATGAAGGCGACGATGGAACGAGCTAACCCAATCTATCTATTTATGTATAATAGATTTATGGTTTGAATTTTTTGGCCTGCCTTACATCCGCCATTTTATTTTATTTTCAAAATACCAGCAAATATACGCCTGTGTTAATCAAAAGCTAGTATCAAAAACAAGCTTGCGACAAATTCTTCTAAAGAGTCATTTTTCAGAGATATAAGCCAACAATGTTAGAATCTATTCGCTGGTTGCACCATCACTACGACTTTAGTTTAATTAACCTCGCATAAAACCTGTATTAAGTAAGAGCTCGCAGCAATACATACAAATGTCGTCGTATAAGCAAAAATCTTCTAAAACGTCACTTCACTTCTAAAGTATCCAAGTTGTACAGATGGCGAAGATTGCTTATAAGAAATGTGACGATTTAATAGATTTTGTCCCATGCAATGTTTGCAATGATGCCAGCTATTGATCAATAAACCTTTTATTCACGACATAATAAAATCAAAGTTGCACTGTTAGTGTCATCACTTATCAGTCAATAGATTCAAACTATGATAGCATAAATCTCGAAAATTAGACGCTTTAGAAGATTTTTTCTTTTACAAACTTATTTGTATTGATGTCAGCTATTGATTAATACAGGTTTTATGCATGGTCGCTCTTCGGAAACGAACTAAAATAGCGTCATGAAAAAATCTTCCAACCCCTTGTTTGATATTTCATTCAACTCGAATACATACATTGTTCTACTCATACAATATGCACAACTTTGATTTTATAACATATAAATCATAGTCGTGTAGAACGTATTTGAATTTTTAATACAGGTTGGGAGACGTCATCGACGCACAAACAGGTACCACGTATTCAATCGGTATTTTAAAATAGTTCAAGAGAAGGGCAAGACTAACTAAACGAATGCTGGAATGGTTCTATATTGGTTTTAGGTATGTTGGAAGATGATGGCTGGACTTACTGGTAGAACTTACCAGTGATAGTGATCCTGCCGTCCGTGTGTATAGTGACGCCGTCCTTGGTCCAGTGCAAGTCAGGCTCGGGGAAGCCGTCTACGTCGCATGTCAGGCGCAGGTCGGCGCCGCTGTTCAACGTCGAGTATGGCGTCGACACATGAGTGCTCACTGGTACTGTACGTGGAAAATTTCAGCTAGAGGGCAGTTTTGTTAAGAAGGCAGGTAAAATGTGGCTTAATTTTCAGTAGCTACTCCTACCAAGAGTATTATGCTTAATATACATTGTTTATTTGAATTGAAATGGTCTTGTAAAAGCCAATGTGTAGGTATTTTAACAATTAACAGAAACATAAAATGCTCCGCCATTTTTGATTGCGTGTCGTTCAATGTTTGAAGAATGAAAAGAATAGAATAATATACTTAGTGGATGATTGTTGATCTTCAAATCTTTAACAAGAAATAAACACTTTTTTTTTTGTGAAATAGATATTGAGGAATGTACGTTTCGTTTGGTTTGTGTAAAAAGAACTTCCGTAAGTTTGTTATAGTTTTTGTAAAAGTTACTGCCGTAAGACAAACAATCAGCCAGAAATGTTCATTCATACAGTTGACAGTTCCTAATCTTACCGGTGAACAGCGGTCTTAAGGGCGCTTCAGTAGTGGTCCGAGTAGTGGTGGTGATCGTCTCCGCGGTGGTGGGTGGTTGTGTCCTGGGTCTCGGTGGCAACGTGTTTCGTGGAACTAACAACTCATTTTCAAAGAAGACCCCTTCAGGCTGATACGCTCGCACAAAGACCACCCACGACGCCGCCTTGCCTTCTCCGTTATATGCTTGACATGTGTACTGTCCAAGAGTTTCGTTAGCCAGGCTTCTGATGAGAAGGATGTTTCCTCTCGCTAAGTATACCCCGTTGTTGTATGGCACCATGGGTCCGTTGTAGCCGCGGTACCAGAATACGGAGGGTGGCGGGTACCCGTAAGCTAGGCAGCGCACTTCGAGCGGACTGCCCAGTTCGCCGATCACCACGGCGTTTTCATCTCCAGCGATTCCGACAGGCATCCTTACAGGATCTACCAGTCCCCAATTTATTAGCGGACCAATGTTAGAGTTTGTGAATGCATCTTCTCATCACTATCCTATTTATGTTCAATCATTGTAGTGGCATTCAAGAACTCTAAGTTAATATTGGCTATACGCCTAGTGTAAAATAATTGAATTGGGAGCTAAGGCTTTGGTTGGGGCTCAATGAAATTTCAATAGCAAGAATTTTATTACTACTATCGTCTCTAGACGCTATCGACGCGCCGATTCCGTGATTACAGAAACGAAAACAGAAATTTCTCCTGACAATTATCAGCAGAAATTTCTGTTTTCGTTTCAGTGGGAAGGGATTGAGACAAGTCGGCCGCGCCCGAAGTGAAGCGGATGTAAGTACCGTTGCCTCTCGTTCCCGACACTCTGCAAGCGTCGGCGCAGTCCGAGTAGGAGCGGAAGTTGTTGTCGTTGCCGCCGCAGCCGAGGAAGGCGAACACGACGCAGTCCGCGTGCGCCACGCTGTAGTGCCAGCGCAGCGCCGGCGCGGCCGCGCAGCTGTACCCCGTGTGCACCTCCTGCAGGCACGCGCGTGCTGCCCCGCGTCACAAGCGTTATACACACCGCGCCACCGCTACCCTCTACTACTCTACTAGCGAGGAAGCTGGTTGGCCATCGTTAAATGAAACTCATGCTTCGCATTAGTTTAAGATATTGTGAGTCGTTTTAGTAAGAATGTATTTGAAATAAAAAATTAAAAGTATAAGGTTTGTGTCCAGAGATTTCGAGATCCCAAAACCAAAGAGAGAAATGAAGCATAGTGTTGGTACTCACCAGGTCCAGTTTCCCCGCAGACGTTCAAGCACTCTTCGCGGCTGGAGAAGCGGTTGGGTCCGCCGTCACAGCCGCCGTACGCGTATGGCTGACAGCTGCCCGTCAGCGCGTCCCAGTAGATCTTGGGGATGGACGCGCGGCATGGACCCGGGTCCAGGTGAGCGCTGCACACGTCTTGGAAAGAAAGAGTGGTGATTATAGTGAAGTGATCGTTGGAACTCATTGGCATAACAAGGTTTTGGCTGCAACCTATCAGAGTCTTTAATCTCTGAGAAATTTTAGATTAAACGAAATCATTTAAATCATTGATAATATCATGCAAACGACCACTCCGCTCACCTAATCCGCGGAAGGCTCCGCAGCTCCTCTCGCACTCTTCCTCCGTGCTGTAGCTGTTGGGGTGTCCGCAGCCTCCAATGCCGCTGACGAGACACTGCCTCCTCACAGAGTCGTAATAGAACACTGTCACGTTGTTGCCACATGGTGCTAACGAGCTTGGAGTCTTGCATTCTGACTCCGCCATTTGCTGCAATAGGATAAAGTTCGTTGCAACATATTACCTATATTTCAAATTAAATTAAAACTGATCTTTCCATACGGAATAACTTTTTATTTTATTATCGCTAATTTGCTCTAGTATATTGTTTTATATATTTACCTGCGGAGGAGTTGCTCCAGTGGTCGTGGTGGTAGCAGCAGGTCGCTTGCTGCAGCGAGCCTCACAGTCAGCCTGAGTCTCGAATCTAGGCAAAAATGTATAATAGAGAGGACATCGGATCAAGAATTTAATACATTTTATTTTACGCTTGAATAATCTTTTTTGCTTGCAAAAAATAAATTACCTTTTTCGAGACAAATCCTGAAATGGAATGGGCCGCGTGTACTAATAGTTCACAACAGTTACCTGTTTTCGTTTCCGCTGCAGCCGGTGTACACAAACTGGTGGCATAGGTCGCGCGATGGGTCATAGTACCATTGTAGCACGTGTAAGGAGCAGCTGCCTCCATCTGCAGGTAGCGTGCACGGATGGACTGTAAGATAAATGACACAGTTAATTGACAATAGGACTTTGCGATAAGTTTAATACACTGCTTGCGAACTGCTGACTGAAGTATAATAATTATACCTATTTCGGTTTTACAGACTTGCGAGCACTCTTCGATTGAGGAGAAGCGGTTAGCACCTCCAAGACAGCCCCCGTAGATGAACTCATGGCACTGACCGGTGGACGGGTCGAAGTAAACCTTCGTAAAATATGACTGACAAGGACCTGCATCCAAACGCTGCTTGCACACGTCTGAGACAAAAGATAGTTTCATTAAACACTATAAAATTATTGTAAACAATGAAAATAAATCAATTACAAAATTAAAGAAAATAAGAAGTATAATACGCAGCGCTGAATGAAAGATGTACTCGTTACATACCGACTCCTCGGAAGTCTCCACAGGACCGCTCGCAAGCCTCCTGCGACGAGAAGGTACCAGTGTGCTTGCAAGCAGGACCAGCCTCCTGGTTGGCGTGGGACACACACTCGTGGCGACTTGGGTCGAAGAACCACACCACTCCACCGTAGCGACAGTCCTCCAGTGCCTCGGGCACTATACACTCTGGTGGTCCGTCCTTATGGAAATATGAGAAGTTTTGAAAATACTTCATCTTAACGTGTCGGTGTCAAATTCTCATTAAATATATTTGATTTGATTCAAAATTCATCTATGCGAACTCCGCTCGCTGATGCAGTCATAGGATCATCAAGTGTGTAGGTGTCAGGGCATGCAGCGCAAGATGGAAGGTGGGCCAATATATGTGGAGAGACGCCGCATACACACTTGAGATCTGAGCCGTCCATTAACCCCCATCTGAAGAGATTGTCTTTGCTACGACGGACTTGGGTTCGGATTCGTGTCTATTTAAAGATTTCCAAGTCGGCCACGGCAAAGAAAATACATTGGAACATGTGGGATAATCTAAACCAAGTGTTGTTTCAATGGAGGATCTGGGTTTAAATACTCTTACTGGTCAATATTTTTTAATTATTCGTACCGTAATAATCTTGGTCCAAAAAATCATGTAAGACCTCAACAAGTTAATAAATAATATGATAGGGTAGGCACTTACTACAATAACTGTGGTTGTTGGGTGCGAGGGCGCATCTGGTGCGGGTCCAGTCCTGCATCGACTCTCGCAAGCTTCAAGGTTCTCGAATCTGCACATGAGTGTTTTCTTAGTATACCAATATTTCAAAGTATTTGATACCGTCTACTAGCAAGCTATAGCTAGTTAAACAAAACATTCAGGTGCCGTCTTTGAAATTAAAGCAACGCCCCTAATTTTTAATACTTGAAATCTAATGGCAGGTCACATTTGACAAACACCATAAAATATTTTATGGATCAAACAAAGCATCGTTGTTTGCACTGTAAGTTTTAAAATCTTTGTGGCAGTACCTGTTGTCATTGCCATCACAGCCTCCGTATGTGAACTGGCTGCAAGAGTCAGTGGTAGGATCGTAGAACCAGCGCATCAAAGAATCATCGCAGGGACCCTGTAGCATTGGCAGCTGGCAGATATCTAGCAAAAGAACAATGAACCTCAAAGATCATGCGTACAGAGCAAATTTATGTACTTAATTTTTAATAAATATAAAATATAAAATACCTTGCATGGGCTGACAGTAGTAGGAGCAGTAGTCCTCATCCGGGAAGTTGTTCTGGTTGCCACCGCAACCTCCGTACTGGAAGGTGACACAGCGTCCGAGCTCGCTGTCATACGCGTACCGAGTCTCAGCGTTGTTGCAAGGACCAGCATCGATGGCGTTGAAACAGAATTCTGGGCAAAAATAATTGTTTTGTCGGAGTTTGTGGCTAAATTATAACAGCCGCACGGAGCGATCTTCAAAGTTAAGTAATGCTTGCCGATGTTGGTATATGGAATGTGGATGAGTAGCCAACTAGCCATCCCTAACATACCGACCGAGAACCCTCCGAGTCTCGAAAAGAACGTTACAATCGTTAACCCAATTATCAGCCATGATCAGGATAATGTCTACCTGATCTATCCGGTGCTGCCGGCCTTTGATCCGTTACATGAGGACGTGGTTCTGGCTGTGGTTCCGGCTGTGGTTCCACAGGTTTAGCCGTGGTGGTGGTAGTGGTAGTGGTGGTGGTTGTCTTAATTTCTGAGCAGCTGTTGTCACACTCTGCTTCCGTGCCGAAGTTGTTCTCGTTACCGCCACATCCACCGTAGTAGAATTGACGACATCTGGGAAAATGAGGGACTTAGTTATAAGTAAGCTGTTTTTCACAGTTTCAATCGTAAACAGGAATTATTTCATAGATTTTGTGTTAAAGCCCATCAAATGGTAAATCTTACCTCTTGAAGGTGGTATCATAGAACCATCTTTCCCTGTAGTTTGAGCACTGGCCGGTCTCGGCAGGTAACGTACATTTGTCAGCCACTGCAATATAAATAGATGTTGAGCTCCAACTCAAGCTTTTTATTAAAAAAAAGTAACTGGCCCAAAACCCACGCATGGATTGTGATGTAGTGAAGCGAATTAATTTTTTGTAATAATGTTACTGAATTTGTTTGATATCCTTGAGAAAATCTTACTAAAGTGTTTACTACAGAAGAATAGACAGTGGAAAAAAGTTTACATGCAAGCAGAGAATATACAAAACCATTCACCCACAATGCGTTAACTTAAACAACAAAAATTCAATGCAAATTTTCATATATGAAAAAACGTGTTGTACCTACCAAAAGCGCAGGCACATACCTACCAAAATGGTACGATGAACGTACTGTTATTCATAGCACTGCTAAGTAATTTATTGTCCACTTTTTGTTCTTAGTTGAATTGAGTCGCGTTGCCATTTCACTGAGGTTGTCCCGTCATAAGTTCTTCTTTTCAATGAACGAGAACTAAGATTCTTACCAAATGCTTTGTGAAACTTGGAGCACGTTGAATATTTATAACAGAGCAAACACCGGCCATGTTCTGCTTTAACTTACCGTATGCACTAGGACAGATCTGTTCGCAGGCCTCCCTCGAGCTGAACCGGTTGTCGTTGCCCCCGCAGCCACTGTAGTAGAAGGGCAAGCATCGGTTCTCAGACTGACTGAATGACCAGAGAGCTTCCTTTTCCGTACATTTGCCTGCGTCTTGTGGCTGTGTGCAATGAGCTGTTCGCGCAACCCATTTGTTAGTAGACATTCACAAAGATAGAAAATGTTAGGATACAGACATTAACAGTATTATTCTCTAAAGATCACGTCTAAAAGTGTTCTAAAAGTAGCGAAGCGTGAATCCACGAGGATTTGCTTTAATACCAAATGAGTTTAATTTCATTATTGGTGACTTGAGTAAGATTCTATGTGATCTCTACAGAATAAAGAAAAAGAAAAATTAAGACCAATCAAGCTTTAGATGGTACAATTATATAAATATCTGAGAATGATTCTGATTTTCATTTTTAGATAAGTACAAAAAAAAGCCAATGAAGTCCAAGTCTAATTTACTATAGTTTACAGTTTTTGCAACACCCCAAACCATGCCAATTAATTACGGCATGTATTTAACGCGCCGACAAACTAATCTGATTTAGAGTTTTAAAAATAATTAAAATGGGTAGCAAAAATAATAGGTTTTCAGATAATTCAAGGACTCCGGAAAAATACTTAAAATAAGGTAATTAACCACTAGATTGTAGATAAGGCGTAGTCTACTAAAATAGAAGCCCCGCGCAACGGGGCTACTATTTCAGTTTGCAGGGTTTAAAGTAACCTAACACGAACGGGACTCCGGGGTCTTAGTTCGCTCACTTCGCTCGCTCACTAGACCCCTCCATTCCTTTAGAACCTAACCTGTCCGAGTCGGGGTGCCACAAGTCTCTCTCAGCCTTCGCTCGCTCTTGCTTCCTATATTCTCCTTGCCGCAATGACCGGATAAATAGTGACTTACTTGGTACAATAGTCGCCCATTCAGTATATTGGTCGCCAATTAAATTTTTATTCGCCCGATTAATAATTTGTCATTAATTACAGGAATCTCCAAAAAACTACTCAAACTTGTCAAAGCAACAAGATATCATTTAAATTATTTTTAATCCTCCTATTATTTTATGGTGATTTTTTGACAAAGTTTCAGGCCCGTTTTCTAAAACGTCTAATGAGAAGCGTGGGACAAAGTACACAGCACTGTAGAAACCCCGAAATGTTGGCAAGTTATTCACTTGTGAAGGATTTTCTGCTATGGGTTTACCCATTATGATCTTCAAACCATTAAATGCACCTTGCTCGTTTTATTACCCATTCTAATATAATATTAAAATTCTCGAGGAGCAAGGCAGTCTACATCGAGTCAAATGCTTTTGGAAAATCAGTAATTATACTCAAATCTAATGCAAGGAAAATCGTAAAGAAATGACTAAGACGAGACCAAAGTCTTAGAATACGAGCCTTAGAAAAGTTAAATTACAAACTAAAGAAAGAGGTATTCACAAAATCATACATTAACCATATCCGCGGTAAACCAGGTATGTACACGAGACAATACTAATTGATTTACAGATTATATGTGTGGGTGAAGTCATAGTTATGCACACAAACACTAAATAAAACGTGCGAGCTCGGTTTTTATTAGTGTGCGTGTGGCACATCATTTACCATATACCAATATATAGTCATCATTCACTTATGGTACTGAAGGACGTATAATATTTTGCATCATATCACTATAGCAAGCTTGGCACAATGGCTATCGTCTTTGGTCAGTAAACTAGAAGCCGTAAGTTCAAACCTTGTATGCAACAATATATTCTTTTTCTTTTTGTATTCATTCTTTTGTTAAAACATTACTTAAAGTAGAATTTATAACGATTCGATCCCGTTCAAGGTTGGGTAATGAAGTTTCCAATGTTTGAGATAAACACGGAACTCTCAGGTCATTTTATTTTGACTGTTTAGAAAAAAACTACCGACAATTTAAAAATATTGTTTTCAAACACCTTCATTTATAAAAATGAGCGTTCTTAGTTGTCAATCTACGAGTATTTGCATTACTGAATTTATTGATTACTGCTCATGCGATTTATTTCTGTGGATCCAACAATGTAACATTTTATCAATGTTCAAAAGGGTAGAAATCGTTGTTTTGGATGAGCAAAACATATCTATATGTGAAATTGTGAGTGTAAATGTGGTGCTGCGCCACAAACGATGGGACACTTTATATCGTGTCCTGCCTGTCCTGTTGTTTGCTCCTGCGATGTGCATCACAGGACGCTACTGAAAGTGCCAAAGTCGTCGACAAATTTTGGACTGACTAAATTTGAATTGTCATCGACACGCTAAGAAGATGCGAAATTGGAAGGCGCTTAATGATATCGGTGAGTAACAGTTACATATAACACTATGTTGATATTATACCTACTTCAGTTTAACTAACTCCTCTCACCTTTCAATGTTTACTACGAATAAATAATTAATGTAACTTAAGTGCAATACCTCATAGTTATAATAATATATTATCATGAATGAAAGATTTTTTTAAATTTATCTTAAGATGATTATGATAAAAATTAACTAGGTCTAAAATTAGCTTGATTTAGCCCTTAGACAGTTTAAGAAAAGCTAATGTCAGTGTATATCTTATATTTAATTTTTTTATTTGTATTATTATAAAATTAATTAGGTATATATAACTTTATTATTTAAACATTGTGTATATTATGTATATAGTATTTAAATGTAGTATATATTTTTTATAATAATAGTATTATAAATACTCTTTTTATCCACAGAGGAGAACCGGATTTTGGAGACGTAGAACATCCTAGGCCAAAACCAAAGGCAAATTCATCGGCTCGACACCACGACATCGTGGCAAGGCACAAGGCTGTTCCCTTCTTGTCCACCCGCGTAAAAGCAACAGCACACAATATGTGCTTACAAACTGTCCACTGCGCACCGACAAAACCGACTACACTTTGCTAGGTCATAGATTAATTTTGATTGGGAGAACAATGTGCTGATTTATAGCGACGAAAAAACGTTTAAGTCGGATAAGGATGGGCGTAAATGTTACTAAACATATGCGCGAATATGGTTAACAACATGAGGTGAAGGTTACAAGAAGTAATAGAAAACGAGGGTTTACAGACTCATTATAGTCGAATTTATTTTCATTAGTAGGCGAATATGAATCTTATTTTTATGCAAATAATGTTCATATTTGTTAAGCGAATGTAAACAAATATAAACCTTAGCAACAATTAGGTATAGATGCTAATAATCTCCTCCTCTAATCCTCTTTTTAAAAGCACAACTCGTAAAGTATTGAAAGTATGGTGAAGTGATGTTATTGTTATGCGGTTAGAAGTTGTCATAATTTCTTACTATCTAACATGTTGATTCACTTCACCTCTAATTTTACTTTTTTTTTCAATTTATATACCTGCTACTTTGACAAATTATTTACGTCCATCCTTACCAACAAAAAACTTTGCCTTTGTCAATAAAACTGGTAAACAACAGTGTTTTACTCATTCGAATGTCTAGTATGGATAGCTATAGCCTATATATGTTTAAAACCAGTTCGTATTAAATCATTGTATCAGCCACACAAGTTTTTTTTGCTAACATACAACTCCCACCAAATTGAACCTTAAAACAACCAATGTAAGGAAGGCAAAGGTCCTTTCAAACCCAATGTTTATCTAATAAAAAATCAAATTATTTTATTGGTCTTATTTAATTACCTTTTTGCTTGAGTGATTTTATTGGTCACAAAATTAATTTAATAAAGAACAAAAAGTAAAAAACAGCAACTCCTCACCTGGGATCGAACTCACATCGTTAAGCTTAGGTCACTAACTGACGCAAGCGCTTACACCAATCAGCTATGGTGACCATGTTACACTTGTATAAAATGTTGGCCTTATTGTAAACCCGTTTTTTTATTTTTTCCTTGTACCCTACAAGCTTAAAGATAAAAAAAATAAACCCCGTGAAGGGTAGACTACGTATACGCACACAATGATAAGGAGCGGCTGTACGAACATTACCGGCTCGTACAATGACTGTTACCGCTGTGTGCGATGTAAACTATTTAGCTTTGCTGACTGTACATGCAAAAATTTTAATTCTAACCCCATTAACCCGGTTTCACTACTTACGTGGTTGAGTGCCAGCACAGCGCATCTGGCAGGCTGCCTCGGAGCTGAACCTGTTAGAGTTGCTTTCGCAGCCTCCCCAGATGAACTGTTCACAGCGATGGGTCTCAGAACTGAAACCCCAGCGGCTGTAGTTGCCAGTGCACGAGCCTTGATCGATTGGTAGGTTGCATTGGCCTGAAAAACGTTTGTTATGTAGTTTTGCTTTACTGTGTCTGAAAATTGTGCTTTGGGCTACAAACCAAACTACATCATTAATTTTGTAGTTTAGCTTAGAGGGCGTAACAAATTAATATTTTAGTTTTTCTTTTTTTTATTAGTTAGGCCCACCTGCAACAGAGCTAGGTTCGCACTGCTTCTGGCAGAGCTCCCGGGTGTCAAAGTTGTTGGCGTTTCCGAGACAACCTCCGTATCTGAAGGGGATGCACTGCTCCCTCGTGCTGTCGTAGTGCCAGCGTTGGTAGTCCGCGTCGCACGGACCCTTCACGCTTGGTAACTTGCATGCGTCTGGAAAAAAAACGTCAATAAGCAATGAGACAACTGAGCTGAATATGACCTTCTCACCAAACCAGTAGATTTTGGTAAGCATTACGATTTATTAAAAGCAGCATGGTATTCGTGTTACCTTTAGGCGAGGGTTGTACGCAAACATCCTCACATTCTTCCTTGTTAGAGAATCTGTTGCCATTGCCGTCACAGCCTCCGTACCAGAAGCGAGAACAGCCTCCGTAAGCCAAGTCGTAGTACCACATCACTGTGAAGTTATGGCAAGGACCTGGATCCGTTGACATACTGCAAGCAGCTGAAAGAGGAGGTAACGTTAAAAAAACCTTAACTGCCGAAGCAGGGAAACTGAAAATCAGTGTGGTAAGCTCACCTTGTTTATTTTCTGGAGCATCAGTACATCCAAGGAACTTAGCTCCAGTGGCTTCAGTGCGTCCATCAGGGCAGCATCCGTGCTGACTAGAGGAGCAATCACATCCAGCGCCATCAGGGCCGGTAGCAGGAGTCTCGCCGTCTCCGCAGCATCCGAAGTTGGACTCGCGGCAGTGGCAGCCCTGCTGTTCAGATCCCATCGCGGTGGTGACGCCGTCAGCACAGCAGCCGAACTGATATGTGTTACAGGCACAGCCCTCGTTTTTAGGTCCGGAGGCCGTAGTGTGTCTGGGGAATCAGTTTTATTTTTTAATCGACTTCTATAAAAGGAGGAGTTTATGTATTAAATTATTACATAGAAAATTTTCATCAATTATTAAAAAAAAAACAGTTCCATACATTTTGACCGTGTAGGTGTTGCACTTTTGTAGGAAACAGCTGTTTATTTTAATAACCGATGAAAAATTTCAATGGAGGGGAGGGAGTGCTCAGAAGGATGTACTGAAAACGTGGTAACCGTTTTCGCGTCCATGTCCCTTCCACCCCGTCTAAAAATCGTCGAGTTTATAAATCATTAAGCATTCGAAATGTATGATGACATCACTGGTTGCATTACATAAATATCATATTTTTTTTAAAGATTCCTTTAGTAAGTTACCTGTCAGGACAGCATCCATATTTGGTATACTGACAGCCGCAGCCCTGGTTGTCCGGTCCCTGCGCGATGGTGACGTTGTCGGTACAGCAGCCGTGAAGTGCGTCTTGGCATCCGCAACCTAGCAAGATAGCATTGAGTGTAAAAATCATGAAATTCCGTCAAATGCAAGGATCTACTTAAAAATAAACAATTTGATTATCTAACCGACACAGATTGTCTTCTTCGTCTTAGCGTGTCAATGACAATCAAAATTATGTCGGCCCAGAACTGAGCTACTAGTTTGGCGCTTTCGGTAGCATCCATCAGTTCCCTACAAATTGTCTTAAGATGGCGATACAAAAACCTTTCAGCAAAGATTGCCTTAAATCAACGAAAAAGACTTGTCCTGCAACGGGACACGGGACTATTCCGCATGCCACCAGGAGCTGTCATAACTAATAGCAAAAAGACCGAGTTAGTCAGCAGGTTGACTTAGCGGGTGTCTGCAACCTAGGTGGAGTGGACATGGTCACACTACACCTGCAATTAAAGTAACGTCGGCGCTGCTACTGATGATGCCGTAGAGGTGGTGACACGAAGAAGAGGGACTTTACCAGAATGAAAGAAAAAAAAATATACCTTCAAGATTTTCCCCTTTAGCTGGTCTGCGGTTGTCTGGGCAGCATCCGAAAGTTTGCAGTAAGCAACAGCCTTCAAAGTCACGTCCGTGGGCAGGACTTTTTTCGTCCTGGCAGCAACCGTACAGTGATTTACTACAGGGAACTGGGCAGCCCTCACTTTCACGGCCCGCAGCTAAAACAGGGCATTTAAAAAAATTGGAATCTTTTTGTAATTCCTTCCTCCTGTCCAGACGATGATGTCCCGACATGCTTTGAAATTGCGGATCTCAACTCAAGCCGGCAATTAAAGACAATATGGTGTTGTATTCTGTTCCCCGGAGTGTTCACTTTGACAGAGGCCGAGGAGACAAGATACAAGACTTCTCCCGGATACAGTCATGTTCGAAGGGTTACTCTCTACTGCCTAACACTTCGCAACAAGCTGCCCCATAACTTCACTTTTATTTTAAAATATTTGCTAAGCCACGTGCTTTTCAAACAGCTTCCAATAACGATGTTTCTACCTAACAAGGTTTACTAAAAAGAGTTATTGCTTACCTGGTGAGACTCCATCAGGACAGCAACCAAACTCAGTAGCGTTGCACGGACACCCCTGTCCGTCGGGCCCGGAGGCTTCGATCTCGTTGTCAGCGCAGCAGCCGAACTCGAAACTACTGCAAGGATCCAGCGTGGTGGTACCGATGACGTCAGTGGTATCTTCGTTAGTTGTGCTACGAGCACTGGTTTCAGCTTCGAATGCTTTTGTCGCTTCAGTAAGTCCTCCCACGGTCGAGGTTTCTAAAAGTAACTCAGTGTTAGAACATGTGCCTCTTTCATAAGAAAGTACCTGCATGAGAAGTTCCAATCAAAAGTAGTTTAGTTTACTGTTAATAATCATGTTATAGTATTCTCTTAATTTCCAAAACCCGAGAGCTTTCAGCTTGAACTCCAGAATCGTTTCGAGCGCCTAGGAAGATCAGTGGACGAATACAACGATGGGTTCGTGGAAACTGTCCACACGACTCGGTCTAAGTTTTTCAAGACACGTCGTGCACACAACAAAAAACTCTCTGATCATACTCTCGAGCTCATGAAGGAGCGGCGTGAGATGATCCTGCAGTCTTCAGATGAGGTGTGGAAATACCGGCAGCTCAATAGACGGATCTCTAAATCCTTGAAGAGCGACCTCCGCCGCTTTAATACCGAGCGTATTAAAGACGCTATTGAGCGGAATAAAGGCTCCAAGGTATTTTCAAGAGATCTGGCTATTGGGCAGAGCCAGCTAACGAAACTGAAGACAGACGATGGCAGGATCGTATCCGCCAAACCGGAGCTGCTGAGGGAGATCGAGAGTTTTTATGGGCAGTTGTACACTTCAACTAGAAATCCTGTTGCAACTCTAGCTAACGACCCAAGAGCTAGACTGACCCGACACTATACCGAAGACATTCCGGATGTCAGCCTGTACGAGATTAGGATGGCTCTTAAACAGCTTAAAAACAACAAGGCACCGGGTGATGACGTAATTACGGCCGAACTCCTGAAGGCGGGTGGAAAACCGGTAGTTAAGGCCGTTCAGAAGCTGTTTGATTCCGTCATACTCGAGGGGAAAACGCCGCAGGCATGGTGCAGGGGTGTTGTGGTACTCTTCTTCAAAAAGGGTGACAATGCCCGGCTGAAGAACTATAGACCCATCTCACTTCTAAGCCATGTCTACAAGTTGTTCTCAAGAGTCATCACGAATCGTCTCGCGCGCAGTTTTGACGATTTTCAGCCTCCCGAACAAGCCGGATTCCGAAAAGGCTTTAGCACCGTAGACCACATACATACGCTGCGGCAGGTTATACAGAAGACCGAAGAGTATAACCTGCCTCTCTGCTTGGCGTTTGTTGACTACGAGAAAGCCTTCGATTCGATTGAGACTTGGGCTGTACTGCAGTCTCTCCAACGGTGCCAAATCGACTATCGGTACATCGAGGTGTTGAAGTGTTTGTACAAAAACGCCACCATGTCAGTCCGACTTCAGGACCAGACCTCAGAACCTATCCTTCTGCAGCGAGGTGTAAGACAGGGAGACGTCATATCTCCGAAACTGTTCACCGCTGCACTGGAGGATATCTTCAAGGTTCTGGACTGGAGAGGGCTAGGCATCAACGTCAATGGCGAGTACATCTCTCACCTTCGGTTTGCCGACGATATAGTGGTCATGGCTGAGACCATGGAGGACCTCAGTACAATGCTCGATGACCTTAGTAGAGCTTCCGAAAAAGTGGGTCTTAAAATGAACATGGACAAAACCAAAATCATGTTGAATACCCATGTAACACCCACTCCTATCAAGATCGGAGACTCTACACTCGAAGTTGTAGACGATTATGTCTACCTTGGACAAACGATCCAGTTAGGTAGGTCTAACTTCGAGTAAGAGGTCAATCGTCGAATTCGACTCGGCTGGGCAGCGTTCGGGAAGTTGCGTGGTATCTTCTCGTCCAACTTGCCGCAGTGTCTCAAGACGAAGGTCTATGACCAGTGTGTGTTGCCAGTGATTACATACAGGACCGAAATGTGGTCGCTCACAATGGGCCTTATCAGAAGGCTTAAAGTCACCCAAAGGGCAATGGAGAGGGCTATGCTCGGAGTTTCCTTGCGTGATCGAATCAGAAATGAGGACATTCGCAAGAGAACCAAGGTAACCGACATAGCCCGAAGAATAGCCAAACTGAAGTGGCAGTGGGCAGGGCACATTGCTCGCAGAACGGATGGCCGATGGGGCCGAAAAGTTCTGGAATGGCGACCGCGAACCGGAAGACGCTGCGTTGGAAGGCCTCCCACTAGGTGAACCGATGACCTGGTGAAGGTTGCAGGGATCCGCTGGATGCGAGTCGCACGGGACCGGTCAATGTGGCGACACTTGGGGGAGGCCTATGTCCAGCAGTGGACGTCTTTCGGCTGAAATGATGATGATGATGATGATTCTCTTAATTTATTTCAACCTTTATAATTTGTATACTACCGGTAACAGCAGCACATTATATTAGTTTTCAAATTCATTTCTTTATCAAATTGGGATACAACTTTTGAAGCACTAGTGTTTCAAATTAAAATTTACTAAGAAGAGTTGTTGTTTACCTAGTGACACCCCATCAGGACGGCAACCAAACTCAGTATCGTTGCACGGACACCCCTGTCCGTCGGGCCCGGAGGCTTCGGTCTCGTTGTCAGCGCAGCAGCCGAACTCGAAACTACTGCAAGGATCCAGCGTGGTGGTACCGATGACGTCAGTGGTACCTTCGTTAGTAGTGCTACGAGCACTGGTTTCAACTTCGAATACTTCTGTCGCTTCAGTAAGTCCTCCCACGGTCGAGGTTTCTAAAAGTAACTCAGTGTTGAAACATGTGCCTCTTTCATAAGAAAGTACCTGCATGAGAAGTTCCAATCAAATAGTAGTTTAGTTTACTGTTAATAATCATGTTATAGTATCCTCTTAATTTATTTCGACCTTTATAATTTGTATACTACCGGTAACAGCAGCACATTATATTAGTTTTCAAATTCATTTCTTTATCAAATTGGGATACAACTTTTGAAGCACTATTGTTTCAAATTAAAAGTTACTAAGAAGAGTTGTTGTTTACCTAGTGACACCCCATCAGGACGGCAACCAAACTCAGTAGCGTTGCACGGACATCCCTGTCCGTCGGGCCCGGAAGCTTCGGTCTCGTTGTCAGCGCAGCAGCCGAACTCGAAACTACTGCAAGAATCCAGCGTGGTGGTACTGATGACATCAGTGGTACCTTCGTTGATTGCACTGGTTTCACTTGCAAATGCTTCTGTTGTCTCTTGTGTCATTTCAATGAGTCCTCCCGCGTTCGAAGTTTCTAAATGAAAATCAAAGTTACAACATATTCTATTACCTAATGCCAATTATGTACCGATAAAAATAAATAGTATTTGTTAAAGCATGGTTAGCTGTGCTGGCCAAAGAAGCTTGTTCATATAGTTTTTAAGTCCTAAATTTACCGTAAGACAGAAGTCCAGTGGCGGTCGTTTCCACGGTGGTGGATGGCTGAGCGCCGGGTTGGGTCAAATCGTTTTCAGTTACGAGCGGCTCTTCAAGCATATTTATTCGTACGATGACCTTCCACAACGCCGCCTGGCCTACTCCGTTGTAAGCACCACACGTATACTCCCCTAGAGTGTCCTGATTGAGGCTTTTGATAGTGAGGACGTTTCTACTCGTTTCGTAATTTGTGTCATTGTACAGTATCATGGCTTCCTCATAAAAACCGCTGTACCAGAACACACAGGGTGGTGGGTATCCGTACGCTAAACAGGGCACTTGGAGTTGACTGCCCAGGTAGCCGGTCACCACAGCGTTCTCGTCTCCAGCAATTCCGGCAGGCATCCTCACAGTATCTACCAGCCCCCGGTGTTAGTAGGACAATTTTTAGAATTAATTAATCCTTTTTTAAGGAAGTTTGTGTAATATAGAAAACATGTAACACTGCCAGATGCTTCTCGTCGACAAAAAATTTCTTCCAATGCGGAAAAAATAATGTAATTTTACCTATAGCCTGAGTCTTAATATTTATATTCGATACTCAGGAAATCATTTAATTTTCAGTACATATTGTGAGCCAGACCAAGCATAGGGGGCCAAATATGACACAAGTAAAATGACGCCACATAGCGCATTGGTTTAATAAACCCATACAAAATTGATTAACTGCGACCCAACAATTGGTGAAAAAAAAGATGATCTGGCGTAATTTGTCACGTAATTTTTTCCAAGTTTTAAAGCGTCTGGCAGAAATTTCTGTATACAACACACATACACATATACAAATACACACACACAAACACAAACATACATATAAATAACACACTCTAATTAACACACATGATATACATTTATAGATACACACATGTACAAAAAAAAGATATTAATAAACATTTTAACAAATATCATAATAAAAAACCAGAAACACTTCAATGACTATAGTCGGCGGTGTTTGTTTTTTGTTTAAATCTGGGAGAGATATGCATCTTTACGGTGAAAATATTTTTGGAGTATTGAAATTGTGTTTATAACTAGAATATCATAGATAAACATGATTATGTAAAACAAATATTTACTTTTATGAACAAATTAATTTAATTTGTGTTTTATGTTTAAAAATATTTGAATTTTTTATTTTCATATTGGGCCTGCTGCTTCTCGGCCCCATAACACCCTCGCCTGCAGCTCGGGTGTTAATTCCGCCTCGAATGCAATAACAAAGTTTCCCCACTTATATAAAAATGTACAATTATGTACACACAGCGTCAGTATGAGCTAACCCTCAAGTTTTAAAATGTGACACTGCTACAACATTGAATTCGTTACAAACATCTAAAGAATACTTCAAAAAGAGTTCTTGGTTCAGACTTGGATTCGAACCATCGCATTACCGAACGTCGTCATACCCATACCAGCAGATTCATGAACTAGCCAGAGGGCTCATCTGAATTGTGATGAAATTTTTATCTACTATCGTCTGTGTCACTTTATCTTTAGGTCTCTGTCTAATCGATAGATGTTATAATTTGAGGGTATTCATTAATTTACTTACTTACGTTTTCTTTGTAAAATTAATCCATAGCCTCAAGTTATAACTACAACGTTTGATGTATACGTTCAATTAAAACGACGGAGACCAAACAACCACCATTTACTTACCCATTATTTTTTTAAATGTTTTCTAAATTTATTAAAACAAAAATAGTTGTTCTGTATGAACAAAATGTGAGCATAAAAGGAATTGCGAAACAGCTTGGCAGAGCATATTTTATTTTTCTTGATTTCTACATTCTTTATTAATATTACTAAAACGAAATAGCAAAATACTTAAAATATTTAAAAAAAAATGCGCAAAATGCTGTCAAGGAAACCGGGGTTTCGTAACTGGTTTGGAAGGAGTAATTGTCCAATACCCCTTAAAAGCACATTTCGTGTCTAGGATTTGAACCTCCAATCTTATGCACGGGTAGCGGTTTTGAAACTTTCGGTCTATTTAGACGTTGAATAACTTTTCGCAAATGTTAACCCTATTATTGCTTGTCGTTATACGCAATAATAAAAGTATTAACGTTTTATTGAAAAAAAAAATATTAGAAACAGACTGAGAGACTGACAGAGATTCACTAAAACAATACAATAATTATACCTAGATTATAAGTGAATGATGTGTCTTCCTATAATTGGAAGTGCACACTTGTACTTGTCCCTGTTTAATGTATACTTGCATGTAATTGTGTAGTTTCTGTTGGAGATCCAATAAATAAATAAATAATATATTTTTTTAGCAAAATACAAAAACCAACTTGGGCCTATCACGGATTTGAACGCACATGTCTTTTGGGGGGTACATTAGTGTAAACACTAGGTAGGGAGGCGATGTTTTAATATACTTCTTATATAATGTTCGTACTAGGTACTGATCAACAATTTGTTTTGACATACCAGGATAGTTAAGTAAGATTATGTACCAGATTTAATTATGAATTAAATGACTGCATATATCACTTCCTATCGTGGTGAAAATCAAAAAACAGTAGGTATGTACAGTCACGAGCACCCATATGTAAACACTTGACCACTTTTAAAAGTGTTTTTCTCCTACTGTTCTGATTAAAATTTCATGTTGTTACGAACATAGTATTCTGGAACTCATATTTTTATCAAAAAGATCCTAACTCCAAGTTACAATCGCTAGGTCTCGCGAAAATTGCTTTTAAATTTAGGAAAGTGAAGAAATATTGGTGCTCGTGACTGTACTGATATATCCATGTGTCCGCTTGGAGATTTTTGTATTTTTAATAAAAGTTGAAGTGCTAGAAACATTAAATATGCTCTCGATTATAAGAGTAGGTTCGCAACAATTTAAGGTGACCGAAAGAATAATACTCTTGCGAATATGTAGATATGTAGTAAACCTAACATATTGCTTCTCATCCAGTTAACAAACACATGATTCAATGTTTCTATGGTATAGTATAAACCCCGTTTCCTTTTAGAGGTTTCCAAATTAATATTCAGCTATGGGGTATTACCACGATGTGTGACAAAAATGATTATCATGTGCGTGGGTCGTACTAAGATTTCACATGTTTATTTTTATCGGCGGTTAAATATAAATTATAATGTGGAATCGAACGCAAGCTCGAAGATAAAATAATAAAAAAATATTTCGGAACAAAAACACAAGACTAAGTACAAAAAGTATAACGATGGTAGCTGCAAAAGTATAAACTGTAGCGCAGCTAACAACGTTCTTCCCCAGAAACAGGATGGAATGATGTTCCATAAGTTAATTTAGATTTAGTTAATTAATAATGGGAACACCCAAATACTCCGAAATATTTTATTCCGATTTTCAAAAGTCCGAATTTCATAATACATAAGAATTATAATGTCTGTTATTAAAAAATCACGAAATTTATTTTACCGAAAGTCGTAAATCCGATTTGTTTGTTTTCCGATTTTCATATGTCCGAAGAATCAAATGCTCGATGGGTTGTCAGTCCGAAAAACGACATTCCGATTTTCAATACTTCGAATAAACTGCTAAAATTAAGATTCTGATTGTGGTTCAATTGATACTTCCTTTCTTCTTCTAAAATTGTTAGTTCTAAAACATTTGCAAAAAATTAGGTTTTAGTGACAGAAACCAATCGCTGCAAATCCGACTCCACGCAGTCTTGTCTGCCATACCCCTAGGGCGCGGAGGGGCGAGGCGGACCGCGAGCTGAGGAGCAGGTGGTGAGCGTAAAATGCATCTACGAAGATTAGCTCGCGTGGGATCGCCGGAGCCCCGCAGCGCCAGAGCCGTGACAAAAACCATGTCTGCCGCATGTTGCATGCTCTCTGACGAGCAATTAAGTGTTTATTTGTCTTGATATTCAGTTTTACAAGGCGTTTTTATTTCGGAATTCTAATCAGTATTTTAATAATCGGAATTCGTATTTTTGATGTTTCGTTTTATCATTAAGTCAGATTTTTTGTTACTCGATCTATTCAAACTCGGTATTTTGAGAATAGTAATTATATATGTTAGGAATATTGAAATTGCGGAATTTTAAAAATAGGATAAATGATAAATCGGAGTTGTTATATTCGGAATTTTGAACCATTCGGATCTATGAAAATCGGTAATTTAAAATTCGGATTTGTGATTTTCGGAATAAAGTTTTTCGTATTTATGTAGTGTACCCATTAATAACAAAAACAAAAAATAAGATAAAAAAGAATAAAATAAACAGTACAAGTCATATGATTTGGGATGTATTTTGCCGTTGAGCTAATATGGTGAGTGTAGCGTGAAAGGGTGTGTGGGAGAGTGTTAATGAGGTGTGCATGGGGTGTTTGTGGTGTTTGTGGCAATGTGTGTAGTTTTGTTGGGGTGTGTGAGGGAGTGATGAGTGTTATATTAGTTATCAAGTCCTCAGCAACTATCACCTCCCATCATCGTGCTTCACTACTCACCATTGACGACGAGACCTATCTTCTGCGTAAATATTCCGAACATATTTAAAGCAGTGAAAGTGTAGACGCCGGTGTCGTTGCGGCACAGAGAGACAATCTCTAGCGCGCCGTCAGACAGCAGCCTGTAGCGGCCAGTGTTACCGTCGATCTGTTGGGAAATTGTATAAACACATTTTACTTTTAGAATCATTATGAGAATATATGCATATTGTTTAATGCTATTTAACTTTAGTGAATTTAATGGCATCGCAACTCAACAAAACCCAACACTGCTGAGTCGGTTGTCTGAAATCTTGAATCTGTGTCTTTCTCAGTACTTATAGCACTTAGGCTGAAATCAATGGACAGTTATAAGCACTGCTCAGGATGAGCATCGTCTCGAGCCGTTCGGGATTATTTCTATAAAACTCACACACACTTGCAAGCAGTGTAACAGAATCGCCTCAGATCGGGATAAGCAATTTAAAACGAGGCGAAGTGATGCCGACCCGTTTATAATAAGTTTGTTATGATCTTAATTGGAAATTTATAATCGGGCGAATAAAAATTTAATGAGCGACTATGTACTGAATGGGCAACTATTATTATACCAGGTAAGTAACTATTTATCCTGTCATTGCGGCAAGGAGAACTTAGGAAGCAAGAGCGAGCGAAGCGAGATCGGGACATGTGGCACCTCGACTCAGACAGGTAGGCTCGAAGGGGATGTCGGGGTCTAGTGTGCGGGCGAAGCGAGCGAACTAAGACCCCGGCATCCCCTTCGTGTTAGGTTATTTAAGACCCTGCTAACAGAAATAGGAGCCACGCGTAGTGGGGCGTGGTACGTCGACTACGCCTTATCTAAAATCTCGTGGTTAATAAGCTTGTTTTAGTTTTTTTTTCTGAGTCCTTGGAATTATCGTATTGAACAACTAGTAACTCAAAATGGTATTTCCAAATCGCAATTTTAAACATTTGTATTCGCCCACTTAGTATTTCAGTAGCCCGTATTCAGTATAATGCTACCCATAAATACATACCTTAATGTCCCCGAAATCCCACCAGATTTTAGGCCGTAACGTTTCCATCCACGACTCATCCTGAACATTGAACAGAGAGCGCAGAGTGGCTATACCGCCTACAAACCCGTTCACTTCTAGCTCATCTAGGAACAAATAAGTATTTTCATTTTTTGTCGTACTAGCTTTTGCCCGAGGCTTCGCTCGCGTTTATTTGGAATTTGACAATTAAACTCTTAACATACTACTAAAGTTTGTATTATAATAAAGGTAATTCAATCGTGATTCGAAAGACACGTGGCGTCATCTATGATCATAAGAAGGTTATTGTTGTTTTCCTCGGGAACAGTACTTTCTTTCGGGATGAAAGATACCCTATGTCCGTTTCTGTACACCTGACAGCATATATGCAAAATTTCAGGATGATCGGTTCGGTGATTTAGGCGTGAAAAAGTAACAAACAAACAAATTTACTTTCGCATTCATAATATTATTAGTAAGGAAGTAAGTATTGTCGGCGCCAACTTGTTTACTACATATTATATACATACATACATATTATGTTAGTACTTAGTCTTATTTTTTTTTGTAAAAATTAATTTTGTATTTATTTATTGTTGTTCTTGTATCTATTACTTTTTGGTGAAATATTTGAAGAAAAAAATGAGAAAAATAGAAATGCAAACTATGTCGATACAAAAAAAATTATAATTCAAATCATCAAAATAACAAAAAATATTTAAATATTTAAAAAAATCATAAAAATGGAAAATAATGTTGGGGTTCGATCTTGCGACACTGTAGTTTACAGAGCGGTCATGAAACCGCTAGGCTGTTTACTCCGTTGCCAAGTGCTTTAAAAAGCCGTTCTGATGCCCGTCATGACTGAAACATCAAACAATTGAAGTAAGGACATAATGCAATATTGCTCACCCCCTTAATCAAATAGCGTGATAATATATGTACCTATAGCTTAACATTTGAAGAAGATTGTAAGAAATATTTGAACAGAGTCTATGTAGTACTTTTTGCACCATTTCGGAACATCCCGCGATTTGGATTTTTACGATTTTATTATGAAGAAGACACACTCGCGTTTTGTTACATGTAATGTACATTTTTTAAATGTACATATAACTTGCAAATATTAGTAGTAATATCAATTACATTATATATTTGAAATATTCAAACCTTGGTTTGAGATTGGACACCAGTGACGACAATCAAATGATGCATTAGGAATCTCTGTATATTATATTTAATATCAATGTCGCTTATCACGAGCCAACGCGAAAATGGGGATTTCACATATCCTATTTATCCCATTTCACCCTCTTAGGGGTGGAATTTTGAAAAACCCTTTTTTAGTGAATACCTACTCTTCACAAAAAATATACCTTCTAAATTTCATGTCTCTAGGACCAGCGGTTTGGGCTTTGTGTTGATATATCAGTCAATCAGGACTTTAAATTTGAATGTATTGATAGAAGATTGCTCCCATTGAAATTAGGATAATATTTTCTAATCTTACCGTTGAGCTCGGGGGCTTCAGTGGTGCTCATAGTGGCGGTGGTGGACATCTCTGCTGTCTCGGGGCTGGGCGTCCCTGTGCCGCGAGGCAGCAACCAATCGCTGTCAGGCGGGCTCGTCCCATCAGGTATGTACGCTCGCACGACGAATATCCGCAGCGGTTTCATGTCTTCTGAATTATAGGCTTGACAGGTGTATGGTCCAAGAGTGTCGATAGCCAGGCTTCTGATGAGGAGGGCATTTCGTTTCATTTCGTACACCGCGTCGTTTTTTAGCAGCTTCCCTTTCCCGTGGCCGCGGTACCAGAACACGAAGAGTGTTGGGTCCTTCGTCTCTAAACAGGGTACATGAAGCGGGTTGCCCAGCTCTCCGGTCACCAAGGTCGTCGCGATCGTATCATCAGTCATTCCTGCTGGCTTTCCTGCAGGATCTACCAGCACCCAATTGTTAGTAGATCAACGTTTTATAAATGTATATCAGATGGATTTAGAAAACAAAATCCTTTGCAAGTTTTACTGATAAACGACTACTAATCGCTAAATAATATCTTCATGACAATAAATTGAAATTCAAAGAAATTAGATCTTTTTTGTGTGCTTCTGAAGCAGGTACTGAAATTACTATGTACCCCACTGAAAAATAGCTTTACATAATATTATTTTATTTTGCTTAAAAACACTAATTTGAAAACCTCAGAAACACTCAAAATCAGCAGTAGATATTGTGTTTAGTTTGTTGTTTACCTGAGTTCGCGCGTGCGCACGCTAGCAGCGCGGCGAGCGAGAGGAGACAAACGCGCGACATGTATACCGCGCGTAATGAGCCACTGATGCAGAGTAACACGAAGCAGCACAAGCTACACGAGTAAATGACCGTCGCGAGTGGTGGACAAACTCCTACTGCTCCAACTCTGAAAGTATGAACTTCAAAATGCTTATCGAACACAGATATGGGAGGAAGTTTAGGATAATAGTATGGTAGCTATGTGGGCAGCAGTCACGGGTGTCATTTCCGCATCATCACAATCATCATTTAGGAATTACCTAATTTTTCAGTGTGATTGTGTGAAAGATATGTTCTGTGGAGCTAATAAATAAATAAATAAATTCCATTTATTTCAGGTCCGAGACCCATATAAAAACAAAAATACCAAATTAAAAACACAAATTATAGCTAAAACCTAAATATCAGAACACACATTACATTAAATTAGAAATATTATTGAATTAAATTAAAACGTCAAAAATAAAATACACAACTAATACAGAATAACTAATATCCTAATAACACACCTGCCTCTGAGTCATTTGCTTGTTTGTCATTACATTAATCATATAACAATGGTTAATGTACTGACAATCAAACCTGTTCACAAATACGCTCAGGATAGTGTTGGAGGTGGTCCGGAGCCTGCGCCCCAGAGATGTGCACCGCTTCCGCATTGTCGTGTAGAAACAGTCGACACGGGCGTCGGCGAACATCCCCGACGCGCTGCAGTGCCGGGGCAGCCCCAACAGCACCCTGAACGCATTGTTGTACTGAACACGGAGAGCGTTGTACTGCTTCTGGGTATATGACCCCCACAGGCTGGCTGTGTACAGGGACGTACAAAACGCTCTGAAAAGAGTTATTTTGACGGCCCCCGAGCAACGAACAAACCTGCGGGCGATCATATTGGACCTCACAGACAACGCTCTCCGCTCCCTATCGATGTCCGCATCATCCCTCAGGTCAGAGGTCACGATATGCCCGAGATATTTAAACTGTTGAACTCTTTCTAACTGGACACCGTTCAATCTGATGGGTGGAACAGAATCCGGGCAACTCCGACCCCTGGCCCGAAAAACCATGCATTCACTTTTTTTTGCGTTATAGAGCAAACCGTGATCCAGCGCGTAACGCTCGCAGATGCCCAGCAACCTGGACAGCCCACACACCGAGGCGCTCAGTAGCACCATGTCATCAGCGTAACTAATATTGTTGACACAAACACCGTCAATATGGCAGCCGACACGAGTACTACTGAGCTCCTCTATCAGTGCGTTCACGTACAAGTTGAAGAGCTTTGGGGAGGTCAGCCCTCCCTGCCTCACCCCGCACTCCAACCCGTACGGCTCCGACAGAACACCCGACCACCGAACGACGTTGACCTGGTTAAGATACCAGTACTTGAAAATCTCTATCAGTTCGAGGGGCATTGAGATGTTATTTAATTTCTGCCATAAGACGTCATAGCTAACCAGGTCGAACGCTCTCGAGAGGTCGAGAAAACGTGCATAAACAGGTGTTCTCCTATCGGAGTAGTACTTGACAGTTTGCTTCAAACACAAGATAGCTGACTCAGTAGACAGTCCCGGTTTAAAACCAAATTGGTTATCATGCGTGTTTACATACCGGTCAAGCTGTGTATTAAGCAAACCGTCAAGAACCTTAGCGAGCACTGTGGCTAGTGAGATTGGCCTGTAGTTACTCGCATCACTTAGGTCACCGGTTTTACTCTTCACAATTGGTACCACCACGGTCTTCATCATCTCTGCTGGTAAGTACGCATGTCCTACATAAAATGTATATAACATGGCAAGAACTCTGGGTAGGTGTACGCCGGCATGCTTTAAATGCTCAATGCTCAGGCTGTCATGGCCAGGAGACTTTCCACGTGACATTGACTTCAAAACTCCCCGAACATCCTTAGCTGTGAAACTAGTGTTTATCTCCTGTCCATGCAACCCTTCCACACTGAATGACCGTGATGGTCCCAATGGCGATTTCACCATAAAGTGATTCTTAAACACGTCCGCAATACATTTCGGTTCACTCACACCGTTGACGCTCACGGGTAAGCCCGGTTTGTTATTTAGCCTACTAGTGGTTTTCCAGAAGTTCCTAAAGTCATGCTTCGAATGGTGAGAAGCGAGGATATCCATCTTTATCTGGTCCCTATTATTTTGGCACCACTTTAGGCGTGATTTAAAGATTTTACGACTCTCCCGCATCTCCTCCCAAACCCGTCCTTCACTCGGTTTACCCCACAGTACCCATTCCATAAATTTATGCCGAGCTACCCCGTGAGCGTCACGAACATGCTTGTTCCATAAAAATAAATGAGATGAGTTTGTAGAGCGCCCCATTTATCTTCTTCTTTATTAATGTCAACACAATCACAATTGCATTTATACGCATTACAAAAAGGTGCGCTATCCCGCTTTCAACTGTCGGAGACTTCAAGAGTATTTAAAGAAAAAAAAATTTTTTCTAACATTAATATCATCATTCTCCTGCTTTTATCCCAATTTATTTGGGGTCAGCTCAGCATGTCTTCTTCCATACTTCTCTATAACTCGCTGAGCAGTCACCTCCTTTCTAGCCATATCATCTTTCACACATTCCATCCATCGCACTAACATTAATGCACTTACAGTGCACGTCAGTGCCAAAATAGAGTAAGACGTTAGCCACATGCAAAGACCTTAAGGACTCGTTCAGACAAGGGATCCACACAATTGCAAACTGTGTGGTTTGGGAACAACATTTTCACTGGGCAAGCAATAGGAAATGAAATGGAAATCGACAAACAATTACAATGTTGTGCTTAATAAAAATTATGCTCACTCTGCGTCGTAACCTCCAACCCAGTAAGAATTTTGTCGGATAGAGGTACGGATAGTAGCCATGTTTCTGCTTATATAGGTGTGCCTAAGCAACCCTTTTTGAACGTTTTCAAATTAAAGTGCGTAAGTACTTTCATGTGGATTCCACATGCAAAAGTTGGTTTCCAGCTTGCTACCTACGAGCACATTAAATATTTTTTTGATGGCATAAGCGGTGCAAAAAACCGCGCCAATGCCGCAGAACAAAACCTAACCTTTGGTAGAATTGTTTAGCTGCCATGGCCATATGGTCGTGGAAGCTTTTTCGGTCGAATGTGCCTCCCAGGTCTTTTGACGTCGTGATGGTATTCTTATTTAAATAATATTCAAAATTAACTGGGTGCCGCTTTCGTTCGAATGACATAGCGAAGCATTTGGACGAATTAAACTCCATGTTGTTGTCTACACTCGACTTATATATCGCATCTATGAATTGCTGCAGTGCCAAACTGTCACGCTTGGAGTTTATTTCCAGGTACCGTTTCAAATCATCGGCATACAAAAGACATCTTGCATGAATCAGAACTTGAGGAAGATCATTGACCATGATAAGAAATAATAAAGGCGCCAAAATTGAGCCTTGACTCACGCCGGAACGCGTTTGATAGGCACCCGACACGTACATTCCAAGCCTAACAAACTGTTGTCGATCTAGTAGGTAGTCTGCAAAGAAACGGAGGAGAGATGGTACGAACCCTATTTTGCTAAGCTTCATTAGCAAAGCGTCATTGTTAACCCTATCAAACGCCTGCCGGTAGTCGAATTAAAGTACGTCTATCTGACGCCCACGGTCCAAACTAGACGAGATATAATCTACTAGTGTCAGAAGATTTGTGTTAACTGATCTTTTGCTTCTGAAACCGTGCTGTTCATTACAAAGATACTTGTTTATTTGCTCATAGTTAGTATTATGGAGGATGTCCTCGAAGACCTTGGCCGTAGAAGATAGGATTGCGATAGGGTGGCTACCGCTTTGCTAATTTGTCCTTTTAATATTTCCATCTCAAGCCATAATTTACTAATTTCAAATGTGAGTTCCTGGAATTCAAACTGGTTCTGCGCGTTTTGCATCTCGGCGACTTTTTTCCTAGAAACGTCATATTCGGATCGCTATCTTGAGTTAGAGCAATACTGTAGTCATCACCTATCCCTGTAGTAGGACAGACATATTCCGGGCAAATCCAGGTGGTTAGGTGCCCTTCAGTCGCAATAACTTCGCCTGAACATTGAATGTTATATTTTAGTTTACACTTATCTAATGTACAGCTGAGTAATTCCTCCCTTCGTTCTATTTAAAAAAAAAATAAGCAAATCCTGTACCCCAACTCAAAATAGGAACCGAAATAGTATTGAACCTCGATGAACGCCCCTAATCATCTCTGAAACGGTGTTTACTATCTGGCATTAACGCCACGCCATTTACTTATATATTAACTTCTTTCAGGTATGATGTCTCTAGCTTATAAAGTTCTTGGCATTTATCCGTAATGTTTCAGGTTCAACAGAAGGTTCTTGGTGTACGCAGGCAAACGCCTTTATGAGGTTGCATCGAACGAACCATGACATCGTTCTAAAAAGCGGTAATTAAACACGGTTTATGTTTATACGTTTTTAATGTCCATCTATTTACATCGTCACAATTATAAAAGGATTCACTTAAACAAATTATTATGACTTGTCAACTAGCCACCTAGCGTTACCCTACGAACTAAACATTCACTTTATTAGACAACTTATTACATAAATAATTTATTTACTATATTCTTCTGACTAACTATGTAGAAATGTAAATTACTCAAAAATATTCCATCACAGATGGAGTTTGTGACATTTTAAAATATTTATTTACATTAAACTGTTAATTTCAAGTAATATTAACTATCTACATTAAATCTATTGGTATGATTGCGTGTTATGAACATGCGCACAGTAGACCGCTGTGTTGTGGTTCAACGTTCAAGAAATAATACCTATATCCAGCTATGGCACATGAAACAATAACAATATTACGCCAGAGCTTGCGACCGATACTACGCAGGAAGGAGGTAACAACAACCAGTTTCATCTCTCTAAAACACTAACGCCTGAAGACATATTAATTTGAGAGTGGGTATTGTCACGCGTAAGTCTAATAGAAAATAATTAATACAATATTGCAATTACAAAATACTTTTAAAGCGGGCTTTTTTCTGGGGAAAGTGATGAATATACCTATCTAACAAATATCGGTATCGGTCGCGTCTGGCTACTACACTATGTAAGATCTTGGTGAAGCTGATGTCTACTTCTTCCTATAGGGCTGATCTGCTTGAAGCTCCACGTCCTGGGGGTCGAGCTGACCGGCCTCCACACATGACTTGCAACAGAACCTGGGGATAACATCAGGTGGTTATTAGGGACCTGAGACAAAATTACAATAACAGATCGAGAACGTGTAAGTATCTTTATGTAGGTACCATTTGTCCAATAAATAAACAATGCACATTCCAACGGTAATGAACAACTAGCTAAAACGAGGGAATAGTCGTTATGAACAATTAAACACTATTATTAAGCTCGTTTAGCAAATGATATCGATTGACCTAATTCATCGATTAACCTCACTTAACATTATGGTATACTTACTTCGAGTAATACGAGTGTTTACAGAACTTGCTGCGCACGATCAGGTTGCAGTTAGCAAAGAAGGGATTATCTGTGCACTTAGCCGGTACCACGATCTCTGCAAATATAAAATGTACGATGAAACAAACATCCAAGTTAAGTATGCATAATAAAACGCCTATGCAAACCAGGTTCGTGTTTTCTTTGATGCCAATTCTTGAAAACACGAGGCGTAAAGCGATGGTCAAGCTATTTTCCGGAGCATTTAGAGGTCCGGTCGGAGGTTTTGAAGAACCTCAATATTAATTGTTGAATGCAATTAACAATTAACGATGCGGTAACAAATTACGAGAAGAAAGAAGACGTAGCCATTATTGATTGTCGCTACACTATTTGCCAATATTAGTACTACCAAGAATAAATATATTCATAAGCCTTGTCATCTCACATCTCTCTTGTCTTGTCACAGCTACTTAAGTAATAGGGAACAACTAGTGGGCCTGCGTTTGAGTGACGGCACTACTCTTAGATCGAGGAGTTCCGCAGGGCTCTATTTTAGGTCTCATTATCTTCATTTTGTACTGCGCAGACATAATAAGATAAATAAAATGACGCAGACATAGCATGATGGTGATTAACTCAGTCGAAAGACTCCTCTGCCTGACATGGGTCTCTCCTAAATATCGTTACGACTATCCTAGATTTCCTACATTCCGAAAATTCTTCAGCAGGTCATTGGTGCACCTTGTGGTGAGTGTACTTAAGCTGTGGGTCGGAAATTTTCTCCAGATATTTTTTGTCCACAGTAACTTTAAAGAAGAATACTTACGTTGTACATTGATCTGCGCAGTAGAAGACTGCGAACTGTACTGGTTGCTGGCGTGGCACGTGTACAGCCCGCTGTCGGCGTCCGACACGCGCGCCACCGTCAGGCGGGACACGATAGTGCTACCTGGTGGTGTCGACAAGTTATGGATTAGAAATAGACAAAACACATGAGTAGTTACACTATGCGATACTCTATTTGATTACAATGTTTATTATTAATTTGTAACTGAAGAGTTTACTCATCATCAAGTTCTTATTAATGTTTATTATATCACTGAATGTGTTTCGTAACTATGTTTATCTTTAGGGTACTCTAAGCATCAAACACAAATCATTTATTTGCATAACACAGGTTCAAAGGATGTTACAAAAAGTTCATAAGTTATTCTGAATCTCTGCATATGTATATACATATATTCTTACCATGCGAGGTGTGCTAATATATTTATTATGAATATTATGACAGAGTTATTCATATTCAATAGTAACGGGTTGCTAATTTCCTTTGCTACAATTTGTAAGAAATAAATAACACATGTATCTAATGTATCGATGCGATTCATGACTGTGATTCATAAATAACACGATACTATCTAAGTCTAAAGTTTCAAAAAATCTGTAATTTTTCCAAGACTGACTCTAGTTTCTTAAGACTCAATCGCAACTCATCCCGTCGTTAGTCCTGACGCTAACGTGCTACAACACCAAATTGATCTGCCGGCTTTCACGTCGTCTGCCCATCTAGTAAGGGGCCTGCTTTCTCTCTACTTGACGACTCTTCTACTTCTTTATTACAGTTATCGGTATTTCAACTCGATCGTTGCTTCAGCTTGTTAACTCTTGTTGTTAGAGGGAGTAGACTTACCAGTGATAGTGATCCTGCCGTCCGCCTGTATGGTGGCGCCGTCTTTGGTCCAGTGCACGTCAGGCTCGGGGAAGCCGTCTACGTCGCATGTCAGGCGCAGGTCGGCGCCGCTGTTCAACGTCGAGTATGGCGTCGACACATGAGTGCTCACTGGTACTGTACGTGGAAAATATGAGTTAGAAGTCAATTTTGTTTAGACGTCAGGCGAAATATTACAAAGCCATTTTATTTTTTTATGGCATATGTACTTACGAGTATTTAATAATATGATGTGCTAAAAAAAGAAATCATGTATCTAAATTGAAATTACCAAGTAACAGCCATTCTGAGACTTAACAGTGATCAGAAACATCGAGCTTGCTTTATGTACAGCATACATACGGAATTGAAACATTCAACTCGAAAATACTCCCAGAATGAAGAACTGAGAATGCCGCGAGCTTTATCACCAACATACGACATGTAACAGTGGTACCTTATACTCTACATACTTACAAAAGCTACTCGCACCGCATTGTTTCTACATTGTTGCTAACAAATATCGCTGTTGAATATTGACATTGATAAGGCAGAGTGTTTTTTCGGAGAAAAAAACGCCAAATCATTCACAGCATTATACTGTACCATCATTATACATATACACATTAATTTCATACGTCAGGGGTTGCTCCCAATAAGTCTATAATACATATTTTATTTACTGTGGGTCGTAACAAGAACAATCCGACATCACTAGAAGAACACATGCAAGCTAAAGACATAAAGATGCTTCATGCAGAGATAAGCCATTCCGTACTATTAGTGGAAGTGGATGATTGTTGGTCTTACATCAATTGCAACCTGCGAAATCTATGACAAGAAATAAACTCAGATTTATATGTGAAAGATTATATAGGAGTGTTTTCTTATAGTTTTTGTAAAACTTACTGCTGTAAGACAAACAATCAGCCAGGACGGTTCATTCATACAGTGGACAGTTCCTAATCTTACCGGTGAACAACGGTCTAGGCGCTTCGGTAGTGATCGTAGTGGTGGTGGTCGTCTCCGCGGTGGTGGGCGGTTGTGTCCTGGGTCTGGGTGGCAACGTGTTTCGTGGTACTAACAACTCGTTTTCAATGAAGTACTCTTCAGGCTGATACGCTCGCACGAAGACCACCCACGACGCCGCCTTGCCTTCTCCGTTATAGGCTTGACATGTGTACTGTCCAAGAGTTTCGATAGCCAGGTTTCTGATAAGGAGGATGTTTCCTCTCGCTAAGTACACTGCGTCGTTGTATGGCACCATGGCTCCGTTGTAGCCGCGGTACCAGAACACGGAGGGTGGCGGGTATCCGTACGCTAGGCAGCGCACTTCGAGCGGACTGCCCAGCTCGCCGGTCACCACGGCGTTCTCATCTCCAGCAATTCCGACAGGCATCCTCACAGGATCTACCAGCCCCCGATTGTTAGCGGACCAATGTAAGAGTTCGTGAATGCATCATCTCCTTAATATTTAGTAAGTGAAGTTACATTCATAAACTCTATGTTAATTTCGACTACAAAGCGTAAAATTATTGAAATGGGAGGACATAACAAATGAAGTTAGAAGATATTTTGTGTGCTTCTAAAGTACTGGTTACTGTATCTAAATTCTTGATAGTTTATCTTCATAAATTGCACTTACAGATATTTTCAATGATCCAGTAAAAGGCCAATAATTTTATAAATCGGACCTTATCGCCTAACTTCAGAAACACTCAAAACAATGTATCAATTGTGACAACCAGCAGCAGATATTGTGTTTAGTGTGTCGTTCACCTTCGTAGGCGCGTGCGCACGCTAGTAGCGCGGCGAGCGAGAGGAGACAGACGCGCGACATGTCGACCGAACGTAAAGAGCCACTTATGAAAAGTCACACGAACTCCAACTGCGCGAGTATACGGCTAACGCGAGCAATGGACAGACTCCTACTGATTGTGTTAATGTGTTGATAAAAGACTGTTGACTGCGAAAGATTGCAGCCTGGCGCACGTTGGTAAACGGGGATAACTATGTTATTTATAAATTATTCCTATATTATTTATAATTTGTCTCTAAAAAGCATTTGTAGGCAAATTTTCAAAAGTTCGTAACGTTGCAATTGTTCATTGAAGTATTTACTGGCACTTTTTATGAATCTCACCAATTCTTCAGATTATTTTCTTTTAATGGGTAAAACCGTTAAAAGCTTATTGTAGATGGCGCGACCATAGCTAAGGTTTCAATCTGACCAATGAGGTCAAGTTATTTAGAAATATAAAATGACATTACCAAACTTTCAACCAATGAGGAATTGATTGTCAAATTCTAAATTAACGCGAGCAAAGCCGCAGGCAAACACTACTTAAAGAATATTTAAAATGTTGATGGTATACCATTTGTTAGGTATAAGCATAAATGTTAAATTATTTTTTTGTTTTTACACGCTTACATTAGCTTCACTTGTAACAAACAATGTTATCAAATCTTGGAAGTCAATTTTAACCTACTTCTAATTATTGTATCGAAATAAAACTTTGTCTGTGTATGTATTTCGGATGACAATACTAAATTTTGGAGCTGATCTGATGATGGAGCCAGGAGGTGGATAGTGAAACTCTTCAAGTTTTGGGTCATATGATTCGTTTTGATCAGTTCAATATATTTCACTCGGTGTCTCCAGATGGAGCCAGGAGGTCGATAGTAGAACTCATCAATTGCTACTAGTAAACCTCTAGAGTTTTAGATCATAGGATTAGTTTTGATGAGTCCAATGGACTTCACTTGGTGTTGAGTGTTTGTTGATGGAGCCAGGAGTTGAATAGTGATGGTAACTCAAAATGTATTCTTTTTAGTGCGTTATAAAAGCGTGTTTTTTTTAGCACCTGCTGTCTTACTCACGTTTTTGTTTCCTAATTTTATTTAATGTCTTAGTCCATACGTTCATAAACCGACTAATATCTAAATTATCTATCACCAACGAAAGGTCATCATATTAATTTGTTTACGAGTGAGAGGGGTTACATACACAGACGCACTGATAAGAGTGGGTCAAGAATAACGATCAGACTAGCCAATGTAAAGATTGCGATACTAAAACGTGATCTATGAATAACATTTAAGTCCTGGTAAATAGCGACAAGTGCATTTAATAAGTAACAGAAACCGTGACTAAATACTCACGTGCAATAAAACATCGTTACGAATCACGTGGGAGTGAGTTTTCTGTATCTTTAAAGCAATTAATGGTATAATGTAAACATTTTAAGTTCATGTCAGCGCATTAATGTAGGTGGCTTACCTACGTTTCTAATGCGGATATCAGAACGGACATGAATGAGCCATGGGGACTTCTAAATAAGGAAGTAGTTTTTGATATTTGACGAGGAACGAAAATGTCATATTACAACAAGTGCGCGAGTCTATTGTCATCAACAGGGAAAATAAATAGGGAAATATGAACTCCAGGTTACTACTGACAAAATACATTCGTGACAGGAGAAACCTATAACATTTTTCCAGACTTTGGAATCAAGCTCAAAACGGCAAAGACTCTGGACTCAACAATAACCAGCGCTAGACCCATACGGCAGGCAATACAATCATCATCTGTCTAGCCTTTTCCCAACTATGATGGGATCGGCTAGCAGTCAAGACGAATGCAGCTGAATACCAGGATTTTTCATGGACCATGTTTGTCTTCTGAACCCCACAACGCGGTTAGTACTGAGTAATACGATATCTCTTGGTAAGACTGGTTGTCAAACTTTCGGGCCACTGACTGTAACGACTGTCAAAGATCTACAATTGACAGCCGGGACCAACGGCTTAACATGCCTTTTGAGGCACGGAGGCAACTCGGTATGTAATGAGTACACACGGATCAACCTAGGCAAGCGCGGCCTAACCAGAAGGTCGTGTCGGCTGTTAATATTTAGCCCTGTTCTCCTCACGGCAGGCAATACAAACGATCAATTTTATTTTATGTAATCAAAGTATTTTAATTGTAAAAACTGTGTTATGCCTATCCACTAAGTCCGAAACATCATTTATAGGTAATTAACTCGTGATACTAAGTGTGTCAATGATCGTAATGAACACACGATACAAACGGAAATATTATATTTACAACTATCGAGCAATACTCGTGTTGCTAAACTGCGTTCACGATTACGTTTCCAGACATGTAAACAAAATGTGTTTTTTAAAAACATAACATAATGTAGAATTTTGATATAATTTAAAATGTTTTTAAGATTTTTCAAAAACAGTACCTCTACTCAGTAGTAATTCTGAAATCAACATAATTGACACTGGCATTTTGTTTATATTTGTATAATTGGAAGCGACATCAATTAACTATGTATGTGTATATGTGGAACTATTTAATACAAATATATAAACTAAATAGAAACAGAAAAAAGGATTTGAATAGACTTTATGTAAATACTTCTATCTAACATCCTTATTGATATGTTTTACCTTATTTAATTTTAGACCAATCGATTGTAACATTGTTTGGCTGATGAGCGCAATAAAGGCTCTTGTTCACGACTGGTTGTTACACGCTTCACGCTTTTTTGTCTAATGACGTCTTTCATTACTACTTTCAGTGGAAGTGATTAACGTTTTTTTCAAGGTTTTTTTTTCGTATGAACGTGGAATGAGATTAAAATGATACACTCGAGTGAAACATCTGATATTTACTTAACATACCTAATAATCCACATTGCTTCCAATGACTAACTCGCCTTGCATAATAACGAAGATGAACCGACACAAATTATTTGTTTCTGAATACGTGCAAAAATGCAAAAAAAAGAACATAGCTGCGTGTTCTCCAACTGTTCCTATTATTTAGTAAGGAAAGAGAAAAGTTAGCGTCAAAGACAGAAAGACCAGAAAGTGTTCTAAACTAATCAATCCAAAACCTCTAACTACTTGAAATCCCAAAGTATTACAAATGTTCCCAAATGCAAAACCCAATGTTTAAGAGTCGCAAGTTGCTGTGGTCTTATTTATACAATAATCATTGCAGGTAAAATCTTTTACTTTGAAAATATTTGCGGCCATAATATGTTATGTTGCAATTTAGGACATAAAATTTAAAAAAAAAGTAAAATCAACGACGAATTAACAATCCTAAATTAACATCGCATTATTCTTAGACGCAGAGGAAAATATCGTTCTTCCAATCTAATTGTGACAGAAGTCCACAGCAACTGACGTACTCTACCATCCCATCCCATACCATTCCTCAAGCTATCATCGTGTTCACCCCCACTCACCTTTGACGACCAGGTGTATCTCCTGCGTGGCCACTCCGAGGCCATTGTCAGCCACGCAGATGTAGACGCCGGTGTCGTTACGGTACAGAGAGACGATCTCCAGCGCGCCGTCAGACGTCAGTCTGTAGCGGCCCTCGTTACCGTCGATCTGTTTCGTCAAAATTCATAATGTAGACTTGCTTTAAATAACTAGGGTGCCTACAGTTTTCGAACATCTCCACAAGCATGCTAACAAATCTCAACCCTCCCCGGTCAGTTCTCAAGTTCCATTTAATTGGAGCTTTTGGTACTAACGGTAAGCTCTCCGAACGTCCACGTGATCTTGGGCGGTGGGTTGCCGTGGAACAGACAGCGCAGTGTAGCTGAGCCACCTTCAGATGCCTCCACCTCCGGTTCTGGCTGCGGTAACGCCAGCGGTGCTGCGGGCACATCTACAAACAAAACGTGTACATTAGTTATGTCGGATATGCCTCTTCTTCCTATCATGACGATGGAAATCTTAATTGAGTCGGCCCTGAAGTCACAGCACAGACACGCAGGACAGGATAGCTTTAGTCTTTCGTTAGACCGTTCGCCAATAAAATTCCAGGACTCATCTAAACAAAGTTTCAGCCTTTACGGCACGAGGATTTTTTCGTGCAAAAGGTGTATAACCGATGATGACGTGATTAGTTTCACGACTGTCGTTCTATGAAAACAGAAAACCGTATTCTTCTTCATAATATTTTGATACCTTTGACAAAGTTTGCCTTGCATAAGGTAAACTTTGCTTGTGTAAGGACCAATATTTTTACAACATTTGGTCCTTCGAGTCGCTCGCCGGTAACAGTATATAGGAAGAAAACCTACAAAGTTTTTTTACAGTGGCTAAGTTCAAACGATCTTACTTGGTGCAACAGTAGTGGTAAGAAGTGGATGTGGGCTGGTCTGCTCGACTGGTACCAGGCACAGGTGGCTGCATCCTCGTTGGCAGCACTTGCCCACTCCTCGGCAGTCAGCGTCGTCTCCACACTCGTGGCGGCACGACACTTCGTTCGTAGTCGTTTCGTCCATGGGACAGGCCCCAGCCTTCACAACTGGTGATGAAACGATTCGTTAAAGGAACTCGAAGTCACAGTGGCAGTCGTACAGTTTGCCCACGTGTTAACTGAGTCGTGTGCAAATTAGTTCCCCGGAATTCCGGTCCCCGAAAAGGGTTTTATGGGACAGTTGGTCCCTTTGCTAAGATATTTAAATGCGAGACGGGTTCCCGAAATCGTGTACATTGTTTAGGACTACTCTGTTTAGGCGAGTTTAATACGGAAACAAAAAAAACTTACTAGTTCTGCATTCAGCTGTGTACTTGGGCTCCGGTTCGAGGCCGTTCACGTATTGAGATACCACGCAGCGTTCGCCCGCTCCGCAGGACATCCTCTCACATGGATATTCTTTGCATTTACATCTGTATGAACCAATCAATCACGTAAGTTGGTCGATATAGTTTTGACAGCAGAAAGACGTCATGAAGTTAAGTGACATGTACTGGATGAAATCGAAATTAGTAATGAAAAGAAGTTAACTAATATGGTACGTGATTGATACAGTAAGTTACCGAAAACTTGATTGTTCAAAGATATAAAGTAGCTTCTGAAGTTGATTGTTGAAGATAAGTGCGATTACCTTTCGCAGCCGTCAGCGCCCACGATCCTCTCGACGCCGTAGCTGCACTTGAGTTGGTTGCACTCCTGCCGCAGCGGCTCGCAGTCGATCTCGACCTGCACGCACGAGCACTTCTCGCAGCCGTCGGGCAGGCGCGTGCGCTGCACGCCGTACTCGCAGCGCAGGCGCGAACAGTTCGCCACGTATTCATCGCAGTCAACGTATACTTCGTTCGTCTCTGTTTATCAAAATACAGATTGAGATATTTCAAAAATGGCATAAGACTTCTTAAACTTTTAGAATCGCCATATCTCAGGAATTAGACTTTTAGGGTAAAAAGATTTTAAACACTTTTTGTAGATAATTGCTTGAATTTTTTGATAACACTTACCTTTTACGAGAAAATGCAAAAATCCAATACTTTTGACCTTGTATATCTTTTTTAGGGATCTAGGACATTTGAGTCAACCTACTTGCGCGAAAATATATATGCGCGCAAGGACTTTTGTGCGAACGGACATTTGCGCATATGGAAACTTGCGCGGAAAAATTTTTTTCGGGTTTTCCATCATGGATAACGAAAAAAATGACACCCATGAACGTAAACCCAAAAATTTTCCTTGGCGCCATCTTGGATTTTCATTTTGACCTCATTTTCGTTATCAGCCACCCCGAGGACCACGAAAACGACACCCATGCCGTTAAGTTACGCAAAAATCCAGTCGCGCAAGTGTCCATGCGCGCAAAAGTCCGTTCGCGCAAAAGTTAAATTGCGAAAATGTCCTGATACCCTTTTTAGCAGATGAACGATCGTGTCATGTGACGTGTGGATTTTAATATTTATTGTAATGGTATACCATATCACGTGTGTGTACACGTGTAACAATTTTCAGCTCTATGCGGATTAATACAAACCTACCAGTAATTTATGTATATTTTGACCGAACTCGTTGGCACATGTAAAATACTGGTATTCAGCTGCATTCGGTTAAACTGGTAGCCGACCGCAAAGTCGTTGGGAATACTTGAGGCAGAATATAATGATCTAGACATTGTGTCTTAAAATGTATTGATCTGTATAAGCTACCGAGAACACATCTGGCGGAGTACACCGGTTCTTGGCTGGCAGGGTTCCTCACAGCGAAGGCCTCGCATCGCTCGGTTGGCTGGCAGTTAGCTCTGACGCACGGGTCTTCTCGACATATACATCTGAATGAAAGAAATAAATTAGCATCCAAAGTTATTGCTTATAACTAAAATAAAACTATCTTGTTCTTATCCCTTCTCTGTCCGTGCTGTAAGATTGTGGAACTCACTTCCGCCTAGCATTACTGACTTAAAAAGCATTTCACTTTTCAAAAATAGAGTAAAAGATTTACCTTTCCTCTCAATAGCCACCATTAAGTATTGTTTACATATTGTTCTGTATAATTTAGCGTTATGTATTTATGCAAGTTATTATTATTAAACACTTAAAATACGTAATTATATTTAAGATTTTAGGTTACTACACTGTTCTCACACAATACTCGTCTACATTTCATTTTTCCTTTCGCTGTTCGACGGCAGAAATTTCTTTAGAAATAAGCAGTGCTTCTATAAGTAATGTTATGTTGTTCCCCTAAGTTCTGTCATGTGTGAACACTGTACATAAATGGTAAAATAAATAAAATCAATTCACACAGGGAGTTGGACAGAGCTGAGTGGGCAAAGCATAGGAAAAAATAATAATTCAGATCATTGTTCAATGTAAAAACATAGTTTGTCTACATACCTCTGGCATCCGTTTTCAGTAAAACTTTCAACGCCATACTGGCAGTCGAGAGCCTCGCACTGTTGACGGTACGGAGTGCAGTCTGGTGGCAGTACACTGTTCTGATCTATAATTTCGACATTTGAATCATTAACAACTTTGTTTGCTTTAGTAGAGGATTTTTCCTGAGTTGCCAATGCTTGCTTGGATCGGATATAAAAACAAAAAATATATAGTATATTAATAAAGCAGGCAACAATCGTGCAGGACAACGCATTTAATGTAAGAGAAAACATCCAGTAGGAACATATATAGGGTGACTGGTAATTAGCGACCGATACTTATACACGTGATTGTACTCATGACAACAAACAACTTTCCCAAAGAAACATTTTTTTTATACTCATTCACTTTAATCACAATAACACAACTTCCGTAAGAAATTCGCGCGCGCGGGTAGTGACCTATCAGCTGTTGCACGGTACCATAGTAATGAGACAACGGTGTCACGCGGCTATAGCAGCTGATAGGTCAAAGACGCGCGCGACGGCGAATTTATAATGAGTACAATCACGTGTTTAAGTATCAGTCACTAATTACCAGTCACCCTATATGTATTCAGAGTGACTGAATGATCAAAAACTACCTAGTCGACAACGAACAACGTCACAGATGCAAGTATTACATTTCTCCTCAAGACAATCGTAGATATTATACGCCATCGAAACAAAGTTATAAAAAAACAGTAAGTTCACATAAATAGGTATAAGACAAAACTTTAGAAGTGCTGGTGCTAAACAGAGACACAAGCTAGTGTGCAAGCAGTGCAGGCATAACATAAGCGTTTGACGTGCTAGGACTTCAAGAACGAGCGGCTTTCCCATTGACGGCCATGGCGTAGGTAGCGTTAGTTGCGAGCGCGGTTGACTTTGTCTCATGGATCCTATCTCCCAGTATTTAAAAGACCAACACTATTAGTCAATTAAAAGTTGACAAGTCTGGTGAAAGCGAACCACCTACCTACTGTTGTCAACAGGAACTTTACTATGAACAGCGGAATTTGCACAAAGCATAGAGATGTCTTGGTGGCCGCTACTAGAGGCGACATTGTTCACTTTATATACAAACCAAGCTTATCACCGTTTGCTCGCGCTAAGGCTTTGGTTGGGGCTCAATTAAATTTCAATGGCAAGAATTTTATTAGTACTATCGTTTCTAGACGCTACCGACGCGCCGATTCCGTGATTTAATTTTCAGGAGAAATTTATTTTCGTTTCAGTGGGAAGGGATCGAGACAAGTCGGCCGCGCCCGAAGTAAGCGGATGTAAGTACCGTCGCCTCTCGTTCCCGACACTCTGCAAGCGTCGGCGCAGTCCGAGTAGGAGCGGAAGTTGTTGTCGTTGCCGCCGCAGCCGAGGAAGGCGAACACGACGCAGTCCGCGTGCGCCACGCTGTAGTGCCAGCGCGGCGCCGGCGCGGCCGCGCAGCTGTGCCCCGTGTGCACCTCCTGCAGGCACGCGCGTGCTGCCCCGCGGCACAAGCGTTATACACACCGCGCCACCGCTACCCTCTACTACTCTACTAGCGAGGAAGCTGGTTGGCCATCGTTAAATGAAACTCATGCTTCGCATTAGTTTAAGATATTGTGAGTCGTTTTAGTAAGAATATATTTGAAATGAAAAATTAAAAGTATAAAGTATGTGTCCAGAGAATTCGAGATCCCAAAACCAAAGAAAGAAATGAAGCATAGTGTTGGTACTCACCAGGTCCAGTTTCCCCGCAGACGTTCAAGCACTCTTCGCGGCTGGAGAAGCGGTTGGGTCCGCCGTCACAGCCGCCGTACGCGTATGGCTGACAGCTGCCCGTCAGCGCGTCCCAGTAGATCTTGGGGATGGACGCGCGGCATGGACCCGGGTCCAGGTGAGCGCCGCACACGTCTTGGAAAGAAAGAGTGGTGATTATAGTGAAGTGATCGTTGGAACTCATTGGCATAACAAGATTTTGGCTGCAACCTATCAGTCTTTAATCTCTGAGAAATTTTAGATTAAACGAAATCATTTAAATCATTGACAATATCATGCAAACGACCACTCCGCTCACCTAATCCGCGGAAGGCTCCGCAGCTCCTCTCGCACTCTTCCTCCGTGCTGTAGCTGTTGGGGTGTCCGCAGCCTCCAATGCCGCTGACAAGACACTGCCTCCTCTCAGAGTCGTAATAGAACACTGTCACGTTGTTGCCACATGGTGCTAACGAGCTTGGAGTCTTGCATTGTGACTCCGCCATTTGCTGCAATAGGATAAAGTTCGTTGCAACATATTACCTATATTTCAAATTAAATTAAAACTGGTCTTTCCATACGAAATAACTTTTTATTTTATTATCGCTAAATTGCTCTAGTATATTGTTTTATATATTTACCTGCGGAGGAGTTGCTCCAGTGGTCGTGGTGGTAGCAGCAGGTCGCTTGCTGCAGCGAGCCTCACAGTCAGCCTGAGTCTCGAATCTAGGCAAAAATGTATATTAGAGAGGAAATCGGATCAATAATTTAATACATTTTATTTTACGCTTGAATAATCTTCTTTGCTTGCAAAAAATAAATGACCTTTTTCGAGACAAATCCTGAAATGGAATGGGCCGCGTGTACTAATAGTTCACAACAGTTACCTGTTTTCGTTTCCGCTGCAGCCGGTGTACACAAACTGGTGGCATAGGTCGCGCGATGGGTCATAGTACCATTGTAGCACGTATAAGGAGCAGCTGCCTCCATCTGCAGGTAGCGTGCACGGATCTGCTGTAAGATAAATGACCCAGTTAAAGGACAATAGTTCTTTGCGATAAGTTTAATACACTGCTTGCGAACTGCTGACTGAAGTATTATAATTATACCTATTTCGGTTTTACAGACTTGCGAACACTCTTCGATTGAGGAGAAGCGGTTAGCACCTCCAAGACAGCCCCCGTAGATGAACTCATGGCACTGACCGGTGGACGGGTCGAAGTAAACCTTCGTAACATATGACTGACAAGGACCTGCATCCAAACGCTGCTTGCACACGTCTGAGACAAAAGATAGTTTCATTAAACACTATAAAATGATTGTAAACAATGAAAATAAGTCAATCACAAAATTAAAGAAAAAATAAATAAATGTACACAGGCACACAGTATCAATGTAAGTAATAGGAAGATATGGCGCTGAATGAAAGATGTACTCGTTACATACCGACTCCTCGGAAGGCTCCACAGGACCGCTCGCAAGCCTCCTGCGACGAGAAGGTACCAGTGTGCCTGCAGACAGGACCAGCCTCCTGGTTGGCGTGGGACACACACTCGTGGCGGCTTGGGTCGAAGAACCACACCACGCCACCGTAGCGACAGTCCTCCAGTGCCTCGGAGACTATACACTCTGGTGGTCCGTCCTTATGGAAATATGAGAAGTTTTGAAAATACTTCATCTTAGCTCGTCGATGGCAAATTCTCATTAAATACATGTGGCCCAAAATTCATCTATGCGAGCTCCGCTCGCTGATGCAGTCTTAATATCATCAAGTGCGTAGGTGTCAGCGCAAGATGGAAGGTGGGCCAATGTCTGTGGAGACACACCGCATACACACTTGACAGATCTGAGCCGTCCATCAACCCCCATCTGAAGAGATCGTCTTTGCTACGACGGACTTGGGTTCGGATTCGAGTCTATTTAAAGATTTCCAAGTCGGCCACAGCAAAGAAAATACATTGGAACATGTGTGATAATCTAAACCAAGTGTTGTTTCAATGGAGGATCTGGGCTTAAATACTCTTACTGGTCAATATTTTTTAATTATTCGTACCGTAATAATCTTGGTCCAAAAAATCATGTAAGACCTCAACAAGTTAAAACGGATAATATGATAGGGTAGGCACTTACTACAATAACTGTGGTTGTTGGGGTCGAGGGCGCATCTGGTGCGGGTCCAGTCCTGCATCGACTCTCGCAAGCTTCAAGACTCTCGAATCTGCACATGATTGTTTTCTTAGTATACCAATATTTCAAAGTATTTGATACCGTCTACTAGCGAGTTAAACAAAACATTCAGGTGCCGTCTTTGAAATTAAAGCAACGCCCCTAATTTTCAATACTTGAAGTCTAATGGCAGGTCACATTTGACAAACACCACAAAATATATTTATGGATCAATCAAAGCATCGTTGTTTGCACTGTAAGTTTTAAAATATTTGTAGCAATACCTGTTGTCATTGCCATCACAGCCTCCGTATGTGAACTGGCTGCAAGAGTCAGTGGTAGGATCGTAGAACCAGCGCATCAAAGAATCATCGCAGGGACCCTGTAGCATTGGCAGCTGACAGATATCTAGCAAAAGAACAATGAACGTCAAAGATCTTACGGACAGAGCAAATTTATGTGCTTCATTTTTAATAAATATAAAATACCTTGCATGGGCTGACAGTAGTAGGAGCAGTAGTCCTCATCCGGGAAGTTGTTCTGGTTGCCACCGCAACCTCCGTACTGGAAGGTGACACAGCGGCCGAGCGCGCTGTCATACGCGTACCGAGTCTCAGTGTTGTTGCAAGGACCAGCATCGATGGCGTTGAAACAGAATTCTGGGCAAAAATAATTGTTTTGTAGGCGTTTGTGGCTAAATTATAACAGCCGCACGGATCGATCTTCAAAGTCAAGTAATGCTTGCCAATGTTGGTATATGGAATGTGGATGAGTAGCCAACTAGCCATCCCTAACATACCGACCGAGAAGCCTCCGAGTCCCAAAAAGAACGTTACAAACGTTAAACCAATTATCAGCCATGATCAGGATTATGTCTACCTGATCTATCCGGTGCTGCCGGCCTTTGATCCGTAACATGAGGACGTGGTTCTGGCTGTGGTTCCGGCTGTGGTTCCACAGGTTTAGCCGTGGTGGTGGTAGTGGTAGTGGTGGTGGTTGTCTTAATTTCTGAGCAGCTGTTGTCACACTCTGCTTCCGTGCCGAAGTTGTTCTCGTTACCGCCACATCCACCGTAGTAGAATTGACGACACCTGGGAAAATGAGGGACTTAGTTATAACTAAGCTGTTTCTCACAGTATCAATCGTAAACAGGAATTATTTAATAGATTTTGTGTTAAAGCCAATCAAATGGTAAATCTTACCTCTTGAAGGTGGTATCATAGAACCATCTTTCCCTGTAGTTTGAGCACTGGCCGGTCTCGGCAGGTAACGTACATTTGTCAGCCACTGCAATATAAATAGTTGTTGAGCTCCAACTCAAGCTTTTTATATAAAAAAAGTAACTGGCCCAAAACCCACGCATAGATTGTGATGCAGTGAAGCGAATTAATTTTTTGTAATAATGTTACTGAATTTGTTTGAAATCTTACTGTTTACTACAGAAGAATAGACAGTGGAAAAAAGTTGACATGCAAGCAGAGAATATGCAAAACCATTCACCCACAATACGTTAACTTAAACAACAAACATTCAATGCAAATTAACATAAAAGAAGAAACGTATTGTACCTACCAAAACGCAGGCACACACCTACCAAAATGGTACGATGAACGTACTGTTATTCATAGCACTGCTAAGTAATTTATTGTCCACTTTTTGTTCTTAGTTGAATTGAGTCGCGTTGCCATTTCACTGAGGTTGTCCCGTCATAAGTTCTTCTTTTCAATGAACGAGAACTATGATTCTTACCAAATGCTTTGTGAAACTTGGAGCACGTTGAATATTTATAACTGAGCAAACACCGGCCATGTTCTGCTTTAACTTACCGTATGCACTAGGACAGATCTGTTCGCAGGCCTCCCTGGAGCTGAACCGGTTGTCGTTGCCCCCGCAGCCACTGTAGTAGAAGGGCAAGCATCGGTTCTCAGACTGACTGAATGACCAGAGAGCTTCCTTTTCCGTACATTTGCCTGCGTCTTGTGGCTGTGTGCACTGAGCTGTTCGCGCAACCCATTTGTTAGTAGACATTCACAAAGATAGAAAATGTTAGGATACAGACAGAAACAGTATTATTCTCTAAAGATCACGTCTAAAAGTGGCGAAGCGTGAATCCACAAGGATTTGCTTTAATACCAAATGAGTTTGCTTTCAAATAATACGCGGTAACTTGAGTGAGATTCGAAGTGATCTCTACAGAATAGCGTTAGAAATGACAATAAAAACCAATCAAGCTTTAGATGGTACAATTATCCTTAGATACGAGAATAATTCTGGTTTTCATTTTTAGATAAGTACAGAAGAAAAAGCCACCAATGAAGCCCAAGCCTAATTTACTACCGTTTACAGATTTTCCCCACACCATGCCAATTAATTACAGATAAGCCCCAAAACACCAATGCAACTTGTTAAAACAGCAAGATATCGTAATTATTATGAATCCATCTTCTATTTTACGGTGCTTTTTGGCAAAGTTTTAGGCTCGTTTTCTAAAACGTTTAATGAAAAGCGTGAGACCAAGTGCTCTGCACTGTGGAACTCCGAAATCAATGGCATGTTAGCCACTTGTGAAGGAGTTTACTGTTGTTTTCTGATATGGTTTTGCATAATTTTGGTATCTTCAAAACATTAAATGCACATTGACCGTTTTACTATAATTTCTAATATAATATTAAAATAATCGAGGAATAAGGCAGTCTTTATCGAGTCAAATGCTTTTGCAAAATCAATAATTATACTCAAATCTAATATGAGGAAGCTGTTACAGAAATGTTTAAGACGAGACCAAAGTCTTAGAGTACGAGCCATAGAAGAGTTAAATTGCAAACTAAAGAAAGAGGTATTCACAAAATCATACATTTACCATATCCGCTGTTAACCAGGTACATGCAAAAATTTAAATTTTAAATTTTACTGTTTCAGTACTTACGTGGTTGAGTGCCAGCACACCGCATCTGGCAAGCTGCCTCGGAGCTGAACCTGTTAGAGTTGCCTTCGCAGCCTCCCCAGATGAACTGTTCACAGCGATGGGCCTCAGAATTGAAGCCCCAGCGGCTGTAGTTGCCAGCGCATGAGCCTTGATCGATTGGTAGACTGCATTGGCCTGAAAAACGTTTATTATGTAGTTTTCCTTACTGTGTCTGAAAATTGTGCCTTGGGCTACAAACTAAACTACATCACTCATCTTGTAGTTTAACTTGTCTAAGTTAAACGTCACAAATTATTTCTTTTTTTTTTTTATTGGTTAGGCCCACCTGCAACAGAGCTAGGTTCGCACTGCTTCTGACAGAGCTCCCGGGTATCAAAGTTGTTGGCGTTTCCGAGACAACCTCCGTATCTGAAGGGGACGCACTGCTCCAGTGTGCTGTTGTAGTGCCAGTGTCGGTAGTCCGCGTCGCAAGCACCCTTCACGCTTGGTAACTTGCATGCGTCTGGAAAAAAAGTCAATAAGCAATGAGACAACTGAGTTGAATATGACCTTCTCACCATACTTGTAGACGTTGGTATGCATTACGATTTATTAAAAGCTGCATGGTATTCGTGTTACCTTTAGGCGAGGGTTGTACGCACACATCCTCACATTCTTCCTTGGTAGAGAATCTGTTGCCATTGCCGTCACAACCTCCGTACCAGAAGCGAGAACATCCTCCGTATGCCAAGTCGTAGTACCACATCGCTGTGAAGTTATGGCAAGGACCTGGATCCGTCGACATACTGCAAGCAGCTGAAATAGGAGGAAAGGTTAATAAAAACCTAAACTGCCGAAGTAGGGAGCGTAATCAAAGTGGTAAGCTCACCTTGTTTATTTTCTGGAGCATCAGTACATCCAAGGAACTTAGCTCCAGTGGCTTCAGTGCGTCCATCAGGGCAGCATCCGTGCCGACTAGAAGAGCAATCACATCCTGCGCCATCAGGGCCAGTGGCCGGAGTCTCGCCGTCTCCGCAGCATCCGAACTTAGATTCGCGGCAGTGGCAGCCCTGCTGTTCAGGTCCCGTCGCGGTGGTGACGCCGTCAGCACAGCAGCCGAACTGGTACGTGTTGCAGGCACAGCCCTCGTTGTTAGGTCCGGAGGCCGCCGTGTGTCTAGAGAAAGAGTTTGATTTTTTAAGCTGTTGTGTTGGAAAAGTTTGAAACATTTTACTAGAAGAAACTTGTGTTTCTAAATGATTGGGCATTCGAAATTTATGACGACATCACCGGTTGCATTACATAAATATCATATTTTTTTAAAGATTCCTTTAGTAAGTTACCTGTCAGGACAGCATCCATATTCGGTATACTGACAGCCGCAGCCCTGGTTGTCTGGTCCCTGCGCGATGGTGACATTGTCGGGACAGCAGCCGTGAAGTGCGTTCTGGCATCCGCAACCTTAGAATAAACGCACATCATATTAAACTAATCTGACACACAACAGATTGGTAGTACAGGTCATTTGTCAAAGGCCAGCCTCACAAACGCTTAATGTTTTGAGGCTCTACTGCAGTGGGATAAGGTAAGTAACAAGCCGGTAAATACCTTCAAGATGTGGTCCTTCAGCTGGTTTGCGATTGTCTGGGCAACATCCGAAGGCTTGCAGCAAGCAGCACCCTTCGAATTCAGGTCCGTGAGCAGGAGTCTTGTCGTCCTGGCAGCAACCATGCGGCGATGTGCTGCAGGGTCCTGGGCATCCTTCATTTTCAAGGCCTGAAGCTATAGAGAGAAAATACAGATTAGAAGATGAAGTAGATCTTAGGTGGCCATCGTCCCCAATAGTGCTTATGACTACATTTACTGTGGTCAGATAATTAAATAATTGCTCACCTGGTGTGACCCCATCTGGGCAGCAACCAAACTCAGTAGCGTTGCACGGACATCCCTGGCCGTCCGGCCCGGAGGCTTCGGTCTCATTATCAGCGCAGCAGCCGAACTCGAAACTACTGCAAAGATCCAGGGTAGTGCTACCGATGACGTCAGTGGTTCCCTCGCTAGTTGTGCTGCCCTCGCTTGTTTCGATGAATTCGGTTGTCTCAGTTGTCGTTTCGGTAAGAGCTTCCGTGGTCGAGGTTTCTAAAAAGAAGTCAATACCTGGTCAAAACATGTGCCCCGTTTCTATGAAACCCATTTCTGAAACCTATTTCTGAAACAGTCTCTTTTTTACAAAGACATTACTGCAGTCTAAGGATGTCTTAACTTCCCTAGCTCTGTTGTTCTATCATAGATCTATTTGGTGCTTTATTTTTGTTTTGTGTCCTTGATAGTCAACTTACCGGTTTCGGGACATCCTTCCTTCTCAGGTCCAGCGGCTTCTGTCTCGTTGTCCGCGCAGCAGCCATATCTATGAATAAAACAATACAAAGTCAAGTGATTCTCAGGGATTTGGAATAGAATCCAACGTCCAATACCGGCCGACCTAAGCACTTAATCTTTACGGAACTAAACGTTCGTTTACGTCCGAGTAATTTATATACTAAAAGAGCTTAGTATCAAATTTTAAGTCTTTCTCGCATATTTGCAATTATTTCCACCAAAACCCATTCAAACCCGTACGTACGTGGATGTGGTGCAAGCTGGTGGTGGAGGCGGGCAGCCGTCCTGATCGTTGCCTTGAGCTGCGGTCTTGTTGTCAGAGGTGCAGCAACCAAACAGCGTGTCCGCGCAGGGCTCCACGGGACATCCTTCGTTGTTGTCACCCTCTGCTGGCGACAGGCCGTCCGGACAACAGCCATGTGCGGACTCCTTGCAGGTAAGTGGTTTAGCACAACCTAAGTAAAGAATTATCATGTAGTTTACTCAAGATGTATTTTTATAAAAACACATTCAAACAGGTTAAAAACATGAAAAAGAATTTTAAATGTTTTGGAGGAGTTAACTAAACATTTTACAAAACTTGTCACGTGGGTTTAAACGTACCTTCGTCGAACGGTCCCGAAGCAGCGGTTTTCCTGTCCGGACAGCAACCGAACTTAGTCTTACTACATTTGGATTTCCTTGGTTTGCAGACCTTGGGGGGCACGAACACAGTAGATTTGGTCCATATTGCTGTAATAATCGAATCAATATTAACTAACATCATTAAATAACCCAAAGATGTTAGGAAAAAAGAAGAACGTAGAATCATCCCTAGTTCTCAACAAATATTTTGTAACCCGAACACAAATATAACATGTCACGCAACCATTTTGATTTTGTAGCGGCACACTCCTGCTTTAAGGACTGCTAATGATGATAATCGTGGTCAAAATCTCTGAATTATTACATAATAGAAAAATTGGTGACGTACTTGTGCCTGTCGATCCTTCAGTTGTAGACAATCCCGTAAATGTACTTTCTGATTCTGAAAAATAGTGTTTATCAGTATAATGCTCTAGAACTGTTTAATATAGAATTTATCTTTTTTATAGTATATGTTTTGCATTTTTGTTTACTAATATTACCTTCAGTACTTCCTGTAATCGTGGTGCCTTCAGTTGTGCTGTAGACGGTTGATTCTTCTGCCCCTGTAGATTCGGTAGTGGAACCTGAGCCAGTCGAGGTATCTTTTGTGGATTCGGTTCCTGTCGTAATGTCTGTAGAACATAAAATGACCGTTAAGAATGCACACGCTTGTTTAAATAAAGAACTTGCGCATTTATCATTTTCATAACATCATGTCAAGTTGTACAAAAAAATGTTTTGCGCTTAATTGCAGGAATAAACACCCGTGCACGTATTTAAGGGGAAAGCGCCAGAGTTGCCCACGAAATTCAAATTTAAGTAAGTTTTTTTAAATTTTCAGGTCAGTGTCTGGCTGTATGGTAAACAAAATACGATTCGCGACCGTTACACGTGTAGAATTATAGAATTCAAATTATCAATACAATCTTCTAAGTTCATGTAATCCAATTCAATGACAAAGCTATTAAAAAAAACTTAAGAAAATATTAATTTCGCGGGCTACCCTGGCGCTTTCACCTTAATTGATTTTGAAATAAGTAAAGTACCCACCTCCGGAGACAGTAGAAGATTCTTCCGTAGACGATCCACTGACTTCCGTAGTTGATTCTGAACCGACAGTACTGCCAGATTCCGTAGTCTCCGCAGTAGATTCAGTTCCTGAAGGAGTACTGCTTTCAGCTCCGGTAGATCCTGAGGCCACACTACTTGATTCAATAGCTTCAGTAGTTGATTCAGTTTCAGAAGGAGTGCTTGTTTCAGCACCCAAACTACTAGTTTCAGCGCCTTCTGTAGTAGATCCAGCGCTGATTGTGGAGACTGCCTCCGTTGTTCCATCTGATCCTGAAGTAGTACTCGATTCAACTGTGCTTGATCCCGCTTTCTCGCTTGTAGATTCTGAACCAGTGGACCCGACTCCGGAAGAAGTGCTCGTTTCAACAGTGGATTCAGAACTATCTGTAGAGGATTCAGTAGTTTCAGAAGATTCTGTTGATAATGGGGTTGTTGATTCTTCGGTGCTTGAAGATTTACTTTCTGTTATAAGAAAAAAGATGTTTAATAGGAGAGAACTAATAATTGTATTATGGTTTTTTACCGAAAATCAATCTTAAACATCATATTATAAAGACGTAAAGTTCATATGTTTGGATGTAGGAGGTAATCACTGCAGTTACGCGGGAAAAAGCTAGTTAAATATAAAATTTCAAACAACTTTTCCATGTGGATACATACCAGTTGGTACTGTACGCGTAGTTGTCGTGGAATCTGCAAGAACAAAACAAGAGCTAAATTAATTGTATTTTCAATAACATTTATTTTATATTTTGTTAATTAAAAAGTAATACATCGCAACGGTTTCAAATTTTAAGCGTGATTGAAATTATAAATAAGTTTGCGCTGCACGCATTGTTGTCGTTGAATCAGACCAAAAACTACCAGTTTCATTCATATTCTCTTTTTTTTTTAATTTGATTAAATACGTGTTATTCAGTTTTATACATACCAGTTGCCAGTTTAGTAGTGGTTGTTGAATCTGTAAATACCAAAAGCACCTTCATAAAACCGTTTAAAAATTATAAGAATAAAATTCTCAACTGGGCGTTTGATATACAAGTGGTAACTAGAAAACCTATCCAACTACGATCATAGGCCATTTCAAACCTTTAGTTTATCTCAGCATGAAACTCCAATACTTTTTAATTGCCATGAAAGCCTATGTTTGTTTAACCCAAATCCTATACTTTGTCATCAAAATGATTTACTGATCTGTTCTGGTTCCAAATTTACCTGTAGATCCGGTTGATGTGTCACTTGTCTCCTCAGTCTTCGTCGAACCTGAGACTGTAGTTTCCGCCGTTCCTGTCGATTCCGATTCACTTGTGTTTGTGGATCCAGTCTCTTCTGTAACCGTCGATTCTGTAGATCCAGTTTCTTCTGTAACCGTTGATTCTGTGGATCCAGTCTCGTCAGTAACCGTCGATTCTGTGGATCCAGTCTCGTCTGTAACCGTCGATTCTGTGGATCCAGTCTCGTCTGTAACCGTCGATTCTGTTGATCCAGTCTCGTCTGTGACAGTCGATTCTGTGGATTCTGTCTCTTCCGTAACCGTGGATTCAGTGGAACTAGTTTCCTCTGTAACTGTCGATTCAGTGGGACTTGTTTCTTCTGTGATCGTCGTTTCAGTAGGACCGGTTGTTTCTGTAACTGTCGATTCTGTTTCTCCTGTAGCAGTAGTTTCATCTGTTCCACTAGATACTGTAGATTCAGTTTTGTCAGTTACCGTAGAACTCGTATCGCCAGTCGGTGTAGTTTCACCAGAACTAGTTGAGTCAGTTTCGCTAGTAGATCCGGTCTCTTTGGTGACAGTAGACGCACTGCTGTCCGTAGTTTCCGTTTCTCCTGTACCCGTCGATCCTGTATCTGACGTATCAGTGGCGACTGTTTCTCCCGAACTAGTTGAGCCACTTTCGCTTGTGGATCCTGTCTCTGTACTTTCAGTGGAAACGCTGCTCTCCGTACTTCCTGTTCCTGCCTCTGTTGTCGATCCTGTAGCATCTGTATCCGAGGATCCAGTTCCTTCTGAACTTGTTGAGCCACTTTCACTTGTAGATGCTGTCTCTTTAACCACAGTAGACTCACTGCCATCGGTGCTTCCTGTTTCTGTCGTTGGTCCTGAAGCTTCCGTTACACCAGTTTCTCCCGAACTAGTTGAGCCTGTATCTGAGCTTGTAGAGCCAGTGTCTGAGCTTGTAGAATCGGTATCAGCAGTAGGTGTGCTCTCTGTTACTTCAGTTGAAGTCGATTCAGTAGAACCAGTGGAGTCACTTGGTGAGGTACCCTCCGTATCTTTTGTTATGCTAGTCGGTGTGCTTCCAGTTTCTTCGACAGTTGATTCAGTTGAACCAGTCTCGGCTGAAGCAGTGGCATCAGAGGTGCTTGTTTCAGTCGGTTCACTGCTTTCATCTAAAAAGTATTTTTATTGAAAATCATGTGGAAGTGTTTAAATCACATAAGCTACATAAATAACTAAGTATTTCTACGAATAGGCTCTAGGAGAATGGAAGGCAAAAACCGTGGATATATATCCCAATGATTCCAAATAATTATGGATGTCTATATCTACTAGTTGTAGATGCCAAACAAAAACTTATTCACCTTCAGTCAGAGGTATAACTGTAGTCGTAGTTGATGTGTCCTTGTCCTTTGCTGCAGTAGAAGGTAGATCAGTGATAGATGTTTCACCGGAGCCAGTTTCGTCGTCAGTCGTATAGTCGGAGTCGGTGGTATCCGTTGTACTGAACCCTGAGCCTTCTGTGGTCAAATCGTCCGTAGATAGTGACGAACCTGAAAAACGAGAGGAATTATAAAATACTTGGTTTTTATTCTCATAGCATGAAATTCGTGGCAGAAACAGAAAAAGATATAAAGTGGTAATTTTCATATTTTCTCAGCTACAAGACTTTTGTAAGGTAAGGCGGGAGTAGCTGTGTGCTTTGTAATAGTAAAATCTGAGTAATCTTTACTTATAGTTTAATAGTAAAGGTCAAGAGGAGTTAATTGATAAATAAACACTTAAACACGATAAAGTCATTGAGAAGTGTTTCATGAAAATAAACGTTATTACAATTTATTATTCATGAAATGTATCTATAAAAAGATATTCATAATAAAAGATGTACAATGACATGAAAAATAAAATCGTACCAAAGCCTGATCCGGTTTCCATGGTAGATTCGTGCTCAGCGAAACCTGCAAACCAAAACATGTGATTTTGCAGCTAACTTATTTAACCTTAGAACGATTGTTTATGTGAATTATTGTATCGGTGTTACAGCTAGAATACAAGTTAATACTGAAGTGACGTATTTTGAGTGTCTTTGCATGTTTTTCATGCTCCGTGGATGCGTCAATTGAGCGCTGTGCGGAAAAGTAACCAGTTCTTTCAAATCGTTCTACATGGATGGCATCGTTACTCTTTAACGGGCTGGTCGTACCCCTTTCATTGCAAAAACCACATTGTACTGAGTTTCACATATCACAAAGTTAAATTAATTTAAATTCAAAGTAATAGCACTCACCAGGGGAGTCGCTCATCATGAGGTCACTCTGAAAGCAATAAAAACCACGATCATTCCGGTCCGATAATTAATAATAGTTGGAGTAAAATCATTTCCACCAGCTCGTACTGGGCTGCTTGGTGTATTCTGGCCCATTCCTTATCACAGAGATTAGGCCTGTGGCCCAGCAGTGGGAAAGGATGAACGATGACGATTTTGTAATATAGGGCTTACCGTAAAGCTGTCCAGGCCGACTTCTTTGTAATCCTCTTCCTCACACTCATCCTCTGTATCGTCCATAACGACTGTAGATGATCGGGAGACCGGCAGCAGGTTGTCTAAAATGAAAAACAGAATCAAACAAGTGTCAGCGAGTTTACGTAACATTTTCTTCTTTTCACCGATCAGCAAGGGCGTATGGCGCTTGTGTCGTGGCAAGCTAACTCAGAAATACTAGTAGCAAGCGTGTCTTCTTAAATTGTGCCGAAGTATCTGAGTGAGTACTGTCTCTTGACGAAATTGCTATATGTGAATGTTCGGCGTTTAAAATAATAGTTTTACCTATTCATTTCATTTTGCGAGACCATTTCTTGAGAGTATTTTCTTTCAAAATTCAGAAATTGCTGTCCAGGGCCCTCGTGCAGTTTATTTATTTAAGGTTTACCAACGTTTTCATACAGTACAGAAATTACAAAAATCAACAACAAAAATAACTAATTAATTATTACACCTACTAGGTATATAATCTTGGAATTAAAATATTACAAAACAATGAGAATTACAGCCATTTCATGTCATGCAATGTCACGTGATGTGTTTCCTAGCGAAAAAGAATGCTTTGGTACTACTCTGTCAAACAAAGGCACTGAATCATTCCGATCTCTATTACCTGGGTCGCAAGGTCCTGGGTTGCAGAGCTGCGTGGAGTCGAGCACGATGGAGCCGTCGCAGTCCTTTGCTTCCTTGTCTCCTCGGAAGCACATGACGCGTCTGTACTGCTCGCCTCCACCGCATTTTTCAGTACACTGGGAACCAGATTATGTATAGCGCTATATGATATGCACAGAATAGAAATCTAGAAGTACTTTAGCTATACTTAGCCAAAAGAAATAAATATATCTTTATCTTTATCTTTAAAAGTTTTCATCTTATGTTATGCATTATTGTACGTTTCTTGTTCTTTATTGTACTAATTTCCAAAATCAATGTTACAATATGAAAATAACCTAGTATTGGATTCAACAGAAAACTGTGTGAGATAGATTTGCTAAACGAGTGCAGATTCAAAATCGTGCATTTGCTTTGCTTTTAGGATTTTCAAACGCTTCGCTGAAGTCCGGAACCATTTGGGCAAAAATATATTCGGAGCCAAAGTTTTCAACAATTAAGGCCCGTTTAAAAATCAAAATGGTATTCCTAAATGTAAAAAGGATACTTACCTCAGACCACGGTCCAGCGAACCACTGCGACGGGCACTCCTCCTTGGGCACAGTGCAGGGTTTGGTGTCCTTGTACTTGGTAAGGTTGGCGCATCTGGCGTCTTCCACTATTTCTACGCCTTCCCCGCTCTTATCTTCGTAGTACATGCCACAGAACACCTTCCTAGTCTGCACTCCCTCGCCGCATTTTACTGAGCACTGTCGGGGAACAACGAGAGGTTATTATACAAGGTGTAAACGGACCCTTAACGAAGCCATCAACCAAGCATTCTGTACATCAAACTACTTTTTTGGGTGAATAATCCCGTTTTACGATAGGACCCAATGTAACGCACTCAAAACATTGTGCTGATGGATGTATTGAATAGTACGGAGGTCGTGGAAGTGTTTTAAGTAAAAATCTGACATTAATAACATGTATTTTAAAAAAAAAAACTTGTGAAAAAGTCGGAACTTTGACACCCAATCTCCGTAACTAGAAGGTTCCCAGGTATGGTCTAGAACAAAAAAATGATCGCAAAGACGGGGAGAACAAGTGCCTTTCGGCTTCGTTAAGGGTCTTGTTACACCCTTTATAGGGACTTGTATTGTTGTACTGTTCATGGCGAACTGAATCTTTACATGGTAGACGGAAACAAAACAGGACAGCAAGAAACATATTATACTCCTTTACAAAAAAAATACGGGCACCCAGGGCGATTTCAGTTTAATTGGTTCTAAGTTTCATCTGAATCTGCTCTGTACTTTATGCATGTAATAGTTACAAACATCCATCTATCCATCTTCACAAACAACGTACCTTGCCCCACTGCGTGGCGTACCACTGCACTTCGCAGACCGGCAGTTCCTCTGGCTTGCACTCCTCAAAGTCTTTGGGACGGTTGTGGTATGAGCAGAGGCTCTCGTTCAGCACCTGTCGGCCTTTCGTCGAACATACCACTAATCGCGTGCGATTTTTCGAGGTACAGGAGTCGCACTGAAAAATATAGAATTTTATTGTTGAGATGGTGTAGTATTATTTTTTTCGCCATATACCTAGATACAGCAGAAATGAAGATTTGTGGAACTAAGGACCGATCTATATAAAGGTAGATAAAACAGCAAAACAATGAAACTTATAATTTTAAGATTTTAAAGGGTGACTGGTAATTAGAGACCAATATTTAAACTTGCGAGTTTACTGATCAATATGAACTATTATTAGTATAGAACAAACTTGTAACAATAGTAGAAAGCGCATGTGTGGAAAAACTGTGCTTCTAAATTTTTAGTTCCATAAGTCTTGTAGCACAAGAACTCTATAGTACAATTATATGCGTTAACTCACTCCAGACCAGCTGGTCGTGACCCAGTCGATTCCATCACATGGCTGCAGCATGCAAGGCTGTTCTTCCTCCGGTTTCTCCTCAGTACAGATTTCGTCATCCAGCACTTCAACGCGACCATCTTTCTTCTGGTAGCAGACCACCTGCCTGGTCTGCTTACCCTCGTCACAGAGCTTGTCACACTGAAGGGGAAACAATTGCTTAGTTAGTTCATTTGGAGTTTGGGATTCAACAGTGGTGCTTTTAGATAGTCAGGACTGACAAAACAATACGATATAATATAATTATGTAATTGCCTACTTTACAGTGGGATACAGACCTGTTACATTCAAGAATAGAGCACAAAAATATACAATCATTTGAATTATCTGCCAGACAGGTTAACAGTTCACTGAAACTAAACAGCGGCGGTGGTAAAATGCAAAAACAAAATTGAAACAAAAAAATATTGAGTGACATAAAATGTCTTATGAAAGATGGTCTTTAATGGCATTACCACCATGAATTAAAGCATGCTATTGAATATTTTCTTAACAGTGTAGAAGGTAGGATGTGCTTACCGGTTTCCAATGTCCGACGAACCACGTGGGGCAGGGAGCATCCTCGTTGCACTTCTGGAACACTTCAGGCTTTGGGCCCAGCAGGTCGAAACACTCCTTGTCCGGTACTATAGAGTTTTGACTGTACATACAAAAGAATAGTTCTCTATTGAATGCGGCCACACACTTAAAGACTACGTCAGGTATTAATTGATTTAAATTTAGATTTATCTTGTAAGGTGCAGTACTATCTTGCAAAATCACGAGGGAATTCTTTAGCCCGATTTTGCCAATACCAAGAGACCCTAAGTACTGGATATTCAACTCTCGGCTTGCTGAGCCTAGCGTCAAAAATTCTACAGCGCCCCATTTACGTGTCTCCTGTTGTTACAAAACATGGGCACCAGAATCAGAGCCTGATATCGAGTGGGAGATGAATGTCGGTCAACTCGTGAGCATCATCGTACAACGTCGCTAGACGGTGTCTAATAAATCAGTTTTTATCAAAAATTGTCCTGCCACACGTGTCATGGAGATAATCTGAAAGCTTACCCATTAGCAATAATCTTCTGGCAGGTGACCTCCCTGGACCGGACACCTCCACTGCCGCATCTTTGTGAGCACTCTCCCCAGGGTCCTTCCACCCATTGCGCGGGACAGGGGTCGGGATTGCAGGACTGGTTGGTGGGGGGCTTCAGACCCTCGTCACACAAACTATCGTCGACTATCTCCAGTTCTTCTCTTGATCTACATGTCACGTTACGGGTTTGGAAACCTAGGAAAGTTTAAAGCGTGGTTTATTTATTTATATGAAAATCAACTTTGAAGCTTAGAATAATATTAATGTCTTAGTTTTTGCTTTATGAAATGCATACATGAAAACTTCCAGTATAGCAGGGCTGAGAACAGATCGTGGTATAAGATCATATTTTTATCTTCAGGAATTTTATTGTGAACATGTTTTACACATTTTATTCTTCTCTTTGCTCTAGGAACGAGTTTTGGGAAAACGGCATCTAGCGACGCCTGCCCACATTATAAAGGTCACCGTAGTTTGTATGCTAAGAGATAAGAGAACAACAAGTACGCAGTTTGCTCACCTCCGCCACAGGTGGCGCTGCAAGGCGTGAACTGTTCGTGCACCCAGTTGTATCGCTTGTCGGTCGGGGGCGCAGAATTTTTGGGCACGCTGTACTCGTACTCGATCCCCACGTTATCATCTTGAAGGAGGAGCTGGGAGAGAGGATATTTTATTAGTTAGGTCCGGTCCGGTTCGACTCAGTCAATTATCACTTAGAGTCCCTTTGAAATACTGTCGGGAACATCAACATTAATCCGCGTCCTAAATGCAAGAAAAAAAAGTCCGGACGAAACAGCCAAAATAGTATTTCAGCAGTTGCAACTTTCGGAGGGACTAAATGCAATCTGTAATTCTTACTTAAAGTGCAGTATTATATTATCTGTGCTTAAAGAAATGTTCCACATACAGAAAGATACAGAGGTTCATTGGTTGGTCCTAGGCAGCGCAGTTTGTCGGGGGCGGCATAGCCTTGCTGACTGCGCTCGTAGGTCCACAGGGCGCCGGCGATCGTGATGGTCCTCGGGAAGTCGATGTGGTAATGGCCGTTCAGGTAGTAGGTGCCGTTCTTAGCTCTTAACGCTGTCGAAATTCAATGGATTTTAGAAAACACTTTTTTTTAGTTATCTTTTCCAGATATGTTTTGGCAAACAGGCCGACAGCCCCAAGAGAAAAAATTGCAAGGTACCATAAAATCGCCCATACTTTTTCACGACGGATTTGTGACAATATACTCAAATTCAAAGCATTTACTGGCACTTTTGGATTATACATAGATTATTTATTTATTTAACAATTTATGTACACACTAAATACAGAAAAGAAGAAAGGAACAGAAAATAGTACAAAGGTGATGCTTATTTCTAAAGAAATTTCTTCCAGCATACCTGCGAAAGGAGATACTAAAAAAAAAAAAGAGATGTAGACATAGTGTGTAAAAGAAGAAGAGAAAATGAAACACAAAGCAGAACAATTTAAACATAATAATACATGTAAGAATATACTAACATACTTATAAATACAAAGACAAAACATAACAATACTGTAAATACAATAAATAAACTAATAATAAATACTTATGCAACTATGACGAAATGGAAAGATAGTGTTCTTTTACTCCTCTTTTGAAAACTGCAAGAGTTTGGCAGTCCCTAATGACAGGCGGAAGTGAATTCCACAGCCGCACGGCGTGTACCGTGAAGGAATAGGAGTAGAAGTCGGTAGAGTGTGGAGGGGATTTAAGGAGGTTCCTAAGATGCGACCTGCAAGGTGCATCAGAAGGACGGGAGTAGGAAAAGCGTTCCCGCAGATAGGATGGCGTTTTAGGATTATGGAGGATGTTAAATAGCAGACACAATATCCGAGAGTTCCTGCGAAGTCGAATTGGGAGCCACTTGAGTATTTTGCGAAAGTTAGAGACGTGATCATACTTTTTAAGGTTAAAAACAAAACGAATACATATATTTTGCAAGCGCTCAAGTTTATTTAAAAGCTCCTCGGTGGCATCCAAATAACAGGCATCGGCGTAGTCTATGATAGGTTGAATGAGAGTTTGCGCAAGGGAGATTTTGGTGTTCAATGGCAGGAAGCTCTGGAGGCATTTCAATGAGTGGAACGTATAGTGCACTTTGCGACTAACTTCAGCAACATGGGCAGTCCAAGATAAATAGGAATCCATTGTCACCCCCAGGTTTTTAGCCTTGATTGCGTAATCAATTTGAACTCCATTCAGCCTGAGTGGAGACAGCGACGCAACATCGAGCCTATTCCGCATATACCTGCCACCGATGATCAAGGCCTGAGATTTCTTAGGATTGATTTGCAATCCAAAGGACCGCGACCACTCACTAATCAAATCCAGATCCTTGTTCATGACAGACACGGCGGCCTCCGCATCCTCCCTTAAGAAATGATGGTAAAGCTGCAAGTCGTCGGCATAGAGATGGAAGGAGGAAGAGATGACTCTGGTGACAGAGTTAATGAATATTGAGAAAATGAGAGGAGAGAGAACGCCACCCTGAGGCACACCCGCGCTAAGAGGGCACCAATCAGAGGAAGACTCATCAAGACGAACACGCTGCGAGCGGCCTTTAAGATAGGAGTCAAACCAACCAATAGAGGAAGAGGAGAAATTGAGAGATTTAAGGATCCCCAGAAGGATGTCGAAATCAACCGAGTAAAGGCGCTGCTAAAGTCTAGAACTACAAGTAAGGTAAGAGACTTGTGGTCCATAGCCCAGCGAATATCGTCAGTAACCTTTAAAAGAGCCGTTACAGTGCTATGGCCAGGACGAAAACCAGATTGAAAAGTACTAAGAAGATCATTCCTAGAGAGAAAGGCCGTGAGTTGCTGATGGACAATGTGCTCAAGAACTTTAGAAAGATAAGGGAGGATGGAAATGGGTCTGAAGTCGGTAGGTGCGACCGGATTAGAGATTTTGGGTAAAGGGATGATATGGGCTTGTTTCCAGACCTCAGGAAAAGTACCAGAAAACAGAGAGTAATTAAAAATGTGAGTCAAAACGGGAAGTAATGTGGGAAGGATAGGAGAAAACATTCTTAAGCAAAGGTTGTCATTACCAGCAGCAGATGAGGAGATAGCAGAAATAGATTTTTTGACCTCAATCTCACTCACAGGACTTAATTCAAAGGAAGAACATTGCGGCAAAGGCAAACAGGAAAGTTTATTTAAAGTAACAGACTTGACATGCGGATCCAACGTAACAGGAGGGAGTGAGAAATGTTTGTTAAGAGCACACACGTCAGTGTCGCTACCAGAAACAACTTGAGACTTGCCAATGCCAACAGATTTTAAAAACCTCCAGACTTCAGAAGAGTTGCGGTTATCGAGCGATTTGTGGAAGTAGCGTTTCTTAGCATCTCTCTGGGATTATTATCAACACTTACCCAAATAATTGTTTGAAGGTGCAACTTCTGCAATAATAATGCTGGTAGAGCCTGCAGGGATCAGCAAGACATCGTTGTATCCTAAAATTTAAAAAAAGAATTAAAGATTTACATGTTTGTTAAAACAGTCATAGGTCTGCCGTTTTTAGCCATACGTTGAAAGTCCATGTGAGCGCGTTTTAGCATTAATTTAGGTGCATTTGTCGCCTTCAGTAAGCCACTTACCTTTCACTAGATCCTGTGAGTCGACAATCCCGTCAGTGGTGCGACAATTGGCGCCGTTCCCTCGGCACTCCCGACACTTGTCCTCCCGCGCTGGGGAATTCAGCATCATGTCGCAACCGACAGGCTGGTGGAAATAAGGATAAATTGATTTCGTTTGAATTAAGGTCAAAAGAAAGAAGAAAATTATAGACCCTCGATTCTTTTACCTAATTTGTTTAGCCCAAAAGTTTGCTACGGATATCAGAGAAAGTAACCAGATCTAACACTAGAATTACCTGGCATCTACCATTGACGCAGACGTCGAAGGACTCGTCGTTACACCTGGTACCGTCTGTGACCTGCAGTTTGTGTCGGAAGTAGAACCGCTCTCCATGGGGCATGCAGTTCAGCTCGCAAGGATTCGGAGCCTTCGTGTATGGCACCCAGCTAAGGATTACAAAAAAAATACATTTCTGAACGAAATTAACGTGGTTCATGTGTTGGCACTGATGATACGAAAATCAGTGACTTTGCTACAGAAGCCACAAAATTATATTAACACATTGGTGTAGTTCAAAAAATAATAATGGTGTAAGTAATCTAGAAACTTATTGTTCTATTCGGACTTTTATTTAGAAAACGGGGCTTATTCGTCGATGATACTATCGTTGATAGATAATCAAGTCAATAATATGCAGTATTAGAAGGGCTTTAGAATTCTTATATTTATGCTATTAGAAAATCTGAGAAAAATTACAAGCAAATTTGCTGGTAGGAGGTGGCGTTCTTTAATTTCTCCATGGGCCTTTTCCCCACGGTTCCCCCACGGGGAAAAGGCCAAGGATTATGGATGTATGTAAATTACTTGTATTTGAAACCCCTGAAGAGTTTGTCGTTGAACTCGGCGCACTGCTCAGCTCTGAAGTCACCGGAACCGTCAGGACAGTCCTGCGTCTGACAGGAGAAGTACTTGGTGTCGCCTCCTCTGCACTGAGACTGGTCTTCTGGCCTTAAAACATAAAAAGGGTTTAAGTCGAGGGAAATCATGTCAGATCACACACTTGCTGAAGGTAATTAAATTCTTGGTATATTTTCCGCGTTCACTGGGCTTTTCGTTATTAGGAAATACAGTTAGAATCTCCCCAAATTCTATGTATAATATAATAAAAAACCTGCCCGGTTGCTCTACCGCTGGACTAGCTCGACAAGAGCCGTATGGATGGCAGCTAATGTTAATCTAAACATACGATTCTGCGACTTCCATCCCTTATGTGTTTATAATGGGAAAGATTATTAACTTAAAAACCATAATAAAGCAATGGTAAATTCCGCCATTCTGCATTAGCTTAACACCTTGAAGTCTTTAATTAATTTAGAAATGCATACTGCAAACATATCCTCTTTTGACTGGCGACGCCTCCTCCGCATGTTCTAGAGCAGGGGGACACCTCTCCCCACTCCCCCCACGGGCCTGAGCCCTCTCCTCCTGGGATGACGTAGGATGCGGGTAGGTACAGCCCGGCGCCTTGCCGCCTGTGTCTGGTGCGGTGTTGGTGTACCTGGTGAAGACAAAATATTAATAGTGAGATTGATAAAGAAACGATGGATGGACTGTGTGAAAGACTATATTCAACATTAGTTTTAGTATATGCGAAACCTGAAACACGTGTCTAATATTTTTTGTACAGAATCTATGTACAAAATTTCAAAACTGTATCATGAAAAATCACAAAGTTATAAGCTTGTTGTGTTATCTGGTTGTCCGCACAAAAACGTGGACACCACGCAGCGCGCCCGCTCGCGCCCCCCTCCAGCGTCGTCTTGAGTTCATTGATAATAATAATTTGGCAGTAGGTACCTAAATTATTGCGATAGGTACTTATAGTCGCTGGGTGTCCAACTTGTACCTTTTTTAAATATTTTTGGGACAAAATATAGCATGGTTTAAAAATTATAGGAATCGATACAGTTACTTATTCTTAACAAACTATATTCAGGTTTCGCATATACTAAAAATAATGTTGTATACTGGGTGGTCTAAATAGTGACAACATAAAAAAAAATGATTCCTCACGCCATATCCGAAAAAACGCCATGTACGTTCCGCTATTCTTTATAGTTTTCGAGTACAGCTTCTTGAAAATTGTATGGGAACCGCTTTAAAAAAACGATCTTTAACTTTAAAAAGCATGAACCCAAAAAAAAAGCTGGACTCTTTCGCAATGGATTGGGAATCAATCGCACTAGATCGGGAAATGTGGAAGGACGGAAGGGAGGCCGTTGCCCTGCAGTGGGACAATATAGGCTTATGATGATGATGAAACCAAAATACATGATCGTCCCCAAATCAGTTGAACTAAGGACAGAAGAATGATGATGACTAGAAACCAATGGCAGTCGTAGCATTTTGTTGTTAACCTTAGGCATATGTATAAGCTTAGAAAGTAAAGCAAAGGTCGGTGATGGTACAAATAACTACTGAACGTTTTTTTTACTCCCAACATTTTCGAGACCTAAAAAGAAAAAAATATTAGTCCTTGCGACTAATCTCTTACAAATTATTCGTTGGTCCTTTGAGACGGGATAGGCTACCGGCGCTACCGCGTCCATTTAATTCCGTTCAAAAAAAAATACACTAACGTTGCTGAAACTGCACTTTTGACAAAAACTTGAGTTTAATTTACATAATAAAGCTACCACACATTTTACATCTTAAAAGTTCTACAGGATAAAACAAAAAGTTGACAAAACAAAATATATTCGTAGTGAAGTAGGAAACGCTTCGGCTTGATCAAATAAATAACGTGTCCTAACGCTCCTAAGCCACGATGTTGGAGTGGTCACACTTGTCTTGTTAGCCGAGGTGCGTGGGGCTAACAAACGCACTGTCTAGCCGTACGTGTTTCCGATTGGATTCGACAACTGGGGATGAGGCTTATTCACATTTTATAAAAGTGCTACAAACACTGATGAAAGCAGTGCCCGCGTATTATTATCGTGCATGCAAATACGCTAAGTTGACGAATTTTGTAAGACCCTTGAAATAGTTCTTTAAATAGCCGAAGAGGGCATAGAAAAAGTGACAATCTATCCTAGCAATAATTGACACTTGTGAGACCATCAGGTGAAAGTCTTGCTGGTACCCAACATGGATTTATTTGATTTCGATCGTGAAATTACCATACCATAACAAAAACTTACGTGTCCAAAAAAGTATTATAAAACGATCAAAAACAAAATTAACAACTACATGTTAAAACTAAATCAGTTCATAAAAATAGTTTAACAGAATATGGTGGGTTCATAGACACGCGCCACCCGCCGCGTTTATTAAGTAACGCGCGATGTGAAACAGCTCTTAGAAAACGCGCGTCACCGCTGGGTGTATGTAAAATGTTATGACGATAAACAACTTGTAGTACATTACCGTCGCTGCATCAGTGTTGCAATGTGCTGCTCTGCGGGTGATGAGCACTTGGGGGAAAGGGCCGGAGTTGGATGCAAGAGGTGCATTTTTGAGTTTCAAATTGAATTCATTCACTCACTGTTATCCAACGCACAGCCTAAACTGCAGGGTTTAGAAGACAGCAAAGCCCAAAACTCATCCGTTGAGTTGCAAAATTGTATGGAATTTCGTATTTTTTTCTAATAGTAACAAATTATTATCAGACGTCTAGAGACAACTCCATCGCAACTATATCTGTATTACATAGCTTAGTTAGATCTTGTTAAACACGCTCTCGATCTTGGCGCATGTGATGTATTTAACCTAACATTATTTCATTAGACGAGACAGAGAAAAGAATTATGCTTCAATACTGCTCCTTTCTGAATAATATTTTTTCCATCTAAAACACATTCAATCAATTCATATGTAGGACTTTGCTCCTGAGGTCCTGACAATACCTAATGACATTCTACTAGCTTTACATAGGCTGCCGAAAGTGTTACGTCAATCGAAAGTCGTAGCAAGGCTTTAAAAGCGACTGGCTCTGTGTACCAATCTCCAAGTCCGGCCCACAATTGCATTAAGCGAAGGTATTGATGAAGTGTAGTCACAGGTTGTAGGTGACAGTTTGTTTTCATTTCCCCCACTCGACACGCCACCTGTCGGCGACAAGCGACAGCAGGAAACGAAGGCCATTCAGGTTTAATTACTCTAGTGAAGCGAGTTGGCGAAGAAGAAATATGGTGATTGAATTTTAGACTGTTAGGATGTTCCAGGCTTTGAATTTCTATTTATTTCATCAGTGTGACATTAGTCGATACCTAATATTATTCTCACTGCTTATGGGCCGTAGCTTATATCACGCAACAGAAATAACAAACCTTGAATTATTATATGGGTAGGTACTGAACTTATATTCATTTCTGAAAGTAAATTTAGATATACGAGGCCCCAGTCAGTTATAATGTGATACAACATTTACGATGATCTACAATAACTGTCTAAGACAATGAAATTGATCTAAATGATCTAATAGTCAGGCGCCGGCGACGGCGTCGGTTATAAACCAGCATCCTTCAACCGAAAATAAAATATTACTAACGACAAACAGTTTAAGAAATGATAAATTCGTATGTTGATTATCAAGTCATACATCCAGAAATAGTACTTACAGGGCAAAAGGAGGAAGAGGGAGGAGATGCGCGCGCGCACCCATCGATAGGCGCCAACCCTGATTAGATTTATGACTGTTCTCATGTTTTTCTATTAGTTTTGATTAGGGCTGTCAGTAACTTATTTGTTTTATAGTTTTCTTGAGTGTGGCTATTTAATTTTCAACAGGTACCTTAAATTCTAACTATGACTGTCTGCATTGATAGAAGAACGTGCTCTTCATAAAGATGCAGCCACTAAATATTAATGGTGTCGGCTGTGCTATAAATATCGGAATGCAGGCTGAGTCAGACATTTTTCCGGGTCTGTTAACAGTACCACGGGTAACCAAGCATTTGAAGGGCAACAAATATTTCTCACCATCTATAGTCTAGTCGATCCATCTTAGAGAAAAATCCTTTCAATAGGTAAATATTATTTTTTGAAGAAGGAGATGAGGTTGATACAATGAAGTTGACAAATGAAACATGTGAAGTTTCTTGACTTCTTACATCATCCAGAGACCTAAAAGTTTAGAACTACAAAGGTACTTGTAAGATTGGCTTGATTTACAAAGAAATAAAGATCTTCGTTCCTTCTTTTTCTTTGCTTATTTGAGACAGTCAGAAGACAGCAAAGGATCTTCATACTATATTTGTGAAGCCATACTTACATTTTCATTAGTACGTTAATAAATAAGCAAAAATAATGAATGGCCAGCCCTGCATGTAGTACCCTAAGTAATGAAACGGGTCGGCTCACATGATCTCACGCTGTGACTGCCACGAGTCTTCATCATACCCGTCACTCTCAACGGAATCCAATGAAACATACTCGTTGTAATTGTAATAAGACCATGTTCATTAGTTTTTGGATATTTTTGTTTTAGGGAACTTAGTGTTAGCCAGAATAAATTAAATTCATTTAATTAAAATATGGTCCTTTCGCTCCGATTTTTGCTAACAAGGACCACGTTAAACGTATGCTCTTGTTTCATCTTAATTTTGATGGAAGTTTACGAACCTACATAATTCAATTTTATCTACTTCCTATCTACGTGTATGTAAATCGTGTTGAAAATCATTGAATCAAAGTAAGATCTTTGACACCACTAGCGGCATGTATCATCTCACTTCATTTAGAAATGGCCGTAGGCAAATAAGTTAAATTCGCAGCCCCATAAAAAAACTATCATCTATTTCTAAAACGGCCACCAATAAATCTATATCAGTACCAACACCACTTAGCCACTTTAAAACATTTCTAAATTACCTACAACAATATAAGATCGCGAATTTATTTACGAAACTCGTCAATCATGTATTGGTGATCGCATAAACGTCAGTTGCTCATTCGCGAGTGCGGTGCGATGATTGAAATATTGCCTCGGCGGCTGGTCCTGATGGTCGTTACTGACATAAAGAATGATCGCGCGGTCGCGGTCGCGGTCGTCTGATAGACCAGTGTCAAGGTTTTGGCGGTCGACGCTCTCGGGAATGGGATCAGATTTGTTTAGATGACTATTTCTTTTGCCCGCGACTTCGCTCGCGTAAGTTCCGAAATTACCCCACGGCATACCCACTATGAAAAGTACTATCCATGACCAGATCATTAGTCTACCTGCTAAATGAATGTTATCTTCACACACGGAGTTACTTTCAGATTTATAAAATTTGTACGAAATAGTTTGGATGGAAAATTTCAGGCCATGAGAATAGGTGGCGTTGAAGATAGAACTGCCAAGTATTAATGTACTTACATTATGTGCGTAGTGATGCCTCGATGCCGTCCATGTTATACAATTACTTAATACGATTGCTGCCAGAAGCAGCGATCTGAAACAATAAAACAACATACTTAGTTCAGGAATACTCTATGCCGCCGACGACGACGAGGCCGTGGAAGCGACGAAGTTTTGGACAAACAAAATTTAAAATAATATCGAGCCAGTGACAGCACGATTGATACAGTGGCTGAGCGCTTCACTGCTGCGCTGCGTGTGTGTCGCGGGTTCGATTCTCGCACGGAATAAACATTTGTATAGTCTACAGGTAGTAGTTCCGGGTCTGGCTGTTTGAGTGAGTTTAAAAGTTTGAAAACGCACCTACGGTACGGGATAAATTTTTAAAAGTTTTATAAAACATTGGTCTAAGTAGACCAATGTTTTATAAAACTTTTCCCCATTTTAGAAATTTATCCCGTTACATTAAAATATATTAACGAAATAGTTAAGGTAAACATGCAATCTGCGTCTTATTTCAAACTTAATACAGGGGTTTTAATTACGAATTTTCATTTAATAACTGCTTTTATAAAAATAAATAGAAGAAAAAAGGATGCCATATAACTATCAGATTAAAACGAAAATAACATATTTATCGACTTCCAACATCTAAGTACAGTCCAAAAGACCAATTATAAGGCGTAATGGTATGTAAATAAAAGTTTAATCGACGCGTTCATCTTCGGTGTCATCTGCCGAACACCGAAACGCCGATAGAATTCGTTGATAAAGGACTCACGGCCCTGTAACTGTACCTTTGGGCTGGCATTGATAACATCTCTATTATGTAATAGAGTGAGTTAGAAGAGGTCAGCGATTTTTGGGACTGTTGAAGATTTGGCTTATTAGATGAGTTCAATTTTCAACTATCCACCACACAAGGTCCTTTATTCAACCGAATTCCTTCTCCAAAAAAACGTTAAGTTTACTATTGATTTTTTTGGAGAAACAATTTGGTCCTCTTGTACACAAGTGCTTAGAGTCATCACATCACCATCAGTTACAATTTTATTAGTATTTTAAGGACTAAGCTACTGTTGTTTTTGCAATGAGGAAGTTACTAGGTTGGAAGATTCTATTCCTATCAAAAACACAAACAGAGTTTCAGGAGCTTTTAGTACGTTCCAGTTCAGCTATTTTTAGATTATACGTATTTTTCGCCAACTAAAATAAAAGGATGTATAACCGCAAATTCAACATGTATCGTATAACAAAATCAGTCCGCGCAGCTTTCATGACTCACACATTCGAAGCTGAAGTGAGTCCCACGGGACATTGGTCCTTGGGACCGTGATGAAAGCGAAGAGTTAATTACCCTCCATGGCCGAACAAAGGCTGTTCCCTCACAAACCGACAGTAAACAAGTTACATCGCTTTAATTAACACGAAAGTAATCTGAGTCGGAATAACGTATCATTGCTCTTTAATACTGTTAATTAGTCTGCATGATGGTTCGGTAATAAAAGTGTTGTGTGCTATTAAAGTGTTTTGGTTTAGAGCTTTGGTTAGTGGCAGATGGGTTGTGGACATGCATTGATTGCCCCATACGTTTTACTGAATATGAAAATACGTAAAATGAAGGTGCTGCAGGTCAAGAAATGAATAATCTATTAATTATAATAGCCTGACTTTTGCTCTCTCCTTTTCATGCTAAAAAACACTTCTCAAAGCTCTAGCCTGAATGATACAATAATTGATAAGATTCAGAAATTGACAGCCAAAATTAAATCTATCCTATCTTACGTGTGGATCAATAGTAATGTACCTAACATAAATCATCATCTCCGAACATTAAGGAATCGAAGGTCAATCTCAAAAGGACCAACTTCCTTAATACTATGGTCCTGGCAGTCACAAGTTAGGCTACCAAGGCTGCCTAGGTCTGAATAATTTGAATATTACGATGCAAATGCGCCCAGCGTATGACACGAATGCACAATTACATATCGATAATGATTCATAGACCCAGCTAAGTGTCAGTAATACGGTCTTAAGACGATGGCATCCGGCCGCTGTGCGTATATCTAATTCGGTATTGATTATTTTGTAATGATTAGCGAAGTGCATTGATGTGAATAATAATAATATGCAGGTATTGTTTTGCTTTATAAGTCCTCGAATTAGGCAAACCAAATATTCGAAGGAGGTCAAACTGTACATACACTCTTGTCCGGGTAAGTATGCTTGCGCACATAAGTGTGGCGAAGAGAGCTCCTGAGTTTTTTGTTCTTTTTTTTTCAGAGAACTTATTAGCTAGGTATTTCGGAACTAATATATCTCTTTTCCTGTTTCCTATCTATGGGTGTTGCCAAATATCGTGTTACTGAGTAACTGAGTTGTTCGCTCCACCAAGATTCAGGTATATTGTATTTACCTGCGGCTGGTTAGACTGGAGGCTGAGGTCAGTCTCCAGTCAATGTTGAAGTAAACATAGTTGAGAAAAAGTATAGGAAAATGATGGGAGTTATCAAAGTATCTTCACGAACTACTACTGTAATTAAGAGGTGAATTTAAGAAACACAAAATGTTTTTTCATCCGTACGAAGTTTATGATTTTGTAAAGAATGTTAAAATAAACAATCTACCAAATTGAAGTCGGTTAACAAGTTCCTTTCATTTCTGCCAAGAATTCTTTGTAACTGCTAAACAAATACCGATGAATTACGAGAAGTGTAAACAGTACCTAAGGTGAACACTCTAACTCAAAGGGAGCCGCGGAGAGCTTCGATCTTTGCCAATAAACAGTCACACGCGCATGATTTGTTAGAACAAAGACCTACACTAAAGTCATGTCAGAATCAATCGTGTTTTAGTAAAGAACCAAAGCTATGCGATGGATTTTGCACCGGCCGGCTTGATCTGAAAAACTTTGTAAACCAATCGTTTAAAGGGCAAGGACCTGGACCATGGTCCAGGTGTTCGCTAAAGCGTGATCGTTCTTTGTGAGAATAAGAATAAGTAGAATCTTTGAATTGGACAGCTATGCTGGCGCAACAGACTAGTGTTACCTTTACATATTACAAAATAAAGTAGCTCACGCTGTTTGTACGCTTAGATCTTTTAAACTACGCAACGGATTTGAAAGCAGTTTTCAGCAATAGATAGGGTGATTCAAGAGGAAGGTTTATATATATATTGCACCCGTGCGAAGCCGGGGCGCGTCGCTAGTATATACTATATGTAACAATCTTGAAAATTTGCAATTCGTGAGCAACATCATTATGAAAGGCAGTCTAGTTATTTGATGAATGAATGATATTTTATTTCAAATAGAAGTAAAAGCAAAAATAAATGCAATATAGCTTTGTCTTTGTTTGTTAACATCCTATCATTTTTCGCAAGAAGTGTTGCGTCAAATGTCTAACATTTAAACATAACAGCAGTTACTATTAACATTGTGTCCAAAACAAACGACCGCCAACAAACAGTGGCTGTTAGTTGTCGCGTAGTTGCACAGGCAGTTGGTAACTAGTAGTTATGCAATAGGTCGTAAGTCGTGGTTGTGTGCTGTCACCTTTCTTTGATTAGTTTGCTGTATTTGTATAGCCTCAGGTGTTTTTAAGTGAGACTTCCTCGTTTGGTGTCAGTTAAATCTTAGTGGGTTTGTTAGGAATTGTTGAGATTATTTAAATTTTCTGCAGGCTTTTTTTACTGGTGCAGCAGACTGCCCCTAGAGCCTAGACGAGTAAAAAACGCATTTCATTTTCCTACAACGATTTTCAACAGGTTTGGCATTAGTTTTTCGGTAGCTTATATCAATCAGTACATTGTGTACTTTCCGTCGTCGTTAACACTGATGTGTTACTTGGTCTAGGTCCTCATAGAGCACCTAAACGCGTAGTATGACCACCGTAGAAACGGGTTTTGTCGAAGGAAGAATCGACAAAATGACAGATTTCTGTTGATCTGTTATTTTGTGCAGATGAACAATAAGTTTAACTGTAACGTTTGTTCGCAAAAGCTCTTTTATTGCACCCCTAGCAAAATAACGACTATTTTCCCGTATCCAAGATTGAACAGGATTAGTACTAATATCCCGACATCCGACACCACTTCCTACTAATCAGCATAAACTATTCTTTCATCACTTTCCCGGATAAAGTATCATTGTGTTTAGGTCCTCAGTGTGCACCGGATAAGCGATAACTGTCGTTATTCCTGAAGGCTCTTTTATTGAACCTCGTCTATACTTCAACAAGCTTGATTAAAGCTGTAAAATGTCTGCAAAAGGACCATTTTCCCGTATCCTCCAAGATTGAAAAGGACTAACAGCAACATCCCGACATCCGACACCACTTCCTACTAATCAGCTGGGTATAATAAATTGTCAGTGTCGGCCACGGCATCCGACACCGCACGTAATGACACGGCATCCGTCCGACACGCCGCTGTCAATTAGCTGTGAGCTGATGGACTGATGGTGGAGCTGAGAAAAATTACTTGTTCAGGACATTATTCTGTGTGTGTTATTTTAAAGATGGTTGGGAAGGCATGTGCTGACTATTGAATAGTCCGGCTTTAGAAGAACTAAAGTGATGCCACTATCTGATATTTTAAAAGCTTATAAAAGTTCGAATGTTTTATATGAAGTCTGCTTGTTAACTTTGGAGAGACAGTACATATGCGTTTAGTCTTATGTATGGGGTGGCTTGGGGGCGAATTAATAATAAGCTAGGCCTCTTTACAAACAAATTTAATTAAACTTTATTTGAAGACACAGCCAGTTCGCGTTTTCAGAGCTCTAAATCTGCCTTCAGTGTAGTTCAATATATGACGTTATAAGTTTATAAAATGAATATGCTATTTCGTGGTCCTTTTACCCGCGGGCCACCACTATACTTCGTGATTTAAAACATTAAACATGTCATCAAAACAATAAAACACTAGAACAATCCCAATGCAATTCAGACGCCTTTGCTAACTTAGACATTTGCAACACGACTCCTGCGCAATAAAGTAACCGTTAAGCATCATTTACATGTACGTGCGGCAGAGACCGCCACAGGCGCATACATTTAATTTCGCCATGATATCACTATGACACTACACCTAATAATAAACTATCATAAATTTCATCGGAGTCCTGTCCCCTATCGAATATTAATAAGTACATACATTGGCACTCCGCCTATTGTCCGCCTGAAGTGAACAAATGAATCGAATGTGGGTAGTTAGCAGTATGTAGTATGCAAGACCTTTTGTCGTAGAGTTATTGATATTGGATGTTAAAGAATGGGAATTGGTTTAAAACAGTCTATGTCTGGGAGTTTTTTCTTGTCTAGTATTCGGAAATTGAAATACTTAGCAAAAGCTTTTACAGATAAAACTAGGAATTTTATCGTCAAAAAGCTTATATGCGTATAGATGGGTTTTCCTGTTCTAACAAATCCAAGCTTTGGAGACATCACATACGAAATGTATTGACTTAAGCATTAAAGGTAAAGATGCGAATTGTCATAGGCTATGGCAATGCGCTTCTTTACCTTTAAATAAGAATGTAGTGGGACAGATAGTGTTTAATCATTAATCTATCAAGTGAAGTGTTTAGTCATTATGACGTGTTGTTTAATCTACAGTGCCACTAATGCAGCTGTCAGCTATTTCCAGAAACATCATTTCAAAGCTCTTAAAATCTATCATTTGTTTGCCTTAAAAAAGCTACCTATTTATTTCTAGAAATAAATAGATAGCTTTTAGCTTGTAATTTTTAAGTATCTATTTTATCTTTCCTGTTGATAAAATATATACTTAAAAATTACAAGTTGATAAAAGACTCAAATAATAATAATAAGTACACGGCACGGTTGACATATGTCGGGCATGCCACCGTCCAGGCGAATCAATCCGTCACATTATCTCCGGGTGTTCTCGTCTGGCTAACGGAGAGTACTTGCATAGACACAACCTTGTAGCCAGGATTATCCATCAGCAACTTGCTCTAAAATACAACCTTGTGGAATCGGAAGTGCCGTACTATAAGAATGTGCCCGACCCAGTTCTCGAAAATGGCAGTATAACATTGTACTGGAAAATTAATTTATCAATCCATCATCACTGACAGGACTATTGTAGCCAATAAGCCTGATATAGTGGTGGTGGATCGATCCGAGCGGCGCGCAATGATTGTTGACATAACGGTCCCACATGATGAGAACCTCGTGAAAGCCGAGAAAGATAAGAAAATCAAGTATCTTGACTTGGCTCGCGAGGTTGTCGACATATGGGATGTGGACTCAGCGATCATTGTGCCGATAGTCGTCTCAGCCCATGGCTTAATTGCCAAGAGCCTCGACCAATACCTGAGGAGGCTCTCGTTAGGCAGCTGGATCAAGGGCTTGATTCAGAAAGAGGTACTTCTTCCTCTCTCTGGAGCCCTGACCGCCGGTAGCTTGGACCCTGTTGCCGATACCGGTGGGCTACTATTTTTATATTTTTAAATGTTTTTTATGGTTTTTGTTAAGAAATATTTAAAAATGTACCTAATTAGTGTGTAAGAAAATAAATAAAGGAAATAATAAGTAGGTGCATTTATAATTATTATTTGAGTCTTTTTATTAATTTGTAAATTGTGAGTATATTTATCTCTGTAAGTACATAAAGATTGGAGTGACAAAATAATGGAGAAGTTAAATTATGTAAAGAGGCGCGATACCGATGCTGTGCGCGCGCGTCGCTTCCGACGCAGGCGCCCGCCCGCGGCGCCGACGCCTGCGCGTCTGCGAACAGACGATTAGCATTCGTACAGCGATACGCTAAAAATAACAGTTAGATAATCGCGATGTTCGATCGATTAAAAGTTCGGAACTAGACATTTTTTTAGTAGCTGATTTTTTTATTTGTAGATGGAGCTGATAGGCGCATTTGGTCAGAATGGAAGCCTAGTTAGTTGATAGTCCAAATAGTGTGTCTATCACGAGCATCCATGCATCCATTCGTGATCCATGCTAACATTATAAATCCGAAGGTAACTCCGTTTGTTTGTTTGTTACCTTTTCTCGAATAAACGGCTGATCGGATCGTAATGAAATTTGGCAACAGGAGATACATAGATATAACTAAGAGTAGAAGAAATTAAAAATTTAAATGCTAGTCAAAAATGTTGAGCTTTGTGCCTTGGAAATGCAAATCATGGACTTTCGTACGTATTTGCTCACAGTATGTTCCTCGTTGACCCAGCAAACAACTATGTTTACACTGTCCATCGAAAGCTTTCAACCCATTAGGGTACACAAGCAAGCTTCGAAAACACTTCTGCTTGGCCTGATTGTGTAGCAACGAATGACATTAAATAAATAGCAGAAACTATATTGCTAGCCAGACAAAAGATTTATTAAAGACCCGACATTCGTCACTGTAACCCTGCATACAGTATTTACTTCAGTGGCGCAACCGATCCAACACCCCTGCACACTATTGTCTACTGGATATATTGTTTTATCGCAGCATTTAAATCCTCTTGTTTTGCAAGTTTTTTTATGTTTTTCTTGGATACAAGGCTCTTAGACTACAGGAGTACAGTCTTAGTAAAAGAGTCTAGTTCTACCGCACAAAAACGTTTCATATGAACCAAACAATACATTTTGTAACCGAGTAGATCCTGTACCAGCTAATGCGTTGATAAATAAACTGCTATAAATTAATAAAATAAACATTGTCTAAAAATACAACATCAGCTATGACTTCGCACGGCAACAATTTTTTCAGTCAGCATCTGGTTCATCCATGAGATTAACGAACTGTCAACGTCCTCAGAATTTGCTAATTGTTCTCTTGATTATATTAACGTTGACATCGATTGACTAATTAGGCACACATACTCAGCCACGCGGCTTAATCAAGACAATTACTATTAATGGCTTTCGCTAAGAACTCAGCTGGTATTAATCTCCATAATCTTAGCTTGGCTATACATTTGAGTTAGGAAGACAGCTGTAATTATGAGCTTTTATTAGAGAAAGCCGACAGATTAGAGCTTGCTTGTTGCTATGCTTTTAGGGCCAATTTGTTGATACCTACTACGTCAATATGTTCAACAAGCTTATACTGAACAGTATACTGAGTATAGGTCTTAATCCTTTTATACTATGATATACTGAGTCCCTGGTAGATTTGGACGAATCTTATTTTTCATATCCTTGGCATTTCGCTATTTCTCACAGCCATTCGCCATGACCCAGGATTTAATTTTCTTCCATACATCATCACCCACCCGTAGTATCTCGTCTAGTTCCCGCCTATCTGTTTTTCGTCATCGCCAAAACGTATTGCAAAAAATATAAAAGTGGCTATGACAAAATGCTCCCATGTATGCAAACACCTACATGCCATTGTCTCGGCACCTACCGATATCTACTTGTCATGTTTCGCTGCTATCTGCAACGCCCCATTCATTTATAATAGCAACTTTTTCCAATAACTTTAGTTTTATCCAACTTTCCTATCACCGTTATCTCCAAATGCACATTCATAACGACAAGTGACAAAATCTGATTTTGAAAGAACATTAATCTACACTTTGTTGAATTAAAGCTGTAATAAGTTGTAATAAGTCTTGTAAGCGTATTGAAATTCATTAATCTGCTTCAAAAAGGTTGTCATTCAATTTAATTTACATTATGAAGTGAAGTAATCGGATTAATCCGCGTTGGACGCACTCGTCATCGTCATGGTGTCGCACGCAAAATCGCTTTTGGACTGATGAGGTCATTGTTATAAGGATTATAACGGCCGTGGAATGGAATATCGTTTTGGGTAAAGTTATATTTTGTATGAACTGATACTGTCACTTACGGGATATCTTCCGTGATTGTTGTTTGTTGTTGTCAGTATAAGTTTAGTTTTAAACCGTGAAAGCTTAAAACAGGTCATATTTTGTATCTTTTTCTGGCCTTAACCTTCGTTTCTTACCAACCAAAATAATACCTATATCAGGTTTTCTAATTTGGTGTGGCCGGGTGTAAAAACTTAAGTAGTGGCAAGACTAAACGATTTATACTACACTCTGCCTAAATCATCGTAGGTAATAAATTAATCCTGTGCCTATAATGTAAGTATAAAATAGCCTTAGTAACTATTAGTCTTAGCAATAAACAATTTAATACTTACACCTGCTTATATTCACGTAGCTGAATCACGTAACTATAAAGAGAAACATTAAACACGGCGTAAATTGTGTATCGGTTGAAAACAGCACAGACATGCGTGTGAGCCATTAATAAATATTGTTGAATCTATTTTTTTTCCTAAAATCTATCTTTCACTAGCAGCTCTAAGTGAAAAACTAGGGTTAACAACCTTCTTTGAAATCTTTGAAATTATGAGGAAAACGTTTTTAACGTCTAGAACAAAACGTAACAACTGACAGATGAACTGACAGTGAGGCTATTTGTTTTACATGATATTTAAATAGATGTTGAATAAACAAAGCAATATGTTTAAGTTAACCACTTAGTAACAGTAACAGATAATACAACCTCCTACATACTTACAGTAAAAAAACAAACAAATGAAATTCAAAACCGAAAGTCGATTGGTCAGCCCTACATTCGTTCGTCTAAAGGCGTTGATTGATTGCTTATCCAGATTTTTAGTGTTCCTACGCATGCACCCACGAACTAGAGGTTAACGTTCCGACTTACGTTACAGACTAGAACATAAAATACGGTCGCGAATCTATGAGAATATTGCCCCGAAGCCATTTGGTAGTGTTGCATGGTATGGTATGACAAATCAAATGGATAAAGACTTTGGAAACGATTAGTCATCATTTAGTTCTATACAAATTGAGAGATTTTGTTAAGATTTTGTTTGATTTGACATGGTTTTAAGGCTGTCTAGAATTATTCTAGTCATTCCGTGATTGGTTGCTAAGTTCCGCAAAAAGAGTTCAATAATAATCGCAAAGACAAATGGCTGTAAATGAATGGCGAGGTTCGTTATTTCTGTCTTTGCTTTATTTCCTTAGAAGAAAAATTGCTATGATTTCGTGATGTTGTGCATAGGAAGGCCTGTTATTCCTCAAAAGCTTGTCAGAGTCTAACGGAAATTGTTTTATATGAACGAAATAAAGTTTGTTTCATTTAACACAATGTAATCAATGAACACTGTTTGATAAAGATATAAAAGGCCGTGAAAAATAAATAAAAATTACATCGTATGTTTACTTTTCGCAACAAAACTACGCGAATAGCTGGCATAGGGCCGCAATGATCGTAAAAACGCCCTGCGAATTCGCACTAAAATCTTCAAAGAAAGCAGACGCGAAACTAAACAATGGTACTATTCTCATTCGTTACTATATATTTAAACAGAGGACAAGAGTAGAGAGAAAATGTATGTTTTATGTATATACTATAAAAAAACTCTTGTCATCCTATGAAGATTGCGACAGGGATAAGGGGTATACAACATTAGTTTTAGTATATGCGAAACCTGAAACACGTGTCGAGTATTTTTATGTAAAGAATCTATGTACAAAATTTCAAAACTGTATCATGAAAAATCACAAAGTTATAAGCTTATTCTGTTACCTGGTTGTCCGCACAAAAGCGTGGTGACCACAAGGTCATTCAAATACATAGCTTCTTCAGCTAAACGCACAAGTCATTGCTCTGCTGAACAGGAATACAGTGTTTATGTGTTTTAAGAAAATACAATAACATTGTAAAAAGATTCAAGATGTGCCTAAAAAAATTTACGGCTTGCCCGCTAAACTATTAGGTTTTATGGAATTAGAAGAAACAGATTGTTTCGTACTATGAAATAAACATGGGTAATTCATTCAAATAGAATGAGATAAAGTGTTTCAGATACTAATAGATTCTCTGATTTGTAATTACAGTTAACAGAGCTACTACATTTAAAATTACTGGAGTTACGATTCGTTTTTTTGTGTAAATCGATACCCCTCGTCCGCATACTTTCAAGTGCAATGAACTGACATTCTTGATTTTACAATACTTCATTCGTACTTAAAATGTTATTAAGTTCTATGTTCGTGTCTGACCTATAAATCAAAAACCTAACCCACTTCCAGAAGACCTGGAAAGTTGGCATTTGGCGTCCAGTTGGGTAATTGTGGGTAAACCAAGGAAAAAATCTAAAAACAGTGAATTTTTATATACCTCAAGGCTAAAAATGGTCATTTTAATCACTGACTGACATATAGATCAAAAACCTAAACCACTTCCAGTCTCGTTGATAGCACAGATCTATCATTGCATATGTTCCTGCCCTAGTCCCATGTTACTTGGGGTTGGCGTAACGCAAGGTAGTGGCAGTGTTTCAAATGATTCTACCCAAAGTTTAAGCGAGGAGTTGCGAGTTTTATAATAGAAAATTAAACTGTACTACCTATGTATTTTTATAATAAAATCATTAAAATGTATTATTATACATTAGCGACTCGTATAGAGCCATATAAAACTGGGCATAAAATGAATAACGTCTTCTATACTAAAATGATCGATATAAAATGGAACAGATGTCCAACTTTCGATTTTATTATCGGGACAATTGTCAATACGTCTATCTGTATGTCTGTATCAATCAGAGAAGTGTTCACGACTTTTACGATGGAGTGGTAAAGTCTTTATGATGTGAATGTACCTACTTGACCGGTGGGACTTGGGAGAAATACATCTTACAGTACCCTGTTTAGTGATCTTGGTGATGATTGAAGAAAGATAGAGAAAGAGAACATAACCTTCAAGAGTTTAAATGTTCAGTCAGCCGTTTTTAGAACTGTAAATACGTGTAAGGAATCGTCAGTAAGACAAAGCTAATCAGATTTAGTTGGTGACGTTTGGACGCTTAAACTTTAAAAATATCACTAACGTCACCAAATCATTTTGTATTGTAAAACTATCCGCTCCCAAAGTCAAGATATAATCTGAGTGCTAAAATATCTCGGCGCCATATAAGAAACTAAACTACCGCCCAATAGTTTATTACACTCGTTAAGCAAATCATAATAAAAGATCACAGTCCGAATCAAGTTGGTACTTATACCAACTTGATTCGGACTGTGACTATGTTTTTAAGTAGGCGGCAATCAGGACGATTAGCATTAGAAATTGGACTTGACACACATAGCAACAGATTTTTTATCGTCCGATTTTGTTGAAACTTTCACAAGACCACTGCGACGGACAGCCAGGATGAGCTGGATGAAGTACCAATTAATGATGATGATGACAAGCTATCACTGAAACACACTCAGTGAGTCAGTGACCATATTGGTAAAATGTCCGACAAAGGAGTTCTTTCGACATTAAACAACAGACCTCGCAACCACTACCGATCTGACAGATGGGTTGCTGAGGAGTTTGTTATGCTACTTCTTTTTTCCGGCTAAGTGATGAAGAGCTGGCGTTGTAAGGAACCGTCTTATGATATTTATTCGTTCAAAAAGTACAGAATTTCATACTGCCTGTCTCCAACGTTCAGAGTCAATCAAACATTCGGTCCACTAAAATTTGCAGAGTGCGAAGTCTCTTAGATTTTATTGGAAACAAAGGTTGTGAAAGACGGGTGCGGCGAAGCAAGTGTGGGTGATGTCCAAAAACGTTTTATGAATTAAAGCTATGACTATTTTTGTAGTATTGATTTTACACGTGTAGTGAGATTTGGCTTAACTGTTATTGGGGCCATGGTATATATGATATATTGCCTGTTATTGTAAGGAGATCATATTTGACTGCTATTATCTCCACAGATCTAACAATACTGTTAACATTTCTTCAGTAAATTCGTTTCGTGATTTTGTAAAATAAAGTATTTTTAAAAACCTTAAAAGCTCACATGGAAAAGAAAAACTATAGTTAAAATCCTACAATTTGCATCGGAATTCGAAACGCAACACATCAATGTGATGCAAAAACGAAACAGCCACAGACATAGCACATACACTAGTTTACCCGGACATCGTGACAGTATCCCGTTATTCGTAGAAGTTACTATGTAGGTTTTGTCAAAGATGTACTATTGTACTGGATAGAAGCGAAACTCTTGTGCTTTCTTTTGTACAAATGCTGATGCAGAACGAGGGCCAACAAGTAGCGTGGAACCTTACAACCCAGACTGCGAAGGCGAGAGGAGTGCATGGATTCAGAAAAAAAACGCAGAAAGATACTGGAATGGCGACAGCGTACCGAAAGGCGTAGGCCGGAACAAGGTGAACCAATGAACTGGTGAAGGTCACGGGAAAATGCCGGATGCGAGAAGCAAAGAATTGTTCGATGTGGTGAAGCTTAGGGGCTATGTCTGGCTGTGGTTATCTTTCATCTGATAAGATGATGATGGTGGCTAACTATCGAAACGGGTATTGAGTTTGTTTTGCTGCCGGAGTTTCGCTTCTATCCGTTTTTATTCTATGAATTTGTCTATTTTGTGCTTACACTTTGTTTCAACACATACCACCTACAGCACATTGTTCAGTCCACATATTGTTGCTGAATCGACACAATGAGAGAACTGATGAAATTGCCGATAACATTTACAATACACAATTATGTTACAGGGTAAGCATATAGAATAATTTCTATCTTAACTTTACATTGGAAAGTGAGTTTATTTGAACTTCACCTTTTAGTTTTCACGGCGGCCTAAAGTTTATTGAAGTTTTGTATTGTTTTGTTATTCTTCATCTATATGCGATTACCCTTTACAGTCTTAGTGAGACCAGGCAGGCACTTTCAAAACCAAGTGAACCATTAACAATGTCTTTGGCAAGATTAACAATGTTTGTTCCTTCAATTTAATGAGTGGTGTCTCTAAATATAACCTTATTTTGTACTCAATAGTTCCATGACCCTATTATAAAAATAGAAATACCAAACATAACATACCAATGAGTGTTTCTGTTACCATGTTAACGAGAACTAAAGGTCAACAAGCTTCATTAGTAGCTACCACAAAAATGTGGAGCCTGATTGAGTTATTAATAGAACCCAACCTAATGAATCTAAATCCTAAACTGGGTAGAAGATTGATGAAGATAAATGGACATCCTTATACGCTATAAATTAGAACTACGTTGTTGTTAGATCAAAAACTAAGTTAAAAGTTGTAGTTCTACATCAAAGTCTGGATTTAATAAAAAGCTCTTTGTCTATCCAATTACGTTAAACGCACCCTCTGGGTATAACGACTTGAAGGACGTGGTATTCGTGGCAATTTTAATATCATATGAGGTGCGTAATGGTCTTTAATTCAGACGACGCGAGGACTAAAAAAGCTAGAAAAAGTACATAACCTCTTAGACTACATAAGCATGCTAATAATGTTCCTACTCCTGGGACAGAGGCCTACTCTGTGAGAGGGAGTGGATGGGTCATAACAAAAACTTGTGAATATATCTGTAACTAGAAGGTTCCCAGGTACAAAACAAAACGTAACAAAAAAATATTTGCAATGACGGGGAGAACAAATGCCTTTCGTTAAGGGTACTTGTATACCCATTATGTGAATTTTTTGTTCTAAGCCATGACAGCTTCCTCACCATAATTTGCGATAAACTAGACACTAGTAGGTATAGCTAAATTATTTATGACGTAAACTATTGTATCCCAGACCACCCAACTACTATCCAGATGGATTAGTAACATAAGCTTGTACCAGATGCGTTCGCAAATGTCTAGTATGCTGTGACACACAAGCATAACATCTTAATTGCAATTTAGGTTCCATTATTAATTCCACATGGGAATTAGGTCTCAGCCGAGCTTAGCCTGAAAGCACTAACAAATTGATTTACGACCCGTAACCGCTATTGTATAGTCACTCACGAAAATAGGTTGACTATTTCGGAGACTGTTATTACTTTTATCGTTCTAGATTGCGTGCTAATTGACGTGGAATGGTGATCTTTGGAGTTATGCCGCCCTGGTTCTTGCGTTTCAAGATCGAATGGGCAATTTTCTGTTTATTTTCGGTATTTTGCTTTGCAGAAACTAGGCACCAAGACCTAACTGGACACAAAGTGAATATACTCTTCAACTCTGAAGAGCAAATACTTAATGCCTAGTACTGACCCGCTTTCAGCCTCTTGATAGAATGAGAGTGAATCATCATTAAACATGCACACAAAGTTACCCGCGTTCCAAAATAACAACTAGGTCAATGCAACTTTTTCCAAGTAGAGATCCTTAACGACAACTAGTAGTTAAACAAACAATTGAAACTGTCAAAACAAGGATAAGTAACAATACAAATAATCCAATCATCCAATAAACTGTACGGAGTCACCAAAATGATTTGGCACTCATTCAATTTTGACACTTAGCGTTCAGGACCATGTATGACCTAGAAGACGTTGTTGCTACCAATATGGATGATAAATTGACACTTAGTACTTGCACGTGGGTACAATACAAAGCCTCTTGCTCATGAATGACGTCATTACTGAAGTCCTAATCTAGACTAATGAAGCGGCGTTTGTTATGTGTTAGTAAACCATCTAATTGTCCACTTATGGCTCCCATTTTCTTTCAAGCACCGCCTCCCACGGCCATCTATTTAGATTTTAAGATCTGTCTACACGGCCGGAAGATACCGCCAAACGTTTACAATTTTAAGTATACATTACTCGTCGAATATAAGAACCCGATGAAAGTTGTATAGGTGGTAGAGTAATGAAATTCTTTCAATTTTTCTACATTGGAGGGCCAAAGCAGGGTAATAAATTGTAACTATCAGAAGAACAAACAGACTTTTGATCAAGATCCGCCGTATAATGATGTATGTGTAAACAAGCTTTTGGTTAGTAAAAATATTAATTTAACCGCTCGTACGGTGGGTGAGTCAACGTTTGAACAGAAGTTTGAATTACATTAGGAACTGAGTGCAAACGAGGTGTGTTTGCATATCGTAAGTGCAATTTATGGTTTTGTAATGTTTGGACTTATTTTTCAACACGCTAGTTTTCTTATAAAACTAGCCAATCACAACAAGGATGAGAAATTCCAGTAATAATGAATGTAGATTTTAAAAATAAATTAGGTCTTAGTAAAAACACTTCATGAAATGACAAAAACAATCGTACTTATTTTAAAAGCCAGAACGAGGGAAAAATAAAATAATTCGCAAGATAAACGACAGATGAGAAGCGGTATTAAAGTTTTATCCTATTATAGACATCTTGGTGACACACCCTAGTAATTTAAAGTAGGAACTAGGAACAGCAAAATAGACAATTTAATAGAAGAGACAACGAGATTGGGAGGCGGTCCCGCGGTTTAACGTCGTGTTTTCTTGTCGAGAATAAAATTAATCAATTTGACAATTACTGTGAGAATTCCGTACATGGTTGCAAAAGACGAACGATACATAGTTCATAGCAACTACTGAACTATGTAAACGGATTTGGTACTACGTCTTCTTGCATATTTCTATATCAGTCGGTATCTCAGTAGTCACACCCTTTTGTACCCATACCATCTTTCACGTATTGCATACTTTTCTTTTAGACTTTACTTCACTCTTATTGACATTTACACTCAAACCTCGAGTTCTTTTTTAAACTTTTGATTGTGTTAATGTGGATATCTGGACAACTGCAGGAGAATGATGATGAACTGTTGATGTTAACTTACAACAGTTTACAGCGTCGGCGTCGTTATGTAAAAAATCTTAACTGAATATTTGATTTATTTATGAGAAGCACCATTATATTATGCGTATTTATTGATTTGAATTTCTGATAGATGTAAAGGGGATGCATGAATGATATCGACAAGATTGAATCTATTGAATAAGTTAAAGCTTTTAGGAATATTGATTTTTATAAAATACATGTGTCTGGATCTAAAAAGCTAGAAAAGCTTAATTCCTACCAGTAAACTTCAGACAAAACCGTCACAGAACTTTTGTGTAAAATAAATACTTATTGCTTATGTCATGTTACAGATGCTGTCAATGTATGATCGAATCATGTTTGACTATGAAGACTGTGCTTTCTATACTAAGTAATCTCCGAAACTACTCATCTAATTACAAAAAGTCTTTAACTGATGTAATGCCATAGTACAAGTATTACCGAGTTCTATCCAGCTACCCAGTTACTTCGACGCGCACAGAAACTATGTAGTTGAATAGTAAGTATAATTCAAACGATCTTTTTAGCATTTCAAGGAACTCTAATGTTATCTAATTTAAGCAGACCTAGATAGGTCACGGGCGGACAAGTCTAGACAAATTTGATGGCTCTAATCAATTAGTACCGCGCCGTAACAGTTGACTGAGTCGGGCATCGAACCCAGGACCGGGATACTAGATATCAGGAACTTGAACTTCTTTGTTTCGTTTATGAGGTCAATAGCTTATTGTTCGGCGACATTTGTACAGAAGATAATGATGAATCATTATATTTGCTTATTGTGAAAACTTCACGCAGTAAGATCACGCACTTATATAGGAGCGGCATCACGAAACGCACTCACTACTTTTCTGAAATAAGCATTACTTCATGATTTCATGAACTATGAAGTATACCATGTATTGAAATATGGGTGTTTGCTTTCGTGACAATGAGATTAATTTTAAAAGATCGCCCACCTTATTAGTGTTTTTCTTTGGATTGTGCTTTTTGACTAACAAGAATAGGTAGCATTTCATTTTTCCTCTCTCAGTCCTCTTCCACTTGATTTTGGTTCTACTTATATAACACATTTTACATTATTACATTGCAATCGTAAAAATATAGAGTACCTAGGTAATTTAGTAATAGTATTCGTGTGTTATTAACACCTACAAAAATCTAGGTTGGCTGCTATTTTTCTTTCCAGTCGGTCTATTAGCGTAAGATTTATTGTTTTATCTTTATCTACACATTGACTTTTACGGTTGTTATTATCTTTTGCTATAGCTTTTCACGGATCATCTCTGCAGTTTTACGCATTCTTTTATTGTCCAACAAAATGGATATTAGGATTTTATTTCTTGTGCATTTTTTTTTACCGTTTTGAAACAAGGGTGATGAAATGATGACTGCATTTCTTTTTATCTTCATCAACTTTTTCTGACCCGTCAAATCGTTATTCGTTTTGTTATTATGGTACTGCTTTTACACTTTGATTGCTTAATTGGCCCTGATTTCCTTAATAAGATTTCATTTTATGATCCTACGAATTACGAAGCCCTTCAATCTCCAATTTCCAAGCCAGTCATCCCACCTTAAATAAAATGCCCATAAAATAATACCTAAAATTCACTCACCATTCAACCTGTTCATTTTTTGCCGTCGTCATTAGTTAACCCTGCGGAGGCACGTCCCTCTTCTCGGGAGGTCTAAAGAGTCTGTGTGTGGTTCCGTAAAAACTACGGCGCGCCGCGAAAGGGTTAGGGTCATTACATAGTAATAATAGATTTATTAATAAACGTTTTAGTATTGGAATAACTGTTGAATGGCGACTTAGCGAGACTATTATACGATGCGAAATTAATTAGATTGGACTACTTGATTGTGACGGCCACAAGTAGGTAGATTTTTATGATGATCTTCTTTATGCGTTTCTTTTAAGTTTAGATATTGTGGGAGTTATTATCTCGTTAGCATAGAAATTAGGTACTAATTTAATTCAAAAACGAAAATTTAAATAAATATATCAACGAATTAAAGCTACTTACAGAATAAATTAAAACTAAATATTTATAAAAAAGGACGAATATTACATAAACAATGCTATGCTAATAAGGCATAATATATAAAAATCAATCGACTTTGATATGTACATCTTTGGTAACGACGATTGCAAAAATCGCTAAAAAACAGGGATTTGCTCAAAATGACCAAACCGTTCACCCTGTCACCGTATCCACAGTCCATCGTTAGTATAGTGACTGGCAACTTTAAATCTTTATGCTAATATTGTTATTATAGAGACATTACCACTGCATCTTTAATAAATTCAGCTTGTTCAAGATTATAGTCTTGTGAACAGTAATATTGAATTTGTTCTGCAAGATATTCGGGTGGATGATTGAGTTATTATTTAAGTAATAAAGTAAAGATTTTGAATAACTTAGCTTGTGAAATATTTAAATAAGTCATTTTATCTACTTTAATTTTGTAATACTTAATTTGGGGACTAGGACCAAAAGATGAACATTGTTGGTCCTTATCCACAAAAATATAAACGAACTTATTTTCTGGGGATTTAGTATATTGTTAATATTGACGGATATAACATCAAGCAGATATTAGACTATTTACTTTACACTCTCAAGCAATAAATCATGTCGTGAAGTACTTATCTGCCGAGAAGTTCAATGCTAGCGTTCGAATGGCGCGGTATATCAATTTATTTTGACGTCCTGTCACTCGCAATGCGCGTAAGACAGACGTAACAAACCTGAGAAATGGTTCCTTTTCTACGCGATGAATTTTTAATGCTCAGTAACTGCACTTAGTAGAATATATCTTTAGTTATTTTACTAAACAAATATTATGAGTAGAAATGTTTATGAAAGCAGAATGCTTTTTTGTACTATAAACATTTTTCATTTTATGACAACAAAAAGAGCACGTAGCATTTTCTTTTCGTGAAGAGTCGTATTCCTTTACGATAAAGTTCAATTTCGCTTAATAAATCAACTTCAATAATGTTTTCAAAAATATTCATGAGTGTCCACAGGTGTAAGATTCACACGTAGGGTCATCACTGGGGTCCACGTGAGAGCCTTATCACATGTTCCTTGGGATCATACCTGTGGCAAGATGCCAGACGCCTACCAGGATACCAGGAGAGATCGGGAGGTTGCTAGCAATCTTACCTGGCGGCTGGCGCATGCGTCCCACGGCCCACCTGCCTTCTACCGACACCATAAACCAATTTAGAAAGAACCGCCCCACTGCAGTATGGACCCTTCGATATTTGAGAATTAAGTTAGTTGGGAAGGCTGGGGAGGCCCGGTTACAATGGCAGCCGTGTTAACGCATGCGTTCTGGTTACCTGGCGTGTCGTATCGTTTATTTGGCACGCGACTACGGCACGCGATGGACAGGGGCGTGTGTAAACAAAACTGGTTTAGATAGTCATTTCGAATTCTATTAGGTGTTGTGATTTAGAAACTTTTTTAGTAAATATACGTATTATTTAAGCTGTAGATAAACAAACATAAGTAATTGAAAAGTATTTTCTCCTGAAAAGTAACAATATTGGTTTGTTTACATGGAGATTTTGGGTGACACAGTTAGCAAATTGAGGTTTTCGTTAGACGAAGTGCCACTGGGCTTGACACGGCCATTTGTAACGCGACTTTAGACGACATGATTATAGAAACTCCGCTGGCCCTTTTGTGTTCAACGTGACCTACCTTTACTAAAGACGGCCACGGCTTTAATCTGCGCCTCATTAGCTAACACAACCAATTTTAAAAAAAATTACCTACAAAGTCAAAGTTTTTTATTTGCTAAACATAGGTGTAAATATAAAATAAAGAGATCTCTATGTTATGCCGTCAACGGCGTACAAATATTAAACTGTTGACATTGTTTATTATTTCTTGCCTTCCACTAACTAGACTTAGACTATTGCAGTCCAGAAATCGACTTGAATTAATACTTTAAAAACGTTAAAATATTTCATAATTTCATCCCAAAACACTTACAGAAAAAATAAAAGACCCACGATCGTAAAGCGTTTACTTGCAATTACACTAAATTCAAATTGACATTTGCATCTTGATTACATAACCCCCTGAGCGTTCCTTGCTCTTTTTACCAGGAGTGCAGTCACCTCAAGGGACATGGCCTTGAGGGCTGGCCGTAATATTTCAGCAATAAAGAGGTAATTACGTCAGGCGGCAGACACGCCCGCGTTATTAACTGGCATTTGTAGGCTAGGAGACTGGCTTTAAGGTTGTTACGTTATGTGGGTTTAGTCCTAAATAAGAATAGTAGTAAATCCATAGCAGAAGACGATAAGTTTTTGCTTCGATATCTGGCAGTTTAGACGTGGAAATTGAACGCTGAAAATAACTTCATTATTCTCAAAACACAAGCTATTCAATAATGTTTGACATTTTATCTATATCTGCCTAAAAAATAATTTTCTAACTTTCACTGACTGACTTACTTGTGTGAAAATAAGGGAAACTAGACATCGGACGTCAAGAATGATATTGAGGGAAAGACATTACATTGCGAAGTCACTACTCTCCTATAAAGGCGTCCATTTAAATCTTTAGATCATGTTACATTTACGGTCCCTATCTTCAGGACTATGCTCATAAGCGCAGCGTATAATGATGAAAGCGATGAGACGTGCCGCGTGATAATGCTCTCCTGGTAACGCCTACTGGCTTAATAATGTAACGTCACTTTTATTAGCGCCGCCCAGACACCTAATGACATCCATAAACCATAACTAGTTATTAGGTCATATTTTTTAACTATAATAAGGTGAAAACTTCCGAATTTTTTGGTGCATTGGATTCACAAAAACTAAATACTTTGGAAACCTGACGAAGTAACATACGAGAAGGTAATATAGATAGTTGTTTAAAATGACGAGTACATAAAAAATGCCGCTTTTGGAAAATTAAAAGGTAAAGTAAACCTATAAACTATTGTATAAGTTTCAAAAATCTCTAGGTAAACTCGCGGAAAATTCTAAATTGATCAAACAAGCAAAACAAAGAAGTTTGACTGATTTTTCAATATTTATTCAGAGTTTTTTCGAATTTGACAGCCCTTGAAGGTCAACCGTGCGTTGCTAATGTCCGCAGACTGTCTTTTTAAATTTAACGCATAAAATTACAGGTTTATGGCCTTCATACGTTTACAACTCACAGGTTCGTATTGTACGGTAATCTTTTGACTCGTTTTTACTGTTTTTTTAAACCCACAGCTAAGAATTTGTCTGTCTCTGTACAGAATGTCTGTAAGTTGTCACAAATTTCTGAGCAGACCCAAGTGAGTTATTATAAACTTATAAAAACATAATTATGTTGAGCTTAAATATTATAAAATTAAGTTAATTTTGTAAGTTTGAATGTAGGAAGTAATGAACAACGAAATGAACTACGAAACTGCTCTACCGATTTCAAAAAACCTTTGCCTGATGGAAAGCTACGCTATTGCCGAATGGCATAGGATAATATTTAATATGCTTTATCTTAAAACAATGAAAACTAGTCATGCTACAAAGATCAAAGAAAGATCTGCAAAGTCTCCAGAATAAGACGAGCCGTAACCAGTTTAGCCTCACTCTAAAAGCTGCTAACCTTTAAGTCTCTATTAACTCAATTTAGGCCTGAAATAAATATTAATAGCGACCTAATTTGTTTAAAACAATAGAAAACTTAACTAGTATAATATGTTACAGAGACTCGTATGATAATTATGAGACAAGATCAAGCCTGATAACAGTCAAAATACTACACAAGGCCAGCTTTATCAATCTACTTTGTGGGCACTTTTACTCCCATATTAGTCCATCTTAATAAACATCCATATAAGTGTAGCGTTATGCGTGCCTTCACTTATTTTTGTTACAGCAACAGTTCTATAACTTCGTAAATGGGAGAGGGAAGATCAAATTAGTAGAAGTTGATGTGTTCGTTTACCACAAATTACTTAATGGTTGCCGCGTAATTTTATGAGAGTGGTAGAATGGATGTTGCTGATACAAGTTTCTTATTAACGGTGGTCCTTATGTTCTGTTGACTCCGGACAAAAGGACCACCGTTTCACAACAGGATCCAATTCAGATTTTTTTTTTGTTAATTAACTTCAAATCTTTTTGAGTGCATTTAATAGTCAATATAACACACAAAATGACACGAAAAAAAACTGAATTCATGTTAGCATAATTAATACGAATTAATTACAAAGCAGCATTCAAAAACGACCAAATTCCCACGCTACAAAGTTTTCCTACGATCGCGCGGGATATAATTTCTAAGTACCCCACACCAAAACTATCATGAATTCTTGTGACGAAGATAATATATGCAAAGAAACTATTACGTCACCCGCAGTACCAGAGCAGCAGAACTCAGAAGATATAATAGTCAGCCCTCGAAGCGCGTAATCTTGGAGTAGTATCGCTAACCGAGTCGGCCGCGGCAACCGCACACGCGCGCACTATCATGTAGTCATGTAACCCTTGTACGGAGTGATATCGCGAGAGGAGATCTTTACACGTAACACGCATGTTACACCGAGTTTACAAGGATCTGAGATGAAAATAATACCAAAATAAGAATGTTGCTGTTTTTGAGATTCATTTGAACTGACAATGTGACATGTTTACTTTTTATTTAATGTAACAGGGATGAACTGCAGGCACGGAGATCATTTTTCAGTGTGTTAAACACTAATTTACTATCTTGATTAAAACTTTTCGATATTTCTGTACTTTAAAATAAGTACAAAAATAATGCGACCGACGCGCGACATACCGTTACACTTATAGTTTTGGACATAAACTTTCCAATTACTGCCGATAAAGTTTCAAAATCAGTTTCCAATGACTAAAATACATCGTTATCGGTTTCATCTTCACGGTTCATTACAAAAAGCATATTCATATTAACAGATACAAATCTGTGAGCACCCTGGCAACCGCTACTTAGGATCAAATGTTAAAAAGAAGATGAAAACGAGTTATTTTAATCCAACCCCTCGGGATCCTGTTGCGTAGAGTTTCGGAGATTTGGACAAAAATAAAATTCGACACTTACAAAAAACTGAGAACGTGCTGTAATTAAGTTAAATTAATAGTAACGTTTTGGTATTTTATCTGGGATCTTGGGTAGGGTTTTATTAATTTTGATCTCGCTTCAAACGAGTTGGACAGTGTAGGCTAGAAAGTATCTCTAAATGTTTAATTTTATAATAATGGATAATAAATTGACAGATTTTGGAGACAATTAATAATTTTAAAATCATAAATCATTTATACCATGTATACCATGTTTTTTTTGCGAAAAACATGGTATACAATGGTGTTAAATAAAATTAAAATAGTTCAAACATGTTTAGCTAGGAGAGAACGTAGCATGCAAAATATTGAAAAAAAAATGAATAATAAATTGCTACTATATTTTATATTTTTAATTGTTTTTTTATTTACTTTGTGTAGAAATATTTAAAAATGTAAATTTTATGTAAAGAAAATAAATAAAGAAATAATAATAAATAAATTTAAAAAATAAATTACTTAATTAATTATTATTTTATTTTTTTAAATAAAATATTGTTTTTAAAAGTGACAGTGGATGAAAAATTGATTGTGGACAAAGCTAGAAAATTTAGAATATGAACTACTATTTTCGGATACTGACGGGAGAGTAAAACTAATAACAATAAGGCAATTACCCAGTAATTACTAATTAGTCCAGAAACAACGCCAAGCAATTAGTTTCGGTTTGTTAGGAGCAAATATTATTACCGGCTGGTTTGATGTTAGACTGGGCCATGTATTTGTTGAAGTAAAACGCACATCATACCTAAGAACTTATATTATGTAATGGACCGTAAAGACATTTTCTTTAGTTTATTTGATTTAGCAGTAAGGTCGTAGTAATAGAGTAATCTAGGCTGGGAACAAACTTATGCAAAGTAAGAAAAAAGTAATAATAAAAATTTTGCCTTTATCTAAGATTATCTTAGATCGGTTTACTCATTTGACGGTCTATAGTAATTTAAACACATATTTAGTCATGTAAGGACGCTTTTCCAAAAAAATTCAATACCTAGGCGTTGGTATATCGTAGGTATGATACGTGACATGTTACCAAGGTGACAAAAGACATTTTTTTTTACGTTTAACTAGGCAGCGATAATACCACAAAGAAAATTTCAACTTATTTAGTAAACTGCAAAATAGTCTCCAACAGATAAAAGGTTTACCACAGCACCATACCCACAAGTATTTTTTTTAACTTAAGCAATGTCAAGAGGTTGGTCTATTTTTGACCAAAAAAAGCGTATATTATGAATCCATTCACGCTTAATTGAACGCTCTCAAGGGATGCGGTGGCATTTCCTTCTCAGAAGCCGGGGGTGATATAAAAAGATCCTTTTCATCCGTTTCATCCTTTAACACTTTACTTTTTAAGTTTTCTAACTCCTTAGTCAAATGTCCTTCTGATTTATTTATACTTTATGAGTTAGAGCTTCCGTATTTAAATCAATTGTGTGGAGTTTGAAGTTTTGGGAGAAACATAGTTGAAAGGGAGTCAGCACTCATATTCCTTTTTATTTTGATAAAATGACTTGTCAATTTTAAAAACAAAATTCTATTTCGTTGAGTTCAAATTCAAGAAGTTTTTGGAGTTGCTATCCCTCTGCAAGGGAGTTATTGAGTGACTTTCTGAGACCCGCTGAATTTTCGTGTTGAGTAAACAAATTCGTTATATTTTACCCTGTTTTCTAAATTTTTGATCTTAGTATCCGCATTTTCGACATTTTTAAGTAGAAAAATTATACCTAGTAAAAAAATAAACGATATTGATCACTCGGCGCCGCGATATGGAGTATTGGAGCGGACTTCCACGCTGATAACCCTTCCGCCGCCCACCGCTTGCTATAGTGGTCAGGGACAGCGCCGCATTGTCATATTATTCGCATTCATACGAATTCAATGACGATTGTCCACTGTATGACTGTGTGCCTACTGGCTAGTGCCTACTCAGATTATGTAGGATTTAGTACTTGTGATAACATGTAGGGTTGGATCGGATACAATAAATTACATGCATTTTAGCTTTGCTTAAAAACCACAACGAGGATTTGCAAATATTTTTGTAACTTCCACAAAGCAAATAATTTAATAATTATAGGATACCTACTTAAGTGGGTCATCAACATTTTATAAAATGAAGGTGAAACCAAGAAGAGTCCATCTATTCTGGCAGTGTAATCCGTAGCGTATTGACATGAATACTTTACTAAGTCCTTAGTATCTGTGCATCTATACATACATACAATATACAAATAAATAAAATTAAAGTCTCTGTTAGCAATATCAAAATAACAGCTTTTTACTAAATGCAAATGAAAATAAAAACGGCACTAAGAACATAAACACATTTTTTTCAGTTTTTGTCTGTCTGTCTGTTTCTTCCGGCTTATCTCCGAAGCGGCTGAACCGATTTTGACGGGTCATTGACTGGCAGATAGCTGATGTTGCAAGGTCTAACATAGGCTACTTTTATTTTAGAAAAATAATTAGGGTTCCGTGCAAAAAATTTAAATCCTTGAAACTGGTAACAAAATTTGGTTCAAACGGCTAATCTCCGAAACAGCTGGACCGATTTCGACGAGATTTTGCTGGCAAATAGCTGATGTTATAAAGATTAACTAGCCTTAGTTAATCTTTTACTTTTATTTTAGAATAAAACCTAGGGTTCCGTACAAAAAAATAAGAACCTTGAAATTGGTAACAAAATCCAATTCAAAGCAAAGTAGGTAATGTTTTAATAACAATTTCACGCGAACGAAGGTCGTGGGCAACAGCTAGTATCTAATAAAATACTATACGGAACTACAACTACACTAGTGACTAAACTATCTATTTAATAAAAATTATAGCTAAATGATTATTCCTAAACACTTTTCCCGGTTGTCACAATTACTACTTTCTTAACCGTCGTTATGACACTTTTATTACACAAACCGTAATTTAATTTACAGAAGGTAACTAACTTTTACCTTCCAAAACCTTTGAAGCCAGCGATAGTAAATTCTAGCTAGTAAAAAGATATTGTGCTATAAATATGGGAAGGTGAACAATCTAATAAATGATACAATAAAAATTCTACGGAATATAATGTGGTGGGCCGGTGGCTCGGCGTGACGTCACGGGATTAGGCGTGATTTACACACACGCTTACGGGAACATAGTACCAGGAGAGCAGGATAGTAGCGGCGTGTTACCTGCAAAGAGAGGGTTAACATTAATTTGTGGTCGTAAAACTCGTAAAGTTGTTTGATTAAGTGAGAGTCTGTATCGTCGTAAATATAATAAAATTAATATAATAAGGTAAATTATGTGATAATTGGTCTTGAAAGAAACATAAAATATTATTAAAATCACTTAAGGCTCACTACACGCGTCATTTAAAACCACAAACGAATCAAACATTTTGTTGAAAGTAAAGCATTGTTTGTGATTGACAAATGTGTACTTATTACGTCACAGTACTCAAATATGGCGCGAAGCTGACATACGGCACTTGACATAAATGCATAAATAAGGTTTTTTTACTAAAGTAAACACACGCACCATATTTTTTTTAAACGTCTTCTTTTTGCGAAAAAATTGTTTTCTGCAAATGTTGACTATGTAAGTAAATCTACAAGGTTTTATAAAATCTACGTAGATTTTTAGTGAGAAATAAAGCTTATTGTAGATATGTAACGCTTTGTTTTGCCTTATATTTGCAGTAGAAAAATATTACTCCAACCGACACCTCAAAAATACGCAGATGATGAAGCAAAACGTGCAAATCTTAGACTCCACTAAGTTTCGCGAAAAATCTAACAATCCGTTTATTTTCGCCGGTGATATTAAAAAGCTTCCAATCGTTCCTAGACGCAGCTCTGTAATTTTTGCGAGTTTATAATTTAAATCTATGACTTTATATAATTGTTATCTTGCTACGAACGTTTCCGGCGCTGTCATAATGTAACTACTGTTATTTATACTTGGCCGGCAATCTAACGCGATGTACTGGGACTGTTCATGTAGAAACATGTGATACCTATCATTATAATGACGCCTATTTGTCTGTGTATTCGCTTAGCTTAATTTAGTCAATATAGTCACGCATATGATGAGATTAGTGTCTAGCCAAAAGTCTAGACCGATATTTTTTAGATATTTGAATCATAACTATAATAAACCAGTAATGAAATAAGCTAGTATTAGGCAAAAAACGTTACACGCTAAACGAACTTGACGCAAAACGGTAAAAGAAAAGCTTCAAACTGGTTGTAGCGTGCGACAACAAATATTGTGGTACTGCAGTCGAGGGGTTAACTTGAAGTTAACAATCTACATCGTAATGTGGACACAAGTGTAGTACAGTCAATCTTACGTAAATGTTAAAAGTTTGACTATGAAAGTGTCTTGATTGCATAGCAGTAAAGGCGGTTTTTGTAGGGCAAATATTGCCAGCATTTGCAGTTGACTGTAAAAGACACCAAATTGTGACCGCTAGCCGTCGGCACATGCCACTTAGCGAGACATTATGTCTAGCGGACAATATTTAAATTAATTTTAGAAACTAGTAGCAGGTAGACATTTTTCGATTTTTTATACTTGTGAGGTTGCGATTTGCAAACTTTTATTGCAATATTGGTACTTGAACGACGACGATACTATTGTGTAGAATCGCATCCATATTTGTTTAGCACTTATTTCGAGCGGTTTATAGTGTTTATTAGAAGAACTGTTTGCGGTTACTACTAGCAGTTCTGGCATGACCACTCAAGAGATTCAATAACTCCTGTATCAAGCCCAATGTTTAAGTATTATTTTTAGACATAATTCAACTTCATCGAATGAATACAATGAATTAAGTCTTTGATTTCATTTCTATACAACATGTATAGAAATATTTCTGTACTGTACTGCTACCGTTTCTAATCGCGACGTGTGAGGTTCCCAAAAAGTAAAGCCTCCATGGCAGAAAGAGACAGACGCATCCACATTTTCCTGCCCGTTCTAACGTCCAACACTCGTGTGAAAATGTGTCCACATACGAGAACTTAGATGTGCATTAGAATAACGGATATCTGTGTGCTACGAATATTAGAAGCCTACGTTAGTAACACATGTGTGCACGTGTGTTAGAAAAAAAACAGCGTTTGCTTAGCAAATTCTAATCTCTACACATACTCATGTACCAGGGCACCAGAAACCGGTAGGAAGTATCACATGTATGCCTCCCTACTAGACATAACACACGCCATAACCACACACGCATCGCATGTCGAAGGGGTTGAGAGTACGTGGCCCCTAACCCAAATGCACACACACTTGCTTACAGGCAGACGAAACAACCCTCCTCTAGGCAGGTGCGAAAGAGATAACATTCTCGTCTGGCGCATAGCGTTAGAAAGAGTTAGATATGGGGCGCGAATTGCGGAGTCACAAGACAAGTTTGAGTCTGCGCATCTTGAGTCTCTTCTAAGGGTGAAAGTTCGTAAGCCACTCCCGAAGACTGGAATCCTGGTAGTTGTTTTCCATTTTAGGACAAAACTCGATAAAAAAGGGCGCTTGGGTGAGGGGATCACATGGGCCTGAGGGATCAAGCTAATCGTGCTTAGGGGTTGAAGGTTGCGTAGGCCAGTGCGGTGGAAAGCGAGGGTGTGTGTCCGTCTAGACAGGCTTCTTGTTCATGTGTGCGTAGAGTAGAAAACAAAGTAGGCCTCTGTCGTCACATTCACGACGTGAAAATCGGGGAAAAGTTACAGATTGCGTGGCTTTTTTCCAAGTGGGAAACATGCATAAGTATTTCATCAAAAGTGCAGCTCACATGAAGTCATGTCACACCTTTTCTTAACAAGCATTTGACGCTAAAAATGAAGTCCAGACGCAAACTTCACCTGGCTTGCCTTTTATTCGGTGTGGTCAAATATCAAAAACCGGACTACTTGTATAATAAACTGAGTTGGGTAACAAGTAGGCGGGAATGTGGCAGAAGACAATGTTCGCAACAACTCTCGGGTCAGTCGCATAATACAGCTGCTTTCAGAGGCAGCTTTCGTTATGCGGCTTCCAAAGTATGGAATAACCTGCCACCACCGATAAGACAAATCAAGACGATAGGCACTTTCAGAAGTCGTTTGCGGCAGTTTCTCATTGAAGCGCAACGTAAGCTGGATATGGTTGCTCTAAACGAATCCCTAATTTGATGTACGTTCCTGTTCCTACCTTCCTACCTAATTTAACTTGAGCATGACACAGTTTCTGGGTCGAAAAATGTTATTTACCAAAAATGAATACCGTCACAATACAATTACTAAACAATTAATAAATAATCTAGGATATTTTTAATACACAACCAATGTTGTTGACACGCGCTTACCTCTTTTTTTGTTTGCACTTTTGTTTAATCACTCTAGTTTATTTTTATTTTTTTTTTGTATGCAAATCTGTTTCTCTATTTCTCATATTTAAGTATCTATTCACTACCACCATTGACACAAAATATAAAACTGCTTCACATCCGTAACCTCACTAATTTCAGGTCCAGTTGAAAACCAGCGTCGGGCACTAGTTGTCCGGCATTTTGCTGAACTGGCCCTATTTGGCGCAGCCGTGAGGCACACGGTGTCACACTATTCTATTTTTATTTTTGTTGTTGTTTAGATTTAAGTTTTTTATTTGTTATTTTTTTTTTATACTGTGTGCACTTATGGCATGTGCCAAATAAATATGTTTTCTTTCTTTCTTTCTTTCTTTCACAAAAAGCATAAAACAACATGTTTTATATAAAATTATAACAGTAACAACTGTCCCTGCCAATTGGTTGTTTAGAAAGGGAATCGGGATACACTCGCATAATGGAACTTTAAGAAACAGTAAGCTAGCCTTCAAAATCTCAACACTGTCTATACTATACGGTTTAAACACAGCACTCGCTCAGCCCTTTATAAAATCACAATAACTATTTACATGCAAACTTTTTACAGAAAAGAAAGCCCACAACGAAGTGCATTTTAAAAAGACCTTCTATTCTTCTATCAATTTCACACATCGCATTTTGAGTGACTTGAGGTCAAAGCCCCAATCAGTGAAACGCATCGTGGCCCATACTATTCGTATTACGGGCTAATGAGGTCATAGGCCCATTGGACCGCGAAATACGACCATTATTATCCCAAACGATTTCGACCTAAGTATTTCAATGACTTAATTTGAATGTATGATGGGCCCATACAGTACAAACTTGATTGAGATTTAACATAGAAATTAGAGTCATTTGTATTGTGGGATAATGTATTTTGATGTTGATTAGTTTGTAAAACTGTGAAACGACATGGCATGATGTAGGTATGATGTCGTACTTATGTGTTCCATCTCCATAGTAAGGCATAGAGAATTGGATGTGTTCTCATAAATCATAAAAGTCATTCCGACGTCACGAGCTCGTGGGAGATTTTTAATCTTGGAAAGGATACTTTTCCGTCGTCATGTGTCAGTTTTAACCGATTTGAAAAGAACTTGTAACCCCAAAGAACGAATTACCTATACCTATGTCTTGTTTTAGTTATAATTCGGTTTTTTACCTACGTATTTCTTTAAATCGGTTCAATGTTTTGTTTATTCTGAGATTACTATTATTTTAAAATGCTTCTTTTAGAAAGTTGCTCGATTGTTACTTAGACGAGTGGCACGTTACAGGATGGCATATTTCAGCCATTCTATTTTCATCGATCAAGATTTTTTTTCCTTTTAATTTTTTTTTTACTAATGCCTTGATAACACGAGCCAAGTACATACCGTGGCGAGTCATACAGGACACAGATCTGTCTAGTGCTTCGGTGAGTACTCGGTCAAATTAACTGTTTCTGCTCAGTCTTGAAAGTAGACTCGCTTCTTTACTTTATTACGTGCTTTCCAGGTATTACATCAGTATCCCGAAGTTCTGTATGAGTTCGAAAAGTCAATAGTACTTTCAATGCTCAAACAGAGTTGGAATAATTTGATGGCACATCAACTTAACAAATAAACAAAACACACAAATAACGAAAAGTGTGTCGCTGTGAAGCAAACAGAAATTAAATTGTGCATTAACACGATGATTTTCAATACAGATTGTTAAATGGCTATGACATTTTTACGCGCGTAAATATACTTGCTTGTAGAGCGCATGTGCGATCGGCCATGTTGACTTAACTGTCAAATGCATTGACAACTTGACGCCTTGTTGCAAGTACCAATTAGATGGACGGAGATTGTTGTGCTTGCCTACTTTGTTTCAATTAACTGTAATTAGGCCCTATTATCGGCCTATTTAATAGACCCGATCATTCGTTTTAAATGTAAGAATGCTACGTGCATAACAGTTGGACAGCATTGTCATTCAGTGCCCTGCACTAATCCTTTATGAGGGCATGAGCCAAGGCCAAATAAACTTTCAAAGCGTTTTGTACTTCTTACAACTACTTTCAACCGGATCGACATAAGAGTGCGGTGGCATTATGTCAATCCAATACAATTTGAGTTGCCATCATAGTTATTGCTTTAAGACTAGACCTATCACTTTGTCTTCGTTATGTTATATGGTTATATGATTTTACCAGTGAATGTAGAAATGGTAGAACGGTTACAAGAAGGCACCTTTCGCCCTACAATCAGTACGTTTATACAATGTTTATTTAGCTTGTTGCTGTCAATCCTCAGTTGATTGTGAAGCTTGATAACAATAAACTCGGCTTTTACTATTTTCAAGTATTATTCAAATCATGGAGTCAAGCTGTCTCGTGCTTTCGCTTATGAGCCAGTAGGTAAGTTGTGATCAGTTCCCATGCACGTTGTCACTCTATGCAATGTTTTTTTAGGGTCTGGGCCCGTTGTTATGGACAAATCCCTACAGTAGGACCGCAACGTATGGCGCAGTGGCTGAGCGATTGACTGCTGTGCTGCGAATTGCGGGTTCGATTCCCGCACGGTACAAATATTTGGATGACGTACAGATTGTTATTTTGGGGTCTGGCTTTTTGTGTAAGTATGTGTTTGTAAACGTTATTTTGTATATTTTTTCCGATAAATAGGCTAGCGTTTGGCCGCAAGCGATGATGCGGCTTAGGGTGGAGCACGTTTGTCTAGAAGCCGAAACCGATTCACTCGAACTTTGAAGAAATCCGCAATAATTATGAAACGAACGCGTACTGATGCCGTGTGGTGGAATGTGGTCCACACCCTCTCACAGAGTGAAGGGCTGTGTCTCACCAGTGGGGACTTTAAAGGCTGATTTAGGCTACGCTAGTCCTTGTAATCTTACAAACATGCCTCACTTATCAGACAATCTGAAGCTCACAACTATACGCACCAGTGGCGAAGGTTACATACAACTCGATTCCTAAAGGATTCCCTTTGAAAAATGGCACATCAATATAATCACATTCAAGATCCGACTCCGGCTTACCTCTTACAAAATTGACCCTTCGCTACTGATACGGACTTACTATAGATTTACAATTTGTAAACTAAGTAATATTTTATTAATAATTAACGTTAGAATTACCTCCTAGTATCATCAATTCGCCTGCCAACTGCTTTTATTATGGTCATAATATCCTGCCAGGATCGCTCGTTACAGCGATTTATGGAAAAAGATCGTGTTCAGGATATTTATTTACCGAACCATGACTACCGAAGCTATTAATTTTAAGTCACCTAATTTTTCAAATAAGATTCAAGTAAAGACTATTAGAAAATGCATTGAAATAAACTAATATAGGCAATGTTAGTTAATAATGTGCAAACTTACCATTAATTATAACCACTTCTAACCATTTCAAGGCGCCATTCTTCATTATTTTATAATCATTATATTTCCAATTAATTTAATCATTAAAAACAACAAAAAGAAACAATGAAATGAATAAATAAAACACAATCCAAGCCATCGAATAAACTAATCATCAAAATAAATTGAATTTGGAACTGTCAGAAGCAGCCAGCTCTAAATAAAAATAGAACAAATAGAAAAGTTCAAAAAAGAGGTGTGAACCTCCTTACACCCATAAGTCATGGTCGAAAAAACATCAAAACTAAGAATTAACCTTACAAAAGAAATGTTTAATAAGCGGTTTAGAAAAAATAACATAAATAATTTCCCTTTCTAAAGAATGCTGGCCGCATCCCGAAGGAATGTGCCACTATCCCTTTTTACTATACCCGTCTCTTACTTATGCTGTCACAGGCCAAACTGGTTAACTTTGATTAATGACTTTACTGATTTTTTATCATTGGATGAATGCTAATGTAATTAAAACCTCTGTGATAAAATTACGTTCTTCATGATTCTCTTGTAACATGACGACGTTTATTTCATAGAAAAATGTATAAGAAGTTACATAAATATTGAAAAAACGTGGTCTACTTATTGATTACAGTATAATTTTACTAGTGACATTGTCGCACTTTAGTATTCTGTAAGTATTTCATACACAAAGTACATACATTTTTACAGAAAGTTACTCTTTCTATTATTCTAAATAGCTGAAACCTATTCTGCCTATGTGTGAGTGAGTGAAAATGACAGAACGAGATAGAATATTTATTTACTACCATTTTCCATCGTAAGCACAACCCCTACTACAATATCCACCCCCTTTCATTCATGAACATTCGCCATTCAACTAATAACCGGAGCGGAAGAGCTCCTACAAATGTCTGTGTGCCTGGTAGTTTCAGCAAAACGTTACGTCACCATTTTGTCGACGCGATTCCGTACAGACTGTGTTATTGTCACTTCACCTATTCATTCATTTATCTTTTATAGTCAAACATTATTCCGTCAGATACTCAATTAATTAGTGGAATCAGGCTGATGGCAAATATGCTTATGATTTTTCGCTAGAAATAAGACCGATACTGTATTTCATCTTACGTCATAATCATTTTAAATGAACGAGTCGGATAATTTTAAACACAAGATAATAAACATTTAACACCATGTTCGTTGAAATAACAAATCAACTTCCTTAGGCTAACAATGACGTAACACCAGATTTAGCTGAAAAGGAAAGATAATAAACTGCAAAAATCCGCTGGCGTAATAGGAAAAGTCATAAAACATTTTCCAAACATCCTATCTATGGTTCAGAATTTAGGTTAGCGTAAGCAACTGTCCAGCCAAGATTCATGAGCCAGCGTAAGCTGAGAGCATATGGCGGAATTCCTAGAATGCAATTCCCTTGTATCAAAAGAAATGCAGTTGCAAAATCGGTGGTTTCAAGAACAATTAAACTTGTCGGGAAGTTGTTGAGTTTCAGATTGAATTATTGCTTCCAGTGACGCGGAGGAAGTTTGCACTACGAATGAAAAATCTTTAGAGTTAATACGTAAATAAATAAGAAAAGTTTACACTACCAGATCATACAGGAAAATGGACCAAACAGGATTGGAGAAACGAGGCGCTAACACAAATGTTTACCAGCCGTATTTCCGATAGTTACAGTGACTCATTTACGAAGTCATTCATGAGAGATTCGAATCGCGTACGACCCGCTTTACTTTACTTGAAATAACGATACAAGCAGGTATGTGAATATATTCCATGTTTAATGAAAAACAGAGCATTCCCGTGACCTAATTTTGACGTAGACATGTTTATATTATAACCTGTTATATTTATTTGCACTATCCGAAAACACTAAAGCATGATCGCGCTATTTTCGCGATTCCAAGTCAGCGAGTATATTTTTAAGTGAATAAAAATTTTACATTACACGTGTAGATACCATTTACACGTGTTTTTAGCATCTGGCCCTACAAACAATTTATCTACTTTGCGAGTTATTTTAAGAAATAGCGAAATGGTTATTTAGTTTAAGCCCAATATAATAAACCCAGCCAGTTACGTGTTGATTGAATAAAAGAGTGGAATGTTCTGTGGTATTAAAAACATGGTGAATTTGTTTCATTGTATTGAAAGATGAATTGGCAATGGTCTAAGTTTAAATGCAAATTGAACTCGATAAATGCAAAGACAGGATCCATGTATATTCACAAGTAAAATGTTACAAGGCATACAATTATACACGCGTAATAATAACTTAGAAAATTGAGAATGCACAACGTTCAGTTCACTATGATGAATAGCTCCGTCTGTCGTTCTGTTACCCAATATCTTCAAAGTTGTAACGTCATTACAAAGTTGCGTCTTCCACAATCTCTCCAAAAGTGCATTACACACGTTCTCACATAAAATCTCTCCCGACAAGTTGCGCAAGAGTGTATAGGGCCGTTCCTAATTTTATCGACGTAGTGTTGGGAGTAACGATTATTGGCCATTAGGCATCAAGCATCGGCTCGCTCTAATTGCTCGATTAACACCGCTTCTTCTATAAAACTTAAAATACATTTTAATCTAACGCGTTATAAAGATATTACAGCAATTTTAGTATCAAAATATTTCTTTTCTATGCACTTTTGTAATTTTAAAGGAATTAAAAGCTCGTTAACTTCGACCAAGTTAATGGGTTTGTTGTAAAATACTTAATTTTATAAATCCCTGTTTTTCAGATAGCTAACAAGCAATTATGCCAACGAACGAATATGTATTCAATCATAAGTACCTAGATATAAATAAACACACTTCTTTTTGTTGCATCTCTGGCTACCTATCCGTATCAAATTGAATCTTACGCCTCATCAAAATCCGAAGGAATTACTTATCATATATCAGTCACTGCTGACTGCTGATACATTTCTGCTAAGCTCACAAAACACCTTATTCCCACGATACCTTCAGGAGAAAGGCTTACTATATCTTTTAGTATGTCTTAGAATAGGCATGATACATTTTTATACTTTTGTTATTAAAAATGTTCTAGCTAAAGCAAAGACCAAGGACTGTGTAGTGTACATGTGGTCCCCAAAGTTATTCCTATTAATCATGTAAAGAATTCAACAAACTCAGTCTAGATTCTGACAAATTACGTCAACGAAAAGTTATTCGAGGTTGCTAGTAGCTCAACGCTGAAACAATATTTTGTTAGAAGTTTGATAGACCGTATGTTTCGGTGAAGCTTCACAGATGTTTTTTTGACGCAAGGTTATTAAGTATGAGTCAAACTTCAATGCCAGTCTTGTATTAGAAGACCAAGAATTGGAGATGAAATCGAGTCAGTAAATGTCTTTAAAAAGCAGTGGATGTTATATGTCCACATTTGTAGCAAAAGTTAAAAAAAGATGTCATACTTCAAACACTGCTTTATACTTTCACGGTTTAAAAGAATAGAATAGAATAGAATATATTTTATTGTAAAACATGAGTATACATTAAATAATATGTGCAAGGTCTTAAAAAATAACAGGTAGATCTACATGTTTTGCCATTTAAGGCGTACAAAACAACATATTTTTGGCTAAGAATAAACCAAAATTTTAAAAAATTGAGTCTACACAGCAAACTATGATAATTAAAAAATAAAAGTATTGATTTACAGATTTGGGACTCAAATTGTGAAAATATCGTAATTACAGGAATCTATTTAATTAATTTGCGGTCATTTAAAAAATCCGATATGGAATAATAGCATTTGGCTATGAGATATTTTTTAAATGTATTTTAAACAGAGCAGTAGGCATTTGTCTAATAGGTTTTGGAATTTTATTATAAATGATTGGTGCTAAACAAAAAATACGTTTCAAAACTAAACTTATACTGCCACCACCGTCCACCGTCTACTGTCTTGTACTGCTTTTCCATCCACCCGCATTCTCCAGTCGTCCCGCGATCATGGCGCTTGCAACAGCGTCGAAATATCGGGAGCTCAAAATAATTGATAATCTCGGAAGATATCCTGTAAGTGACAGTATAAGTTTCATCATACTTCACTACAACATTCCATATCAAAGCGCAAGGAAGTCTATCCATTTATGTAAAGCACGAAGAACCATACTCGATCATGACTACAGACTAACTATTTAGGGCATGTGCTAATATTACTCTCGGGAGTGTTAGCGTCAATAAATTTTATGTTTATGACACATATAATAGTGTCACAGGCACATACCGAGGGCACATCAAAGACCCAGCAGTAAACCTGATTGGAGCCGACTTTAAACTGGCTTCTTGGTAATACGGCGGGAGATGCAAAGAAGGGTTTAGTACCAGTACTCGTAAATTGAAGCAAGACCAATTTGTATGTAGCTTTAAGTACGTAATTGTATATCAAAGCAGCTTCTTCTCGTGTCTATAACGAAGTCTGGTCACAGTTTTTATTAGATGGCTATATAGAAATCTTTTAATTCTTTTATTAAAATTAATCTAACTTGCTTAAACTGTAACATTGCCGGACAGAGGCCTCCCAAATTTTTAATCTTTATATGAATGACATTTCTGTAATCATGCAAGTGCGATTGAAGTAGAAACTATTGATCTTACATGACTACTGCAGCTAGCTCGACTACAACTACAAGGTTTTATTACTGTAAAATCCCTTGAAAAATACTCTCCAGATCAAAACTTCATTCCTTATTATTCTTAAGTGTTATCATAATATCTAAATAACATTTTCATGTAACTAAACCTGTCAATTGTTCTATTATTGGCACTCATAAAACGTTCCACGATAATATTTTATTACATAAAAGAAGCAAAAGAAACTTTACAGGATAATAAAAGCTGCGGGATAGCACGTGTCTCATGCCATTATGCGATGCCATAAAATCGAAGGGTTCTGCAGCAATGGCGTTCACTTTCACACTCCTTAAAGCATCATTACCATTAACCACGTAATCTTCAAGAAGATTTTCTGCATCAAGTACACAAGGATATATCTCACTTAAAGTAATCTTGTTATCTGTAATGACGTTTGAGAGATGACGACTCGTTTCACCGTCTTGTATCGTAAGTAACTCTTCGTTGGGCTAATGGTACAAGTCTTCGGTAATGAAGGGGGCTCCCACCAATCATATCTAGTGGAGCATATGCTGAACATGACTTGAATTTATTTAGATTGACACCGTCGGAGAAATTGCAGCAAGCATGATTAGTTTTCGACTTGCTCTAGCTTTTAGTACATGAAATGTGTTGTAAGACTTAGTCCCAGCTAAAGCTTTCGACACACCTTGACATCATACTAGAGCAAAACAAGAAGAACAAAATGAGAAAACGGCAATTTTTTGTACATAAAAAAGTAAAAGCAACAAACCAAACCAAGATTTGGACGCAATGAAAACGAAATCCAAACATTTCCTTTAAAACTTCACACATTCAACTAATCCGAAGCAAGTTCCATGTAAAAGTAATTTAATAAGGCACCGCGCGCCCGCGGTACCGTGGGAGCAGCCATTAGTGCGCCTGCGCATTTAAAAGTGCATCAACGCGTAGCACTCCTGCGACACAGATCATTAAGATACGGCCTACGAAAAAAATATGGAGACGAACGGTTTTTGTGGATCATTATCTTAAAGCTTACCATTCACAGCTGGGGTTATTCGAAGTTTTTGTGTTCTATCATTACTATTGGTTGATTTGTTCATTGACGCTTTCCATGGATGAGAATTTCTTGCCTACCATCAGATTGCTTATCAGACTTTCATTGTCGTTCTTTCGTAGTCAAACCTGTTGTATTGAATGGATAAAAGAAAACATTTTCAACCACAACATTCTTTTCGTTACTCCTACGTCCCTCAAAACATCCGTCTGATGTTGGCTATAAATTAATAGTTCCTTTTGTTACTCCGTGACTCTAAGGAAATATTTATACGTTACGTCCCACTGGATTCCCACAACTGCCACCGGTTGAGAAATTAGTCCGAGCTTCCATTAGTTTTATTTCGGCTGATTAATTACAGAAAGTCACGGTAATTGTAGGAAGCACGTTACGCTTTGGTATTATTGCGAAACGGTGCACTGCCCCCGCATTATTAATATCAAAGGGCTGAAGCTTTGTTAGTAAACATTGTCGTCGCACAATGAAAATGAAAGTCGCAAATCGTAAACTTCGGTCCCACATTGTGCTATGTTGAGACAACATTTGACAGGGAAATGCAATAAAAAAATGCTTTGTATGCATTATGAAATGGTTTTATTGTTTATTTTATTATCTTGTTAATTTAGGTAGGGACCACACAGCCGAGGTCCATAAGACCAAAGAACATCACCGCTTTATACCAACGTGTTAAAAAGACACTGAATCTTTTTTTTTCTAGTCACCTGCGTGCTCCTGTTTTGTACCAGGCAAGTATAAACTCACAGGAACAGTAAAGTATCCGTAGCAATAGCAATGGTTGTATGAACAAAAGTTTGGTTCAGCGTTTCCCGCTCAATCACATCGTGTTCGTGAGTTGAGCCGTTGCCATTGAACATTTCGTTTCATCTTTTGGTAATTTCTCTAGATAGAGACTAATTTGTAAGAGTTTAAAAACATGTTTAGCACATACAACAGCTACAACTTTTATAATTTTTACAACCAAAATCTTTGACTTGTTAAACATGATCAATATCAGCCAAAACACAAAAGAATCACTACAATGTCCAGTCTCCATAACAACAAGATCAAAACTTCAGTGTTAACGGGAATCAGGAACGGGTATTTCTAGTCCTAGTTCCCAAGTCTGAGCTTCCCCGACCTTTGTGCTCCTAGTAATAAAGTTCAAAGTAGTGTGGTTTGCACGTGCGATATCAAATTTCTGACCGTTACATCTATGGTCAGACCACCGACATTGGGTTTCCGTCTGACTGGATGCAGGTAATGCTTCCAAGGAGCTGGCTTTTTGATAGAATTAACCGATACGAGCAGTGAAACGGTTTCTTTGAGTTGCGGTAATGTGGTGTTGATACTGTCTTAATGGACATGACAGTTTCGCTTCCTAACTGTTATTTAATTTTGTAGTTTTGAAACATTTTTAGTAGAGGAACTTTAGACGGAGACTTTTTGAAAAACAAATACTGTTTAAACACGTCTGATCTGTCAGCATTCTACTCAATTATCCTGTCATTCATCTCCCAAAAGGAATAAAAAATTACGAATCCGAAACCGAAATAATACACATTTCGAGGATCAAGCGAAAGCCGATTATTAGCTGAGCTAACGCGACGGACCGTATCTGGCGCCTAAAACCGGCCATAAATTCGGAGCCAGTCAATTTTTTTATTATTATTCTTTGTCGGTTGCCGGGCAAAGGACTGGCCTAGTTTAAGAAACAATGAAAACAAACTTATGTCATGTAGGTACATACTGTTAACAGATGCATCCACATGGCCGATGATGGGTAGAAGCGCGAGCTAAAGTCATTAATGTAAAATAAATAACGTTAAAATTAGACGCTCGCGATATAAAAATAAAACCAATTAGAAACGTGGAAGACGTTAGTGATATTTTTAAGTAGTTTAGTTTGTATAATGGATGTAATATACCCAATATTAGAAAAACTAAAGTTATTTTAGATCTGAAAAAAAAAGCGAAACTTTTATCAGCAATCTTATAAAGCACTGGCAATAAAGCAATTAGTAACCTAACGGTGGAGTTGCACAAACAACACTTTGCACATGGCTGTTTATATAGCCAATCAATAGTCTAATAAAATGCAGTTATTACCACACAAAATACACAATGAAAACCCGTCGCTGTTTTACCAAGAAAACTGTTAAAAATTCCCACAAACTTTTCTACTGAACGACCTGCATCTTTGGCGTAACGTCAAAACATTTACGTGCGAAACAGTACGTGAATCCTTCTATAAAATTACGTGTAAATTATCATCAAGTTCATAAAGTAATCAACACATGGTTAGAGAACAGTGAATAATTAGTCTAGGCTAGAACTTAGTAGTAACATTTGGTCTAATGTAAACCACTGTGTTAGTGTTTATGTCTGCTCTCTGCCTTGGTGATGTAATGCAGATTCTTAAATATGGGTTTTGCATCATACTTGTGTTAGATCATATTTTTCAGTAGAATTTAGCTTAGATACAGTGTCTGGGATGTTTAGAATAATAGATTTTTTCTCGCTTCTGAAACATGCATTTTATAAATAACTAGCAGTCGCCCGCGGCTTCGCCCACGTGAATTTCGGTAACTGTCTCACGGGATCATACTAAAAAGTATCCATTATGTTAATAAAGGATATAAACTATCTATGTGTCAAATTTCTTTCAAATCTGTTCAATAGTTTTCGCGTGAAAGAGTAACAAACATCCATCCATCCATCCTCACAAAATTTCGCATTTACAATTTTAAGTTTAGTAAGCCTTCTCTACCTGTGTAGTTATCGAAGGTCAGCTTACAGCTTCATTTCTTTAGACAATTTCGGATTTGGATTTGAGCAGGTGTCCTCTCTTTTCGAGGGAGTCTACCAAGGCTACTGAAGGCCCAGTGAGTGTATGTAAGAGACCTGTGATGGCACTAGGAACGTTCCTGTTTACGTAACTATGTGGCTTTTGAGACAAATTAGATTAAAACTAAGATGAGTCTTGTGCTCATCCTCAAATGGTTGTAAATTAATTGAAACCACAATTAATAAATACTGTTAAACATTCAACTGCAGATAAACATTCAACCGCAAAAAAAATGACGTACCATCTTCTCGAGCCTCTTATTACAGAACCCAAAGAAATGGACAGTGGGAATAATGACAAGAAATTATACCACTTAGCAACAATGATTCCAAATAATAAAACGAAGGAAACCTTCCGCCTATATCTACTAAAAATTTGTTAGATTTCAACATTTTTTTACTGCACAAAGGAGCTATTCGAGCATTCAATTCAAATGAGACAAGTAACACAAGCACTAACTAAAGACTAAACTGTAAAGTGTACTGCAGTCCAACTGAAAAAGTCGCCTGCTATCAATTTTAACAGATTCAATAGCACGTAAAGAACTGGAAACATGGATAGAGAAGTAAATTCACTACCTTTTGAGCACGATGTCACTATGCTAGAAGACATCAGCAAGGAAAATTAAAAGGGAAAATGAAAATTATTAACGGTGTCCAGTTACGGTAGCAAATCTTCCGTAACTGGACACCGTTAATAATTTTGTCTTTCTTTATTAAAACTAGCTTATGCCCGCGTGTTCACCTACGTGAAGTTCGATAATTGTTCCACGGGATCATACTACCGGGATAAAAAGTATCCTAAGTGTTAATCCAGGTTATAAACTATGTGTGTGCAAAATTTCATCCAAAGCCGTTCAGTAGTTTTTGCGTGAAAGAGTAAAAAACATCCATCCATCCATCCTTACAAACTTTCGCATTTATAATGTTAGTAGGACTCACATTGACTGACTCGTGCTGAAGGAAAACTTGCTGAAGAAACCTTAATTTGGAAAATAGGTCTTGGTTTGGCCGAAAGTGAGATAATTTCTGTCTAACTTAATAAACATATTGACCAATATTAATAAACATATTCATAAACAGCCATACCATATTAATAAACATATTCATAAACAGCCATACCTTATTAATAAACATATTCATAAACAGCCAGTGTATCTAGGTATATTTACGTAGCGTTTGACGTTGATAACAATTCGTCTTGACCTGATGAATGTTCGTTTAATTTATTTCAAACAAAGTGTTATGTAAATTAAACCATGTAAACGAATAATCTTTTATCGTAGTGAATAGCAGGGACTTGTTAAACATCGATTTGTTATGAATCTAGGCCGCGGGGCAATGAATACCCACTACTACAATACTTATGTGTCTATCAGCTTAATGAACTGGCTTATACATGGACACATGTATAAGACAGTAAAATATTATAAATACTGCTAGTCAAGACGTTGCCCCGCTTTTGGTGACATATAACATTACCAAGGCAAGAGAAACAAAAAAAAAAGAGGTATTTGATTGTAAGTTTGTATGTAGAGGGTAATCTTCGGAAATACTGATCCGATTCCGAAAATTCTTTCACTAACGGGATGCTACATTATCCCCGAGTGTTATAGGCTACATTTAAAACGGTCCCGTGAGTACATTTCGTACATAATAGGAGCGAAGCCGCGATCAAAAGCTAGAGTTGAATAGTTTTACTGAAAGTTTGAATAAAATTATGCGCTTCTAAATCATAGCAATAAATTTATCATTTTAGCCAATCACTGTTAAATTGATGCCTCTAGTTACAGATGAGGACGGCTAGGCTTGTAGGATCTAACCATTACTGATTCTAGGGCATACTATTAGGACTGGCAACTCCAAGCTAATTGTGAGAACTCGGTTACACTTTAATTGAAACTGGCAGATTGAGACAATTTCTCAATTACATTACACAGTTAGCAGTAATTTCTCTATTATAAAACTGTTCATGTGTCTATGGAGTTTAATTATTGCCACCTTTTGAATTCACTTACTCCACGCTGCCGTGCATATTTTTCCGTATAAGGTAGGGTGAGTTTTACTTGTTTGCGTTTCATCTCTTCCATTTCATGTTTACCTGGTACCGGTGTTTACATTTTGTAGCAAAATAATAATATAACTATGGATACATCGGTTATGCGTAAAGTTGTATGTAACATCGTCTAGTGGCTGTGTGCGCCTGCAAAATTACTTTCATTTTCAATATTACAGCACCATTCTATTTTAGTATTTCTTTCTTTCAATACACTACTATAATCTATGCTTCTTTACAAGTCACCTTCCGAGGTGATAGTACCTTCGTATGACATCGTGTTGTTTCGTTGATTTTCAGATGTTTTTGATAACGGTTGGAATATTATTCCAAAAATCAACTGACCATTTATAACTCACCGGAAATCAAAACTTCGTCTTTCAAAATAAACCAAAAGAACCCAAACTGTAAATAATAATAAGAACACATTCGAATCTCCGAAGTTGCCCAGGCAACTTAATAAACAAAATAAATATTGAGCAATAAATCAATTCATGTTATCATTACCGTTCCTGAAGGCACGTGCTATACTTCCTTCCTCTATAGACGGCGATGTACGAAGACGACTACTTCGTGGGCTATTTGTGGAGCAATCAACTTAGGGTTACCGCGGTGTTTTTAAAAGAGTAACCGTGGAGTTGCCCGTTCTTCTTCATAGGAAACAACCAATTCGATCCGTGCATCTAGCTTCTTACGTTTTATAAGGCTGAGGCCAACCGAGCGTAATTTTTTGAGCTGTGAGTCGCGTAAAATGAGTCGCGAATTTTACGCTGCATTCAGTTTCATACTAAAGTCCTATTTGCACACGGCGACGCATTTAAATTCCGCGACTCATTTTACGCTCATACGAATAAAATTACGCTCGTTTGGCCTCAGCCTGAGTGTAGGTTCTAATAATAAATAATAATAATTCATTTATAAACAAAAAACAACAAAAAAACAAAAAACCAAAAAACCCCTGTGTGTGTGTGTGTACCCCTGTTTCTGTTAAATAACTTGAATTTGACGCCAAAGTAAGCATAATTTATTTAATAATATAACAAATTCTATGTACGGTTACTTCTCAGAAGTTTGCAGACGTCCTTGCATGACACATTCCGCCATAATAATAACATGCAAATTTAAAATCATTTTTTAGGTTGGGTAGGTACCGTAGGTGGGATCGTATGCCGCCCCCATCCGCACTCGTAAAAACGAAATTCCCTATCCGGAACTTTAACGTATAACAACATTAAAAAGAACTTCCGAAAAAATATTGAAGCAATTCCCCAGAAACAAAAATCTAAACGAAAAATACAACCTTTGCCCCATAAAAACGTTCACAAAAGAATTTAACCGCGCAATCAAATCGCAAAATACTTTTTACTACCGTAATTTCGTTTTTAACAGCAGCCCTGAATTAATTTGACGTATTCCTCGGTACAAGAACACTTAGAATCGGATCTGGGGCACCAGGAAACGACATAAAAACACCGTAAACTTTATAATATTCATTATTGTTAACTTTAATACTTTACCGCTTCAGTGATGCCTTGCTGATTGATTCCCGCCATTAAACATTTATAACATCATCAGGTCATGCCGTTATTTTGTAATTGAGTTTCATGGAATACATTCTCCAGATTGAAATGATGGATAGATTCCGCAAAGAGTGCTCTTTGACTTAGGTAACTGGTTCTCAATTCATCTTTATTTTTTTGCAGACTTAAAAGTCCCTCAAAAACACGATTAAAAGTAGATCTCCAAAGCGGTTGGTGTGTGAAAACTCCGGTGGGCAAAGAGCGTTTAGATGATCTTACCCGTTGTAAGTTGTTACCCCTTGTTGTTGTTGTTTATGAGGAATTACAGAAAGATTTATTGAAGATACTACTGATGATCATTCTCATTGCAAGTAGATGTTACAGTACAATAAGAAGATGAAGTAGCAAATTAATCAAAGATATTTAAAGCGACAAACGACCGCCAGATCGAGAGCGTAGACACCACACACATAATAATTTTCGGCCAGCCGGATGAAAGGGGTAGTGAGGCCAAAACCTACCCCTTCCCCCTGTGTCAGGCCTACATAACACTCTCTGCGATCTGTGCAGACCTAGTACATTGTTTATAATTTCGGCCTGGAATCTGTGCCTGTATTCCAGTGTGTTACATCTCCAAGGCCTCCTTCCCCTTTCCTATAAGGACGGACTTTGTATGTAATACCCAACACCCTGCCGTTTGTGCTAGCCTAGTAGCAATGTTTTCAAAATATTTCAGAGTCTGGACCTGGATTTGAGTTTGGACCTGAGAATAAATACCTTATTCATCTCGTTATTTCATGAGACTTCAGTCACTGTTTTCATTACGAACTGTAATACTTCGTAAGTTCATAATTATTCTAAAAACTGTTTCTAATGTGTGGAGTTTTATTAGAAGAGAATTTATGTAGCTGGCCTTACAAGTTTTCGTTTTTTCAGGTACGCCTAGTAACAAGTTTTTATCCAACTAAACAGGTTTTCTTTTCCCTTCTTCCAACGTTCAGCGGAAATTCTTTCTTTATCAGCCTCACCAACTAACAGCTGCGTTGGGAAGGCATTTTCTATTAAATAAGGTCAACTTACAATACATAATGCTTTGAATGTCTTCAGCTTTTAATAATTTCCTGTAACTTGTGCGCTATATTTCCCTAGTATCATATTTACTACAAGCCATGTAAATTGAGTGTACGTTCAGATTCAGGGCGTTCCTGTTTTCCTAGTAAGTTGTTATTGTTACATATGGATATAAACATTCCGTGTAGTTTTAACCTTATAAAACAAATCTAAATCGTAACAGATCCATGATTAGGTGAAGTATCAGTTAAAAGCCACTAATATTAAAAAAATAAGATTCACTAAGGCTAAATAAAATTGTAATCCAAGTACATGAATATGGAGGAAGCGAATAAACATTTCCAAACAAGATAGTTACATTCGATAGTGAATTTATTAAAGCTTGTTTCCATACGATTAATGGTTGAGCTGGTAAGTCATAGGTCGGGCTTTCACTAGTGTGTGACCCTACGCATCTCTTAGCTTTACTTAGGGTCCTAGTACAAGATTGCTTTAAAATTAAAATCTATTGTTTATAACTCGTTTTAGTCTTTCATTTAGATGCTCTCTATCTTCTTTTTCGTCTTCAGTATTTAGATTTTAATTTTAAGGTTTTTTACAATTTGCTGTACAATACGAATTTTCCAACCTTTCGTTTCCGGCGTCTTGTCAAAACTGTGAATATGAAACATTGTGAGAAAACCGACATAACCTAGAAACAAAAATTCCAAGTTATTGTGATATTTGGCATTACCTATTTATTACAACAACGAAACGATTATACTGCTGCTTTTAATCGGCGGGTAGTTTCACTTTTTAACCGTCAATGGTTTCAACCAGATGCAATTTTTTATGAAAATTCTGCTATAAGTATAACAATTTCAACTGGCGACTTAGGAAACATTCGTTGGATAGCCAAAACACATTTTCCTAACAGGAAACCATCAACATCGATACCCATTTTGGACTGCTTAGCACAACCAGTTAAGCACCGGTTCAGAATGCTAAAAGTTGCTAAAAAGCCACAACAATAGAGTGATAAACTTTATTATTTACAATAATGTAAGTTTGTTCGTGTGTTCCGGCACTTACGATTAGGACACACTCGAAGTATTATTTGTGCTGGAGTTGTATCTGTTACCATGTTACATAATATTCGTATTGTATCACACACAATACTAACATACGTTTTGAACTTTACAGTGCTTTTGCTTTTATTTAGTCACGAACGTGCTTTTTCTTTCATTTTAGCCTAAATACGTCGACAGCTGGACATAATTAATTCACCTTGCATGTCTGATTAGTCAGTTTATGTAAACGCATGTTTGACAAATAAAGTATCTTTTATCTTTAGGCCTCTCCCAAGCATCGTCACAATCGCTGGTCCTGTAAATCACGCATCAGCGACTGCGATGATCTTAACTACGCCGATCTGCTATGAAAATACATGGGACCTTAACTTTCGCGGACTCAATAGCTTTTTAATTACAGCTATTAGTTGAGCTGATTAAAAAGAAATCGTAATGGTAACAAGACTTGACAATAAAGTCAACAAAACATGGTACTTATTGATGAACAAGCCTGCCCTGCTAACATGTCTAATTCGATGTGTACCGTAGTCCCGTACCGGACCGAACAACGGGCCGTTTCCGTGTTTCCAAAATCAATTACACCATTTACCACCATACGGTATGCCCGGGAAAGAATTTAGGTGAACTTTTCCGAGCCATTTTTCATAGTTTGCGTAATATATGCCAGTTATGGATGCGCTGTTTTGACAGATGGACTATAAAACTTGTAAATGAGTTGAGTTATGACACCTTTAACTAAAGGAACGGGGATTTAATCTTAAAAGTTTGCAGTTGACACAGTTTTGTAATGTTTCAACACGCATTGTTTAAAAAAAATGGTCTTATAAACACACATGGCCGGTAGGACAAACTGTTTCAGTTTTCGGCGGAAATACAAACACGGTTGGAACAATGGCTTTCTTGTTTTGGTTGAATATTCGTCACAAAGTTTATAATAGTCGGTCGTTGTCTACCGCGCTGTGTCTGTCCCAGGATGTGACTCAAAGAACGTGACTATTTGCATTTTATGTGCAAATTGTTACTTCATACTGTCTTTTACATCTCGCCGGTTACATTCAACTTTCGGTCAAGTTCATGACCCTCCCAGTAAAGCTAGAACGAGAAAGAATATCAACTACCCTTGAACTTGCGTCGCTCTCTTTCCCTCCTAATCGATAAAATAACCCCGTCATATTGCGTCACCGTTCCAACCAAGAATGTCACCCGTGGTACCAGGAGTTCATAGATGATAACTAGTAGAACCGTGACGCCATGGATAAACAAGGCTAGAAAGAAGAGATGTGACAAACTGCTACCTAAAAATTTTATAATTCATGATAGCGTTATTAAAAATTTAGAGTTTTCTTTACCGAAAAAATATTATCAACGAACCGGAAACGATTCCGCTTAATCCCTGGATACCAAGAATCACAGATGATAAACGAACGTTATCACATTTTATTTGATTGAATACCTACTACATTACAGCACAGTCACAGTCGCTACATAAAAAAAAATTAAGTTGTTTTGTTGTTGTATATCTTTAGTTGCCTGTATGTATTAGTAGCCTGGCCAATTTCATAAATTAGCCAGGCTACATTACCAGGATAAAAAGAAAGATAGAGAGAATAAATAGGAGATGCAAGAAAATTCTGACTCGACTCTACCAAACGCTACCAAAGATAAAATTGAGAATGATCAACTAGGTAGGTCAAAATGAACTTTTAAATTTGATTTGAGATATAAAATTTAGATTAAATTAACTAAATTTAATTAATTATCAATTAATTTAATTTAATTTGTTTTTATTTCTTTATTTTCCAGAGTACTATATTTAAAAAATCTAAAGTCTAGAGCTACACAACCACAATTGCATATTACTTGCATGATAAAACCAATAATTAACAGTAAAACGTCTGACCCTTACTTGTTATTTAAAATGTCAGACTCGTTTATGATGTGAAAGGAATCAATTGGATTGTTTCTGAACGTAGCTACAGAAAACTTTTGCAAAACAACATGGTGTGCACATGACATGACAGATAACGTAAATGGAAGCATAGGATTGGTGTATGGACAGAGAATGTATCGCGCATGTGTGCGCGGTGCGGGCGTGCGGCGCTCTAACGCCCGGCAACTACCAGGCGCCCAGAACAACGTAAGAGACCTTTGTTATTGTTCCACTGCGAGTGAAAGAGACGGAAGATGGGTGGTAACCACGGAAAGTAAGGGTGGAATGGGGAAAACTTTTACATTGTGTGCCGTAAGTTGTAACAATGACGACGTGAAAAGTTGGCGCGAGCTTACATGTGCGATACGGGCTGTGGTCAGATAATGATTTACATTTTAATAAATTCTCACGATGTTTGTAAATATAATGACTTCTTTTTTATGAATATGGATTAGAAATAAAATATAGTGGTAGTCTAAGCATGTTTATTGTAATGTGAATAATTCTATTTTCTATTATTAGGACAATTCTTTACCGTTTCCTGTAATTCAATTCAAAACTAGCAGCTGGATTTAGACTTAAAATGAAGTTTGACTAATAGTCACATTTATATGTGTCTGGTACATTGAAGAACAATGGACTATCAAGTAGATGTACCTATGACTATTAATTTACCTATTTCGGAATATAAATGACACGTGTGGAAGTTTCTCGTGAAAAAAATATCAAGGCTTAGGTTGAAGGTGAATTTGCATAACAAGTTGGGTATGCGGAAAATAAAGATGTACAATTAAGTATGTACATAATTTTCTTAATTTTTTATTGTTTTCCATTTCGGTAGAAAGTTCATTTGAAATGTAAAATTTATACTTACTAATCTTATCTATACACGAAGATATGTGCCATTTAATTAGAAGTTAAACACGTTAGCAAAGGGAAGGAGTCAGGAAAGACCTTTGACCTCTAAAGTAGTGTAATACCAACAACTTAGATCGCCATGTTCTTCCGGGAAAACCTTATAAGGCTTTACAAAATTAACGTGGTACACTGCGTGTGTGTAGTAGTTTACTCAGTTAGTTCTAGGCTTAGTGTGAACAAGAAACTGCGGTGGTCCTTGTTCCCTGGTGCCAATGATTGTATCAATTCAATCTAGTAGGTACGTGGGACCTTTAGACCTCTTTGTAACACAAAAAAAAGGCTTTTCTTATAAATATGTTTTTTTTTTCTTTTATAACTTTTGCCACCAATTTTAAATAATTCTTATTAGGAATGTGTTGTAAGACGCACTGGGACCGCGTGATTTTACTGTCTATGATCTCTCAGAGAGGAGTCCAATGTCTAAACAGTGGGCAGAGGAAGAGTATAGGGTTATTAACAGATGTAACAATAGTTAAAAAACACAATCATGCTAGAAACGCAATGATCGACGAGCGAGCCTTCGTGTAAAACAGATTGACACTCTTAAGGTTCTCCAATCCAGTCAATGACTACCATATTTACTTTAATTTCTCTATCCAGACAGCCATTATAATGCGATTATGAAGAGTACTTCACATAAAGAGATAACTGTCACATCGACTAAGCCAAGCATTCTCACGACAGCTTTACAGTACAGTAAAATAAACAATTTTCTTCAATTAACCGGGCATTAAGTTGTAAATCACATAATAAACTCATTGCAAACCTTAATAAGATACAACTTTACGCAGCTGTAGTTGTGAATTTATGAAACATTTATTATGTTTAATCGGAAAATTATAGACTGCTATTCTATTCCATTCCAATCTTATTATAGATATGGCAATACTAGGCTTAAGAATTACGTGACGCAGTAAGTAAGAAATCATTTTCTTTTGCGTAGCCTTTTCCCAACTATGTTGGGGTTTTTGAAGCTATTTCGGGTAAGGCCGTTTTTATCGTGGGATAAAAAACCTTCAACGAAAAAAGATATTTAAAAGATATTTTTAGAGAAAGTTTTAACCTTTTCTTAACAAGTTGTCTATTACCAATTTACACCTACGCCTACATCGGTTACAATAACTAGATAAACGAATTAACTCTTAAAGAAACCGTAATTGAAACACCTACGTTGGTGTTTATACAATTAACTATTCATCTTTTGTGTTTATTGGTTTCATAAAATCTGTGAAATTGAATAAAAGTTCACTAGGTTAATCATTAGAATAGAACACTGTGAAAATTAGATTTTGTAAATTTTCCGAATCGTAAGTAGCATTTTAGAGTAGTTTCTTTAATACATCATCCATGCCTGACCGACTTTGCTAAGTCTTGTCAACATAAAAACTATGAGACTCTTTCCCCTATCAATAATTCTGTAACGACGGGGACGGCCGGGAGTCGAGGCGGCTCCCGTATTTCCCGAGCATCCCGAGGGACCTTGTAAATACCGTGTAACTTGTACTAGGACCGCATGAGTCATAAGGATGCAAGTGTACATCTTGAACACGTGCGATAAAAATAATTGGCCAGCTCTAAAGTGTGCCCTTTGCAAGTAAACTACTTATTTTTATTTTATTTTTAACCCACATGAGAGATTAACTACGCCCTGCACTGAGCCGGTAATGGGAAGATAAAGGGCAGCCTTTGATGGTATTTAAGTGTACACTTGCGTACATTGTGTGACGTTTATATCGGTACAGATTTTACAAGCGTTTGACTTGCAGTAAAATAATAATATAGTAAATAACATTGAAGAAACTAATGGAAAATCTCTTCCCTCTTAAACTCGACAGTACTATGTCGTAAGATTTTTACTGAAGCAAATAAAAGTAAATGGAACCAGCTCTTCGAAGTTTGTGCTTTATGTAATTTACTGTAACTAACTGTGTCCTAGGTTTACAAAGATTTGTATCTAGGATGACTGGATAAGTAAAAGTTTAGGCGCATCGCACTTCTTATAAAGGGTATCATTATTTCGGTCGGAAGAATAAATAAACGCAACAGTAATGTCGGGGGAGCGTGTAGCGAAGCGCGTGAAATATTGCCTTAGCGGTTAAATTTACGATTCGAACGACCAGCAGCCGCGGCAACGGGCGAGTAGCGTAGCGATAGCGAAAGTACTAAGTGTGGAAATTCTGCTATCCTAGTAGTTAACTAATTTTGATCAAGTAAATGAAGGGTTATTTGTTATGAAAAATAACAAGAAATGGTTCCTGTATTATTTTTGACTTCATTTTATATTTGAAACAGATTTTTCTTCAGTGCTTTGTGCTAAGAAAGCAATCTTAAAGATTGCTACGAAATTACAAGGCCACAATAACCAGCGATCAAATAAACAAAAATATTTTTCCTAAGCAAGTAGTTACAGAGCTAAGTTTAACTAAGTTTAGAGAGACTAAGTTTTCGTTTTGAATTGGATACAAGCGTGAAATTAGTAAGTACCATTACCAAAAGAAGACGAGTTTGGTATTTTTATCCTGACTTTCTCTAAGAGGAACTAATTAGTCACCGCGGTTAAATTTTACTTTCGTTCTGTAAGTTTACAATGTTACAAATAACGAAGCGCTTACATAGTGGTTAAAACTTTCCTGTGATTTATTAAGAAAACCTACCTTTACTATTATGTAATTACAGTGAGACTTCACAAATTGGCGTATTACCTAGTAACATATACCTTTTTTCTGCAAATACTCACCAGCAATCGATTTTGGGTTCTGTATTAAATGCAACCTATTTCTCATTACTTATTATTGTTTGTTATTTCAACAATACTTAAAAAAACACATCCAAAAAAAATAACATGTCCTATAAAAATCATAGAATCCTGTTTAACTTATCCCATCCTTCCCCTCACACTTTTAAAAGAAAGCGTAAGTCGCCAAAATCACCGAAACGTCTACGAAAGTACTAGGCGGGCAGTAACCGGCAGGAGATTGGCTGTAGTCTATGAGAGCCAATCGCACGGAAGACGTGAATATTGTCGTAAAACGAAACGCGGCTTGTCAAACGCATGCACCCGCCGCGCCGCCGCTCTCTGCGGGTGATTTGGCGCGCATTGTTGGTAAACCACTTTAGGGTTGTCAAATTATTGATTTAATATGCTTGTTACTTTAATTGTACTGATAAGTATTATTAGGTTTTTACGCGAATTATGTAATTTATTTGCATATTGCGTGAGTAAGTTATTGGATTTGATATTATTGTAGAAAACGAAGCTAGTAAAGATTATTTTCTGTAGATATATTTAAAAAAAAGGAATAAATCTATGAGCAGACAATCGGAAGACTAGCAAAAAAATGGTTTCCTATATATAATTTTATTTGTTGCATCTCAAGTGGTCCGTTGTAAAGTGTTTATGGCTGGAAGGAGCTCTGAGACGTCCTCCTGCTAGATGGACAGAAGACTTGATGAAGGTCGTGGGAATGGTTGGATGTTAACTTGTTCAGAACCATTCATTAAAAAAGCCCGTGTTTAACGCTATACAAACGTCTTGCTTGTAACACTATATTTCGGCAGGCATTTAACTATTGGGTAGGTAAATAAACCCTCACAAAAGTTCTGTATTTTTATTCTTCTTCATGGCGTATCGATGGCAACGTAAATTGAGTCGGGCCAGAATTTGAGTCCTACAAGTTCAGCGTCGTCAGTGTTTTTTTATTTAAAAAAAAAAACAAAAAAGCCACTTAATTTTAACTCTTTAGACAAAAAAGTGTCACAAAAACTCGAGTGACATCAAGTCTATTACTATCGACAACCTTGCTGCAAGTGCATATGTCCACCCCCTAAAGTGACAACATGTGCGACCCGGCTGCGCTCGCGCATAGACACAGGACGCTCCCATAGTCTATGATCATTGGGAACTTTCGTATTGACATCATTATGGAAACAATTAGTGCATGTGACGGGTGCTGATCAATGTGTGGGGCGTGTTAATTAATTATAAGTTATAGTATTTTTCCGGGTCTTGTATGCACGACTTATCGGTTGTTTCTCTGCATATTATCATAATTTTCGTTACGTTTACAGTAATTAGCTAAGAAAAAGAGTTCTATTTTTTCTGGGGACCAGTAAAAATTCTGTACTAAAATGGACTTAGGCATTTTCCACTAGGCAGCCTTAGGTTCTAATGAACTTCCAATCTTATCCATTAAACCATTCTGGTGAAAACTTCTGGTGTCTTTGTGGTGGTTTAATTATGACACAAGGAATTGGGAAACAAGTTTTTTTTTCTGGAGAACTAGGGGGTTATTCTGACGACTAGAGTAATCGCAAGAGTAATTCCAGTGTAGGAAAGAGACACAGCTATACAAGTCGTCTAGCGCCATCTCTTTCCCACACTGGAATTACTCCTGCTTTAAGACGTCATTGTAGGCCACCTGTAACATACAGGCCTACCAAAGATGCCTAAATCAAGAATGATATCCAAATTCTACGCAATGTTCCTGTTTTTGTAACAGAAATCATAATTTTACATCTCATCATCAGCCATAACGATCCCACGGCGTGGTCGCGGTACGAGGGTACTAGAGTGCGAAAGGGACTAGAAACAGAGATCACAGTCGAAAAAAATGGCATTTGGATTATTCTCAGTACAATTTAGGCGAGTAAATATCACACGCGGAAGTGTGTCCTACACTCCGAACTCCTAAACAAGTGAACAGTCGTCCCCGGGCCGTTAACGCCGTTTACGCCTTTTCCACTGCACATATAACTTTACACCGACACGCACGTTAGCCGGACATAACACAAAGCTCTTCTGCTAATTTTGAACTTGCTTAAGCTTAAGTTATTTTCGTTTTGGTCACCACGAGATTGTTAACGCGAGTATACAGGAATGGAGTCATTGTGAGAACTTTTTCAGGAAAGTTGAAGTCTGAGTGCCAGTTTTTTAGTTCCACGTCGACTTTCAACCAGAACGACTTAAGGTATTTGGTAGGTTACGTCAATCCAATACCATTCATGACACAATTGGCGCAGTGGCTGAGTGATAGGGTGCTCCGCTGTGTAGTTACAGAATTATAATCATTAAAATCATCAACACAACCCTCTAAGTTCATTGAACCATATTGAATGACTTTTTCATGAAATAGTTATTGAATGGTTTAATGAATAATGAGAGTTGTATTGATGATTTTAATGATTATGATTCTATAATTACATACGTGTTACTTGCGCTATTGATATTTTGATCAACGCACTGACCTGCAAATTGCAAAAAGCGTAAGAAAATTTGAATTTCGCGGGTGACGCTGGTAACTCTTTCATGCATTATAAGTAGGAATTTATTCATCATCATCATTTCAGCCGAAAAGTCCACTGCTGGACATAGGCCTCCCCCAAGAAGGGGGGTTTTGCCATAATCGCCACGCTTGGCAGGCGGGTTGGCGATCAGTAAATTTATTAAATTTATTGTATGAACCAAATTCAAAAGTCGAATAAGTTTAGATTTTTTAGCTTGACATAATCCAAATTTTTGATTGTGCCCAGTCCTAATATAGCTCAGGATTACGATAAACTCATATCCCCTTCCTCCGTCCTTGAAAATAACCCATGAAACACTTGACCGACATTCTCAAAGAAACAAACATTCTCCAGCGAGTAATAGTTTAATAATGTAAACTAACGAACTAACAAACATGCTATAAACGTCTGTATCGATGCCGATGCCCACGCGTTGCCACACACCCTTCGTCAAGTTAAGGTTGCCCTAAAATACGGGACGGAAAACAACCCGTTTTGAAATTACCGGTATCGTAAGGCAATATCGCTATCGCTGGCGATTTTTTTAAATTAAATGTGTGAATAAATTTAATTATGACATTATCGTCTTGTATTGCGCTAAAATATAGTTTCCAAGTGTAAATAAAATAAAAGAATACGCATAAATTAATAATCAAAAAATGTATATTTTGCATTTAAATAAAAAATAATATATACACTATTGTATTTTTTATCGAAATCTTTTTAAGATTTCGATAAAAAATACAATAGTGGTCTCAAGAACGCCTTTCAATTAATAAATATGGACGCCCGGCGTCTAAATCGTGACAAAACTTCTCTGACATAAGATTCCGATGCAAGTGGTGCATAAAAAACCAAATTCAAACTGTGTGCAGTATCATAAATAATTACTTAAAGCATTTAGAAATGAGATTCTCGTCGTTCCCAAGCGGATTATTTTTCTATTAGAATTAATTAAATTAAGTATGTGTGAATTTTATTATGCTGTTACAAGTTGTGATTGCGACAGCCCTACCGGCATTCCGTTCCTCAAATCCCGTTGAGTTTCCCTCAGCCAGCAACAGCGTGCTGATATAACCTTGACCGATTTGGACTAGCCGACAGGTTGCCTTAGGTTTCTGCGAGTACCAGGGAAGTATAAACGGACCTAGGTTTATCTAGCGTACCAGTTATCAATGAATGTACTGTCACCACAGTGGGCCATTGACTTATGATAGGCGAAGGGCCTTGACATTTTAGGAACAACTACTCCGTTTAAAAGACTATATTGTTTCACGGACAGCCAATAATGCTAATGAATAGTTAAGTAGTTTTCAATTAAGGGGGTAATTTATTCAATTGTACCAATGAGTAAAGAAGATAGAAATATAAACTAATTACAGAGTTTCTTCTTTTGTCCCTTTTGAGGTTGTCAGATGGAAAATGGGGGGAGAAAGTGCTGGCGTGAAGACCAAGGACGGGACGGCGGAATGTGGGAAGACAACCAACTAGCTGGACAGACGATCTCATTAAAGTAGACGGAAGAAACTGGACAGCCATGACATAAAACCGCCAAAAGTGGACAGATTTGGAAGAGACCTACTCTCAGCATTGGGTCGCCAAAGGTTGAAGAAGAGAGAGAGAGCGAGAGAGTTTGTCAGTTTGCGTCTATTTAAATAAACATCAGTTCTATGCGGAGCCAAGTAAACAGTCCATGTTCTTCTCCTAAGCAAATATACTACACCTCATGATTATACAGTATCTACGTAACACATAAACGCAAATAAAACATAATTACAAAATCCTAAACCGCAATCATAAAATGCCACGGTACAAGCGACGAATCCGTCAGTTGGGACATTGTCTGGGCTATATCAGATTTGTAGGTTAGTTTGGTTTATCATTGGGCAATCGTTTCCCGTCGTGAACATTGCGCAAGCGAGCTTTTATTGCAAACCTGAACATGCATTTCAAAATCTACATATTGTTGTAAAGCTTTGATGTACCGTAGGCTATTTTATAGGTTCTTTCGACAATATTATTTTAATAGACAGAACTAACTAGGCATTTCATTATTTCGATGATTTTATAGCAGGCTCTAACACTGCTTTATCAATCACCATCTTGTCATGAAATCAGTCTAAGTCATTGTAAACTTACAAAATAAATTCATATTTGACCAACTTGAATTTTACTCCTGAAAGTAACCACCAACAATACAAGCTTGTTTATTCCATGACTTGTCTCAATAGACTGTGATCCTCTTGCATTGGTTCCAGGAACCATGTTTCAGCTACCAAGGAAGCAGGAGCGTTTGATCGCGTTCGTAATACAGGGAACGGACTACAACATGGATTTATAGGACTTCGCTGAAATTTCGACAAACCATGGACTGCTACACTTGCTGGCTTGTATGTAGTTATTTATAAACCTGTTAAAATGTTTACTTTGGTTACAGAGATTTATCTAGCATTCTGTTCCTATCTAAAAGTGAGCATTGCTTGTGGTATTTTCGTGTAGTTCGAGCTGATACAAAATAAGTACCTAATTATGAATAATTAAGACTTTGATAAGATATATAAATTGTTTATCAATTACATAATTTATCCTGCTAAAAATAAAACATTTCCGGGCGATTTCTGACCATCTTTCTTTTGATTTCACATTAACATTGTCTTGTTTATGAATTATGCTGATTAAGTTTGAAATGCAACGTCTGAAATAAACAAAATAAAAACAGATGGTTCACAATCACAATATTCACATGACACCCGTGATAATGTAGTTTATCGAACTTAATTTACATAAATAACTAACAAATTATGCATCATTTACTGCAAAAATGATGTGGAAACAACAATCACAATCAGCCAAGGAATAAATTTGCATGCGATTACCAAAAAAAAGAGGAATTTAAAAAAAAAAACATTTCATCCTAGACTAATTTTATTCATAGACACGCCGCGCCACGCGATAAAATCTAGATTTACCAGACCTCTCAGTCTAAGCTGTGTCTCGTTTGTACCTAGAATTACCAGGACGGCATATCGGAGCAGGAGGTCTGTAAGCACTAGGTTTACTTTCAATGCCTACTCACACATGCGAGTTTAAACACGGTAAACTGGAATTTCAACAAGACGTTTTTACTGTTGGCGGAATTTTGGTGTTGCATCTTGCATTAATTATATTCAATTTGTTTGTACTTTATGTAGACAATAAATTATGAATGGATGTTAAAGTTAATGTCTCTATTACCAGTAATTAGTGAACGTGTGTGTGTTCCTAAGTGCATAATTAAAATGCAATGCGTCTCTCTCTGGCCCTTCTCACATAGTAAGTCGTTTCGATACGTGCAAAACTTTTGTCCGGAAGCTAGAACTTTTAATTGACACATTGACATATTGTTTAAACCTAGCTTAGGTAGGTACTGAATATATGGTTGGGTCTAATATAGGAGTTATATAAAGCGTCCACTATACCTATCGAGCGGGACGGAAACCATACTACAACAATGAAGAGAACAGAATGATAAAATATTGGGTGAGTGTTAAAAACATTTTCATAATATTTAGTGACATATACTTCTGCAGTAAATGAAAGAAGAAAATAACTTAGGCAGAGACAGTCCCCAGAGCATAAAGTTACCACAAACTGTCAAATTTTCTCCTTCGATTTTGAACTTAACCATCAATATTTTATTAGTTTAAAATGATTTGGAGATAGGACATTGGGACCTTTCTGACCCGCTTTGCAAACATTAATGAAACATATGGTACTTTTTAGATAGTATTACGTACATCCTAAATCTGTTGTTTTTTTGTTAATATCTAATGGGAATGTTGAGAAATGAGCATCGCTCGAACAAGAAATAGTTAGCACTTTTTGCTAACTCGCTATCACATTTTTTAAAGATGAATCGTTTTCATCAAAACGAAAAATGTTATCTGTGGTCCGGTCGTTGGCGTGTTGTCATAGAAAATGATAATTAATAAATAATGATTTATCTACCTATATGAATAATATTCTTTTTTTTCTTCTATCAAACTATCTAGGTTAAAGGTCAAATAATTCTTGTAAAAATAAATAAAGGCAACGTAATCTACTTATGGACTAATAAATAGTAATAAAAACTATAACCAATAAGCATATTAACATCCTAAAACTTATAAAGTATATTCTATTATGATATAAAATATTTTCCTGGAAATCTCAATATTCCCATTACTTACAATAATGCGCCTCACGCTGTTATATCTATATATCTCAGGCTTTAAAATAAGGAATAATTCGTTAATGTTTGGGTAATTTTTCCATAAGGTGCCAATGTCATTTGACAGTTTGTGGTAACTTGATGTGCGACTGTACATGCGGTCTCACTAAACCTAAGTAAGAGATACAGAAAGATCCATCGAGAACTTATGATTATGTCTTTTGCAACGGATGCTAAATAAATAAACCACAAACCATAAAACATCTAGTACCTACATTTACCTGTAAATCATACCTATGTATGCAGGTTTATGTAACTCGCCTCAAAACGTTACGAAATGTACAATAGTAAAGCGAATGTCGCCGATGTTGATGTATGTATTTACGGCTGACCCATTTTGACTAAAACTTCTAAATTTTATAGTCCATAGAATGTGAACTGATAGCTTATTGTCTTACAGTTTGTTAGCTACGTTCATTGTTCTAAATCTTATGTGAACCATAAATTGGTTCTTTGAACTCTCTCAGTTTTATGCTAATCGAAAGTGACTCCTACCTATATGACTATAAAAGTCTGTAATACCAATGGTATACTATAAGAGAAAGTAGTTGATAAGAAAAGCTACTGTTGCCCCAATTCCTAATTAGTTTCCGTGTGAAATTAGGACACCCGTCTAAAAACACAACTAAACTTATACTGTCACTTACGGGATATCTTCCGTGATTGTTCATTATTTTGAGCTCCCGATATTTCGGCGCTGTTGCAAGCGCCATGATCGCGGGTATCGGGAGCTCAATATAATAAACAATCACGGAAGATATCCCGTAAGTGACAGTATAAGTTTAGTTGTAAACCGTGAAAGCTTAAAACAGTCTCATTTAAGATTACACAACGTTACATACATACCAAAACAAAGATCAAATTAACGCTAGAGCAAGAAAAAATGATTCAAGTAAACACGAATACTTAACATCATCCCAGCTTGTATCCAAGCGGCGGATATCAATCAAAAACTGGAAACAATCGTTTTCTTTGCCAAGAATCTTTGAAGCTTACTGAATATAAGCTCAGTTTGTTCAACCGTTGATTCAAAAGCTAAACATTGTCTTCATCCTAACACAAAGAGCTTTAAAGAAAATCACCAAACGGGACATAACAGCAAAAACAAACAGACGAAATTGAAAGCGAATCGCGTGCGCAATCCTAATGCTACTGTTTGCAAAAACTTTAAAATCTTACCTTACGTGGTTAAAGGAAATGAAACTCTATTTTAAAGCGATAGTATTGTTATTGAATTGTTTAGAAAAGAAAGGCTTTTCTGCCGTTATCTAAATCTTCTTAGAGTTTAATTATACGGGCCTCTGCCACAAAACCGACAATGAATTTATGCATGAAGGGACGGAGAATTTCTCCTCTCGAATCGCCGGGATCTTGTACAAAAGGAACAATAGTCTTTAGTTTTAATCTTGAGTTGTTTTTTTAATATATTTTTTGGTCGGGATCGGGTTTGTGGACTGGATTTACGACTTACGAGCACGTTAGGGTTGCCGCGGGGTTCGGGACTTTATCAGGTGTGAACTTGAAATGATGGCTTTATTAAGATTAAGATACGTTGTAAAAAGTGATAATCTCAAAATTCGTGGAATTGTGATTAAAATTGATAAGTCGTTAAGCCCTTGGAAGAGGACAAGAGGCATAAATATGGAAAACAACTCTTCAATCAAATAAAATAGTTAATATATATTAATATTTACTTTTATGTATATTTAAATAATATTTTAGGTTAGCTTAGTTAAGGGACATAAATACACTTTATTCTCTACCTTTACACGTATCATCTACATTTCTTTTTCATTTCTCCTTTGCGGGTCTGCTGGCAGAAATTTCTTGTGAAATAAGCTGTACCCTTGTACTCATATATTATAGTTATTTTCCTGTGTTGTCTTCTGTGTGTACATAAATAGTTAAATAAATAAATAAATAGTTTTATCTGAAACGCTAAATTCAAATGCTCTGAACCAGTAGCGAAGTGTCAATTTTTGTAAGAACTAAGCCGGAGTACATACACATCTTTAATCTGATTATATTATTTGTCTATAGAATACTGACTGTGCCATTTTTAATAGGAAGCCGGTAGGAATCGAGTTGTATTGAACCTTCTCCATTGCTCTGAACACTATCTTGCCTGAATTCAGATACGTAATTCCTTATTGACCTGAAGGTACGCGGTGTGAAGTCTAGAGGAAAGTAGACAAAAACCTGGAAACCAGTAGCTTAGCACCATCAGTCAGCTCTAGGTAATTGGTTGATGGACAAAAATATTATAGGGTTATAGAAATCTAGCCACTAATCTCAGTTAAGATATAACCGTTAGTGCTAAATACATGGAATCATTAAATAATAAAGATTTCCATGTTCGTGCATTTGTGATATCCAATGCAGATTCTGAATTTCATCAGCAAGGTTATATATTTCAAATTTCATTAAGAAATACATTAATTAAGGAAATTCTGTTTCTTTATGGTGCTCAGGCTTTGCTATGATTTTACTTTGCAATTGGTAGTTGCTTATTATAAATTTCGATTCTAGTAAACCTTTGGTCTTACTGAAATTAAGTTATGCTATTTTAAGTTTACCAAAGAACAATATTTTTATTAAATATTCCAGTCGACAAAATTGCCGAAAATAGTACAAAAAAAAAAACAGAAATATTAGTTTATACTTCATCTGACACAGGCTTATGACCACAATGCTCACACATCTTTTTTGTTTTTTTTTCATGCGAAACTTCGTGTGTCTTAAAGATTTTTTTCTCAACACGTGCTGACCCTACACCCCTCCGCCCCTCTTTGAGCCCTTATACCTCGTCCCAACTGACAAGACATGAACTGTGCGCACGATTTGCGTGTGATTCTGATCGATGCGCGTACGCAGAAAACGACGCCACTTTGCAATTTGCCCAAATTACACACACGTATTTTAGTTAGGTAATTTTATGAAGTTATTTACGTTACTGTTGCCAAATGGGTAATTTTTTAGGAAACTAATTAACGTAAATCGTCGTTAAATCTGTGTGAAAGTATTTGGTATTCGTATTGTATAACTTTCTTGTTGATAAGTGCGAAATTTTTATTTTTGTAAGTGTATTGTTATTCACCGTATAGAACGAAAAAAATATTCATCAGTTGTATCCGTGTAATTTTTAATTAAAACCCTTAAATAAATATACTTACCTTTTTCAATTATTGTACAAAGATACGATAATTATACAAAGCTCTGTATTTTCTATCTATTTCGTTCTGTTATTAAAATATACGTTATCTGCAGACGCCTAGTCGACAATTCAACGCAATCAATATCCGCTGCGCGTGATATTTTCTGAGTCCATATTGATTGCCGGCCGGCAAAACATTATAACGTCAATTAAATTGATAATACTGTTCGTAGCATTTTATTATTCCGACTATTTGTAAGTAAGCTTTCAGTCTTTCAGTCCCAACACTCATAGTTGCTTAGATTGTCACAAATAATTGATTAGTTCGTTACAAACGTATGAAAATGAAACCGTGAATAGATAATAAAAGATAATTATACCGTAACTTTTCTGATTTAAAATCAATAAAGAAGAAGAATATTTTTATCCTCCAATCAGAATATGTAGGTAGGTACAGGTCCCAAAACCCCTGGGATAAAGACAGACCAAGACTAAGACGACATAAGAAATTAATAAATTTAAAATATTGTTTGTCTCCATTACCTACGTACGATTTAAAAAGAATAGAGGATAGTAAACGAATAAGACAAAATTAAAAAAAAAAACAGTGTAGTCTCGCTTAATTACAATCGGTAATAAATTATTATTTCCGATTGAAATTAAAACGAACTGAAATAAAAAAAATATCAATCAAAATTAAGGATAAACTGCCTCGCCGTCTTAAAATTACATTTATAATCCGGCTTAAAGAAAAATCGCTTAAAAATAAACCTACCTGAAGTTAAAAGCCGTCATCTTTACACCAGCATGCCCAACATTCACCTAGTTCAACAACACTGAACAACACCACAGTACAGTCAGGCACAAAATAAAAAAGAAAAAAAAATGTTCGAAAATCAAAAAATAAAAAGGTAATATTTTAAAATTCCCGCCGAACTGCGCGCGTTTGCGCAGGCGCGCGGACAGTGAAGTGACTGGTGGACTTCACTGGAGTGCGTGTGACGCAGCCTCCGACGATCGGAGTGTCTGTCGGCGTTCGCGCATCCTCGCAGCCCCCTCCACGCCCGCCATTCATGGAGCTTCTCAATGGAACTTCGGGCTTTGACGCGAACTTCGAAAATCTCGCTTTGCCCTTTCAAGTGAAACAATGGGAGCGTTTGCGAATAATGATGGTTTTTCTTGCCAAAAGACGGGTAAAGAAATGTTTTGTGGTACTTTGTGGTGCTGTTAGCACACACACAGTTAGCTTATTGACTTATTTATTACATTACAATTACGTACAAGGACAATCAGATACGTACATAATTATATAGAATGTCATACAACTATCGATAGTCAAGCGGATATTTCAGGAGATAAGTATTACGACAGGAAGAGGTAACAATTTTAACTGAAACATTACGCAATTTTGCATAAAATTTAATTTAAATTGGCGCCTTTCAATTAATATTATTTAAAAAAAAAAGAATCCAAAAAATAAATTAAAACTTTTCATTTGCGTATATTGCGATAACACAGAGCGTAGCCGTAGCGTTTCCGTAGCGGTATGCGTAGCAGTGGCCGTACCGAAGTCGTTGGCGTACTACGCAAATCGTAGCCGTTCGGTAAACCGGTACCGTAGCCGTAGCGTATTCGTGCGTATTTAAAATCAACGCACTACAGAAATCATAATTAAACGAAATCAAGGCATTTGGTATTTTTTATCACGTGTCACGTCACGTTTAACATTATAACATCCTCTAAAGTCTAGATTAAAAGTTGTGTCATATAATGTAATTTGTGTTTTGGTTGTGGGTGTAGCACGTACAGTGACATCGCAGCTAACTCAGGCACCTATGGTGGGATGAGCCTAGGCATCAAGCTCATCCCACTATCGGTGCCTGGGTCTGCCACAGGCAGGATTGGTCCTCACTAGCTCAACATAGAAAGGGTTGGACCTTAGCCCAACAGTGGGATAACACATTCGTGTATAAATTCACGACTATTTCTAATGGGGGTAGGCAGAAACCACAGAATACCTTGCATGTTCCTTTAGCCGCGTTCACGACGGTAAATTCAGATTTATTATTTAAATTTATTTATTCTGAGGCCTAAGCACGAGTGCGCGGTGTAAAAGTAATGTAAATACGTCAATTTCTGAATCTAAAATACAGTTATCCGATAGCATTTTAGTAAAATTGTTTGCAACACAATCAGTAACATCCATAGATATTATGAATACATTCTTAAGATTATCTAAGTACCTATTTGAAACGGGTACTTTTAATTTTTAAATCGACGTATTTAAGTTACTCTGGTCATACACTCACGCCGCCGTGTACTACGCACTTGACCTTTCTGAATAAACTCACCAATGAAAATAAATGAAATAATAAATAAATAGATAATCGTGACTAATTTTGAATGAAATCGTCACTCTTATCATACATGAACTATATAGGTACCTAAATATTTCAATAGTTTAATCAGTTAGAATCGTGTAGGTACCTACTAATGTGAAGAACTGTTACAGAATATGTCAGATTTTCATCATTTTAAACAATAAAATATGACTCATGTTGTTAGCAGTTGGTGACAAAAGAGTAGATTTTATTTAACATCAGTTAAATAAAATCTACACTGTGTTCCATCACGTGTCTTCCCTTGGTAGGTACAGGATGTCCGGAATATACAATGCATCTATATTAATATTATAAAGAGGTAAAATTTGTTTGTAAGTTTGTATTTATGGGGTAAACTCCGAAACTAATAATCCAATTCTAAAAATACGTTCACTATAGCACCGCTATGTGGCGCTCCTGTTTACCATTCTCCGGAAACTAAACTTAGGTATAGGTACACTAAATACAGGTTCGTAATGGTTTTTAATTACTTTGCCGAAGACGATGTCGAAAAATATTGAGGCACAAGATCCATCAGAATTCACTTCGCAAGAAGAGAGTCTCATTGTACTCTCTTGCGACAGCAGCCTTTAAAACAAGATTCGTTGTTTACGTACGTTTTCCGATTTGGTGGAGTTTTGGATATCAGTCCAAAATTAATCAAACTTTAAATTCGAAATCTCTAACAATTCTCATTCCCCTTGCAACAACTTCATTCATCATTATTTACGTGAAGCCAGATTTTAAAATATATTCTTGTATATAATATATATAAAAAACAGCTTTTTATTGCGGATATTTTAAATTTTGTGCTGATCTACCTATCCTATCATCACTGTACCCTATTTCGATTAAATATTGCGCCGAGATAAAATACTAAACCTGTACGAGTGCTGCGAACTGAAAACGTTTGAGAACCCCAGCTATAAAAATAATTATATCATGCATATTAGCCAACCTGTCACAATTTTTGCGGATAAAGTCGCAGGTGAAGTTATAGTTAGGTATAATTCAACAAGGGTTTAAAATACCATTTAAATTAGGTACCTACATTGTTGCAGATATCGACAAAAAAATGTTTTTGACATTGTTGTATTATGTGTCATGCATGAACCTTATCGATTTGCCTACGGAATATGTACCCAGCCTATTTTTATAGCACTCTTTTACTTCAAGGCCTAAGTACAAAAATGACTCTTACAGTTTAATTCAGAGATTTTTTGAGATAGAATTAAATATTTACGCAGAGCTCTGAAAGTGGCACCTTTCACCTTTTGAAAGTGACTGAAAAATTGTTTGGAAATAGGTAGTATGCTCATGTGATGCGGAAGAATGAGGAAAATGTAATCATAATCATTTATCCATTTGCGAATATGGGTACAAAAGAAAAGGTCTTAAACAATAGTGTCCATTAGCCATATCCTACCATAAGGCATGCAAATTACAAACATTACATAAGAATATCCTGTAAATATTCAGTGACTGAGTAATACTCTAGTACGCGAGTAGGTATGTCGCGAAGAAAGATTAAGTATAAATGTGGATGACTATAAAAGTAGGGGAATACTAACAAACCGATAGATAGACTGAGTGAAAGATTACGTGGATAAGAAGGGGTGGATGAGGGCTAATGGAGAATTACGGCAGAAGATAACATGCAGCGCCGATCACAGGTAACAAAGAATACGGGCAGGAGACCGGTGATGATTCTGGGACAAAGTCTTGTCTTCGTATCCCAGAGCTAACCATTTTGACACAAAGGTTGCTTTAAAAGGTATCCATCAAGACGCTGTGTCAATCTCTTCCCAAGACTCGAAAGGTAAAAACTTCTTGCTCGTTGCTATACAGGGTGGAAGGGATACCGACGCGAAAACGGTTACCACGTATTCAGTATATCATGAAATTTTTAAACCCCGTATAAAAAAAGAAAGATTAGAAAGATAGTCAGGACCAAACGTTTTGTAAATTTTATACACCACGGTTTGTCGTTTGGTTCAAACAGTAATAGTAAAAAAGTGTGTAATAAAAATAGTTTATACAGACAGGAAAAATTGTGGCAGCGCGAACCGAGCCGAGATATACTTTGGTACATGAATTGAAAACTGAAGCGCCTACAGAACATACTACACCATGCCTACAGCTGATGCTATGTGTGGATTTGCCCTCTTGGAGGTCGGAAGTTATTCATTCAGGATTGGATTACCGGAATAAAAAGTAAGACTGCCCCGTTGTCTAGTGGTCGTCATACCCGACTGCTGAGCATGAATTCCTGGATTCGATTCCAAGGTCTGGAAAAGTGTTCAGTTTTTCCATCTGGAATTTCTCAGTAGCAGTCACGAAGTCTGGATTTGTGTCTGGTTGATGGCTAGCTATTTGCTCGCCCCCTATTACATGGGACTTAAATAAAACTGGTGAAATGTGGGTGAACTATTAGGCACACCTCTGCCTGACCCTTCGGGGATTACAGGCGTGATGTTATCTTAATAAAAAGTATGTCCTAACCCTGTTCATAGTCTTCCTGTGTGGCAAATATAGATATCCGTTAAGCTGTAGGCGTGAAAATGATAGGCAGATAGACGGGACTTTCGCATAGAAAATATTAAAATGGGTATATCGTTCTACTCGAATGATCTCTAACGACGGCAATAGGTATAGGGAATGAGTTTTTCGCAGAAAAAAAAACCTTATCAGCTACAATGTGTGAATCCGCTAAATCGCGTGGGCGCAAGGGCAGCAACACGAAGGGACATCAAGAAACATCCCGCTCACGCCACGTATCATAGCGCCATAGGCTGGTATCATGGGCGAATTTTGGCAAAATTTCGCAACATACCGTTATCTAGGCTAGCACAATAAGGAAGTATAATATAGCAATCGTTTGCGCAACACACAGACACGTACCGGAAGCAATCCCGCGTGGGCCGGGCTTATCACATCCGTCCATGACTGCCGACGATGAGACCTCACCAGTGCCATATTGATTCTTTTAATTAACTAGGACTGCTAAACAAGGCTTTTGAGTTGAAGACAGAGTCTGTTAAACGGCGTATTTGGAAGTCTTGTAGCAAATGCGCGGAGCTTTGGCAAATTAGATTTTCGGCAGGCACTTACTGTAGCATGAGCTTAACTGTGGTCTAAAACTAGTCGACATAGCCATCAAACGAAGTAAGCTTAAGAAGCTATAGACCGGATATATTAGCCGTAGAACCGACGACCCAACAGTCGTCACTTCTTGAGATGAAAGGACGTTAGGTAGGTCTTGTGGGAGTACGCAAAGTGGAACAACGATCTTCGCAGAGTAATTGGCAACAACTGGATGCGTGAGAGTAGCCGAAATAAAATTTAAATGACGTGTGATTTGAGAGGCTATGTCCAGCAATGGACTGATTATGCATGTCAAAAATGCTGAAAATCTTAATAGTATTTTTTTTAATATTTGAATTAAATATTTAAAAAAAAATATTGCGAACAGCCCCCAGCCAACAAAACGGCATGTGCAATGTAGCAACAAGCCATTTGCAGACTGATAGCATTAACGCGGGACTAGTAAGTATCTAACCGACAAATGTGGGAGTATGTACTATAACATATAGCCTGTATATAGGTACCTATAGTGTGTGCTGATTACAGTATACAATCTGCTATTAGGATCAGAGGCGTTATGGTTTTGTCTGGTGGCATAGCAAGTGCAAGCGCGTCTGCGGAGCATGAGGTCCTGAATTCGATTACCAAGTCTGACAAAGTGTTATAGGGGTTTTCCATCTGGAATTTCTCAGTAGCAGCCACCAGCCAGTGAGTCTGGTTTTGTGCCTGGTTCATGCAGTAGACTCCCCCCTATTACATGGGGCTTTAACGGGCAAAATGTGGGTATGCAATTAGGTACATCTCTGCCTAATCCTTTAAGGATTACAGGCGTAATGTTTTGTCATCTGCAGTCATAGTCGTATGGTAGTTCAATTGGTAGAAATAAGCCCAAGACTGTTTTTTTATCTCACTGACCGAAACCAAGGGCTTTCTCATACCGTAGCTCGTGGGTGCGCTTACAAACACAAACATAAACACTTACGACACCCGGAACTACTGTCTGTGTTCCATACAAATATTTGTAGCGCGCGGGAATCGAACTGGCGACCACGGCGACCCCCATATACTTGAACTACATGTCCAACTTTTTTTTAGATTATTTGTTTCATTCATTCTATTTAAGACTATTCTGACGGTTGTGGACGGACTTCTGACTTTGAGTCATCAAGTCAAATGTTCAGCCGGATTGCACACTGCATCAGTTAAGACGGCTCGCATCGGATTGGAAAGGATACGAACGGATGCGGCGATAGCCGCTCGAGTCCGGAAGAATGTCGACGCATACGATCGACTCCGTACCGTTGCTTGTGAACGTATCCGTTTCTGCGTCTAGTCAAATAGACATCATTCCTACCGTGTCGGATACGACGATAGGCGGACGGAGCCGATCGCGCGTCGCAGCATACTTTCGGCCTGTGGTGGAAATCATTATTTAGACTGAAAGTAGACCCCAACATAGTTGGAAAAAGGCTAGGAGGCAGATGATGATGAAAAACTGGTTTTATCTTGGCAGACATGAAAAAAATCAGGAAGAAGAATAAATCAGGTTAGAGGGGAGTGGATGAAAAGTCTTTTTTGCACTTTTTTCATGTTACATTAGACAGGGACAGGAAGGTGATTAGGTATAATGCCCTTTCTCGTAGACCTTACTGTTGATCATAACATAACACCACAACATAACATCACGCCTGTAATCCCCCCGAAGAGTTAGGCAGAGGTGTACCTAATAGTACACCAGTGGCTAAGGTTCCATACAACTCGATTCCTACCGGCTTCCCTTTGAAAAATGGCACAGTCAGTATTCTATAGACAAATAATACATGTAGTCACATTAAAGATATGTACTCCAGCTTAGACACTGTAGTCAAATAGTATATTACATATACATCTGTGGATCACAGTACATCCATTTAATACATAATAAGATTGAAAATATTTAAAAAATGACAAAAAAAATCTTGTCAACAAATAAAGCAACTTTGTTTTTTTTCTTCGTTTTCCCCTGACTCAATTTACACCCTGCGGCACTGTAGTATACCCACATTTCGCCAGTTATGTTTAAGTCCCATGTAATAGGGGGCTTGCCTTTTGCCATCGCCTAGGCATAAATCCAGTCTCCGTGTCTGCTACTGAGAAATTCCTGATGTAAAATCCAACAACAATTTGCCCAAACCAGGAATGAACCCCGGGCCTTTTGCACAGCGGTCGCGTTTACGAACACTAGCCCAACGGGGCAGTTGAACACTGTTTTCATAATTGTCTTTTAATTTTGCCACAGATTGAGCTATTTTATTATTCATAGTTTGATACTAAATAAATACAAGCGGAAAAGAACTGATAATAATAAATTGTACTTCGAATTACTTTGTGCAATATAGATCAAACATATTATAATTAGCCATGATAGCATTAATCTCAGTGGCCATGACCAATGTCAATTTACGTGTTTGTGCGTTTTATTTTTTTTAACTAAATTATTATGTTTATTTTTATTGAAGTATTTTAATGCAGCACCTACAATAGCTGTTACAGATTTTTCGGACCTAACATAAGCCGTAAGTTTAAAAATTACTAATAGACATAATCTTGAGCAGACCTGAAATTTATTTTATAATTATAAAATTTAACACGGAAAAAAAAATACTGTATTCATGTTTTTTTCCGAAATCGTACTAATATCCTACTCCTACTAATATTATAAATGCGAAAGTTTTTGAGAATGTCTGGATGTTTGTTACTCTTTCACGCAAAAACTACTGAACGGATTTGGCTGAAATTTAGCACAGAAATAGTTAACAACCTGGATTAACACACAGGATACTTTTTATCCCGGTAGTATGATCCCGTGGGACAATTATCGAACTCCACGCGGTGGAAACCGCGGAAAAAAAAAAAAGTATTTAAAAAAAAGTTGGAACTTTGACCCCCAATATCTCCGTAACTAGAAGGTCCCAGGTATGGTCTAGAACAAAAAAAATATCGCAATGACGGGAAGAACAAGTGCCTTTCGGCTTCGTTAAGTGTATTGTTACACCCTTTATAAAACTGACGAATCCCCGCCATACTGTTTGTGTATGTTTGTGGTCGTACGCACGACGGCCAATCAAGCTATAGATAACCAGTTTATGTGGATCTCACATTGTATAGGAAATCTATACAAAGCGAGGCCAAGTTATACTGGAAATGTACGGCTTCATGTGCCACCGTGTGTACAAGTAGAGCACATGCTTATTTTAACACTCTAAACAACATGGTGAATGAAAACGTCATTCACGACTGGGCTATAAACCTCGAAAGAGGGTAAAAGCTTTGCTATTTTGTGCCAGTTCAGAAAACAGCTGCTAATTGGAAAGTTTCAGGCCTGAAATAAACTCCATTTTATTTTCAAGCAAAGTTAATGTTAACTTTGGTAGTGCCTGAGAAATTTACATAAAGAGCGTTACCATCTTACGGCATTTCATACTAACTTTCAAGTGATTTTTTTTCGAAATGACTGAACCGATTTTAATGAAACTTCGTACGCATAAGCAGGATACATAAGTCCAAAAACTTGGCAGAGAACATTTTCAGTTTATCCGTGATCATGGTGCTTGCAACACCGCCGAAATATCGGGAACTCAATAAAAATAGTAAACATGGTAAATATCCCGTTTCTAGTCTAAATAATAATGTTAGTGACCATGATAGTTTAAAAACTTATTCATTATCTGCCTGCCTTTTCCCAACTATGTTTGGATCGGCTTCCAGTCTAACCAGATGCACCTAAATACCAGTATACATGGAGCGACTGTCTATCTGACCTTCACAACCCAGCTGTTAGTACTGCGTAATACGAAACCCCTTAGTAAGACTGCTTGTCAGACTTTGGGGCCACTGACTACATAACGACTGTCAAAGATCTACAAATGACAGCCTTGACCAACAACTTAACGTGCTTTCCGAGTCAACTCGTAGGAAACTCAGTAAGTAATCGGTGGTCACCCATCCACGGACCAACCTAGGCAAGCGCGGCTTAACCTGAAGGTCGAACCCGTGCGGCTGTTACTATTTAGCTACGAACTCCACTCGACCAAAGTGCAGCGCGAAATTACTTATTTTGTTACAAATTTTTTTTTTTTTTTAATTGCATTAATATGTATTTTGATTTTATATTATGTAATTGAATGTCTTGTCAATTTTGTGTGTGACATTTTTGGACATCATTTGTCTGACTTAATAAATGAATTGAATTGAACTCTACTTCTCACCGACCACAGAAGCTTTATTACGAGAACCTTCTTCATACAAGACTGGCAGAAAACGACCAGTAAAACGACCAAAAAAAAAAATCATTCATCATTCAACAAAGCATTACGCTGTCACCTTTTGACATCAGCATCACATTTTTGTTAGGTTTTTCTAAATCCTTAGTCAAAGTTTTCCAAATAAAAAATTAATCATGAGTGCGGCACCAGGATGTGATAACCTGAATAATGAACGTGTTCGGTGCGATGTTTGTCGTACCATCAATTTGGCCAAACATCTAAATCGTCCCAAACCAAACATGCAGATGTATGACAAATGTACACCGAGTGAAAAGTTCAGTCCTGCGAGTTCAAGTAATCATTTTGAACTGTATTATATTATCTTAGCGTATCGGTGGCAAAAAGTTATTATGCTTGCCTCAAATGAAAGGATTTAATTATAGATATCAAAGTGACAGGGCTCAGTGCAAAAGCGTTGACAACATGGCTGAGAAGTTCTTGGCCAGAAAGTACCAGGAGCGAAGCATTCTAAAGAGCCAACCTCATTCCACCTTACTATGCTTTTCAACTTAATACAACATGTTCGAAAATTCTTCAACAATCTTCACCTGCTTTCATTAAAATCAATCAGTTTATAACGAAAACTATAACGTAAATAGATTGCAAATTTCATTCCTCTACAATTTTATGCATTTTTATAAACATCTGAAAACCATCTTCATAATTTATTACCTTTACTAAATATATTTCAGTGCTGGCTCTGCATTTCGTCTGCTGCACGTCTAAACTTCCTTCTGATTAAGTCCTAAGAAGTTTTAGATAACAAACAGTATTATACTAACAGACAAAGCTGTTAAATTGTTACTAACAAGATCTAGATAGATGCCTAGAGGTTTTTAGCGATCAAATTAATCTTGTGATGGTGACGGGTCAACGAAATATTTAGAGGTCACCATTACACAGACCTTTCAGTGGCTTTGCAATGTTATAGAAATTTTGTTGAAACAAACTATTAGACTTAGACTTCCAAAAGGATATCAATTCGTCTGAATCTTTTTTTTCCTTAAAAATTTCCGGTTCACACCTCTACTTCAGTTAATTTAGACACTTTTATCTGACACTTCACTTTTACAAGTTTAATTATCATTATTTTACCTTTGATCGTCATCTATTTCTATACATTAAAATTGTAACAGGCCTATGTCTCTACATTAAAGATATTGAAAAAAAATGGGGGGTCTTTATTAGAGCACCAGAAGCCAAAACAACAGTTTTAAGAATTTTTGTCTGTCTGTCTGTCTTTCCATCTGTATGTCTGTACGCACATCACGCAAAAAACTACTGCATGTATTTGAACACAGACAGTAATTGGCACAGTGCGAAGCAAGAGCGGGTCGCTAGTTTATAAATAATAATAAAAGTTTTTTAGACTTAAACCTAAAAGTTATGAAATAAAATATCACCGCAATGTTTTATAGATCTAGCTTCCTAGGACGCCTGAATCCGGTACATTGTATGGTAGTGAGTCAGCCACCGCGCGAGCATAATATAAAATCTTACGTGAATTCTATTTTAGTTTGCAGATAACACTGACGAGCTCGTGTCACTGACTTCTGACTGACTGACTTTGATGTTGCATGCTCGGACAATAGAATTGTAATGTGCTTCCAACTTAAACTTCATTCCAATCGAAATTAATGGCCTGTCAGTGTTTGAATATCTTCAAAAATATGTCTTTTAGTCTTCGTTTCTTTCAATAAATAGTAATTGCAAATGAAGCTTACTGCTTTAACAAAAAAATATTTGATTTTAAACAGATCATCTTACTATTTGTGAAATAAGTGCCAATGTAATAGTGTGCTGAATGTAACTGAAGCGACTACGGTTTTACAAAATCTTTATTCCATTACTTACGTGAGGGGGGAGGGGTCGCGACGAATTTCACCCAATCTCATGAAGGACAGAGGGGGGACTCTAATTTTTTTTCCCGGAAAGAAACAGTGTAAATTGATAGAAAACGGGGTTAAATCAACACAAAAGTAAACATCTTTCTCCACTAAAATATGGCTAAATCCTGTACAATATTTAGCTGATAACAAAAACCGGACTACTTGTATAATAAACTAAGTTTGGCAGTGGGGGGTCAAGTCAAGTCTCACGACATCTCACCAAGAGAAAAAACAAAAAAACAAAAAAAAATTGAATATATAGACTGAATACAAGAAAACATGTTCCCAATTCTCCATGATAATGAAACAAAAAACAACTTTCATTACAAAAAAAAATAGAAATGTCCAATGTACTAGGATATTATAACACGGATTAGGTGAAATGTAAAGTTAAATAACATCAAAATATCCCCTGCTACAAAAGCTAGAAAGAGATGATATCTCTGTCTCCTTTGCATCAATGAAACAGCCGTAAACAGGTGACTGACCTACATTTTACGAACAAGCTTCCTTGTTGGTATGGTACCCTGGTGTTTATTACAAATTATGTAACGTCTCCAAAATGCTCTCAAACTTTTACCAGGCTCTCGAGTTACATGATTGGTTGTTACTTGTAAATTGTATGCTACGTAGTCTGTCTTGATGTTCAACTTACAGTAACTAAACATAATTATTGATGTAGACTAGACAATTTTCTAATGTATATCTTCAGGCAAGATGTTTAGTTTACATTGTAAATTCATTTACGAGCACCCGAATTATGAGAGCAATCTTTCTCCTAAAAGCGATTCCAATGTTATCACACTTCTCAGAAATTATTGTCATTAAATTTCATACCAAATTTTACTAATTTAAAAGTTACTTTTTTCTAGTGCATCCACTAAATCCAACCTGCATCAAAGTCTGCAGCAAAGAAGAGTACAAGCTAAGAAAAGGCGGCCAAACTGTGGCTTTACCCAGTATACCTCACTACGTACACGGGAAGCTTATGTACGCCATCAAAGTTGGTGAAACCTACCTCTTTTACTCAATGCTATCCTAGTAGTAATTAAGATTTGCTATGCTGTAATCCTTATCCGTAAGGTTGAAAATTCATTTAATTAACTTATTTAGATTGGTCATTCAAAACTCATTTACATCTACAATAATTTATAAGATAAGGATTATCTGTGTTACCATCAACCAACATGGTTAAAGTATATACAGTAAAGAAACTGTGATATTAATATATTTCTAAATATGAACCGCTAGTAAAGTTTAGTTGATTCTTCCTTTATGTATATAATAAAAGGCAAGTGGACAGACAACCTTTGCAATACGTCAATTTGGCCTATGTTTGATATAATCATTACATTTTTTAAACTGTTTTCTAATATTTATCGCTAGTTAAAAATATAGGAAGTTTTTACTTCTAATGTAACCATGTTTACAAACCTTCAAGCAACCTCCTCTACATTTCACCGTCATTAGTAGTGATTGAATCAATTTACCGTTCGTACCATCTCCTCGACAGGCTGGCATCATAGTAGGTTCTCTTTACTTCACGTACACGCAAGGAGTGTGGGGTGACCAACGAGACGTCACAGAATGCGTTCGCCGTTGGCAGGAATACATACGCAGCATCAACACGAGACGCCCACCGATCTTCGATCAATGCGGTAACGTAATTGTAAGTACTAACAATTAATTAAAATTGAACTTTATATTCAGCACTGTAAGATTCAGATTCAAGTGCAAATACATGCTGCTACTGAAATATGTGCACCTGCTCGCGGCTCTTGTGTCCCTAGTAGAAGTAGTTACGTCACCAGTCGTTCGATCAACTTTACCGGCTCGGCAATTCGGTGCAAGTTGCTATCGATATCGCAATCGGCTTTCACAAATATTAGCTCTCAGCTCTGATAAAACGGTTTTTTTTCATAGTTATTTTTATGTAAGTTAACTAAAAGTATAATTTATTCCAAAACATCAAATGAAATCAAATCAATTTTGTTTGTCAATGCACTTAGGTATTACAAAAGATTTTATCAATTAGGTTAGTTTACATTTTAATCGAAAGCAAAATAATATGCCAAACAATGATAAGAATGATGTTACACAGTCATGTTTTTAAATTCAGTCGAATAGGTATTTCCGATTCATAAGTATTTTTATTGTATAAAAAAATAATAAAATATCATCGACGTTTCGCATCGGAAATGGCATAGTCCAACCTATAATATAAATCGACAGCTCCGCCCACCCAACAGCCAGTGTTCTGAAAATATTCTGAACGGAATGTGAATTATCTCCTTGTAAAGTCTGCGAGCCTAGTAAAACGGAGGCTGTCTCGCAATCGGCGCGTGCCATTCGCACCGGAACCACTCGCTTTCGCGAAACGTCTGCCCACAACGGAAGCCATCCGCGCATTGAGCATTGGCTTGTGCCGTAGTTGCCGTGCCGCCTACCTTACCCTGCTCAATAAAGATTCGCGCGGTTTCGCGCCATTCTAAACCGTCTACACGCTCCGTCCATTGCGTCATTTGTTCAGTGCTTTTTTATAGCATACTTAGACATGAAGCAATGGATATCCCTAGACATTGGTGGAGACAGCAGCCAGTGTAACAGACTTGACTATTTATTTCGGTACTCAACCTACAACAATCGCTGCTAGCCTAGTAGATGTATTCTACGCTCAACAGACACTATGGCACAGTGAAGTCGGTCCATACTTGCGTTTTCACACGCGAAAATTCCTGCCAAGCTTTTCTAGTATTATGATTTCCTAGTGTATACACGTCAGTTACATACGAGGGACGCCGTTCTTCGCATAGTGTTGGTTCATTCATTCCCCCTCAATACGGTCAATGAAAATGAGCTCGCATTGAGTGGGTTGTGGGAAAACAACACGTGATACGGTCAGTCAAGTTAGAATCTAGCTTTTATAATGTTGTTAAACTGAAAAGATATACTTAGATTTGCGTATGAGTTGAGTTTACTAAAATTGTTGTAGGTACGTACGCACGATGGCCAATTAAGCTATACAAAACCAGTTTATGCTGATCTCTCATTATGGTTTAGAAAATCCAAACAAAGCGAGGCCAAGTTTTACTTTTACTGGAAATTTACATGAGCCGCCGTGTATACAAATGATTGGAAACGGACTATTTTAATTTTACAAATACCGTTTTACCAAAAGATGCTATTTTTACCTGCATCTATGCTAATTTAATTTAATCATTAATAAAATAACGTTCTTTTTTTATAAGTTTTCGTTTCAGGTCATAATGTAATCGAATTTTAATAGGGTGGTTTAATTACTAAGTAAAATCAAATAATTCAAAATTTTCTAACAAATACCTATTGTGAAACAATTAAATAGATAATTAATTACATTGGACAATTAGGTCACATCCAGATCCTAAAGGCCAAAGTCATACGGATAACGCCATTCAATGCTATATAACTATTTGTCATGTCGTAGTACGCTCCGATACCCTTCTGTGATCCTAGTATATGCACGCAGAGGGAGGCAGGGGATCCATGGTGATCGAATAATCGCTTATAAAACCGGTAACGTAATACAGGGCGGAAGTAGCATGAGCGTCCTCCTTGCTGATAGTAGCCTGGTATAAATGGGGTCATATCACTGACAATGTTACGTTACAAGGATGAAAATTGTAACGCTTGGTCACACCAACCATCGCAGACGCGCGACGGCCTGTATGTAGCCTACAAGGCAATTTGTATTAATATTTTTATTTCAGTAATTTTATCAACGAGTGGTTATTTTCGTATGGTGATGATAAAAAATATTAAATTTTTGGGCAGTGTGTTATGTATGCACCTAGCAAGGCGTGGTGATGGCAGGTGGAGTAAAGCTATGACCGAGTGGCGTCCAAAGACTGGAAAGAGAAGTGTTGGTCGTCCGGCGGCGAGATGGGCAGACGGCATGAGAATATCCTGGATGAGACTGGCACAAGAGTGTGGAGCTTGGCACAAGCAAAGAGAAGCCTATATCCAGCAGTGAGTGGAGCAAGTCGGGCTGTGTATGATGATGTTTTGTATGCCAAAAAAGATATCAAAATGGTTAGGTACACCGTTTTATTTCCACAAATGTTTCACATAACAGCTGGCAGCCGAATCGACGTTAACCAAAAAAAAATGAATCATAATCATTAATCGTCATCATATCATCATCAATTCAGCCGAAAGACATCCACTGCTGGACATAGGCCTCCTCCAAGTGTCTATATTTTACGTAAAAGTAATTTTAGTAATTATTGTGCCATTTCCATTATCGAACATAACATGCTGATATGACAGTAGCAGAATGGAAAAGCAAATGCTTATAAACAGTGGACATGGACACTGAGCGAAATGTCCCAGTTTCACGATGTGATGATAAAATTCTTTGTTTCAGAAAAAAGATACAGTGGACAACGCGATTGCACCCGTTTATACGTTGTACAAAGCTGCGGTGACTACATGTTTCTCTGGTAACGTACTAAATCCTGTGTTAAAAGCTAGCTTCTGCTCGCGATTTCACCTGCATGAAATTTGTTGTTTTAACATAAACCACAGATATCAGAGGTTTTCTGTGCATAAAACATATCGCACGGCTTTCGGCTTTTGAAATCGGATGAGCATTTTCAAGGATTACCTCCTACAACCAAACTTGGATGAGGAGCTCGTGACTAAATAATAACAGCCGCTCGGATCGATCTTTAGGTTAAGCCGTGCATGCCTAGGTTGGTCTGTGGATGGATTGGGATGGACCACCTATTACATACCGAAATTCCTCCATGCTTCGGAAAGCACGTTAAGCCGTTGGTCCCGGCTGTCATTTGTAGATCTTTGACAGTCGTTACAGGCCCAAAAAGTCTGACAACCAGTCTTACCAAGGGGTATCGTATTACCTAGTACTAACTGGGTTGTGGAGGTCAGATAGGCAGTCGCTCCATGTAAAATACTGGTATTCAGCTGCATCCGGTTAGACTGGAAGCCGACCCCAACATAGTTGGGAAAAGGTAAGGCAGATGATGACCTCCAACCTGCATATTAATATTGGTGATAGAAAATGCGAATAAACGTAAAACGTAAATGTATTTGGAACTTAACGGGACTAAATATTTAGACCTAAGTTTTGTCATTCACGGGGGTTTTTTATCACGTCTTAAAGCGGGAGTAGTTCCAGCAAGCGTAGAATGACCACCGTGGAAACGGTTTTTGTCGACGGAAGAATCGACAAAATGACAGATTTATTTTATTGATCTGTCATTTTTTTTTTCTTCCGTCAAGAAAACCCATTTCTGCGGTGGTCCTGCTAAGCGTACAATGTGGGAAAGAGGCAGCTATACAGGTCGTCTAGCGACATCTCTTTTCTATACTGGAATAACTTCTGCTTTAAGACGTCATAGTTTAACCCGTAAATAGCCTACACCACTCTCCGTCAGAGAGGCAGCCTGTGTCCCAGCCGTGGGAACATTTTCGACTTGTAACATTTATGCTAATGGTATATCTCCTCGACAGGTGTGGTCAAGGTACCAGTCTTAATAAAATGCGCTTACTTTGACTACCTAAAAGCTCTGGAGAAGAAAAAGGATGACCTGGAGAAAGAAAAGAAAATAAAGAAATAAAAAAAGTAAAGTTTAGTATCGTCATTAAAATTGTAAAATTCATTGTATAAATAAAACTGAAAAAAATGTAAACAATTTAAAATTTTTTGAAGTTGTCTACCTTTGCGCCTGACATTTTGTGCAAACGTCAGATAAGGGTTGACAGTCGATCAACATCAGGTTCTTGGTCAAGTCTTTGTGAAGTCGACAAAATAAGATTTTTACATTTTTTAAATGGAATCTATGAAGTACCTTAACAAAAATGAAAATTCTGGGGTGTATTTTTCGTGCTTTCCTTAATAATTTTTGTTTATACAACGGCAGCGAGACAATATTTGAAATTATGGTAAGCATAGAAAGGTATAGTCCTTTCACTGCTAATTTACCTCGGACTCTATCAAATTCACAGTTATCTTTGATTTCGTAACTATAAGTTTACTGTAGTATTGCTGCAGTCAGAGGTAAAATGGCTGTGAAAGGAGTGTAATTATTTGAAAAATAAAAAAAGATTATGGTATGGTAAACTTTTTTAAATAACTAATAAATAAGCTTTGCTAACCATATCCCCTTTTTTAATATTAAACATTACTTAAGTAGATTTATTCTTTATACATTCTCATTTTGTCTGTGGATGGGTGACCACCCATTACATGCTGAGTTTCTTCCGTGCCTCGGAAAGCACGTTAAGCCGTTGGTCCCGGGTGTCATTTGTAGATCTTTGACAGTCGTTAGGTAGTCAGTGGCCCAAAAAGTCTGACAACCAGTCTTACCAAGGGGTATCGTATTGCCCAGTACTAACTGGGTTGTGGAGGTCAGATAGGGAGTCGCATCGGTATTCAGCTGCATCCGGTTAGATTGGAAGCCGACCCCAATATAAAATGGGAAAAGGCTAGGTAGATGACGATGATGATGATGATGACATTTCAGATTGTTCCTGAATTGTTTCAAAATAATTCTTTTACTTGGGATAGCGAGCCTATAATGGTGGCCATACACTATGGTCCACCAAAGAGTTGCCTCCGCAGGTTAATTGCACTAAACAACGAGGCTTACAAACGTCAAATTAATTTCTCTGCTGCCTACGTCTAAGATCTGAAGCGTGAAGCTCGAAGAACGCAGGGTTTTCATCAGGGGATCCACCAGCCAGCATGTACTCCAGGTGTCTGATGTAACAAATGGCTATCCTGGAAAGATATTTGGAAATCACGTTACACTTTTTCGTAACGTTCAAAGGCATTTGCTTTGGCGAGCCTTATACAGGGTGTAACTTAATAAACGTAAGACCTCTCGTGTGGTGTCTGACGTCATGAAAATTAACAACTTTTGGAACTATATAACTTCATTTTAGTTTTACCTTAAGAAAGTTTCTATAGAAAGTACTTTTATTTAGCGAATTTCAATTTCTCATTTTTTAATATATCAATGAGTAGAACAAAAGTTATTCAGTATCATGGTCCGAGAGACCACACGGTAGGTCTTGCGTTAATAATGTTGGACCTTGTATAATATCCATATCACAAAAAAAAACTATTTACTTGGGGTTTAAAGTAAACTTAGGAACTTATAAAGGGTGTAAATAGACCCTTAACGTAGCCGAAAGGCACTTGTTCTGCCCGTCTTTACGATAATTTTTTTTGTTCTAGACCATGCCTGGGAACCTTCTAGTTACGGAGATATTTTGGGTCAGTTCCAACTTTTCACAAGTTTTTTTTAAATACATGTTTTTAATGTAAGATTTTTACTTTACACACCTCCACGACCCCCGTACTATTCAATCCATCCACCAGCACAATGCTTTGAGTGCGTTCCTTCGAGTCCGGCCTGCCATAAAACGAGATTTTTCACCCCAAAAAAAAAGGCGTTTCCCAGCAATAATTTTTGCGTAAAGTTACTTAGTTTGATGTACAGAATACTTGGTTGACGGCTATGTGAAGAGGCTGTTTACACCCTGTATATGATATTTTTACCACAGTATGAGCCACAGTATGAGCCTCAGTAGAGCTTCGTTGAACTAGAGGTCACAAACGCTTCTACTGAGCTTGAGGGCCTGGATTCAATTCCCAGGTCGGGCAGTGATATTGGGTTTTATTAACAAGAATTTCACAGTAGCTCTGGATCTGGATTTGTGACTCGTACAACCTCGTACCAGTTCGACTACACCAGGAGTAACTCCAGTGTGGGAAAGAGATAGCGCTAGACGACCTGTATAGCTAAGTCTCTGTTTCCCTGTCTGTTACACGCTGTAGATACATACACCTCTGCTTCTCTCTGTTGGGTTTTGCAGTTGGTGCCGATATAATAATATGTACAAGTGAAGGTAGTCTCACCTAAGACACTCGATCTTGGAGTACTTCTTCTTGGAAGGCTTGGTGACCGGCAGCTTGGACCGCAATAGATCGAAGGCACGGTTCATATCCCTCATACGCGTTCGCTCTCTGTCGCACGCCGTTTTCTTGTATTCTGAAATGACGTAGTTTCAACCCTCGTAGAGTAAAAGGCGCATCAAAATCGATCCATTCGCTTGGGAGCTCCGATGCCACAGACAGACACACGTTAAACTTATCCCTTTCCCCCCCCCCCCATTTGTCAAACATCAATCAATTTGTCAATCTGCCTCTATTAGCCGCAATCGACCTCACGGGGCCAGTGCGGAGCGTACTTCTAGGGTGGGTCTAGTGATGTCGGCTATCGACGTATGCCAATAATAACTATTCTCATCAGCATCTAAAGAAAGTTCAACTTTGTGGAGCGTACCGTCTATCACACTAGTTATGGCTGTGACAGTATTTTTTTAAAAATCGATGTCGATATTTAACGCTCCTGTATTTGTGCTCCAGGGAATTTAATTGTTAATCAAATTAACACCTACACCTTATGCTAGTTTGATGTGTTACAGACTAGCAGCCATTTCATATAACTAACCTTAAATCTCAAGCATAATTTATTGGTGAAACGAATATTTCGTCAGAGATTGTCCTACCTTTCTCAAGCTGCATGGCCCTCTCCTTCCAGTTCGTGATCCCGTCCAGGTTGGGATCGTCTGTACCGTATTTAGAGGTATCCTGGGATTCATGGGAGTAGTCTAAAGAAGACTCGGAGTTGGCAGGCTCTGGTATGTTTGCTGCATCTCTGTAGTCCTGTTGTTCGTAATATCTGGGACCTTTAATAAGGGTAGAAGACTTCCTTAGTAGTCCAATAACTGGTGTTTAGGAGGCCACGGTTTTCAAAAAAACGTAAAGACGGCCAAATACGGTAGGGGTATTTTGGCGTCCAAATGTGTAAAAACTTGATATAAAAAAAGAAATCTCATCATTTAGATCAAGTTCTTTAAACAAACTGGTAATCTTGCAGCTTTCCTTACAGCTTTTTTGAATCTAGTAGCTACTTAAGTAAAATTCTAGGTAGTTCATAAAAAAAAAAATAACCTAATCGCCATAACCACTATTAATTATTCTCCTGACCTTATAATAATTTATTTGGGCGCAGCATGTCTCCTTCTTCCATACTTCTCTATTACTCATCATCTCGGCAGTCACCTCCTTTCTAGCCATATCATCGTTCACATAACCACTGTTAATAACATGCACAATGCAGTAAAGTCTGATGTCTCGATAAAACAAATGTTCCAAATAACGAACCTGTAGGATTTCATATAGCAAACGAAACGAAACGTCCCTAAATGCTCTCAGAATATTGGAATATGAGACTGAATACTCTGTGGGATTAGTGAAGCGACAATAGCACGTACGTAACCAAACTGCCGCCTGTCTACGTAACGTAAATAAATGGATGAATCATTAATATTCTTTGGAATCCTAAATTCTGAGGGAGAATGCAGTTTCTTACCTTCAGAAGCGCTGCAGTGCTCCAACTCATGTGGTCTAAAATACGATATCCTTCTAGGTTCATAGTCCTCTAACACATAAGACCTATGATGAGAAATAGTTTTATCGTATTTCTTATGGGAAAATGTATGTTCTTCTCTGGGCTTGTCATCCTGTCGTCCTATTTCTAGAATGACGCGGTCTTCTACTTCCCTCTTTTCTTCATCATCTTCTTTGACCACTGTGTAATTCGCTATTAGGGGGAGAGGAGCCTCATCTTCGTACGTTTGGTTGTACATGTCACTTGTTGTACTGGCGGAATGTAGGTGTACACCTCTGTCTGTCTAACCTTTCGGAAATTATACGGATGATGTTATGTTGCACTTGACGTAGCTTATTTGTGTCCTTTTATCACTTAAAAGAATTTCTACTAGAGTTTGACCAGCTGTTAAATCAGTTTGATTGGTTCTATTACGCCAACGTGGCAATTGAAACACCAACTGATTCAATATTTCTTTAAAAGTTTGTCAATTCTTCCTTAATGGCTTTTGGGGGTAAGACACCACAATTTTAGAGTTTGTCATGAAAACATCTTGTTAAAGTTTCTAGAACCTTCTATAAGTTTAAAGATTCAACAATTACAAGGAAGTTCGATCCTTATCACTTTAGGAAACACATTGCCTACATTATCACTTCGATAACCTCTTCAAGATCTTAAACCACCAAAACTGTAGCACTGTATCTATTTTCCAAGACCACTAACACCCGTCCACTACCTGTTGTGCCTCAGGACTGTGTCATCCACATTTCAGTCCTATTGTAATGCATATTCGATCAAAGTAGCGTCGTATGTACACAAGTGTGTGCTACAATTTTTAGTTTTCACCAAGGAGGGCCGTCTTTGTCTTCGTCTCTTTTGTTGGATATTTGCTTTGTACAGAACTTATGAGACACCCATGGTGTGGACTCCTAAGTGGATTAAATTCATTCTCTATTTAAATGGTAATGTGTGAATGTATTTTGTTGTTTTTTTTAGGTTGTGAGGTGGAAGGTGGAAGGTTGTATTTTATCTTAACGTGGAGCTTTAGGGTAAAATCATATTTGCACGGACAGATCAGCATTTCTTGCATCTTTTTCGCTTTCGGTCTTGTTTCCTTAAAATTGCAAATCACTCAAGTGAGAGGTCCAATCGCACCTCTCATACGCACACTGCCAACTTACACACACATGGATAGGGTGGCCGGTCGCCGAGCGCTCGCAGAGCGATAGCGATAGTTTCTTCAAACACCGAATTTTCAAAAACCTCATCGCCCGCATTTTTGCGTTGTTAATGAATACGGTTGATTGCTACCAGACTTCTCGCTCCACCAAATGACGCCTTAACGTGATAGAATGAGATAAAGATACTCGAACAACGCTGATCCTTGCAAATGTGATTTCACCATTAGGTAAAGTTAGCTGGGAACCAGTGTTGTGCTGTATTTTGAAAAGATGATCGGATAGGTCGTAATCATATCAGCCAAAAGATGGCCTTACGCTTCCCCAAAGTGTCGCCATGCTAACTTGTTTAGTGATGATAGCTACGGCGACATATCAAGCTATACATTTCCAGTATAACATGGCCTCGCTTTGTATAAATTTCCCGTACAGTGAGAGATCCTTATAAAAGGGTTTTGTATAGCTTGATTGATCGTCGTATATACTATAGCACAAGTCATTAGCTGAAGTTATTAGCTAATTAAGTGGTTTCTACCTCAAGACTGTAGTAAGAATCTTGCAGACCAAAGCCATGTCTTGCCATGCGATCGGTAACATTGGGCTAAATCAATGATTAAAAACATAGTCATATTACATTACGGTTTTTCCGCTGATGTCTTTTTCGATAAAAGATTTCGGCAGAAAAACCAAGTAGGTGCAAGGTATTAGACAAAAAAGTAATGCATTAAATTATACGATGTATTTATTCAAATAAATAAAATAATTTATAACTTATTATGATACGCTTATAGCACAGCCATGTATAGCAGTCCAGGATTTATTTACGCGCTCAATAATCGTCTTATAATCAACTCGTGCGCAACAAAATACTTTAAGATAGGCGCAAAGTATAAGAAGTTTTTTGAAAAGGCTGGCAACGTTATGCTTAAAGTAAAACTAAGGCTTTTCGCAGACTTATGTACCTTATGAATGGTACACAATGTTTAATGAAATATTATCTACCTATTTACATGGAGGTTTGGTAGCGAATTACTATAATTCTGTTATTCTTAGACAAAATAGAAAAACTATCTTATCTAATAGAAAAATATGCCATCGAGTCTTGTCATGAGAACCTAGCTCCACGTGAACAAAACTTTGCCTGTATGATTTTTTTATAATTAAATAAAAGCAAAGACACGACTTATCAACTACATATTTATGTAAATACATTACATACATCGTAAAAAGGCGCTAAATATAATACAATCTGGAACTTTAGAGGAGATTACAAATTGTCACAAAAACCAATGGTTCTGAATCATATAGCTAGCGTACTGTAAACTACTTAAATTAATAGTTTTCACCCCAAAAATATCACGTAGAGATTGAACTCTTCAATGGTAAATTGGGATACACCCACAATCAAACGTTATTATTTTGTGCATTCGGCAAAGTATACAATAGGAGAAGACAAGACCAGCACACGCAGTTTTGTCGACGGAAGAATCGACAAAATGACTGACCAATAATAGAAATGTGATTTTGTCGATTCTTTCGTCGACAAAACCCGTTTCTGCGGTGCTCATGCTACGCATGCAGGTATGACTCATATAGAATCGCTTATCCCTCTAAAACTTCAGATTGTATAAAACATTTCAAGTATGAAAACTACTGTTATCCTAGGCGTATGAAAATACAACACTCATATAATGTTTGGTTATGTTTAGGTACACATATTACATATGTACTTACAAAATGTAAGTTTTATAAAATATTGAAGGATAAGTAGTTGTATGTATTGAAGCGATAATACACTGTGCACTAGTGTACACTGTGTAACACTAGAAAGACTAATTCTACAGGGTGTGAACAGACCCTTCCCGAAGCCGTCTACAGTACAGAAGCCAGCACATCAAGCTACACCAATCTATCAACTTTCTTCAATAGATTTTCAACTTTTTCACTAAAGCATTAGGTTCAAGGTTGATTGGGAAGATTTGACAGTTTCGGGTAGCTTGATGTACAGACATCAAACTAAGTAACACTGCGCAAAAATCATAAGTTGAAACTTTGACCTTCAATACCTCCGTAACTAATATGTTTCGAGGTATGGTCCAGAACAAAAAAAAAATCATAATGGCGGGCAGAACAGTGCCCTCTCGGCTCATGGAATTAACTTTCATAATATTTCTCTCATTGGCCGATTACCAATGTGTCATTCCGACTAAGTTCTGATAGTCTACTGAAGTTGCCAGATATTTATTTGCGGCTTCACACACTTTATCATTCCATTCTTGATTAATTCATGTGTGTAATACTATTTCGATACAAAATTATCACTTATTCATAACAAGTCTTAAGTTTAATCACTATTGAGTATCGTATGTCTCAAGCAAATTAATATTTTAAGCACTCATGAAATAAAACTCAAAATGTCTTCAGCATAAAAGTGAACTAAATCTTTACAATATGGTTTTTAAGTAAACAAAAGAGGTTTCAGTTCAAAAAAGGTGTTCTTATTTAAACGTCATAATCTTAAGTCGTGATATTTTACAAACTTCTGCATCCGTACTAGAAGATAATTGTTCTTTTAGGCTGCAAATCCTAGAGATTTACTTCGGTATCACCATTATGGACATAAGATTTCTTTTGTGCATGTTTCTTTAATTCATTGCTTAGAAATTATCAACAGAACGATGGACGTATTAAAACAGGAGTAATTCTAGTGTGGGAAAGAGATAGCGCTAGACGATCTGTATAGCTCTGTCCCTTCCTGGCTGTCGAAGAGACCAGTAAGTTTTAAGATTTTTTCTTTTAAATTACGTCACTGTAATGTTATTTAGCCAAGTCAACAAACATAAAATAATCCAAAAATCCTGTACCTTCAAGGCATACTGACTAAGTCAGTCTTAGGTTAAAAAAAAAATACTTTTGTAACTCAGAAAATGCACGCGAATTAGAACTTTAAAGCCCTGATCTTAAAGAAGCTCTGTACTATTTCGTCGGTGACCTTGGCTCGGCGCTGCTGGTAGGCTTGGATCCAAGGGGTAATAGCATCTACTGCTTCTTTCTTCAGTTCTCCTGTTAGCATAACCCCTGATTCGTATTCTTTCTTTATCTGAAAAAACAGAAGGAAAAAGTTTTTTTTTATGAACTGAGCTGAGCATAATGATCTGCGGGTAGAAAAAAAAAATGATGACAATGCATAACAAAACAACATCACGCCTATAATCACTGTAGGGTTAGGCAGGGGTGTACCCAATTATAGTACACCCATATTTCGCCAGTTATTTTTAAGTCCCATGTAATAAGGGGCGAGCCTTTTACCATCAACCGGGCACAAATCCAGACTCCGTAGCTGCTACTGAGAATATTCCTGATGGAAAAACCCAATAACACTGTGCCCGTCCCGAGAATCGAACCCAGGAAGTCCATACAATAAAAGTTGTTGATGAAACTTTCGTTCCAAACAAAGTATTTTCTAGATCTCAATCCAAGGTCCTGGGCCAAGTCATTCCATTATGGGAAAGTGACAGAGGTACAGGTCGTCTAGCGCCATCTCTTTCCCACACTGGAATTACTCCTACTTTAAGACGTCATGGTAGGCCACCTGAACTCAGCAGTAATCCTTGCGACCACTCTTTATAAAATCTGGCCATTTAAAGCTTTAAGGTAGAAGCGCCAGGATAGCCTAATTCTAATTTTCTTAGATTTTTTGCAATTTGCCGGTCAGTTGCAGGCTATATGTGAAACAAAATATGATTCGCCACCGTAACACGTATGTAGTAACAGAATTGTATTCATTAAAATCATCAATACAACCCTCTAAGTTCATTTAATACCATTTAATGACTATTTCATGAAAAAGTAATTCAATGGGATTATATGAACATAGAGGGTTGTATTGATGGGTTTAATGACTATAACTCTGCAAAGCCTGATTTGTAAATTGACCTGACCTGCCCCCGTAGCATGACCACCGTAGACAAGGATTTCTTTGACGGAAGAATCGACAAAATGACAGATAGTGCATAGAAATCTGTCATTGTGTCGACACAATCTGTCATTTTGTCGATTCTTCCGTAAAAGAAATCCATGTCTACGGTGGGCATGCTACGGGAGCTGTAAATTGCAAAAATCGTAAAAAAAAAAATTAATAAAACACGTTGTTACCTCTGCTAGTCTCTCGTCGTCTTCCAAGAAGAAGGTGAGGTACTTGTATGATATGTCCACGTCAGTGTTGCCACCTTTCAGTCTATGTTCCTCTACGGTAGCCTGGCCGCCTGAGAACGCGTACTTGTTAATCTGTCAAGTAAATAGAACATGTTTTATTTAATTTAAAAAGCAGTGTTGTTTTAAGACTCGAAAAATTATTTCCAACCCGCACATCATTAAAATATAGGAAGACATAAGTCGTAATATTTTTATTTGTTGCTAAGCAACATTTGGCGATACATGATACGCAAAATTCTCGGGTGCTGATAGTTACCTAATAAGGATCGAATAAGAATTTCGATACTTGTATGGAAAACTCAATGATTGATATCAACTCGTTGATGCAAAATTACTTTTTGCCCTTCAATTATTTATTAAAGCTATTTATGAGCCTTTAATCTAAGCCGACTATAATAAACCGATTTCTTAATGCCTCAAGGGCTTCCCATAAAAAAAAAATATTGTAAATAAATTAACAGACTTCAAAAATAAAAAAAATAAAAACTGAGTTTTGTTTGTTTCATTGACTGTTTTGCCACTGACTTCCGGAAGTGAAGTTATTTTCCACGTTTTAGTGTTTTTTTTTTTGCAAAAAAGTTTTTTTATTTCAGCAAGAAAGAACAGGCAATGTAACCAAAAAAAAAACCAAGTCAAATTACCTTAGTCCTAATCTGCTTAGCAGTATCATTCAAGAAGATAGACGCATTAGGATCGCTGGAAGACATCTTGTGCTGCGCGCCCTGCAAGGCCGGCAGGAAGGTGGAGTGGATGAGCGCCGGCTTCGGCATCTTGAGGCGCGCCGCCACGTCGCGCGTCATGCGGAAGTAGGGGTCCTGGTCTATGGCGCACGGGACTAGGCAGGGCAGCTGGGGAGACAAGTTAATAATGTACGGTATAAGGCTAGTTGCATTGTTGTCACATTTAAAAAAGTTACCGATATAACCCGAATTTGTAATGTATTTTTTATTTAAAAGAGTGTCCATGGAGTTTTCTTGCCCATTCTTCGCCATAGAGATCTACTGCTTTGGAATAGGCAAATAAAGTACTTTCACAAATTCACAGTTATTATCCTTGTGACTAGGACTGTAGCTTCATCTTTTTGTTTTTGGCTGACACGAATGTACTTTGACAATCGAAAAGTGCCTTTTAATGGTTTAATTGAAATAAATGGTCCGAGTTTGATATGTTAAAAGTGTCTCTTGGAAACTTGACATACAATAGCAAAGTTTTCAAATGTCTTTAATCACCTAAAACTTTGTCTAGGTCAAACTAGTTCTCAGTTAAGTTTAGATGCATCTCAAATAAAATTAAACTCATTTCTGTTTTTGCCAATTATGTAACCTTCATATTCGTGGCTGATTATGCAGTGTGTGACATAAAAATATTGATAAGAACATGTTGCATTATCGTGTTCGACACTTTAATTACCAATTTGTCAATTAAATCAACTGTAACATAATAATACTTACAACTTTATTATCAAATATGAAGGGGAAGCTAGTTGAGAACGCAGGCGCAGCCTCTATCGACGGGAAGGTAATCTTGCCGATGACGTCAGAGTCTCCGAAGCCAAAGATACCCTTCACCTGGTTGTAGGTGACGCACTTCTGTATCCGCACCATGTTCTGGTAGAAAGCTGGGCATTGTCTGGAAGTATAAAGCAAATTGTCTAGTTCACCATATTAATTTAGATGTGGCTGAACATCACGGACAACATCTGCAAATGCAATTGTTTAAGCGTAAAAAAGCAAGTTTTTTGATACTAATTAGTTACAATAACCACAGAAATAAGCTCTCCAGATTATGGCTTCAAGTATTATAATATAATATAATATAATATTCCACAACTATCACACAACGCCGTCTAGTCTCAAGCTAAGCAGAGCTTGTGTTATGAGTACTAGACAACTGATAATCATACTTATATATTTCTAAATACATACATATATAGATAAATTACACCCAGACACAGAACAAATGATCATGCTCATCACACAAACATTTGTCCTGGGTGGGAATCGAACCCACGACCTCCGGCATAGCAGTCAGAGTCACTGACCACTAGACCAACAGGCCAGTCAATATTCAGTATTATGTGGGCATACCGAGAATATTTCTGTTTGATTCCTAGTTAGATCAAAAATAATCACACATCAAACAGATTAACTATCATAGCAAAACACTTTAACATTTTAGCATTAAGTACTCACCCAACAAAATCCAAATTGTTGAATATAAAAGTATTATCTGAATCAAAGCCAACCGCAATGATGTCCTTAGCATTGTTGAATGCCATTTTACGAGCATCTTCAATCTTCAGGTCTTTCCACAGAACTTTCTCATCATCCGTCAGCTGGATGAGTAATGGTACATTGAACACATCTTGTAGCCACCTGCAAAGGCACAAAATCGTGGAATTTTGGCACACCTGACCCTAAAAATAAACTGTTGTAACACAGAAATATCAGTTTTGGGACAGGTATGCATTTAAAAAGTTTTTTGTGGCTTTGAATAAAAAGCTTTTGCTTTGCTTGTGCCATGTTGTTGTATGTTAAGGGTTTTGGTTGCCGCACTTAGTCCTTAAACTGGACCATTGTACATGCCGCTTGTGCCATTTGGTGACTTATTTTCGCAGGACACTTATGGCGGTATTTTTCAATAATAGAGCAAGGATAATAATTTAAGTTGAGTGATGTCTTAAAACCTGATATTTTATAGGGAACCCTATAATTAATTAAATAAATTAAGTTATTTTTTTATCTCTGTAATGTCAATAATACATAATTCTATAGCTTACTTGGTAAACAAGAAAGGAACCATGTGTCCGATATGCATGCTCTCAGACGAAGGCCCTCGGCCTGTGTATAAGTAGAACTTCTTGCCATTTTCATGTAGATTTAGGATATTGTGGATGTCACGGTGAGAGAAGAATATGCCACGCCTTAGTAAGTGATGTGCTGGAAAAAACACATGTTAAATTGTTGTATATTAACACAAATTTTAATTTGGATGTAATAGACAAAAGCTACAGATGTTCATTTTCGGGTTTGAGATGTCTTTATTTCCCATAAAAAATTTTACTTAAATGAGAAATATTTAAGTAAAATTTATATTATTTAAATTTTTATGTTTATGTATCTCTCTCAAAGAGAGGAGGCCCAGCAGTGGGAACATTACAGGCTAATTATGTTATGTTATGAGAAATATTTAACTAGTTTAAAATATATGATTCACTTTTGGTGCAGATCAATAGCGGTAAAACAAAAGAAGACCGAAAAAAAATCCCCGGCTCTGTTAATGATCTTAGAAGTTTGACCACCTTTTTTTTTCAGCACCAAGGAAGAGAATGTTCTAAGTGTTTATATTGGCTGGGAAGGTTATTGGTTGGTAAGCAGGAATAGTCCTCACGGTGTTCAAATGCAAATTTGGTCCACATACTGTTTGCCCTATTGAAAGTATCGAGATCTTAATTATCATTATGATACCTTTCTTCCCTGTGACTTTCTCAAATCTCTGGATAACTTCTTCATCTATCTTCTGACTCCCAAATTTTTCTGAAAGGTAAGACATAGATTGTTAAATATGAGTTTAATACATCATCATTTCAGCCGAAAGACATCCACTGCTGGACATAGGCCTCCCACAAGTGTCGCCACATTGACCGGTCCCGTGCGTCTCGCATCCAGCGGATCTCTGCAACCTTTACCAGGTTATCGGTCCACCTAGTGGGGGGCCTTCCAACGCAACGTCTTCCGGTTCGCGGTCGCCACTCCAGAACTTTTCGAGTTTAATTCATAATAATGATTTATTTTTATTTGTTTTTACTAGTCATTTTCAACTTACTGATTAACTTGTCATAATCAATTCCTGTCTCTGACTTTCCAGCGACGTTCCATGGGTCTACAAAATCGTCGTCTTCGTTCACGGCCAGATTATTTACTTGTTCTTCTACGGTTTCAGTCATATTGTGATCTAAAATGATTTTATGAAAATGTTTATGAATATTTTGGGTAGAATGACTAAAATCATATGTTTGTTTTTGAAGACTAAGTTAGTGAGTAGTTGCACTATCGTAAAACAATGAAGTTTAATAGAAATCCTCTTGAAATTTCGATAAATATTGTCAAAACGTGTAGGTCCTGTTATTATACAGATAAGCCAAATCACCACTGGTTGCAGGTTAGGTTTAAAAAATTGATAAAACTTACTTTTGAAGTTCTACGTTTAATCCCTGTAATATTATAATACGTGTCTGTTTCGAATACTGCACAAATTAAAGTAAAAGCTGATGCAATGCAATTATTTTGGGTAAAAAGTCAACATCGATCGCATATGCGGCGCTGTCACACTTTCACGCTGACAAAACGTTTTGTTAATTACGTGACTCATCATTTGTTTTACAAAAAAAAATAAGCTATTCACTATAAAGGAATTAAATAACTGTTTCCTGTGCATTTTTAGATACAACACATGGCATTTTGTCTAATTATTATTGAATTTAAATTAAAATCGCTGGATATTTAGCAGAATATTTCTCCGGTTGTTTAAAAATAACGAAACGCTTAAATCTACCGTGGCTACTAATGTTACCAATAAATAGCACTAATTCTACCCTATCCATTTTTTATAAATTGTATGTTTTTGCTTTTAGCCAGTAATAAAACCTATTTTATGTAAATCCATTGTATATTAAGCATCTAAAATAAATAATCAGTTACGAGTATTGCGTCTTTATTTTGTTTAATAATCTTATCAAAATCTCCTACGCAAGTAAAACTACTAAGTCAAAATGATTTTTATGGTCTGCAGTGCAAGCGTGACAAACGTCAAAATTTGTCAATAATACGTTTCAGTGATCACAATTTTTTTGCTGTATTTATGATAGGGAGTAGGATAAGCTCGCATTTCTTTGTCTGAAAATTTTATGGAGATTTTGTGTTAAACAAGCCCGTGTGTTGGTGTTCTTGATGGTGTCCGGTGACGATTCAAATGGTGGCCGTTTGTCGCGTAAAACTACGAGGTCTCCGAACCGTAAGTCCAAGAAGGCAGACGCAGACCTAGCAAAGGGGTCAGCGTTGCGAAATGACTCGCAACCTTCTGTCCATAAAAGGAATCTTTACGTCGTTTCTTTCCCAATCATCATTCTGTTTAACGTGCTAAGATCAATTTTGTATCAACTTTTTATAATTTTTAAATATTTGTATTCGGCATCGCATCGGTTTATGCACAAGCCTCGTAAGGCAGGCGAGTGTAACTTGGAAGTGGTGGTGAAGGACGGTATAGTGTCTACAGAGATCGCCCCCAGTGAGGAGATGGCTCACATACACAATGTTGGGCCCGGGGACCCCCTGCTGGCAAAACAGAAGCATCACCACCGGAAAGCTTTTGAGTACATTTCAAAGGCACTGAAGATTGATGAAGAAAATGAGGGTGAGTTTAGCTAATACTTTGATTCCTTTAATAGGATTAAATATTTTTTTAAATGGCATAAGCCAAATGAGTCACTTCACTAGAATAAGCCAACACAAACTTTTACTGTTAATAACTGTTTAAACAGAAACATTTTATTTGCCTAATTGTTAATTAAAATGTGCAAAGTACTCTTTGTTCTAACTTCTCAGATTTATTATATAAATTTAAAAACATGCAAAGTTTTGTTTTAATTAATTTAAAAAATCATACCAAATCTTGAATAGGTAGAAAACAGGAAAACATTGTTTAGAATAGAACATAGAAAAACTAATAGTATTAGTCACTGACTGAAACAAAGGTTTTCAAAACAAAGAATATAATTTTTTTTCAAACATTTGTTTCTTTACTAATTAGTCAAGAAGCATATTTCATAAAACCATATTTGCAAATTAGTGTACGTAATAAAATCTTAGGGACAGAAGTAGAAGTATAATAAAACATTCAAGATAGAGCTCTTGAATGTTTGCAACAATTTTTTGGTCTTGCAGAAAGATATTACTACTGCTTATTGTGAGGACTATAAAGCTAGTAGGAAAATATTGTGAGGAAAGTTTTGAGTATGAATGTGGATGGGTATAAGAGTAGAGGAAGACCAAAGAAACGATGGATGGACTGTATAAAGGATCTGGCAAGAAAGGAGGTGTTTGATGAGATGATGAGTATAGAGAAGTGTGGAAAAAAAAACATGCTGCGCTGACCTCAAATGAATTGGGATAAGGGCAAGAGAATGATATATAGCCAGTAGCATTTGTTTTTGTTCTGATAACTTGCTCTGATTAATATTCAAGCAGTAGACAGTCAATTTGCTGTTACAATGAAACATAGCCTTGTTAACTGATAATTATTGTGATGCCAGATCAGATCAAAGGTGACGGCAGACCTCAAACTGCAGCGGCCAAGCCACCCAACTGCAATGACTGACGTCAGGGTCATAGACTGGTTTCTATGGAATGTTTCAATGGCAACATTGCCACCTGCTTCAGAGCAACTAGTCGTCAGTGACTCTCACAAACTTGGCGTCAAGACATAATTTGTTATTTGACAAATTACTTTCGCTAAGGAAAGTGCTGAGGCCGTCAAAGTTATGATGTCTTATTCGAAATTGAAAACGCAACGGCATTGTCGCTTGCGTTTTTTGTCAACTGCAACGCCGCTGCCGTCTGAGATCTGCAGCCGCCTTTGAAAGTGTACCTTAAAATTTACAGTCATGATATTTATAAAATCCCTTGCCCCTATTTCCAAGTAGTATGCACACTATCAACAATTTAAACTACTTCATCTCTCCCACAGGACAAAAAGAATTAGCTATAGAGCTTTACAAAAAAGGCATTTATGAGCTAGAACGAGGAATCGCCGTGGACTGCTGGGGCGGACGCGGCGACGCCTGGCAGCGGGCGCAACGACTCCACGACAAAATGAAAACTAACCTAGGCATGGCCAAAGACCGTCTACACTTCCTTGGTATGAAATAACATTATACTACCATTCTTCATCGCTGCCACATCTCCAAGCTATGACCCAACTACGCTATTTTATTTTGAAAGTGGAAATTGGCTGAATGTTTGCATGCCTCGCTTCTTTTTTTCCTTTCAACATATATACACAACTTATCCTACAGTTTCTATTGAATATAATTTTATATTCCCCAATGTAGCCAGCCTAGTTGCGCTCAGTAAGTTGGGCGTAGACAGTGAGCCCGAACGGAGCGACAAAAAGCCGACGGAGTCACCTCTAAAAGCCCGACGGCTAGAGAAGTCGAAGACGACGTTACTCGCGCATACAGAAAGTAACAGTGGTCAAACGAAGCCGACGAACGAAGGTAGACACAAGAACATAATGCTTCATGAAATATGCTTCGTTTGACGTAACCTAATGCAAAATTCAATCCGAAATTCAACTAACATCTGTATAACTTGATTGTTATAACACTACACTCGACATTGGAAACTAATTGGACTGTTTTATTTTAAATTGTCAGTGTTTGCATGGGTTGATTACCTATCATCATTTCAGCTTGCAATTGTTTTAAAATTTTAACACACTGTGTGATGTGTTTGATTGTGTTATGTGTTATGCTTTCCGCTGCATCTATACATAAGGGCATTTAATGTTAAAAAAACCCATCCATTATAAACATTCGTCCAAGAAAAATCGTAGCGACTCAATCTTCACCGATCACTTTATATGCAGAGTGCATTAGTTATCGCTTGTTCTTCAAAGGAAAATGTACTAAAATAAGTTTTCTATGTATGGACGCAGTATCTCTTGCATAGTAACTAGGAGGCACATACATGTATTAGCACAGCGCACAACTCGGACACGTAACACGTCATTTAGACCACGTTATCTGTATTTAGAGTCTAGAATTCTAGATTTTCAGCTAAACAACACGGTCATAGTGAAAATTGTTACATTAGCTTTAATGTACTACTTTCGTTAACTAGTTAGGCTATTTACAGCATCTTTCAACATGTATAAAGTAAAGTGCTTCTCTTATCTGGCCCGATTTCGGAAAATTTTAGTTTAAAAAATGTAGTATTACTTGCACTTGCGCAATTGACGTCACATTACGCATTTTCATTAAATACTATTTCCTTTTCCTTGTAGATAAATCTGTTATCTTCAAATTATGCAACTTTCGTCCTTACGTAAAACAAATATTTAATGACATTATGCGGTAAAATGACAAGATAACTGCAAGGTCTTGTTAAATCCTCCTCGTCGCTCCATCTTATGCAAAAAATATCTAAAAATAGCTCTTATCCTTGAAACGAAACTAGTTCATAGATTCATTCATAGCTTTAATTTATCGACCGAAAAATGTTATGCTAATTGTCTGATCCTAGTCTAGTTGGTCTCAGTTGACTTGCGTTGTATGGCCACAGTGCGTAGGGGGGAATGCAATCATGCGCACACAGTACGCACACGCACGATCTTTTACATACGACTTGTATTTCCCTAACATCTCGTTTCGGTTCAGTAGGCACCACGCGTAGCTACTGTTTCATTGAATTCCTGACTAATGTTACAGAGTCGAAAGTTTTGTTTGGCTGCACAGTTGACTGGCCACTACGGAAATGCGGTACAGATTTTCATGGAATTCAGTGTAGCCGCAGAGGGGTGACTTTAAAGCCCTTCAAATAAAGAACATTGCTTTCTAGATCGTTAACCCTGTCGTAAAAATCTCATCTATTCCACTTAACGTCTTTAAATATTTACCAAAAAAACTGAAGGTTGGGTCGAAAAATTTTCGGGGAAAATGTATCAAGGGACGTATTCACGCGAGCGGGGCAATAAGGTCAATTTTAAATAACGTCAGTCACTCACAAATTGCTTCGCGGAGTTTTAATAAACATAGACGTTTAGTCTCGCACAATTTCGCGCCAGTTTCACAGCTAATGGACCTTCACGATTAGTTAGAATCAACTGAGGGAAACGGCTTATTATGGTGTTATGCCTCGTCTAGTTCGTCGTAGGCGACGTTTATTACTGACCCTATTAACACCGTGGCAATTGAGATTTATACAACACTAGCTTGTGGCTGCGACTTTATTCGCGTCGAAGAAACATCATATCCTATGGTACACGATATTTCAAAATTTTGAAAATGGATGAGGTGTTTCGGAGATCACCTCTTACATCTAAACCTACAAACTTGACCTCTTTATAATATTAGCATAGCTGTAGATATTCCTGCTCCAAACGAGAGTGACTGCAAACTTCAGCTCTTAGCCACCCTATCCACTAGAGTCTAATTTTAGGCACAGTGTCTCTTTTAGAGCAGGCTACCTGTATTCAAAAGTTAGAGACTATTCTTCATGCTCTATAGCGCAGTACACGTAGATATTTGATTCCAATCTAAAAACTAGATTAATCTCCATACTCAATTTAGAACGAGTGCGATTTTCCAACATAAAACCGATCCACGTCGATATCAGTTCAATTTTTATTTGTTCCACAAAGCTAAGACCGTAACGGACCGTAATAGGAGCCTGCACTCCCATTGAAAACCGTTAAAAGCAATCAGTTTAATGGTAACAAAATCTAGTGAAACCTTTCTACTGAAGCTTAGTACAATCCACATTGTGTTCTCTTCGATAACATTTACAAAGAGACTGTATTAACAGACAGAGCCTATCTAAAAGAAAGTAATCTATCTATACAGTATTAAACTAAGTCACTATTCTCTGTGTCTGTTGGTTTGACTGAACTGCGCAACGGATTTTGATAAGGTCTTCACCATCGTTCAAAGAATTTATTGCAGAACGTTAATGTGTATGATACAACCAATAAATAAATCTTGATGTCTAGTTCAGCCGTAAAACCCATGCGAAGTTGGAATGAATCGCTAGTTTAGTCTACGCTAATATTATAATGAGGTAAATTTGGATGTAGGAGGTAAGGTTCGAGATTCCTCATCCGATTCAAAAAAATCTTTCATTGATAGAAAGCCGAACTCTATTGGTCGAGGATATATTTTATGTTAAAACAAGAAACTTCACGCAGTCAAACTCGCGAGCAGAAGCTAGTTTTACATAAAAAGCACCTTTCCATCTGAGTTACCTCTGGCGAGATACGATACTCTGGTCGGACAACGGTCGTTGACCCACTGACATTGGCACTGGCCCCTTTTCATCCACTCGAATCAATCAATCGTTTCGGTTAAATCTGTCGATTTGAACTTGGGTGCTGCAGTTTAAATTGAAATAGCCATTCTATTTATTTCTGCTCTTTAGTCATTCTCGGAGCGTGTGTCGTGTGCGTAATTAGATATGCAGAAAGGAGATAAAATTGACTACCTCGTTGCTCTTGTGGTCCTAGTAAGTTTTCGATCCTCAACTTGCGTAAGGGTTGTAGGGTTTTCCGTTAGTAACTTCACAATAGCAGCCTGGAATCTGGAGCAGAGCCCGGTTGATGCCAGTAGGATCGCTTTTCTGTTAAACGGAATACCTGGCGAAATATGGGTGTTAGATACTTAGAAGTGGGCAGAGCCAATCTTTCCAGAAACACTGATGGCTAGACGAGGGACACTCGCAAAATAAAACGTTACGTATCCTTGCAAACTTCCAGCAATATGGACATGAGCTTTTCAGTAGCTTAAGGGGAAGCGCCAGGGTAGCCAGCGGATTTCAAATTTTCTTACGTTTTCTTATGACTATTTCATGAAAAAGCCATTTAATGGGATTAAATAAACTTAGAGGGTTGTATTAATGATTTTACTGATTATAACTGTAGTCATTTTTATTACGGTCGCTAATCATATTTTAATCAACTTACAAGCTGACACTGATCTGCAAATTGCAAAAATTGTAAAATTTTGCATGTCATCTGTATCTGACTATGTATTAGGAACCTCAACTGATTTAAGACCAAAATGTACCAATACTTATTGCAAATAAATGATTATGATTATGATTATGATTAAAACTTAAGAAAATTTTTATTTTTTAAGTCAATCCTATTTCAATATTTTTTTCATTGATTTATTACCACCTCTTCTAGGCCCTCGGTTGTTATGTATTCCTGCTATTTGATCATTCTCAACGCGCACCAATGTCTAGTTAGTTCCACATGCAATAATAAGATAAAATATACAGTATTTCCTTCTGTTTAGAAGACATAGATCTTTGTATTGATTGTTTATAGGAATAGAGTCAAGGATACTGCACTTGAATGATTATTCATGTTCGATATCCTTGATGAAAGCGTGTATCTGTTCACTATACTTAGGTATTTTGTTGTGTGTATATTGCATTTATTGCGTAGTTATGTTTTGTGAGGTGGATGGGATATTTTGCATGTCAAACTCGACCAATATTATCTGTGCTATATCGTAGTATATTGCTGGAAAAGGGAGCTTTAAGGTCCCAAAACGGACACGAGCGGAATGGAGAGTGGTCGAAATCCAATATCGCGTCTCATCTCTCCTGTGATTGGACGAATCTTGCACGTCTCATCACCGCTTAGGTGGAAACCGGACCTAAATAGCAAAAACAGGGAACACGGGTTCCATAGGAATAGCTTTCAAAGATCTTGGGGCCTAAAATGGCCGCTGTAGCAGAATTATAATAGGATATGAATTGGCACTTTGTGTCCATTATCCGAATTGTAACGTAATTCATATTATTATCCTTTTATGATCCTGCTAAAGAGGCCATTTTAGGCCCCCGGCACGTGTACCATGACCACCGTAAAAACGGGTTTTGTCGACGGGCGAATCGAGAAAATGACAGATGAACAAAAGAAATCTGTCAGTTTGCCGATTCAACCGTCGACAAAACCCGTTTCTGCGGTGGTCGTGCTGAAATGTAACTTTATCTCCTTTATACATTTCTACTCTGTTTTAAAATTAATTAATCTGCGTCCTTCTTCTAGAATCTGTTGCTTATTTAGCTTAGTTTTTGTCGTAGAGGTGTAGAGTAGAGGGATGTTAGTCATGGTGTATTTAAGTATACCTACCACATAAATTCGTGATTATTTTTAACGGCTGAAAGTAATTAGCCAAAAACGTGTTTAGGTCGACTAACGAGTACTTTATCAAATTATTTTTATCAGCTGCTTTGTACGATTTTCGAGTAACATTTGGTAGTATAATGTAAGTTTACTTAGTTATTTTACTACACTTGATCAATATTATTTTAAACACCCTCGCAAAGTGCAGAATACAAAATAAATGTAGGTAGGTATCAGTGGCGAAGGTACCATACAACTCGATTCCTGCCGGATTCCCTTTGAAAATTGGCACAGTCAGTATTCTATAGACAAATAATATAATCATATTAAAGATACTCCGGCTTCCCTCTTACAAAAATTGACCCTTCGCTACTGGTACGTATAATATTAAACACTTAACTAACAAAAATTTTACATACATAAAGTAATTAAACACAGTAAGCAACCAGCTAAGCTCCATTTTAGCATAGCCTAGAACTTTGCACGGCAAACAAACTAGAATTGATTTTAAAATTCTCAACTGAACTGACCCAAATAAGTGGATCAAAAATAAAAGTCGCTTTAGTTTGTAACCTAGTTTCAAAATAGTTGGCCATAAACATAGCCAATGCGTTCTTTGACTTCTAAAAACAAAAATAGAATATGAAAATAGATTAATAGTATTTTGGTCACTTTAGTGTTTTAAGGAAAATATTGCGTAGTCAAAACAACCAATGGTAAATCCATGGTACAGAAAAACCAACCTGGTTTTGATCTACATAATTAACATCACGCCTGTAATCCCTGAAAGGCTAGGCAGAGGTGTACCTAATAGGACACCCTTATTACGCCAGTTATGTGATGCAATAGGGGGCGAGTCTATCGCCATACACCGGGGCGGGTTTGGATCTATTCTGTTGGTAAATCTATTTCAATATGAAGTATAGGTATTGCAATTCATAGTAATTGTGAATCATCTCAATTTCAACCATTTGTTAGTGCCAGTACCATAATAGGGCAGCTCGCGTCATCGTCTATTAGGTACCTACACAAAGAATGCTTCAATGAATTTAAATAAACCAATGAACACTACCGCGTGTCCATGCCTTACTTACAGCATGTTTTACTAACTTTATCATAATCGTTATTATCCTAGTTACAAAACCTCTTTCTCTCTCAATGATTCAAGTATTGTCGAAGAGCAAACTAGACTTGAAAGAAAAAATGCAAAGGTATCCACAAGCTACAATATGAAAAGTCGGAACGTGACATAACATTACAATTAGTTGCATACGCTGTGGTAACTGTCATAATCGTTTTGTTTATGGTGAAAGCGCCAGGGTAGCCTTCGAAATTCAAATTTTCTTACTTTTTTGCCTTTTGCTGGCCAGTGTCAGGTTGTATGTTGATTAAAATATGATTCGCGTAAGTAACACGTTTGTAGTTACAGAATTATAGTCATTAAAATCATCAATACAACCCCCTAAGTTCATTTAATCCCTTTCAATAACTATTTCATGAAAAAGTCATTTAATGGGGTTTGGGGTGTTCAATTTCGCGGGCTATTCTGGCACTTACCGTTTAAAATCATCACAAATTAACCATATCATAACGTAAGTAACAATATATTTTATTCAATCCAGAAGACTCTAACACTCTAACAACGCCATATTCAGTCGCAGGCCGCAAGCTCACGACAGCTGGTCGACGTGTGCCCAGTGGGGGGGGCGGAGGTCCTCTGATGAAGTCGCAGACCCTGCCCAGGTCTATGGGCAGGTCAGCATCACAACCGAACAGCTCTAATGGAAGCTACAGCAGGTATCCTGTGAAGCCGGCGTCGACACCGCCTGCTGTTAAACGACAGCTTTCGGTGAGTTGAAAGAAAAGTGTTGGTGTTAGGTTCTATTTGGAAGTGTTCTTATGATTGCTGATATTGCTTGTGTGATTTTGGTAAAACAGATAAAATAACTAATTGCGTTTACAATATTAGTGATAGTTAAAGGGTAATCAAAATATTAGTACTACATGAACTGGTTAGTATATAATAATAAAAAAAATTGGCCCAAGCCCTCCACAATACAATATTAGTGATAGTTAAAGGGTAATGATCAAAATATTAGTACTACATGAACTGGTTAGTATATAATAATAAAAAAAATTGGCCCAAGCCCTCCACAATATTCCCACTTCAACTTCTGAAAACCAGAATCAACAGTGGCAACCATCAGAAAAGAACCGAGACAATGAAGCTCGACGAAGTCCCAGAGAAACAATTTAACTGTCTTGGATCCCGCAACGATATTAATCAGAAAAGAATAGCGGAGGAGTAGGAACAACATGACTTCCACTTCCCTCCATATCAGCAGAATTCAATATGTACTACCAAACAAAAAATCTTAAATATAAAACTTTTCCTTTATGTCTTAGTCGTTTCGCGATGTAAAGTCAAGTAACTTTTTAAACGAAGCTCATAAAAAGACGCCAAAGTCGCGCATTGTCCTTTACTTGAATAAAAACTTGTTGGAGTCATTGTGGCGCGAGAATCGATCGTGGTTTAGTTAACAGGGACATATAACAGACGCAAAAACAGCCATTTGTCCCTTACGTGAACAAAAAACTGAGATGGGCCTTGGGAAAAAGATGTCACGTGGATTGACCGTAAAAAGATTCAATTAATATTTACCTACATACAAATAAACTAACGTCTTTTTCCCATGGGGGTAGAAAGAAACCATAGAACGCCTCCTGCTACGATCCCTACTTACTTTGTTCGCCGCCTAAACGAATATACGCCCAAAACATTATCCTTCTTGGGGTAGTCAAGTAAAAAGACGACATAACCACTTATTATCCTTTAATCAAATAAAAAAGGGGCCGTTCTAGTTCTTGAAGTCACGTGGATATCGATCCCAGATACGTTAACCTGCGTCTGCTGCGGTTACTACGTTCAAAAGTATCGCGTTTCGTATCCGCCTTTAGAGAATGCACACCGTTGACACCAAGCAGCTGTTTGTAATCACGTGATAAAATATAGCTTCAGTCCCACTGATGGGATACTTTTTCAAACACTCTTTCATTAGCTCAAAATTTCTCATCGCTCCTGTGTCATCATATTTCACAGCCCGACTTCACCCATTGCTGGGTATAGGCCTCCAGGATATTCCCGCAATGGCAACAATGTCGTCTGCCCATCTCGCCGCTGCTGCTCTACTTCTTATCAATTTCAAAGGAGGCTAGGCATCCAAGTCGTCCCGACATCTCTTTTGTTGAGTACGGAGGCCCAGTGTTGAAAGGCCCAGAAGTTTGACCAATGCGCTTACAACGGGCCCACAACTCACATGACGAAATGTAGTAAAATATATTAATACACAATCAGCTCGAGCATGACATACAGATGCAAAAAATCAAAAGAAGTTTTGTCGTGGAGGTTCGATTAAATTTTTGTAAGTGTTCCAAAGCAACAAGCAATTTGCTTAATTGAGTCGGTATGACTAATATGAACTTCAGACTTGGCTAGATTGAAACCTCAGTACTTTTTACGGTAGAAAACATCGCGAGACTTGGCATGATATTCAGTATAAATATTTTTAAAGGGATTTGTTACACGAGATGGTACAGAAACAATAGCGGTTATTATGTTTTAACTAAACGAATATTTACTTATTAGGTAATCAAACAATGAATACTATTACTGTTAACAGATTTGTTGACAAACAATCAATCATTGTTTGAAAGTGAAAATTACATCACACCACACAGCATTACCAGTGATCAAAAGATACTTTCAAATATTTTTGGAGTAATAATTTCTTTTTTAATGTTCTGAAATTTCTATTGGTTTTTAAATTGGTTTCTTTTCGAATAAAACGATCTATGTGACACTCACCAATTGGCATCTTCACTCATTCAAAATTCATTTTTTTTATAAAAACAAACTACAAATTATTTTAGTAGTTAAGTGTCTGTGTATAAAGTACATAATTAATTGTACATTGTGTGAAACATAAGTGGCTATGACTATGCTACTTTTGCCTTCACCTACTCAATGAATCAGAATTGATTGCGTAGATGCGCTAAAAACAATCCTGCTATACTGAGTACTAGTTTGTTCGACTGGGAACTATCAGAACTCTCCGTTGTTCGATGATCTAGAAAGATAATTCTAGAAGTAAAGACTAAAGACTAAGTAGAAAGTAAATAAAAATTAAGAAAAGTAAATATAAACCTGACACAGATGGAAGTAGAACACAGGAAGTCTTTGTTTTTATTTTATAGAGAAAACTTCCTCATTAAACAAGTTTTATAGCCTATAAATACCTCTATACAAAAGTAACAGTATAATCTACTCTCTACTAAACTAACTTCTTACTTGATATGTGAGACCACCTCTGTCTACCCCCTCCGGGTGGAACAGGAGTGATATTATATTAACTAAACAACAAACTGCACACTTTACTTCTTTTCTTCATTAACATTTCCATTCATCTAACCCACAATCATCGTCAATTCGCGTCTCAAATCAGAGCGCATACCAGGTACCTTCCAACGGGTCGCCGGTCCGACGCGTGGTGGGAGGAGGCTCCCAACGCGGGACCCCCACGAGGAGCAGGACGCCCCAGCCGGCCCTCAGCGTGCGTGGCGTGGACCCCAAACTCGTCCAGCTGATCCTAGACGAGATTGTGGAAGGAGGCCCTAAGGTGCAGTGGGAAGATATTGCAGGACAAGAGGTAAGTGAATTATTTGTTGTATTATAGTCTTTAAAAATCATGAGTGCGCGTCATGTGACTTCTATTTCAATGTCACAAAGTTTAAAATTGCACTGAATGATTTCTCTAAAACACACAGAGGTAAAGGGTCTATGGGTAAGACCTTTACGTAGTAATCAAACCAAGGGTTAAAACAAAAACACTACTTACTCAGCTCAAGGTTATACATGAGTGATAATATTTATCTAATTTATGGTTCAGTAATATGCACCAAAATAGAATGCAAACAAAAAATTTTGAAAATTAGAGGTAACTTGGTGATGGTTTTCTATCGAGAAATTTTTAGCTTACCATGTTTTTCGTCAGGACCAACCTTTACATTCATAATGAAATATCCTGACATATACTTATTTTCCAATTTGAACATGATTACTACCGTAAAAATCTAATCGAAGAAAAGATTTTGCTTTAATCCCAATCTTAAGCTGTCATGCTGCACTGTGACTACAAAATTCCTGCCAAGTTTCAGCTACGATACACAGCTTGTAGTATCAGCTAATGCAACTACATGAGGTCTACCGACTGGCAGTTTGCTTCGTAGTTGCAATTTGGCAGTGTCGTTGCATCCAAAGTGTGGCTATAATATAGCTATAAGCATGTGCCTTCTCATAACGTCGCAATGCTAATACACGAACACCAAAACCGATCACAAGTCTGGCTTGCTGCCAAATTCAACTCTGTAATTAACTATCGCTCAAGAAGCCCAAAACTTCTCGACCTATAAGGAACGTTGGTACGGACGCCAGCACATCAAGCCACTACCATCTGTTAAAACTTTATCGCTAAAGCATTAGGTTCAAGGTTGATTGGGAAAATTTTACAGTTTCGGGTAGCTTGGTGTGCTGGCGTCTGTACAAAATTTAAGTCATTATTACTACAGGAAACGGGATATTTACCATGTTTACTATATTTTAGTTGAGTTCCCGATATTTCGGCGCTGTTGCAAGCACCATGATCACGGATAAACTGAATAATGTTAGTGACCATGATAGTTTAAAATCTTAAAATTTAAGTCGTCATATTCGCCTTACTGCATCAAAATATTTGCGTCAAGCAAAAGTATTCTTGCTCTCGCGTTATTCATACTGAAAATCGTATCCATTGTTTCATGCGGAATGTCCTTTTCTTGTGTATATGGCATCTCGCAGGTCAACAAAGGAAGTTGTCGTCTTCTTAACCGGACTATCCTGTGCGTGCCTTGAGACTTGAGTGTAAGACCACCAGCCAGGAGCATTCGGAATGGCCGAGTTCCTCTTAGCGTAAATATTTTTTCGCGTGACCTGAGTACGGCGAGAGAGGGCACATCACTGTCTTTATCTTGCCTTGCTGGACTTTTTGCGCCTACCGCCAATATCTAAACAATTGTTTAATTTCAGTGTCAACTAAATATGAAAAAAGATCACACAATAGCTAAATTGACTACTAAACCAATTATTTAAAATCTATTCAAATCTTGGCTTCCAATCGATGTTATTTCTACATAATCAAATATCTACTTTATGTAATTGTCAATGAAGTTAATTTCAGAATGACTATTACTATTGAAAGCACTTGTAGTGCTAATTGAATTTTTAGTAGATGATGAAGACCAAAAGAAAAACTGTTCATCATCTGCCTGCCTTTTCCCAACAATGTTAGGGTCGGCTTCCAGTCTAACCGAATGCGGCTGATTACTAGTATTTTACATGGAGCGACTGCCTATCTGACCTCCACAACCCAGTTAGTACTAGGTAATACGATACCCCTTGGTAAGATTAAAGATTCGTTGTCAGACTTTTTGGGCCACTGACAACCTGTAACGACTGTCAAAGATCCACTATTGACAGCCGGGACCAACAGCTTAACGTGCTTTCCGAGGCACGGAGGAAACTCGGTATGTAATGGGTGGTCACTCATCCACAGACCAACCTAGGCAAGCACAGCTTAACCTAAAGATCGATCCGAGCGGCTGTTATTATTTAGCCACGAACTCCTCTCTCAAAAGAAAAACTGTTACAAGTATATAGACACATACTATTTTTTTTACTTGTTCGAATACAAAATTGCGAACGCTTTATACAAAAATCGTGAGGTAACTAGAGTGTTGTAATGTAAACTTGTTCGTTGACCTTTAAAGTAACGGTGCAAAGCTGACACATCGGGTGACGACGAGAAGCATTACATAAAAGCATTTTCTTCGATCACGTCTGCCCTAATATTGGCGAAAGAAATGGATAAACTGTCGGGCCAACATTTGGCTGGTTCATTTTGGATATTTAATTGAACAGAGTGACGGAGAAGTGTTCAGAAAGAAGAACACAGCAAATATTTTTAGGTTATTTCAATGCAAATGTTGCAATAAAACATTAGGCTCGCCCCTTATTCATAAACATAACTGGCGAAATGTGGGTGCTATAGGAACACCTCTGTCTAACCCTTCGGGGATCACAGGCGTGTTATTAAATTACAATAGGAATAGTTCAACAATAACAAAATTATGTTTATATAAACATACAGGGTGTAACCAGATCCTTCACGTAGCCGTCAACCAAGCATTCTGTACATCAAACTAAGTAACTTTACGCAAATTTTATTGCTGGGAATCGACTTTCTTTTTTGGGGTGAAAAATCACGCTTTACGGTAGGACTCGATGGGAAGCACTCAAAGCATTGTGCTGATGGATGGATTGAATAGTAGGGGGGTCGTAGAGGTGTGTAAAGTAAAAAACATGTATTTAAAAAAAAACGTGAAAACGTTGGAACTTTGACCTACATTATCTCCGTAACTAGAATAGGTGTCCTAGGTATAGTCTAGAACAAAAAAAATATCGCAAAAACGGGGAGAACAAGTGCCTTTCGGCTATGTTAAGGGTCTATTTACACCCTTTATAGGTAGTACAAGCAACTCTTTCGTGTGATTCGATAGACCGATTGCTTCCCATACAATTGTATACCCGGCCCAAATTCTATTATAAACTGAACTGGACTGGACTGGAGCCAAACTGTCTCGCAGTTCAGATCTACTACGTCTTGTAAAGAGCGTACCTATGTTGATTGACCATTGCAAAACCGCAAAGCGATCAATAAAAATGTACTAGGCAAGCATGATGACAATGGCGTTGACTCTTTACTCGTAGAATTTAATTTACCCAATCCGTTTCATGCAAATGAACCTTGAAGTACCCTTTTCCATTAACTGATTAAGGCCCGATTGCATCACAAATCACGAATAGCGTTTAGTGCTAAACGTATTTAAAATATTGCCCTGGCTTTGTTATCTTCGTGCAATATTGTAAAAGAGCTGTGTGATAATTTTGGTGTACAATTTATATTCTATCAATTTTCAAATGATTGTCAAAAACAGCCAAATGTTTCAAATACGTTTAACATCATTATTTAACACATAATTCTGTGTCTGTCATCTTCAAAAGATGGCCAAGCTCACCACACTTGTTTCCAAACCACTGCAACTCGTGAAAGCCAGAATCAATAGTGGCAACAACCAAAAAAGCGCCGAGACAATGAAGCTCGACGAAATCCCAGAAAAACAATTTAACTGTCTTGGATCCCGCAACGAAATTAATCAGAAAAGAATAGCGGAGGAGTAGGAAAAACATATTTTCCACTTTATCAGTAGGAGACAGAACAAAATAAGGACAATTGACTCAAAGGGGCGTATACAACTGGGATAAGCCTCGTTGCCTAGCACCACGGATAAATTGGGTATCGAGTTGTGAGCGATATTTGATTCCTATAAAAGGTATAGCAAAAAATGGCTAGGAACAAAACTATGTTTTAAACACGTTTAACGCGTGATTTGTGGTGCAAGTGGGCTTAAGTTCTGAAAGGGGAAAATAACATGTACCCTACAAACAATGCCACAGTGAAAGTTTACTCTATCAATAGAAAAAATGCAAATAAAAGCCAGACACAGACCAATTAGGTGAATGTATAGAAATCGATTCGACGATAGCTGAAAAAAGTTATTCAAACACTTTTTACGTTGTAATCAATCAACTTGTTGATAACATTTTCTAAAATATTCTTAGATTTTTTTTAACAATTTTGAATGCAAATAACATTCCTTAATCATCCTTTTAAGAGTCAATCATGTCGTAAACTATCAATAGAGATTAATCATCGTTCAACTTTCTTTTGCTTATACTCATTCCCACAGCTAGGTATTGTGCAGCAATCACGGGGTTTGGGTTCAAAACTTGGCAGGTACTTGAGGCTTTACAATGTTATAAGTGGCTCTCGCCATAAAAGTTGTAATGTAGATACATCCAGCCTCGTTGGTCTAGTGGTCGCAAGCGCGTTTGCTGAGCATGAGGTCCTGGTTTCGATTCCCAGGTCGGGAAAAGTGTTATTGGGATTTTCTATCAGGAATATCTCAGTCGCAGCCACGGAGTCTGAATTTGCGCCCGGTTGATGGCAATTGGCTCGCCTCCTATTACATAGGACTTAAACATAACTGGCGAAATGTGGGTGTACTTTTAGAAACACCTCTGCCCAAACCTTCGGGGATTACAGGCGTGATGTTATTATGTTATGAATGTCGATACCAAGAAGGCCGCGATTCGTACTTTCTACGTCAGTCTAAAACAGACAGACTTATGGCATAGGATTACATCGTGAGCCTGGCTTGAATGGTGTGAAATTGTTAACATCCCATGTGCAAGCGTAGTGATCAGCAATCGGGATAGGTAGATTATATTTGCCTCAAATTAAAGGAAGTAAGTAACATGTGGATAACATCTCTCCAAAAAATCCCTTATCTATTAATTATCATTTCAAATTCCCTTTCTTGCCTTTGCCTTATTTGCAGTCTTTTAACTGTGCCATAATTGTGTTTTAATGAAATAATGTTTAAATCACTGAAATGCTTACAAAAAAAACTAATTTTATTAATAAAATCTGAAAAGAAAAAATAGCCCGTAAAAATACGGTCTTTATTTTTTTTCAAGTGGCAACATTTACAACAAATATGATTCTGATATGAAATGAATTGAGTATGATTCAGCTACTGTGTCACCATTTTACGAAAATTAGAGGAATTGCTAATGATCTGCTGGCAATTCGGAAAATGAATTACTTTTAGAGGAATTGCTGAAAGTGGCCATTTTAGATCCCCAGCACCCGTAGCATGACCACCGTGGACAAGGATTTCTTTGACGGAAGAATCGACAAAATGACAGATAGTGCAAAGAAATCTGTCATTGTGTCGACACAATCTGTCATTTTGTCGATCCTTCCGTCAAATAAATGCTTGTCTACGGTGGTCATGCTACGGGGGCAGGTCGCTCTAGCCGCGGAACTTGATGCTAAATACCTGATCGAATACCGCTTAGATTTGAATAGGTCTTAATGCTCGTACTTTCTAAAGAAAGAGACCAGGCACAAATTGATCGGAAAACGCAGCGTAATTCCGCTGATCTAGGAAACGTCGCAGACCCACTTTTTGTTCACTCCGACAAACCTTGTAACTTGAAAAACTACAGTTCCGGATAAATGTAACTTACCAGAGAATGGGCAGCAGCGTTCTCTGAGTTTTTTTATTACAACCATACTGCGATCGCCAACCCGCCTGCCAAGCGTGGCGATTATGGCAAAACCCCCTTCTTGGGGGAGGCTTATGTCCAGCAGTGGACGTCTTTCGGCTGAAATGATGACTACGGTACGACAGACGGAGCAGAAATTTGCCGCTTTTTTCCGCTCAGATTCTTCGCATTTGTTACAGAGACATAGTAGAGAGAGGTCGTTGGTAAAAAGTGACTGCGTTATGGTTCGGAGGTCGATGGTTCTGAGGTCGATACATGGACGGTTGACCAACTTCACGGTGGTGCTTACATACCGAAACCCCTCCGTGTCTCGAAAAGCATGTTAAGCCGTTGGTGACAGCTGTCATTCATCTGTCACAGTCGACGACCCCGTAAGGTCGTCAAAAGCCCGAAAATCTGACAACCAGTCTTACCAAAGAGTATCGTATGACCTGATAACTGGGTTGTAGATGTCAGTTAGGCAGTCGCTCCATGTAAAATACTGGTATTCAGCTGCATCCGGTTAGACTGGAAGCCAACCTCATCCAAATTAGGAAAAGATGATGGACAGTATGTATAGTAAGATTGTTATTTTTGCAACACGTGTGTGTAAAATATATCTTTTATGCATTAGGTACTATCTATCTATTAGAGGACTGTTATTATTTATAGCGTAGTTTCGCCATGCTAGATCTAGTCGTGTCGATACAGTTGTTTTGTTACTTCTTACGACATCACACAAGATATGCGTGACCTACCGAAGTGTATACAAGCGACTTTGGTTTAACTTCTATTGTTCTGTGTCGTCTTAGAGATCGATCGTGACTGTTTTCCTGACGATACTTTTTTTTTACTAAGCCTAAGAAAAAAACGTAAAATAGAATTGAAAATACACGTTTTATTTGTCGTATACATTTTGGGTGTGTAGCCATTGTACTTTTGTATGAAAAAGTTGTTTTTTTTTAAATAAAAGTTGAATCGTTTTCAACGCGGGAGTGTCTTATGTACTTGATCCTTAATAAAAGATTGTGTCACGATATCCCTTAGTACAAGGTGTATTATAATTTTGGTATATTTTTAATTTTTACTAATAAAAATGGTTTATTTTTAGAACCCTAGTCGTGCACGACTCTGTGTAATTTTTCAAATTTGATTTAGTATCCTACTTTCGTCATAAAAATTCCAAGACGAGACAAATTCACTTTTGCCCAAGAAATTAATTTAATTAATGAAAACTATTATTAGAAAATATTTATTTAAAATAATAGTATGTATAATTATTAATAGAAAGAACGCATAAATGACAGTAATATATTTGTATGTTTATTACTTTAGTTTTCTCTTAGATATTAGGCACAACTCACAAGATCAACTGATCGTGAGAGTGGTCCGACCCCCAGGTTCGCAAAGTTTTTTCTCATAAGAATTTCTCAGTAGTCGATAACCACGAGTTTATATTTTATCTAGTTCGTGGCAATAGGGTTGCCCCCTATCAATAGGGTCAAACATAATTTGTGAAATATAGGTTTTACTTTTATCACTACAGGCGTGTACCAGATTATGTAATGTTTTTTCTTTCTTTGTAGGCGGCTAAGCAGGCGCTACAAGAGATGGTAGTGCTGCCCTCTTTGAGGCCAGAACTCTTCACTGGACTTCGGTCTCCAGCGAGAGGACTGCTCCTTTTTGGACCACCAGGAAATGGTAAATATTATTTTTTATTCGCTCACTTTCTTTTGATAAAGCTTCATCTATGAATACTATACTAACTAACTAGTTTTGGCTCATACAAATATCACGTTACATATGAATGAATTCAGTTATTGATGTTCCTTGTTTTGTTTTTTATAATAACAATAGTTTAGTGTCAACAAGGCTATACAAAAAAAATCAGTAATTTTGCTAGTGTAAGTTGGAAGCGAGTTTTCCACGATGTTGTGGCTAAGTCCAAAAACACATAAGGATGCATATCGTAGATTTCCACGTATCATCGCAACGTGTCACGATTCGGCATCGTCGTATCTTGTGTATGTGTCGTGTGCCTTTAACTTAAGTATCTGGACCCTTAACGGTTATTTAAGGCTTTCCAAAGAGCCCCAAAAATAAAAAGCGTCACTTGTGTTGCCATCTGGCATTATACTGAGCTGAGGCCCTTTTGGCATTATTAGTTTTGTTTGTTTATTTATTTGGTATAATTTTTAAAGTCCTTTCTAAAAATAGTATAATATACCTAAACTTGAATTTCTTGATATGCAGGTAAAACGCTACTAGCCCGGTGCGTAGCGGCCGAGTGCTCGGCGACGTTCTTCTCCATATCCGCGGCGACGCTCACCAGCAAGTACGTCGGCGAGGGCGAGAAGATGGTGCGAGCGCTCTTTCAGGTCGCCAGAGAACTGCAGGTGAGATACAAAGAAAGGAGGACGGGCCATGGAGAAGGTTTATTCTTCTGTTGCGGAAGCTAAAGGTAGCAAAAGGTTATTTAAATATTTTCAGAGCGCATTGAATGCGTTTCACACACGTTCAGGAGCTGTCAGTGCAAATATCCCGTATAAAAAGAACAGGTTTTGAACGCAGTTTAAATGTTTAGAGCACGTTCTATTTGTGAAATTCGCCCTCAGTAAGATTAGCCAATCAGCCATTTCAGGATCGGGATTGTTTACTAGAATTTGTATGCCCTAGCTAGACATACTAAAGAATCGCCATCCGTGGGCTTTTCAGGTGGGTTGATTTAGTTAAGTTAGAATCGATCTCTCTGTGATCGATTTTTTGTTTCTTTTTTTAATAGATTGTACTGTCCCACTAATGGGCAAAGGCCTCCCCAAATTCCGTCCATGTGCTCTTTTCCCGTGCCTCCCCGAACCAGCCCTCGCCGTATGCATCTAGAATAATCTAGATCGTCTCGCCACCTCTTTCTGGAATTTGAAGTTCTAAAGCAAAATTGTAATAAATACTACAGAGTATCAGTTTGCTGAACCCAGATGTCCATTGTCAACTTTTGCAGCAATCAGCGGTCTCACAATAGTTAAAAAATAAAACTACAAAAAAATCGTATCTGACCTCCACAAATTACAGGTTATTCAGTCCTACAACTAAACCACTCTGTCTCATACTCGACTATACAATTAAAACGTCCCATGCCTTGCAAACAATTAGCACCGCGCCATTTACTCGTTATCTCGCTAACAATGTAACTACAAGTCAATGACCTCCTTTCGAACGCATACTCGTGATAAAAAAAAACCTATCGAACATTTTGAATGCACTTTCAAATAGAGGTTATTACTTCTAAGTATTCAGATAATCAAGTCTGGTAGACCTATTGTTGCCTTGCTGCAGTTTTGTATTATGTTTGACTTAGAAACTTTTTAGTAATCAAACTCTTTTATATGACACAAGGTGTAATGGGATGTCCTGTCGGTAAAATGTGGAAATTCTCTATTAACTACTTGGGGATGAATTGTTAAAAATCTTTCCCGGTGCATACAGGGTGTAAATGACCCTTCAGGAAGCCGTCGACCAAGCATTCTGTACGTCAAACTAAGGGTCAGTTCACACGAGACGTGACGCGACGAGACGCGGCTTGCACTCAAGCCATTTTATGCTTTATCTCCATTAGGAAATGCATAGAATTGTTTGAAAGACGCGCGGCCGCTCGCGGCGCCGCGAGACTTCACGCGGCCCGAATCCTTCAAACGATATGATACAATACAATCGGACTGGGCAGCAGGGGCTCTTGCAAGGCTTCGGAGGACACGGGGGTGGGCACAGCAGTTCTTCATTATTTTTTGTTTTTTTTTATGATGATGCATTTGCTAATGGAGATAAAGCATAAAATGGCTTGACAGTGACACTGCGCTGCCGACCGCTGCCATTTCGGTGTGAATTGACCCTAAGTAACACTGCGCAAAAATGATTGCCGGGAAACAAAATTTTCTTTAGGTGTTCACAACAGTTGATGCATTCGATCGCCAGGTCAGACAAAGCGTTATTGAGTTTTTCATTCGGGAAATTCCAAGTATCAACACCGTCCCCTAATGTGCCCTAGTCACGCACACGGGACGTTGGCGGTATGGTGGTGTAATTCACACCTCTGCCCTTAGGTGTTTTGTCACGTCATCGATGTTTGTACTGGTACTGTTAGCCTGTACCATCCCACTGTTCGGCAAAGGCTTCTTTCTCCCCGTGACATCCAAATCTTACGATATAGATAGCGCTAATGTGGAACACTAATCGTTTATTATTTTTTTTAAAACAATAACAGAATGTGGACTATATGCAACAAAATTGAAGATGTACAACATTTACTGATGGAGTGCGTTACGAGTAAGAATGAAAGGGAATCATTAATTAGTTTAAATTAAATATTCTGGACGTTGGGCTAATCCAAATAATTTTAGCGAACCCTACATCAGCGATTGCAAAGAGTTTGTGTGGCTTGGTGAAGATGAACTACAAAATTAATTCAGTAGCAATCGCTAACGGATTTAATTCTAAAATATCACCAAAAAATTCACATCGTGCATTTTAAACTGAACTTTAAATTGAATCGATAGAAATCAATAGTATCAAATTAATTAATTAATCATTTATTTCAGACATAGTCCATATTAAAAACATAAAAATTAAAATCACATTAAATACATGTACATTACATGTATCGATATGATTCAATGAATCTCCTTCTAATAGGTACATAATGAGTAAATGTTCCACATATGTAAATAGTTTATAAGGTATGATGGGGTTGATTATCCATATGGACAAAAACCCCATTTTTTGATCACAAAGATTTAAAAAAAAAAAGAATGTTTTTTTTTTTTCACTTATTTGACCCTCAAAATATGTCACTTTCATGATCAAACTACACAATATCAATGATCATATCGTATATTTTAAAACTAGGCTATAAAACACGAGGTCGAATGCACCAATTATGTGCTCCAATTAAAAAAGAAAGGTCGAAACAATCGGTCAAGTATGAATGAAAGTGATTTCCGGATTATTGGTTTTAACAAATTGTTTTTTCAATGAAACTTGACACATACTTTTGCAGTATTTTAGAAAGTGAATTTTGTACTGTACCTTGTTTTTGCTGTAGGTATATAATTACGCTACTATTCCTCTCAAAAGTCCGCTGATAGAAAAAAAATATTCAAGAAATAAACCAATGCCTTTGTAGTTCATGTTGTAAGGAAAATCAACAACAACACAACGAATTCAATAAATAATTTGGTAGGAGACCGTATTCAACGTGGTCTTGCAAAAAGTTAAAATACCGTAAAGTGTGCTGTATAGAGCACAACTTAAAGTCCATTTTTCACTGCTCTACTTCGAGAAGAGGTGGGTGCGTTAAATCTTCGATAATTTATATAGCCGGGACATTTATGATGTGATTTTTTTTTACCAATCACAGCCATAAATATCCCAAAATATGTCAATTTGTAAGCATTTCCCTCTTTACTCATAATTGGTCCATCCACAGCCTGCAATAATCTTCGTAGACGAAGTAGACTCGCTGCTATGCGAGCGTTCGTCGGGCGAGCACGAAGCGTCTCGGCGACTGAAGACCGAGTTCCTGGTGGAGTTCGACGGGCTGCCGGCGGCCGGGGCTGACCGGCTCATAGTCATGGCCGCCACTAATCGGCCGCAGGAGTTGGATGAAGCGGCGTTAAGGTAAGGCTGTACCAAGAAGTTTTCACTTTGTTAAAGTTTACAACAGATTTTAAAAAGAATATTGTCGAAGTTCAACTCAAACCAGTTTTAAATCATTAATATAAAACAAACAGTTACTTAATTTACTCTAGCATCGATTAAATTAACCAACAGTTCACAGTCCACTTCTATCTGTAGCTTGATACAATGGCTCGTAGAAAGCCTAAAATGGTTTTGAACTTACTATTTATAATTTGATCGCTGTTTGACTAAAATTTCTTCTCCCCAGACGCTTCCCCAAGCGCGTATACGTGTGCCTCCCGGACGTGCGCACGCGCATGTCGCTCATCCGGCGCGTGCTGGCGCGCGGGGCGGCCGCCGCGACCATCAACGACCAGGAGCTGGCCCGCCTGGCCACGCTGACGGACGGCTACTCCGGCAGCGACCTCACCGCGCTCTGCCGGGACGCCGCCCTCGGGCCTATCAGAGGTGAGGAGTAGCAGGCCTCTTGGATAGGAAGCTTCTTTGTGGGCAAGTGGGCCTCTGCTGACTATGCTGGCCGTAGAACCGATGAGATAGACAGACGTATCCTTGAGGCAAGACCACGAATCACCAAACGTAAGGTAGGGCGTTAGGACGCTTTCAAGCGTGTGACGATCTTGGCAAGGTGCACTAAATGAGAGTTGCTGTGAACCACCAGAAAGTTGAATTAAACATTTCGTGCGATTGGAGAAGCCAATGTGAGCTGATCTAGGCTGATGATGATAGTGATGACGAACCGTTAAATAAATTTTCCGAATGGTAACTAGAAATAGCATTTATACTCAACTTATAATTCTGTCCTGTGACTGGGATCCTGATTTAAAATAGGATCAACTAAAATTGCATAGTATGGATACTATTAGTAGTTTTCCAGTTAACGGCATCAACTTCAATATAAATGAAGAATGAATAAATTGAATGACATTCAATGAAAACGAAGTATCAGAATTTGAATGAAAACTGGGACATGCTCACTATCATGTATGATCAAAAATCACATAACGCATGCATCTGGCAACACCAGTTTGACACGCAACGCCTTGACCTGGTTTTACGTCAAATGTCTTTAGGTTATAACTCTAAAAGATATTGGAACACAATAAAATTGACGCCCACGATATCTTTTATGCTTGTAGGCGAAATATAAAGCAACTGTCTTAAGTCCGCACTGACGCAATGGGCGCAAGCGCGACTGCTGAGCATGAGGTCCTGGGTTCGATTCCCGGGTCGGGCAAAGTGTTATTGGTTTTTTCCATCAGGAATTTCTCAGTAGCAGCCACGGAGTCTGGATTCGTGGCCGGTTGATGGCAATAGGCTCGCCTCCTATTACGGACTTAAACAAAACTGGCGAAATTTGCACTATTAGATACACCTTTGCATAACCCTACGGACATTACTTACGGGGTGATGTTATGTTTATTATTGCAGGGAAAATATCTTTTCTCAGAGGAGACTGTCCCCTTCTCACATATTTATTTCCATGCTTTTGCGCGCATTTTGTCAATCTTTAACTTTTTCACGCTTTGACAGAAAGCGTAGGTGACAGACCATTATCTGAGTTTTTTTATCCTTGTAGTATGTTTCCGTGGGATAATTATCGAACTCCACGCGGGCGGAGCTGCGGTCATAAGCTAGTTTCCTCATCATTTTGTGTTGGTGTTGTTTTGTGTTGTACATATAATATGTTACCTATGATTTTCTGAGAGTTAATAGCGAATAGGGATGTTTCCTGAGTAAAAAAAATATGATTCTATCTAGTCCGTCAATTAGATTATCGAAAAATATTAGATACGTATTTTTATTTTAACAAATCAATAAAAATTGACGAAGATAAAACGCATCAAATAATCGAAGTGGGGGCTTGTGACGTCACTTTCCGGTAAAATGTGACGTCACACAATTTTTCGACGCTTCATTTTTTGTTTACGTGAAAAAAGAAAAAATATATGTCTAATATTTTTTGGATATCTATCTGACGGACTAATTAGATTTTTTTGATCATCTATCCTAATATGTGAGTACGGATGTAAGAATACCTATCGCCTAAACACGAGTAATGGACTAGGACACTAGGTATATAATCATCTCGTAATCACCTCTTAGCATAAATCAAACGGTCAGTGAACTGTATGAAATGTCGTAGGTGGCGCCGGCTGACAACTTTCAGTTCTTCTTGTTTTGTAATCAAGTTATTGATAGTTTTAAAAGCAAGCTATAAAGTGCACCATTAGCAATGCTTTTAAAAAAATATTAATGCTTTGATAACATGATTTTTTTTTTCATTTCATCACCTATTTATCTGAAATTAATCCTACTAATATTATATATGCGAATGTTTGTGACGATGGATGGATGGATGTTTGTTACTCTTTCACATGAAAACTCCTAAACAGATTTAAATGAAATTTAACACACAGATAGTTTATAACCTGGATTAAGACATGAGATACTTTTCATCCCGGTAGTACGATCCTGTAGGACAATTATCAAACTCTACGCGGGCTAAGTTACTAATTAATTATTTTCAAAAAGTGACCTGCTTACCATGATTTATGTTAAACTTATATCCTATATGGGCGAAAAAGGAATAGCGCTATTCGCCACGATTGACTCCATCACTTTCTACCACTGCAAAAGTTGTGACTTTAATCATTTTCTGCTTCGCTAGCAACTGCTCACAATCGAAAATAGATCACGAACGTCGACCGACACTGATTTATTTGACCATTTGGAACATAAACACTTGAATTAAATATACCAATTAACTAAAACCTTTCCATTTCCTCCACAGAACTAGACCCCGAGGAGGTGAAGTGCCTGGACCTCTCACTAGTCCGAAGCATCACGTTCCAAGACTTCATGGATGCCCTCAAGAGGATCCGGCCGTCCGTCTCGCCGCACAGTCTGGTCGCGTACGAGAAGTGGTCGGTCCAGTACGGAGACCTGGGGCTATGAAGATCTGGTTATACAGGTACTTTTTGACTGAAAATTCCATCCATCTGCCTAGTCCTTTCCCAACCATGCTGGGGCCGGCGTCCAGTCTTACCGGGTGCAGTTGACTAACCGTATTTTTTACATGGAGCGACTGCCTATTTGAGCTTCACGACTTGGTAAGACTGTTTGTCAGAATTTTGGGGCGTTTCTTTTGACTAAAAAACTCATAATGTTGAAATGAATGCCACATAGTCAAGAATTCATCTTCAAAAGCAATTTAAATAGTACACAAGTCTAGATTCTTCCCCAGTTACATATGGGTCGAGTAGGTATTGAAATTTTTATGGGAAAGCAGATAAATTTTTCGCGATTACGATTTATGGAACAAAGAAAGCTGTTCAGTTTGATAGTCTTCTACATTGAATATGGCCACACCGTTCTGATACATGTTGTATAGAAAGGGATCTACGGTCTTGACTGGTACAGTGGCACTCTTCAGATCCTCGTAGGTCGCTCTTTTCTCTTTTTATACGATCGCGTTATGCCTTCCAGTCGATTATTTTTAGTTGTAAGGAAAAGTGGGAAGCTATCATCCGTAAAATGATCTTTATTCAAATAAGGAAAACTCAAACGTATTTTATCAGGAAACTAATGAGACGCGACGCGACCTTCTTCGCTCTAATACCTATTTTCACTATCAAGTTACCTAAATTAATACCTAAATACTTATGCAGTGGTGGAATTTCAACTCTCAGCGCTTTGCATAGCATTCAAAATCGAACAGAACGAAAAAGTTTTAAAAAGTTATTTCTCTTTCCAGGTATCGGTCATAAACTCAATATAATGGTGAGTCATTAAATTAAGAGAATAGACAATAGAAAGTACGATGTTGATTTACAATTGATAATATTTATCACGCAAATTCATCGCTCAAATTTTTATACATTTATTTTACCCTCTCTCGGCTGCATTTACAGCTAAAGTAAAAGTAGCCATATTCCTTTTTGGATCTCCTATAAAACACGAACATTCCCGAAGTGCAGCCGAGGCAAACCGAATGAGTTTGTTCACAATTGACATGGTTTTAACTAATTCGTTTTATTTACGAAATTGAATCGCATCTAGTCAACATTATTGACTGTTTTTGCGTGTACGCAGTCCAATAAAATAGTGATGCCCTATCGATGTTTGCCGTAATCGATTTTACGTGTAATATAAAACTTGCCATGCAATATGTCAAAGTTGAAGCTTTTGATATTGAGTAGTTTTAAATTAAAGATAATTGTTTTTAACTTAGTCTAAATGAATATGAAATTCTCACGATTTTATTCAACTACGACCTAAGATAACAAATGGAATAATTTAACAGAAAGACTAAGATAAAAATAATTATTAACCAAAATGTCCAAACTCCACTAATATAGTCCTTAACGGGTGACGCCAAACAATATAACCCGAATCATTAAAGAAGCTGCTTTCCATATATCTAAATGTAAAGAGATCGCTTTCGCACCAAAGACTTCTCAAATGAGTCGGGTTACATTAGCCCTCATAGTACCCGTCCAGTCAAAAGGAACGTTGCAAAGTGGTCTCTATTGAGAGGTCAGAGAGTGTATTTTTTATTATCATGCTTCCTTTTGGCTTGTTCGGCTTAGTTCCGCTTTTTATCTGAAAGACCAAGGACCGTATGTGGAATTTGATCGAAATATTTTGTTTTATTGGATGTGGTTTTTATCGGACTCTCATAATTGTCTTATTTTGCAATGAGCAAGCTTTAGTTCGTGTTTACATAGAATTGTACTCCACTGCATACATAATCTCCTAGTACATTATGTAGAATTTTTTAAATGTACAGTGATGCGGGATAAAAATTGGGCATGATATGGTATGAAATATACACAAAATATATTAGTAATGAAATTGACATTTATCAGTTTGTGATAAAGTCGAAATTGTGTATGCTATTAAGAGCCAAATTACTTTAGTCAATCGTTTTTGTAATGTCCAATACGAGTGTTTCCGATATTTGCCGATGCACAATATTTATTCTGTAACACTGTACTCAATCGTTCAAAAATATAGCGTAAAATGAAATTCAAGGTATTCATAGATTTTGTTACCACTTTTATAGAATAAAATATTTAATCACAATTTACCAGCTGAACAAAATAATGAAATCTTGTACAAATTGCGTTTACATTTTAGAATTACCTCATAATTTTGTATATTTGAATTAATTGCAATTAATATTATTGTAGCTTAATGAAATTATTATATTTTAATTGTGTTTTTAGTATCGACAACCTTGTTCCGTAGAAATAGTATCTAAGAATGCGTAATTTTACACTTTAAGATGTACTTTTGTGTCAGAATTATAATATTATTAAAACAGCAACAAAACCCATAGCTAATGGCGCATTTTCACGTACACACGGCGGCACATCAAGCTATACATTTCCAGTATAACATGGCTTCGCATGTGTGAGTGAGAGATCCACATAAACTGGTTTTGTATAGCTTGATTGGTCGCCGCTTGTACTTATTCATTTTAACCACGTATCTAGTTTTATTAATCTGTAATTTCACATAAAGAAAAATACGTCGTATTAATAATACCTATAATATAGACACCATGATAATTACGGGGCTTATTTATAAATGTATAATTAAATGTCAAATTATGATTTAACTTTAAGTAATGTTTTTGAATAAACCTCTATATATCCAAGTATATCATCTCAAATGGGATAAGTATCACTCTTTAGTTCAAAGAATATCTAAGACAACTTGCCCAAAAATATTTAAGATTTAATGTAAAAGGTTGTCGATAAATTGATAATAGGATAGTATTAACACTGCCCAGTGTTGTTAGAATAATCCTTAGTTTTGAAATTATTGAAATATTTTTATTATACAGTATGTCTAGCCCAGTTTTGCAAAATTAAAGAAACTTTATTTTTTCGCAAAACTGCGCAAGTTAATATTTAATTTTCTTTTTAGATATTGTTATTCAAAATGTACTTAATTAATCTAATTCTGTTGATTTTATTATTTTTATTTAAAGAAAAATTATCTTGCCGCGATTGCGAAATAATGAAATTATGCTTTGTTAATATATTAAGCTGCAAATCTTATGAATGATTACATTTTTAAACGACAGTCGAAAACGGGTAGCACATTCACTTCCTTTAAATTAGCAGAAAGAATTAGGCTGTGATGTATCAAGTGTATTTAGACTTTGCTAAGTGTTTCATACGACAATTAACATTATTTGGAAAATGTTAAGATTCATATTCCTATGAAACATCAAATACATTAGCTTATAGGAATCTGAACGTTATTTGCATATGAATAAGGTTCACAAAGTCTTGGTACACTTTATAGATTTCTACCTAAGAATCGTTTGCTCAAAATGTTGTATTGAAAACGATGATTTTGAGCGTGTTGAAATGATAATATATTTTCTTAATAGTTTGTTACAAATTGTCTATCTCTTGGATTGAACGTTATTTAATGGAAATTATCAATTACAGGACCATGCAAGTTGTATGTAATTTGTAGAATTGATATAGTGTGCCATTTTGAGATGCGCGAGAGCATCTTGCTAAGAGCTGTTGAGACATGTTTGTATACAGGGTGATTTTTAACTTATTAGCCATCTTTTTGTGGGTGAAAGTACTCATGTTTATGAAAAACTTTCATTATGAGACCTAAGCTGAAATATCCAGGAAAAAGTTATGTGCTGTTTCATACAAAAATATACATAAATCCTTGTTTAAGTAGCTACTTTACAAATGATCCCTAATTGCGAGTATTTTTTTTCAGGTAGTGACAGTATCACCCCCAAATAGGTTGCCAGTGAATTTAAAGTCAGCCTGTATATTTGTTTTTGTATTTCAATGAAAAGTAAACAAACAATTTTAATGTGTAGTGTCAATGATGTTTAAAATTAAATTAAATTCTCTAAATGTGATCTGTGTCTCGATGGTTCTTCTTTGCCAGAAAAATAAATGTCGTATTTCACGTTTATTCAATTGTAGTCGCTAGCACAACAAGTTACCACGAACTGTCAAACTTTCTCATTCGATTTTGAACTTAACCATCAACATTTTATGGTTTAAAATCATTTGGAGAAATTTGACAGTTGGTGGTAACTTGATGTGCTAGAGACTGTACAACGCTTAAATCTAAATAAAATATCAAGTATCTTCCACAAACCAAAGTACGGTATAAAACACTATATTACTGGCTAAGTGCAATTTGGGAGTTACGGTACGGAGTCTTATGTTTTTCCTTTCAATAAAGTTTGAGATAATCCCTGTCTTTACTCTGTGTATCTTGCAAAGTTCCTTTTTCAAGCTAACTTTGCCAAAGTAGTTAATAAATAAGTGTAAGCCAACTTCATCCCATTGCTTTTGCTATCCCAATCTTTTAAGTAGTTGGAAAAAAAGATATATCGTAACTCCCTCTGAAGCCTGTTAAACACCTTCTTATGTATCGTGAAGCTTTCAAATTAGCTTTATTAAGGCCATATTCACACAGATCTGGGTCAGTGTTTTTGAACGTCAGAGTGCGATCCGTTACACGGAGCACAGCGTCCACAGCGGCTTCCACACAAAATGTTAGCAAATAATCTTTCTCAAATCTCTGATGAAACACTGTTCTTAGATGGCCAAGCAAATGTCTTGCCCTGAAATGTGTGAATAAATCCTAACCTACAGGGTGTAAACGAACCCTTCACGAAGCCGTCAACCAAGCATTCTGTACATCGAACTAAGTAACACTGCGCAAAAATGATTGCTGGGAAACGACTTTTTTATTGGTGTTTAATATCACGGTTTACGTTAGCGCTCAATTCAACATCATTTTGCTGATGGATACATTGAATAGTGCAGGTGTCATGAAGGCATTTAAAGAATAGTTATAATATTTTAAACTGTAAAAAAGTTTGAACTTTCACCTTCAACATCACCGTAACTAGAACAACAAAATGATTGCAATGACAGGAAGAACAAATGCCTCTCGACTTCGTTAAAGGTGATTTTACACCCTTTATTTAAAATTGGGTAGTTGACACCATTAAACAATAATTCCAAGACACAACTTCTCTAAAAAATTACTTCATTTTAGACCTGAAAACCCGATTAATTTTCAATTAATTACAAAATTAGATTTTTAGTTGCTTTGAAATCAATAAATAGTTGAGTCTTTGAGTTGATTAAATAGTGACGTCATAGCGTGCTATTGCCATTCAAAATATAAGGCGGAATCACGTTTTGACAGCTCTTAAAAAGTATGTCAGTTGATTGGTTTGTCAACTACCCTATTTTATCATGATCCAGTACAATATCATTTCACAATATATTGGAAGTTGTATAACGAGTTTCAGCTCATCTCCGATCGACATCGTGTTAGCCAAAAGTTAAAGTTAATAGATTTTGTAACGATATAGTTAACAGTTTTCCTAAAAAGACAGCGACATAGTGGTTAGTGCAGTTATTGTAGCATTTAACGTAGCTAGTTGTAGTTAATGTAACTTGTAGTCTCTGCTCGATATGTTTACGCTTATATCTGAGTTGTGGCGTGATTCTGAGATGTTAAATGGTGTAGTCGTAATAGGTGAAGAGACTAGAGCTTGCAGACGCGCTTAGCTTTTATTGTGGTACTCTAGTGAACGCCTCTGCCTTTCGGGGATATAAAAAAATGGCGCGAATAAAGCGTGGTGTTATGTCATGTTCTGTTTTACCAAGATACCACGGCTGTCACTCTCGCTTGGTCGTCATGTCTACGCAATGGGAGGGCCCAGGGTTTCTGAATGTTTTGCAGAGCTCTTTAAAAGCAAATATAATACTGTCGTGGAAGGCTTCCACAAACCGTTTTTACTTCTTTATATTTGCTTAGACGGCTTTAGAATAAAACACGAGACTTGTAAGGAAGCATATCATGGAGGATTCGGTGAAAACATATCCGGGAAAAGTACGAAGGAAAACAAGTATTATTACGTTCAGAATCACGCGACAACTGGCTGTGTAGATAAGTCCTTTAAAGATAGAGTTACAACTCCTAGTGCTAAACTGAATGACAAATTAATTTAGCTTTCCTAGGCCAACTGTCCACTGATGTGATGAACAAACTTGAGTGTGAAAAAATCTGGTGAATTTAAGGGGTTGTTTTTGCTCATCAATATTTTGAGGTACAGACTTGCCGCTTGACTGAGACGGTGCCTGAGGTAATTACGAGGTGCGGAAGGAGTTTTGGCGCCCATTAGTGGACGAATAACTATCTAACCCCTACCGCTCTGCTCAGCTATCTTTAACACCGTCGTAGGCATGTAGCAAGAACGATATGGTATGATGGCGAGCACCATGTAGTTAACATAGCAACTAGATCTACTAAAAGCAATAATTTAAGTCAATGTTTACTTCAGTGTTTAATCTTTTAATAATAAATCTACATTTCAGTGGACAGAAAGGCGTTTAGATAGAATAATTCCCTTAAATCTTAAAACCCGTCATACACTACTTAAGATGCAATGAATTTAAGAATGAGAAGCAGGTTTTAGGGATTATAGTAAAAGGGATATTTTAATATGAAAATGTGTGTGTAATTTGTATGGTTATTGGAAAGTTTAGAGGTAAGGTTATATGTAAAATGAGTGACAGCTTAGGTCGTTTATTATTGGTTAAAACGGATGATCTTTGTACAGTCAAAATATGGCTTGTGACAATGATCTGATTGAGTTTTACGGAAGTGTTAGCTTCGATTCCAATTTCATGTGGATCTCGTCTTGACTTTTTAGACGTAGGGTCGTTTCGCCGGTATCGCGACCACCTTCAGTAGGCGACCATTTGACGGACTAAGTTTCTTTAAATCAAGATAATAATATTTGTAGAGGTAATATAAATAAAGAAAAAATCTTACGTGCTCCAGAAATAATTATGAAATAAGAATTTACACAGTTTAAAACAAATGGGTTAACCCAGAGCCGAAAAAAAATTGCTCAGTGCGCGTCTTGATTCAGTGGTGACTGAAAGTACCGCGAGTTGGAAAAAAAATAGCACGGCGCGTGGCGCTCAAAGCTAAGTTTTATTACTTATTTCATGTTTTACACACAAGTTAGATGTTAAATTGAACAATCGATAAGTTTTGGTCATTATCTTGTTGTATTTTGCTATTTTTAAACTTATTATTAAGATAAAATCAAGTGGTCGGTAATCGAAATGCTTATTTATCAAAAAGGTTAGATAGCGACCACATGGTCGCAAACCGACGAGAACCGCGTTATTCTATTTTAATTAATATGATCCTAATGCTTCATAAAGGACTGTTACAATTTTGAATGTAGCATTGTAAAGGTTTTTCTTTGTAGTTCTTTAGTAAGCGACCACCAGTTTCTTTGAAAGAACTTTGTTTAATTTACGTTCAAAATTGGATGCTAAACAGGTGGTCGTAAACCAAAATAATCGAAATAAAGACATTGGTTTCCGGCCACCACAATTTAGTATGAGAGAAATAACGGCCGCTAACAGAAATAAGTATGAAAGTTCATTGAGTATGCGACCAAAAAAAAGACTGACCCGTACACTGAAGAAGCCCTGAAAACGCTCTCGATGATATCCGAAAAGAAGGGAAGGAAATAAAAAAAAAGAGAAACATGTAGACTGTTTCAGATCCCAAGGACCACGATATAAGATCGGCTTAATTATGAATAAGAAACGCGGAATATCATCATCGTCTTCCTGCCCTTGTCCCATGTTACTTGGGGTCGGCGCAACACTTTTTTTTCTTCCAATCTCCTCTGTCAACCGTCACGCTATCATTTACTCCTTTAGCTTTCATATCGTTTCTCACACAATCCATCCAACGTTTCTTTGGCCTTCCTCTCCCTCTCCATCCATCAACGTTTATATTCTCTTCTTTCTATTCTCTCTTTTAGTCACATGCGATTCGTCCTCATCAAATGTCCATACCAAGACAGTCGATTCCCTTTCAACATTTCCGTAACTGGCGCAAATTTTAAACTTTCTCTAATATTCTCGTTCCTTACCTTATCCATTCTTGTCACACCACACATCCACCTCAACATTCTCATCTCCGCTACATGCAATCTTATTTCATCCATCTTCTTCACAGCCCAGCATTCCGATCCATACAGTACGACAGGTCTAATCATGGATTTGTATATTTTCCCCTTTAACTTGAGGGGCATCCGTGGATCACATGTTGTTCCAGTGACCTGTCGCCATTTCATCCATCCTGAGTTGATCCGCTGCTTACGTCTCGGTCTACTTCAACATCCCCTTGGACAAGCGACCCGAGGTACCGAAAATCGCAACAGATCGATATGGGCGTTCCAGCAAGTGTTATGGGCACAGGACTGGAGAGACCGCCGAAATCACAGAATAAGTATTCTGTTTTGGTCCTACTGCCTTTCAGGTCAATATTCTCCAGTCTTTGCCACCACACCTCCAATCTGCTCTGGACCTCTAGGCCACTCTCGGCAACCAACACAATGTCGTCGACAAACAGCATACACCAGGGAGGGAGCCTCTTCCTGGATGTCCGACGTAAGCAGCCACATTGAAGCTGCCGGTAGTGCCCGCTGTAGACCGGACTTGGGAATCGACTGTACATCGCTCGGATCAACTTCACATACTTCCCAGGCATACCTTTCTCTTTCAGGGCCCACCACAAAACCTCACGAGGTACCCGGTCGTATGCCTTTTCGAGGTCGATGAACACCTTGTGCAAGTTTTTGTGCGCACTTCTGTATTTCTCCCACAGCTGGCGGATGACAAAAATGGCATCCATCTTTCCCCGACCAGGCATAAAACCGAATTGGTTTGGTGAAATTTCACTCTCTTCTCTCAGTCGTCTTTCAATAACTTTCTCTCAAACTTTCATACTATGCGCCATTAGCTTTATTCCTCTATAGTTATTGCACTCCAGCACACCGCCTTTATTTTTGAAGATGGGGGGCACCAGCGAACTGTTGCACTACTCGTCAGGTATGGCTTCTTGCAGCAACAACTTATTGAAACGCGGAATATGATTCCTAAAATAATTTTAAATTGACTAATGATTGTTAATACTATTACATCTATGACTAAGTTCCTACGAAATCTAAGATTGTTATTTTTTAATTATAAGAAAACATTACACCAAAGGATTGCCATATTTGTTTTTACTAAGAGGCAAATATTAAAATATTTTTAAAGCGATTATAATTGTTTTAATGACATATTTTTCATATTAAAATAGCGGTCGCAAACTAGCTCACTGGTGGTCGTAAACTGATAAAAATGGTCGCATACCGGCGTTTTCGCTATATTTTCACTTTTTCAGCATTTTATAAATATTTTTGTATTAATGTATTTTATTTTATGTTTTGAATCCAAACTAGACTATATTTGGGACAAATTTACATTAACATATACTATTTTGCGCGTAGACAACATTTTTTTTTCCTCATCTTAAGTGGGCAACTCAGCTAACTGGCCGCTAACCGGCGAAATGACCCTACTGATTGAACGAATGGAATACCAAATAACCTTTTGGTTTGCACTGTAGTGTATGGCTGAGGTTATGTCGTGAGCTTTTTTTATTAAAACAAAACTTTTAAAGGCAAGTGTGCAAGCGTAGAGTAAAAAAATAACGTTGTGATTTTTGAACAATCATTTTTGACATTTCGGTTGTGGTTTTTTTGGAAATAAGTTTTTCGTTTTAAAACGCGTCGTGTCGTAAGTGTTTGTGTGTTCGTAAGTTTTTTACTAGTTGCGTTACGTTTTGGTTGATAATGTGAAGTTTGAATATTTGAAATATAATTGTTTAAATCAGATACCTATCTTGGAAAACTTTATGTTAAAATGGTGAACATTACACAGCATGCATTAATCACATGCAAGAATCATTTATTCACTGCATTTTCGTGGCCTTTCACTAAATTGTAAATCCTGGCTAATTGTAGCAGACAAAAGCTTTAATATTTGACGCGCGATACTTTAACGTCAATACTTTCGATTTCATATCTCTCAAACTCAGGAAGTAAAGAATCTATTATTCTATCTAAATATATAAAAAACAAATCATCTCTTTTCTCTTCAACTAAACTTCGCTTTCTTGACACATGTAGCTACTACCGCGCTCACTGACGGTCGACCACTTTTGAACTTTATTACTTAGGACATAGGTTGAAAAGTGGCAAAACGTCAGTGAACTTGGTAGTACAGTCGCCAGCGCATCAAGTTACTACAAAAAATTGTAAAATTTTCTCATTCGACTTTGAACTTAATCTTCAACATTTTATGGTTTAAAATCATTTGGAGAAATTTGACAGTTTGTGGTAACTTGATGTGCTGGCATACATCGAGTTCTCAAAAAGTAACTCAATTTTAAATGGTCTTTAACAGAAAGACACTAGTTCAAAATCGGGTAACGTTTGAGAATTCAATGGCTAGAATCTAAAGAAAGTATTGATGTGAAAAGTACCGCGTGCCTTACCTTTTATACTATACATTTTATGCACGCACATATATACACCGCGACATATTGAATGGAATCAAATTCTTATGAATCATACACCTCTTCATTTGAAGAACTCTTAATCATGTAAGCACGCTAGTTAGGCAACCGCTAGCTGAGCATTGGTTTAAAATTATTATCGATTTAAAAATAAATATTAACAAGACAATGTAACTTAATTGCCCTCTTATTTAAAGGGAAAATTTCCAGTGTAATTATCTCGTGGGTTTTCAAAAATGAATTAAAAGAAACATGGCAACACTTGCAACTTTTATATGCCAATGAAAATCACATATTTCTTTAAGTCAAGCTGCCTTAGTTTTGCGCCCATCAGATAAAACAGCACGAAAACCAACAAACATCTAAGCTGCTAGCATTGATAAAATAATGCATTTCGCAATACACATTGTCAACTTCTTGCAACCATATAAAAACCCATATGCAAAAAGCAACCTTATAACTTACCTACTAATATTCTTATCATCTCGTGCACTACATCGCTGTGATATGGATAATAAAACCCAATGCCTTATTTATTTCATGCGCACTATTTTTAATCACAATTAATATTGTTACGTCGACTTTCAGTGTCTGTCTGTCATTCTAGCTGAACAATCTTCTTTTTTTTTAAACTCAATTACAACTATGGTCAAAGCTAGAGGGTTTTGGGCATTTAAAATTAAATAAACATATTTATATTATTTATTTGTTGAATTAAGTTTTATATTATGATGTAACAGATTTGACTTGGGATTCTTTGGAAATATTTCTAGGGTTAATAAATGACCCATGATAGAACATAAACAATTTTTAACTGTTCTGATATTCATTTTCATTTTTGAAAGGATCAGAAAATATTTATTTCGATATTTTTTAATTGGCTCAGAAAATGTTGTTTATATTCGTCAGTACTTACTGTTACTGTTAGCCTGTGTCATCCCACTGCTGGGCAAAGGCCTCCGCCCATGACCTCCAAATCTTTCGATCCAGGGACAATGTGGAGCACTGGTCGTTGGTTCTGGCCAGCTCGTCCTACCGCGTCGCCTTCTGACTGTGTCAGGACTCCACAACATGTTATTTTGGCCCACAACTTGTCGGGCATACGTCAGACATGGCCAGCCCAGTCCCACTTCAGCTTAGCGGTTAACTAACACCACACTGCGCTCCAAAACAAATTACTGACGTTGCTCAAAAAGCCGTTAGTACTTCACTCTCTAAAATATTGTCAATGATCTCAAAGTCATCTGTTTATAATTGAAAACCATTAAGAGCTTGTATGACAGACAGTCATCTTAAAAACGTTATTTCAAACAAAATGAGCTTCGTAACAAATAAGTAACGATACGCGACTGATTGTTACCTTATAAAGATATTTCAAAATTATTTCTTAAGTCGTTTTGATGTAATTGTTTTAAAGGATAAGGTATTAAGTGAAAAACGGTACGGTTCACGCTTTATTGCTAAATAAATGTATGTAAGAGACATTTCGTCTGGGATAGTGCAAATACGCGAATCTACCATACGTAAAGTGCGCGTGCGCACTACGTGTAAGTTTACAGGGGAAGGTTATAAGTTCTTTTTTTATTATTTCAACGTATTTTGATCTCATTTTAACATGAATAGTAACAATTCGTGTGTTCTATGTATTGTTAACAGTAGAAATCTATTAAATTCATTAATTTAGACGCTACGACAATGCGTAATTGAAATTGACTACATTTCTCAGATATGCGGAATTATCTAATGCTAGTTCCGCGGATTTGCACTATCCCCGACGATTTATAATAATGCTGAAGTTATTCAGATTATGTACTTGTAATGTTTCAGGCCTATTTATAAAGAAATGATATATACATGGGGTGTAAGGTTGTTGTATTTTAATGAAAAGGGTGTTTAGAATATGTTATAATAATGAGCTTTTCTTTATTAAGTACGTACAATTAAATGTGGAATGAATCTCGTAACGAATGTTCTCTCAAAGTTGGTTAAAGGTTTTTGTATTATGTGTTATCTTTACTATATAAATAGGCCTCAAGTATCCTATTTATTGCGAATGAAAATTCTAAAAAACGTGGTTGTAATTGTTTTACACGTTCGCCTTTACGCTAATTGTTGTTTTTAATTTAAGCGCACGAATTTATCAATTTGACTAAAAAAACTAAAACTTTGTTAAGCCTTGTACACGCTTTGGATACCTATTTCGAGTTTACAAGCTTTGTTTTATTTTAATTTATTCGCTGGCGATGATTCGTAGTCTTTTGATATAACAGACTATACGAATAATAACAAATTGTTTAAAAGTACCATAAAGTGTGCACAAGGCTTTAGTTAAGTGTCGTTGAGTGTTACGAGAGTAAAAAATGATAATATTTTTTCATATAAGCACACTTTCGCCTAAACTGTCGTGAATGTTACACTAAGCATATGTGATACCTACACGGTTTATAAATAAATAATAATTTGTGAGTTTTGCGTTTTATTCAGTGTTCACCCGGTTTAGGACTGCGAAGTAGGAGTATGAGCAGCGTAGAATCTGAAATGAGAAAAAAAAACATTATAACTTCAAATAAAAAAAAAATTGTATTAACGTAACGAAAACGTTGAACTGTCCAACTTTAAGGCTGCATTTCCACCAGAGATGAGCGACGATGCGTAGCGAGGGATGTGTGTGGAACTAACCAATCACACACAGGGTGTAAACGAAGCTTCACGAAGCCATCAACCAAGCATTCTGTACATCAAACTAAGTAACCCTATGCAAAAATTATTGCTGGGAAACGAATTTTTTTTTGGGGTGAAAAACTTCATTAATCGGTAAAACTCAATGTAAAGCACTCAAAACATTGTACTGATGGATGCTTTGAATTTTTTTTTTTTTTTTTAAACGTTGCCCCACACTAAGAATTTCTCCTGTATCGTGGGTGCGTTTACAAACATTTAAACTCACATACACAAACAGCCAGACCCGGAACAACTACCTGTAGATCATACAAATATTTGTTCCGTGCGGGGATCGAACCCGCGACACGCAGCGCAGCAGCCGATCGCTCAGCCACTGCGCCAACCGTGCCGTCATGCACAGTCATGACAGTACCAGAAACCATGAATGAGGCCTCCTCGTGCGGATTCGAATCTCGCTGCAGCATTTGGTAATTTTTAACCACCTTCCTAAAAGGAGGAGGTTCTATGAACGAATACTGCTGGAATATTTGATAGACCAGGAGAAAAATATCCCAGGTGAACAAGTAATAACAAACCGACAAACGGTTTGCAGTTTCGCAGACATTTGACATGCTATTGACAGAGTTTGAATAAATAAATAAAAAAAAACTAAAAGAAAATATTTTTTAAGCCCTTTCTAGGGTTCTTGAAACATTTCCAAAAGTTACTTATTTTACTGACCGAAACAAACGTAGGCCGGGACAGTGAAATGTAATGCCCAGCTTTGAAAATGATGGGTTTCTTCATGCGCTCCATGGCTATGAACAGGGCCCGTTTGAACTTGGTGTCTTGCTGATACCATGGACACTGGTACAGCCATTCTCGGAGGTTTTCACTCTGAAAGATTATGTGTTAAAGTCATTTATAGAAAAAACTTGTTGCTTGAACTGAACTGAACTGAAGTTAGAACCCAATCAATTTATTGCTGTAATCAATTTTCATCAGTGGATATTATAGTGGTCAAGTGCGAACATTACAATAAAAATAAAAAAAATGTAAGCTGAACCTAACTTTCTACAATTTGGCAAAGACAAAAGAGTTCTGACATATTAATTTTCTATTTTATAACCTACCCTTATAGTAAGCTCATGACCGCACCAGCAGTAGAGGAACAGTTGAGAAAGCATGGTAACCATATAGTTTAACATGGAGAAGAACTGCACGCTGTTGTGTTCCACCTGTGTTTGAATTGAATTTAGAATCTCAGATAATTTTCAAGGTCAACAAACGGTCAGAGAAAAATCATCTTAAACCACATAACAGCTCCGCCAAAAGGCAAAGGCTCGGTTCTAATTAACTTATAACATCTTCTGTATATACCCTGTGTTCACGAAATAAATGAATTTGAATTTGAATGTAAATAGTTGACTTTGTGGTGATACAAGATTTTTTTTAAGAATTATGAGTAAAAGCTTACAATAGATATCCTCAATCCAATGTTGCAGATAATTGCAACGGTGCCTGTCAATTGGAAGAATATGTTTGCGTGATACGTGTCTTCACAAAGTTGGATGAACCTGAAATAAATATACAGGGTGTAAACAGACCCTTCACGAAGCCGTCAACCAAGCATTCTGTACATCAAACTAAGTAACTTTACGCAAAAATTATTGCTAGGAAACGATTTTTTTTTGGGGTGAAAAATCGTGTTTTACGGTAGGACTCGACGCACTCAAAGCATTGAGCTGATGGATGGATTGAATAGTACGGGGGTCTTGAAGGTGTTTAAAGTAAAAAGCTTACATTAAAAACATGTGTTTAAAAAAAAACTTGTGAAAATGTTGAAACTTTGACCCACAATATTATTATTTATTTATTTATTTAAATGCCTTAAACTATCATTACAGGTCTATAACGTAATGCAATAGTCAATTCACACACACAATATTGACATTAAAGCACAACACATCTCATTGTTTGTAACAAAGTGTAAACAAAAGTACTTTTGCGAATTCACCCCAGTGACATGTAAATACATCTATTTCGACCTGAATGCAATTGATCGTGCGAATTGCTCGAGTTAGAGGGGTTTTGGCCAGCAAGTTGGTCCTAGCTGAAGGAACGACCAGCAGCGGCGGAGGCCGTTGCCTCCACACATAACGGTCGGGAACGCACAAGTGCAACCGCTGCAACACTATCGGGTTGTGTTCTATGCCTCGGAGCAGTCTCACCATGTACGACACTAACAAACTACACGACACTAATATCTCCGTAACTAGAAGGTTCCCAGGTATGGTCTAGAACAAAAACAATATCGCAAAGACGGGAAGAATAAGTGCCTTTCGGCTTCGTTAAGGGTCTATTTACACCCTTTATTTAGAAAAGACATCTTTATTATTTTATACATGCAAAAAGAATGTAATCTTAATCCTAAGTTAATAAGACAACTGGCAGTCGCTACATCGTCTTTAAATATTTTAGTTAAAGATTATTATGGTTCATAATTACAGAGGACGTTCGTGGCTAAATAATAACAGCCGCTCGGGTCGATCTTTAAGTTATGCCGCGCTTGCCTCGGTTAGTCTGTGGATGGGTGACCACCCATAACATACCAAGCTTCTTCCGTGCCTCGGAAAGCACGTTAAGTTAACATTTGTAGATATTTGAAAGTCGTTAGTAGGAAGTCAGTGGGGTATCGTATTACACAGTACTAACTGGGTTTTGGGGGTTAGAAAGGCAGTCACTCCACGTAAAATACTGGTATTCAGCTCCATCCGGTTAGACTGGAACCCGATCCCAACATAGCTCGTCCCATCGTCGACCTCATAGCTGTCCTCAGGATCAAGATTGAGCTCAAGAGTAGGCCCATTTAAAATTTAAAAAAAAAAATTGAAAAAGGCTAGGTACATGATGATGATATTAATTATGTTACATAAGTACTGAAAGTAATTCGAAAACCACATTTCATATATTCAACCTCTTTCCTTTCATCTTTTAAGGTAAGTTTTCCAGATAATATTTTGCAGTTTCGAAAAAAAAAATATAGGTTCCTACTAACCGTTCAACAGTCTGATGCTGTTTGATACATTCAACCAGAAATTCGTTATTCATTTTGATCAACTTTTTACGATTCTCCTCTGACTCCGCTGCATCAAACACATGCTGTATCTGGAAAGTATCAAACGATAGTTAAGTAAAACTAAAATTATGAGGGAACAAAGACATGGACATACACATATGCATGCTTACATATATGTATACATACAGGTCAAAAACATAACCCTCCTTTTGGGCTTCGCCGCAGTCGGACAATTATCACAGTCTCCTGGTTAATATGAACGGAGGGTAGTTATCCAGTAGTTGAGGGGGATGAGGGCATTCCCCTCGCACTAGATGTCAGTTTTTTAATGGTATGGTAATGATATATTTGATCCTGAATTTTATTGTAGTCTTCGTTTTTGACCCATTGGAGTCACGATATACCTGCTTACATAACTTTGTAGCTTAGGTACATACTCAAAAATACTTCTTTGATTAAATTATTCTCACACAACGTGGATTGGAAATTAACATTGTATGAAATCTGCATCAAATAAGTACTCACTAGCTGTGTACTAGTGGTTTCGCCCGCCGTTTGGCTCCTAAGGGTTGTACCGTGATGTTACATAGCCTACGCCTAACCTTCCTCAAGAATTGAGACTTCAAATACTAACAGATTTTTCTAAATCTGACTGGTAGTTTCAGACATTAGCGCGCTCAAACAAACTCTTTTGCTTTATCTATACTAATATTATAAAGCTGAAGAGTTTGTTTGTTTGTTTGTTTGCTTGAACGCGCTAATCTCAGAAAATGGGTGTCCGAATTGAAAAATTATTTTAGTGTTGGATAGCCCATTTATCGACGAAGGCTATAGGCTATATAACATCACGCTACGACCAACACGAGCGGAGCAGTCATGAAAAATGTTGAAAAAACGGGTAAAAATCCAAACGCAGGCGAAGTTGCGCGGGTCAGCTAGTTAGGTATATTCGTACAGATTGGTTGATGGGATCTTACCTTCCGTACCAAACTAAATTATACAGTACTCCTATCATAACTAATGTCTGACCTTTATCCTCGTTCCACCCACCTTCTGAATCTTATCCATAATAATCTCCAGCTGTGCACACCCGAACATGATCATGGACACGGCGACGCTGTCCACAGATATGAAGAGGAAGGCACTGATGTAGATGCTGATCATCTGGTACAGGTAGCCCAGCTCATAGTCCGGAGACTTTAGCGGAGTTACTGGCATCCTGAACAAAATGGCGTCTCAAGATAGGATCGGAAGGAAAAGAAATGCTTTAGATAGCAAATGCTGGTTTTTTTACCTAAGCTGGTGCAACGTTTAGCTGGCCTGGCACTCTTCATTTTGATACCTCGTTGCTTATTATTAGCTATGATCTCCAAAATGTCCAGTTGATAGAACAGATCCAAGCGAAAAAAAAACATTGCACATTTTTAGCCTAGCCTAAGATTGCTTGCTTACTTACCAGATTCTGAAAGGAAAGGATCGCTTGCTGGCATCGTCAAAGAGCGGGATCATAGCCCACAGCGTACAGGTAGTTGTGGCGCTCGTCAGGAAGAATAAACAAAGGCGCTTTATCTTGCGGGCTTGCGCTGCTAAAATCCTGGCAAGGGGTAAGATTTTTAAGCTTTAAAATGTAATGTATGCTTAATTAAGTATGACAAATATCGTATCTTGACGGAGATATAAACTTTTTGATTAAAAAATCATGATTTATTTTGATTTCGGATAAGAACAATTTAAAATTACTAGGACGCACTAAGTAAGTAGGAACTTATCATTTCTTAGGGGTAATCCCTTTTTGTAAGTAATTTGGAAGGTCTACTTACTTCTCATGCTCTGCAGACTTCGGCTCAAAAATCTCGCAATCCATGATCCCTAGCAGCTCTAACAGATTCTTCTTATTGACCATGAAGGCAGTACTCTTATAACACAGGGACGCCTGAGTGAACAACAAATACGAAGCTTCGGACACCGCATCGATGTCGCCCCAAACGTCCACGATGTAGATAACCTCGAATAAGAGGAAGGAGTATTGGGTCCACATCACGAAGAGCATGTAAAGTTTTCGCAAAATTATGTAGTTGTTTGGTTGTGGCCAGACACCGTGAGCACTTAGGATCTTTTTTGGTCGGCCCAGGTATAGTGTTGTGTTTTTTACTGCCATTTTTTCTTTGTTTTTACGCGTTCATAGAAATTTTCCCATTGGCTTTCTTCTCCGTACTGGCATAACTTCTCCTGAACGGAATATTTCCAAAGAACCGTTGAATATTTAAAAGTACAAAGTTTAAACGCTTGAGTTTGTAAAGTTTTAATCGTTGTTGATCTGTTGTTGATACGTTGATGTGTTATAAATTATAGACATTGGCTAATTGCTTTTGCTTCACAAGGAAACACTGAAGGGTTTCCCTTAAATAGAAACGTACCTAATAATTTTAGTTATTTTTAAACGCTTCCGTCAATTTTATGTAGGTTAATTGTTTATTGACAGTAAATGTGCAGTAGCAATTGAGTTGTCAACTCAATTGGTTGACGGGTTGCCAAACCTCTCATTACATTGCATTTATAAGTACCTACTCGCAGGTCTAATGGTGAATGCATCTCCTCTTTTCTTAATTTGTCGCCTCGTACACCCATTGCACCAGGTCTGACCTAATTCGTTGAACACTCTTGCCCACTGTACCTAGGTTAGCAAGTTTATTGCAATTATAAACTTCCACATCAAAGCAAAGTTTGTTTGTAGCTGACAATTAAAATAATGCACACGTGTTGCAGACGTTTTCTGTGATTTGGTTCACACAGCTCTGATTACCTAATACCTGCAAGAAGGAAGGCAGGTTCTATGGTTGTCCAAAGAATAAAACGAAATTGAAGCCGTTTATGTAGTGATTTATTTCCTGCTTACTGCTACTACGACTAATCTAATATTCTACTGTTGCATGGCTTTATTGCTCCTTTATACAAAAGCTTTGCAGAAAAGTTTTCAGGCTACTATGTAAATTTTGTCGTCTTATTTTGTTTGATTCAACACCGCAAAGTAGGAGTACGACATTCGAAGGATCTGGAACAAATGCAGCACTTCAATGTATCATAAATTCATAATATATATGGGGTGGAAGGGACACCGACGCGAAAACGGTTACCACGTATTCAGTACATCATTCTGACCAGAAATTTCTCATCGGTTATTAAAAAAAAAGATCTGCTGTTTCTTACAAAAGTGCTATAACTACACATTCAAAATGTATGGAACAGCTGATTTTTTTTTATAACCGATGAGAAATTTCTTTGTAGGGGGATGCACAAAATGATGTACTGAATATGCGGTAACCGTTTTCGCGTCGGTGTCCCTTCCACCCTGTATATATGGAAGTACGATCGGAAAATCCAATCTAAAGCGCACTAATTTTGGTTATGTTATCATAGCAAGTTACCAACAGCATTTCCCAATTATTCCCAAGGAATGTACCCTGATAGCCGTAGTACAGGGATTTTTAAAGAGTCATGTGCTGATGGCACACTCCCGGTCTTACCTGAAGTCTGCGCTTTTTGAAGGTTTCCCCCCGGAATAAGAAAACCAGGTACTCACAGCTACAAAAGTCTGCCGTGATAGAATGATGTAGTGTCCAGCGCGTAACACCAGAGGGCGACTCATTCGCATCATGGCGAAGCACAGCTCGCGCTTGAACTTCACGTCCTGCTCGTACCAGTAACATTTGTACAGCACTGTGTGCAGATCTTCACTCTGAAATATTAAGTCAAGGAAGTAATTACAGATATCCACTCCTAACAGTTACCGCCAAGTATAAGAGTAGATTTCTTGAAAGTAGAAATAATCAACCAATTCCCGAAGCAATAAGTGTCTTCTTTTATGACAAATCTTAAGATAGTAACCACGCTTTTTGACGCCGATATGAGTCGGCTAGAAATAGTCCATTCAATAGTAGTGAATGAGATACGGTACTTCTGTGCCTCTTCCTGATCGGCTCAAGTTGATTCCACGGTGATAAGTGCGATGACTGCCTACGAAGGAAGGTAGCTAGGTTGGTTGACAAGTAGGTACTTACCAACCAAGATTTTTGGTTTTTGTGATTGTAAATGGATATCAAATAACTATGTACCTATGCAAAATGTAAAAACTTACGGTAGCAGTGAGCTCATGTCCACACCAGCAGCACACAAACAGTTGACTGATCATCACTGATAAGTAAGTCAGAATGGAGAAAAACTGCATGCTCTGCCAATCGATCTATTAAGATAACTTCTTTTTATTTTTAGCAAGTACTTAACGATTGAACAACTTTTTAGCAATTGGATTGATATGTAGGTACTCACGACTAAAATCATTAGAGCTGACATGCAGATGATTCCAACGCTCCCAACAAGTTGGAACAGCAGATATGGGTGGTACGCATTTTCGACAAGCTCTGTGAACCTAAAAATAGAATAGAAACTTGAAGAATAGAAGAACTGATTTTAGGAAGGAGTGATTTGTTCAACGACGCTACGGTATAACTCTATAAGCCAGACAAGGGAACCAAGGAATTCCAGTTAGCTCTTTAGTAATCCTACTCGACTCTTGCATAGCACGAGGCGATTTCTCAGCCAGCTACATAGAAGTCAGCCCGAGTCCCATTTCGGATCATTTGCAAAATCATACTATCACGCTCACGATCAATACTACAAATGTAAATAAAGATACTTACTTAACAATAGCTTGATGATGTTTAATACAATTTACAAGCTTGTTGTAGTTGTCGGCTAAAGCGTCATCCACCTCCCTTGTACCACGTTTTCCATTTATTGAAGTAATCTACAAAGATTTTGATTTTTAGAACATTCAGTAACAGAATCTGATTTTTCAGCCGGTATTAGTTTCCTACCTCCTCCTACTCCTACTAGGGCAAGCTCATTTAAAAAGAAATGATGGAGGTACCTACATTCAAAATCTTTTCCTTGATGATGTCAATCTGGGCGCAACCGAAGATGACGCATGAGAAGGCGACACTGTCCACTCCGAAGTACATGTAGGCGCTGATGCAAATCGTGCCCAGTTGGAAGGCGTAACCAATGTAGTACTGAACAACCTTCTCGGGATTTAGTGGCATCCTGATGAAATAACATTGTTTTGAAAAAGATTTTCGTCAAATGGTAAATGCTAATCCCATTTCCTAAACGGTGCTGAATGATTTTTGTCTTTCCAAAATCATGCGCATTGGTTGAAAAGCTTTGATGGCTACAATGGGGCAGTGCGTTCCACATGGGACTTCGGAGCCCAGCTCCTAATGTATGCTAATAAAGCCTCTATAAGGATTTAGTTTTGAAAAGGGTGCACTCGTAAAATTCCCTACGTTTATCCAGAGTTCAGAGTATCCGAGATCCTGCATGGGGGGTCACTTACCACATATCAAAGGGGAACTTCCGATCAGCGTCGTCAAACAAAGGCTTCAGTGCCCACAGGCCGCAGGTTATTTGAGAGCTCACCATGAAAGCGAGCAGCAAGCGCTTGATTCGAGCGGCCTGCAATTTTAAAATACTAATGGGAAAACCTTCTCCTACCTTCCTTGAGAAAATATCATAAGTGTTACCGGAGTACACAAATTTTCTTAGCAGTCAGCTTCACAACGGCTTTCTTATAATAGGTGTGTTCATATACCAACAGCAGTCGAATGTTACTATAATGGATTTGCTCTAAAGTCTAGGATAGTTACAGTCCCGTAAAAATCTAAAATGTGTGTACTCCGGTAATTCATCTTCCGTAACCTACTTCTCATGAGTAACATTTTCTGGTCTGAAAATCTCTGAATCCATAAGCCTCAACAACTCCTTCAACATGACCATATTCATTTGAAACACGGTCACTTTCAAGCAAAGACAGGCTTGAGTGAACAGCAAGTAAGACGCTTGCGAAACAGCATCCAAGTCTCCCCACACCTGAATTATGTAAATTGTTTGGAAAATCAAGAACAAATACTGCAGGGTCATCATAAAAATCCTGTAGCCAGTATGGAGAATAGATCCATTTTCCACAGGCACCCAAACTCCTAAATATTTCATTACAAACTTTGCTCTGTTCAGAAAAAGGTCTTCAGACGAAGTCATGGTGACAATCGACAATTGAAATGAGTCAATCCTTTCTGAATTAAATTGCCCTGTATGAAACATAATCTTCTATGTTTGGCCACTTAGTATAACGAGGTAAGTAATTATGGTAAATAACCGGTTAATAGCGATCTAATTTATGTTGTATCAATATGGTTGGACGATAATTGGCACGTTTCGCATGCTGTTTAGGTATATACAAGCTGATGCCTGGTGCCGTGATGCGAATGAGTATTGAAAAAATATCTCCTCTACGATAAAATAAGTGATCCCTGAAGGGTAGGTACTCGCTGACAACAAGAGATTGAATACGATGAGAGTTTGACCAGTGAAATATCAATGAGTTGTATCTATTTTTTTATAAAAGCCAGGTGCCAGGTGTCAGGGACTTTTCCCTGACACCCACTTTATAATCACTTTCATTCTACTACGTCAGCAACCTGTAGTCTGTACGACGACGTACTGTCCTACTTTTAAAGTGATTAAACAAACACAACCTGTAGAATTTTGTTACTACATTTTCCAATAAGGCTCCATTTATCCAGTTATTGGTAAATGTGTCTAATAAGGACAAAATGATAGTGTAACATCGATGAATTGAATCCTTTGTTTGTATTGTGTCTAATGGACCAATTACAGTAAATTAAAATAAGGGGTCCACTAACATAAGACTGCGGTTCTACTCGCCCCTAAGAAATTTTAAATATCTGTCATAATATTGAAGTTACAGTTAGTGCATAGTGTGTCCTTTCTCATACACAGGTGCATTCTATTTTCCCTCACTCTCATAGTCGGTAGTCCGATGGGACGGCATTCCGACACGACCGTAGAGAGAAGGCATAGACCAAAAGCTTAATAGTGCATTCCGAGACAGGGGTTTCCCATACCTCCAACTTCCAAAGCCCAGGATGCTACTGAGAAATTCCCATGAAAAATTAATAACACTGCCCGACTCGGGATTCGGACCCAGGGCCCCAGGCTCAGCAGTCGTGCTTGCGACCATGAGATCAACGACAACCAGTAACCACCCAAGTAAACCAACCCATTAGCAGAGTTATCTCGGCTCCATACGCTTGCCAGTAGAAGAGTATAATCGGCCGCTGTGTCTTGCATTTGTGGACTATGAGAAAGCTTTTGACTCTACCAAGAACCTGGTCAGTTCTGGAGTCTCTGCAGCGATTCCAAGTCGACTGGCGGTACATCCAAGTGCTGAGATGTCATTATGAAAACGCCATAATGACCGTCCAAATTCAGAATCAGCAAACTGACTATATCCCATTGCGTCGGGGAGTGACGCCAGGGGACGGAATTTCTTTGAAATTGTTTACCAATTTAACGCACTGGTGAATGTTTATAAGACACTGAACTGGGAAGGATGTGGCATTAACATCAACAGCGAGTACATCTCACACTTGATGATGTGCAGATGACATCATCATACTGGCTGAACCGATGCAGGCCTTGCAGCAGATGCTGGATGGCTGAGTTGATTCCTCAATACGCATTGTTCTCAGGGCGAACTTGGACAAAACCCAGGTTATGTTCAAAAAACATGTCACCCCTGGACCTATTATTATCAATGGCGGTCTTCTCAAAATGTTTACCTCGGGTAAACTTTGCAGTTTGGTAAGAACAACTTTAAGAGGGAGGCTAACAGAAGAATTTAGCTGGGCTGGGCAGCGTTTGGGAAGCTTCGCCTGGTCTTAAAGTCGCGTACCTATTCTACAGAGCCCAAATACTAAGGTCTTTAATCAGTGCGCCCTGTCTGTTATGACTTACGGGGCCGAAACGTGGACACAAATTCAAGGTCGCTCGGCGAGCTATGGAACGGGCTATGCTTGGAGTCTGTCTGAGGGATCGAATCCGGAACGAGGTGATCCGACAGAGAACCAGAGTTGTCGACATAGCTCACATAATAGATAAGCTAAAGAGTTGCCGTTGTTAGCTGTAGAACCGATGACCGTTGGGGTAGACGTTTTCTTGAGTGGATACCGCGAATCAGCAAGCCTAAGATTCGACGCCCTTAGGCTCAGTGGAGCGACGATCATCGGAGGCTCATCCATTTGCTACCAGCCGTTAGCGGATGAGCGGCAAGTGCCGAGAATGGACTTGTTTAGTATTAACTGGAGTTCGAGTAAAGAGGTGTATGTCCAGCCGTGGACTACTGTAGGGTGATGATGACGATGATAAGCTTGCCAAATCTCGAACATTCACAAGTTCAAACTTGTGGCAAGGCAAGCACTTTGGTGTCGGTCCGATCAAATGTTGATTTTAGTGCACAAATCAAAGGAAGCTTAAAGCAAGTATGTACACACGGCGGCACACGAAGCTGTACTATTCCAATATAACTTGGCCTGACTTTGTATAGAGTTCCTACAAAAAGAGAGATCCGCATAAACTGGTTTTGCAAAGCTTGATTGGCCGTCGTGCGTACTGGCGATTTAAACACACGTTTGTAGAGGTTTACGATTTGAGGCAAGTACTAACCGTGTGGAACAGGCTTTACAGACAATGAATTATCTTTTTATTCTTATTTTTCAATTGTATTTAAATTGTGGTATATTTGACCTTCAATTAGACCTAAAACTGAACAAAAATCTTTAGAAAAATATTGGTGTTTCCGAACCATAAACTTGACGTGTGATGTGTCAGGCTTACGTCAATGAAGTTCTAAGTGTCAAAATGATCGCCGTAGGGACTAGTGATCTAAATAGATAATTTAAACACTTTCCAACAATTCCTTTCAATAATGGTGCCTTCAGAATACAATGATAGTGACACGTTAACATGGAAAACAATATAATGGAGTTTACACTGCCGCCGGCCCCACGGGGGCTGTGCTTCGACAGAAATGATTTCGTCAAGGTATTTTCGCCGATTTCCATGTAATTAATCGTGCTAATCGGTTGATTGGGCTTAAAATATTTTCTTAACTTGTTATTGATCATTTCAGACGAATTTCTCCGTCGATAACTTTTTGGCAGAGCATCAAAATGTGGCATCATTGGAGACAATGCGAGATGACCTGGGAGTGTACTTAAAAGTCCTAAGGTTGGCGATGATAGAGCTTATAAACAAGGACTACGCTAACTTCGTCAATCTTTGTGCCACTCTCATCGGGTTTGACAAGGCTATCGTGAAAATACAGGTGCCATTAGGACAGTTGAATGATGAAGTTGTTGTAAGTATATCTTCTATAACTAACTTATTCAGTAATCATTTTAGATTTTTATGACGTCGTATAGTACATACTTTTCTCAGTATTGATAAACTTTCTATTCAGTATGCATTCATTGTAAAGTTATTAACATTTTGTACTATGCCTCACAAGTAGATTTGTTTTATTTTGTAGAGTGTTAAACAATGCTTAGAAGATGCAATGAAGGAGTTGTCAATGTGGATGAGTCAGAGACATGGCCTACAAAAGAAGAAGCAGCTGCTCAAACATTATAGCCAAACAATAAACTGTCTGAAAACACTAGACAATGTTCTAAAACAAATATCCCTTAAAAAGAAGCAAGAACAGGTAGCTCTAGCCGATCGTGCAGCAATGCAATACAATCAATTGAAATTTTCCATTTCAAAGTGTGACGGTATAATAAAACCCGAGCATAAATTACAATATAATGAAATAGGAGGAAAACTCATACACACTCTCAATGAATTACTGTTCAAGTTTAGGAATGACAGTGACGAGGAGAACCTCCTTAAAACTCTAACCACACTTGCATCTTTAGACCGAGTCAAAGAGTCCGAAATGCTGATCAGAAAGCAAACAGTTGCTCCTTTACTGCAAGACATCATAAATGAACCAGCATTACAGAAGAGCAGAGACGGACTACAAGGAATCTACGAGAGAATATTGTCCTTATTAGACACAAAACTGAAGTTGCTACTAACTGTGACACAACATTCCAAACTCTCTTTTCTCGTTAAGAAATATAGGTTTTTAGTCAACTGCTTTTGGTGTGAAGTTGAAAACAGGTTGGAGGTCAATCTAGCATCTATTTTTGCTCCTGGCAACCCTCAAATATTTTACAGGAGGTACAGTGAGAGCATTCAGTTTATTAGAAAGCTTGAAGGGTATTGTTCAGCTGATGATGTCAAGTTGATGCATGAAACATCTGAGTACAAGAGCTTCCAAAGGAGATGGAACTTGCCCGTTTATTTCCAGATACGGTTTCAGGAAATTGCAGGTAATTTTTTTTTTATTTGAATTCAATCTGCAAAATGTAATGCCTAATTTCACTAACAGTAAGCGACACCTAATCGGATACCGAAATATAAAAACACTGTTGAAATTTCAGCTGTATAAATGTGACTGAACTTGACCTTGATTGTGCAATGTCATTTAAACTGTCTACATCTTGTATCCATAGACTATCCCTGCCACAGTAAGGTCACTGAGCCATTGTTTGTGGGTGTCGTAAAATCCGATATGGTCCCATTTACGTTCAATGAAGACGCCCACTGACTAAACGAAACATTTGGCGTCGCCCCGTCCGTAGTTTGTAGCGATTATTACGCTAAGATAAGAAATCACCCTATCTTGGACAAACGCCAGAATCCGCTATCGAATTCCCAAACCACTGCCCTCTCCAACATTGTTGATAGGAACGACATAACTTTCTCACCCAATTACATGTAAAAATTTCAAGAATGTGTGTGTTTAAAATGTACAAACAATCACAGGAAGCTTCGAGGCGGCGCTACAAAAGAGCCCAACAGTGGAAAACAATAATGACTTTGTGTTGAGAGAAACACACAAGTGTTGGAATGCTACCCAGGAGTGCTGGTCGGATGGCGTCTACATCGAGGCATTGGCGCACAAGTTCTGGAAACTAACCCTGCAACTGTTATCTCGATATGCCACGTGGGCTAATGCGTATTGCACTCAGGTAATAAACATTATGATTGTGTCGGCGATTTGAAACCTCGAGAGTGCTGATAATTCTGTTGTATGTGCTGATAAGCATTATGAAATATACCTGATTTTATCGTTAAGCTAATGGGTACTTGTAAAGCCCTAAGCTCTTCGATCGTTTAATCTCAAGGCCTAATTTGTGAGTAATCAAATGCAAATTAATTCAAACAACGAAGACATGCTGTATAAAGTAGTTTGTAGTTAAAGATAAATAAAAATAAACTAGTGATGACGTCATACTACAGTAGGATAACATTAAATTAGTTAACACACATTGAGATATTTTGTTTTACAACAACAAAGTCATGTTCTACTCATAGTAGCTAGGCTGATGATGATTATGAATGATTTATTGATAATTATGTAAAGCTATTTATTATTCACTGTTTTCAGAGAATACCAACACATAAGTTTGAACCAGCAAATGTAAATAAAAACCTAATTGATAACAGTATTAACATATATGTGGACATACAGACCTTAATGAGCAGGTTGCCTCAATTATTGGAGCTTGTCCAGACAAAAATACCCATTGACAACAAAGATCTACTTGGACAAAGCTTGAGATCTTCTGAGGAGGCACTACAGGGTACAAAGGAGAAGATAAAAGAATGTATAGTCAATGAACTATATGAAAATTTCAATGTCCACTTGAAGCAAGTCAGTGACATACCAAGATTGTACAGGAAGACCAACCGCAGCGTGCCGACCAAGCCTTGCACCTACATCGATGTAGTGTCTAATGCCTTGAAAGAATTCAATCAGGAAGTTTCCAAAAAGTTGGATAATTTGTTCATTATGGAGCTATTTGAATCGCTTTTCAATGTTATGACTGTTTCGTAAGTATTCATTTCATAATTAAATTTTCCTTAAAATTGATAAACTAAATAGTAATGCGTCATCAAGTTAAAAAAACGCAATCTATACAAAGTTATCCACATAGGATAACTTCGTTTTTAAATGCTGAAAATTATACCTAACTTAATAAAACTTAGCTCCTTATCTACATGAGCGATAAGTAAATCTCTATAAATAGAAACATGTGTTCCAGATATTACAAATATGTAGAGGATGTTTTGACCTCGGTTCAGAGGACCGAAGAGTCATTGAGAAGACTGAAGCAAATACGAGAGATGAGCTCGCCTCAGAGCAGCGACAGCGCAGGCGTGACGGACGGCGACAAGATCCGCCTGCAGCTGAACGTGGACGTAGTCTCGTACGGCGCCCTCGCACACACACTCCGCCTCAATGTTAATAGTGTTCACAAGTTCTCAGAACTATCCAGTATGGTAACGGAAGCTGTAAAAAATATAGATATTAAATGATATGCCCAGTTGTATACTAAAGTTTTTTTGTTTAACCTGTAGTATCTAATTCCAATGTATTATAATACTATAACTATAACTTATTGTAGCAATAAAAGATATTTATTTTTTAACATAAACGTGTATTTGATCAGCTGAATAAAAATTGTATGATTTGAAAAAATAGAAACCATTCACTTATCACTTAAAATAATTAACAAGATAAAATCTTACTAATACTATTTGTGTGGAACAAAATATTTCATAATTGTGTTCGATTTAGCTTTGTTCGTGGTTCTGGGACTACTCCTCGGCATCTCTGAGCTGGAGGGGTTCTTCCACATGGCCTTCAGTTCCTTCTGCATTTCGTCGGGAAGTGCGCTGAAAACTTCCTTATCGACGTAGCTCGGACAGTCGTCACAGGTCTGCTCCTCACAGTCCCTCATTGTGTCTGACGTGTCGGACATGTTGTCTTTCGCGGGACTGGCGCGCGGCGTGAGCGATCGGTCGCGTGAATTCAGTCTTAGCTCAGATACCTTCTCCAGCTCTTTTGAATTTAATCTGAGTTCACCAACTTTTAGTTTACTTGGAGATGCAACCTCTTCTTTGGACAAACATCGTCTTTTTGCTATCCATGTAACTTTTTTGGGTTTTTTTGGTGATGGCTCAACTTCGGCGTCGGAGAGATCAGTCGTGGTGCTACTGCTCGGCGACACGGCGGAGTAGTCCATAGGCGAAGAGGAGGTATCACATTCGTTTTGTAAATTAAGCACAGATTGGACGGAAATATCATTCATTAAGTAGTTCACTATAGATCCTCTGCCTGTCATGCGCTCCTGGAACTTAGTGAATGCCAATCCCACTAAAGTTAAATGGAATGGTTTGGTCAAATCAATTAGTTTGTTGAATAATCTCATAATGATGCTCATCAGTTTTTGCTGGCCAGTCTCAGTCACTGTCAGTGCACCACTGCTAAGAGTAAAAATGGAAGGAGAGATCTGACTTTGTCTTGACTCTCTATGACTGCTCAGCCTCTTGGCATCCTTCTTTCGCAGTGTAACTCTCAAAGAGACTGGGATACGGCCATCTTCCCTCACTAGGACCATCAGCCTCTGCAGCAGAGCAGTGAACTTGTCCTCGACCTCGCTCCTCACACTGACAATCTTGAAGCTATCCTCCAAGCCTATACTCTGAGGCTTGCCAGTCTGTTTCACTGGAGTATTATCTTCACCTAAGCTTAATTCTTTCAATCTAACTGCCATATCACTGCTGAAGTGCGTTTTCAGCACATCTAGGGATGCTTCTTGTAGGTCACTCACAGTTATAATATTGTTAGCTATAAGTGCTTCTGTAGTTTTAGAACCAATGCTTGGGATGCATCGAACATTTGTTAAAGTAGACATGAAACTGGTCCCATGTTCAGGGAATATGGTAGTTTGGTCATTAGGCTTATTTTGGGGACACATTAGTTTAGCTAACAACTTGTTGTGTGCAATACCAGCACAAGTTGTGAAACTTAAGTCTTCACATATCTTTTTCCTCATCTCACTGGCTATTTGTGATGTTACCCTCAGTCTGGTGTGGCAGCCACATGGGCAGTCGATGCTAGGCTCACTGTATGCATGACCAGCAAGAGTGACATTACTAATGTTAACAGATTTCATCTTTTCTTGTACTAAGTTTGTGACATCAATAAAATTTTCATCCATACCCAATTTCTCCACTGGACATTTCCAACATTGTAACACTGCAAAAATCTTATTGGAGGCAGTTCTATAGTTGTGCAAATCTTCACCATTGATAAGTTTTAAATTGGGACAAACTTTTAGCGCGTCCGTAACAAGCATACATTTCTGCACGCCGTACTTCCTGGCCTCATAGTTGCTAGTTATGACGAAGTTCTTCTGTTGTACGCCGAGCGGAACCGACCGCAGCTCGGGATTCCGTACCATCTCCACTTGAGCATAGAAACAATCTATATCGATGTGAATGATGCACCGCGCGTGTTCGCTATCAACATCGTTGTAATGAGAACAGCCAGATTCCATATTCCTGCAAAATAAACCATAGTTTAGTCATAATTTACTTTGTTCTAACTTAGTTTTACCTGTTGCGATTCAATGTTATGAAAAAAATACAAATACCGTACCTATCGTCCATGACCGTACCATTGAAAGATGAAATATATTTTGTAGTATGTAAATATGCTTTTTGGGGTAGAAATTACTGCTTTTCTTTCATAAATTTCCAAAATATTGATATTTTATATTGGACAATCACGACACATCAACAGAGGCAATGTTACCATGCCAAAAAAAGATTTCCCCCGTTTTTTTTCAATAAGGTTTTTCATGGGTGACACATTTCATTCATATTGTTTTTGATAGTTTATTATATTCAAGCAAAATAAAAAATTTGCCATCGAAAAAGTGATTTCAAGATTATACTATTTTATTAAGGTCTTATTTATTTTTCTTTATTATGGTCTGTGGGCCCGTAAAGCTCAGGATTGGTGCCCTGAAACAGTGACACGGGGTCGCGGCACACCACGAAAGAGGTGGCTGGAGGAACTGGATGTCTTTCTTGAGAATTGGAAAGTAGTAGCACAGAATCGTGACCGTTGGAAGGAATGGAGGGAGGCCTTTGCCCAATGCCAATTTGAACAATAATTATGGAGTTAGTTTTATCGTTAGGTACTTAAAATCGACTACTCATACAATCGATTTCATTATCAATTTTGACACATGACATTTCAATCCACTATCACAATACGTCATTTTCACGAAAGTGGGTTGAAGTGGGTGTTCATGTTCAATACAACTAACAAATAAACAGCTAAATACCGGAATTTACAGTTATGAACACCTGAAAACTGACAATGGAGGGGCTGCCTTCGGGTGATATACAGGCGAAGTACCAGAAATTGGCAGCGGAGTATTCAAAAGTGTGTTTCTTTGCTAACGTGATGCGGTAAAACGATCGGCAATTTAGTGAATTTGTTGTTTCCGTTGTTGCAGTTGCGGGTGCATATAAAGGTGCTAAAGAAGGGTGTTCTAGACGAACAAGCAAAGTCGAATGAGCTGCGAGACACGTTGAAAGACAAGGAGAAATCTCTAAGGAAAGGGGAGTTAGAGATAGATTCGCTGACGTTCAGAAACCAGCAGTTGACGCGGCGCGTGTCCTTCCTTCAGGATGAACTCGACTCGTTACAGGTCAGTTGCCCTGAAACAATATAAAAACTATGCAATAGCTGTGAAGCATTCCTAATCAACATTTGATAATGAACTTATCTCAATTCTGCATGGATTCTGTTATCTTTGTTTTGCATCATTCAGACAATAATATTTTCAGGTAGTTTAGCTGTTACTTCACTTTACCTTGTGCTCAATGATTTGCTCTAATAACTGCTTAAGTTTTTATAAGATTTTAATAAAGAAAATATTGCTAAAACATCACAATTTAAATGTGCATCATTAAAACATTCATCAAAAAAACAAACAAACATGCAGACACAATGACATTATGGGTTGTTTAATTATTTGTTTGTTGTCATCTAATGATTGTTCAAGATTTAATAATACATACTTCCCATAATAAATATTAAAAATAACTTAAAAATTTTAAATGCATGAAAAGTAAAATGCAATTACCATTTATTGAAATAAATTGTTCTTATTTCTAGTTAAAGTTGACAAAGAAATCAAAGGGTAAAAGTGATGACAAGCAGCCGACAGTCAGCAGTGCTGCAGCATTGGACTCGGGACTACTTCAGGAAGAACTACAAAAGAAAATCATTGAAAATGCACAGTTTGCCTCACAGGTATGATTGAAAAATAAACAATTTTTTTTTTGTTCCAGTCAAGAATTCAACCTTATTTTAAAGTTACAAGGCTGTGTTTAAATGGCAGTCTTATTTAATCAGCTTATTAAATTCATAGAATAAAGGTGTGTCCACACCAAAGTTACTTTATGTTGATCAATGTTTGCAAGTGTTTATAAAGTGGAAGACAACTAAAACTTAAGCAAAAGACACACAAGTTATAGAAAGTTACCTAATGTTATTATGTTTCTCAATAAAAAGTAACTTGTTTGTGCATGCAGTTTAAGCTAACAGTAGAGAGATAGATAACATTAAATTCTAGGATCACTGATTCTTGTAAGAAAAAAAATTCAAATCAAAAATGAATTCATTGAATTGGTGGTTTGTAGGTCATTCACCCAGGTTCTACAAATACCTTGAATGAACCGGTTAGAACTGGGTTTATCCAGTTCATACAAGATTTTTTAGATCCTGGTGCACGTCCTAGTGGTTTGTTTAATATAACTACACACAATAATAACAGACAGATACTTATTAGATTCTTACAAGACAAATTGGGTCGCTTTTTTTCTTTCCACAAGAAAACATCTTTTTAACATATGTTTAATCTACAATGTTAAAAAACAGTATGTTATGAACACATTTTATTGGTGCATTAATACATCTACTACTCACTGGTGTTATATTGTAGCTTTAATTTGCAACTGTAAACTTCACACTGATGGTAATTGGTGTATGACTAATAACAACACAACACTTGTGTTGTACTCTTAACTGTTAGTAATCAGATGCATACAAATAAGGTACATTTTGGAAATGGATAAATTCACTTGTACTTTTTGTAAGCCACAAAATCAAGATTTTTATTTGATTTAAATAAAAGTTCATGTTTTGCAAAAGAAGCCAATATTCAGACTTACAGTAACTCAATTTTGACATGGTAAGGTTCAATCAATTTTGGTCATTCTTTTTTAAACTTCAATTTTTTTGTGAGGAACTCGCAACTATTGTGTTACTGATAAATCAATATTTTTCCAATTATAAAAAGTTGATTTTCACATGTTATTTTTAACAATTTATTGACGTTCACCCACTAAAACTCTTGTCTTACAGCTATCAGACAAGCTGTTTGAGGTATCTCAGCTAAGATCATCGCTAGAAGACTACCAGAGACACATAAGTGAGAGTGACAGTAAATACAAGTGTGAGATAGCCAAGCTGAAGAACAAGAACCAAGAGTTGCAGTACTCCCTAGAGGAGGCACACAGGGAAAGGATAGGAGGCACTCCCAGTAAGATACACTTGGCTGCCAGCAGTCAGGCAGCTAGTTGTAATGGGGACTTCTTGTCGGAAGGAGGGAGTTTGGTAAGATTTATAGATATTTAAAACAGCAATAGACAAACTGTAAACACATAAATGCTGTATTTTATTTATTGTATTTACGACGTTCGGCTCTGCGCCGAAAGTAGATAATCCAACAACACATTCAATGTCTGTTACGTCATTCGAAATATATCAAGATCTTTTCAGAGATTATTTTAAAAGTGTGTAATTGTTTGTTTATATTATGTCTTTGCTACTCTGTGAGGGGTATAACAGGGAATATGCATGTTACTTTTTCTTCACTTAAATCAATAAAATAAAGTACTTTCAACCCAAGAAAAGAATTAAAAGTTCAACTGCTGCTTTTCACTCAAAAATAAAATACTCCTTCAATTTTCTATGACAGTTCAAACGTCTGTGGCTGTCGCGGCCATGATGTGACGTCATTTACCACTCTTTTTTTCCGTCTTTAGAAAATTGAACAAGTGTACCACAATGTTTTTATGGGCCAATACAAGGCATTTTTTAGAAAATAAAAATGTTTTGTATTTCTTATATATTCCCTATAGTGAAGGCACGTTTTTGGCTGTTTTAAAAAGCTTAAATAGTTACACAAATAAAAAAAAAAAAACATGTTCATTATTCACATATTTTGTTTGCAGGTGGGAAGTGAGGATGCGCTAAGTTCTGTAGATGACTTGAATGTTACTGAGCAACTTAGTATGAAAGCACACTCATTAGAACAGGTAAGCACGCTTTTTTACATATTTTATTATTGCAATAAATATATCGGGGTTAGTTCCGCTACGGTACAGGCTGACATTCAAGTCATAAAAAAACTGCATGAGTAAGAAACTGAAAATCATATTCATCATCTGCACTTAAAGACGACATCTGCAGACCATTAGCGTCACAAAAAATGTCAAGTCATCTTTGTTTCATATTTTATCTACTGATACTGTTAGCCTGTGTCATCCCACTGCTGGGCAAAGGCCTCTCCCCATGATTTCCTGTTTTTTCGAACCAGGTCTAAGGTGGAGCACTGGTCGTTGGTATAATATTTTTATGTACTGTCACTTACGAGATATCTTCCGTGATTGTTCATTGTTCAAGTTTAGTTGTAAACCGTGAAAGCTTAAAACAGTGTTTAATATTTTTATGTATTCTAATTTTGCGAAAATTGTCGTACTTACTACCGAGCTCACTGACGGTCTGCCACTTTTCACCCTTATGCCCTTATAAGGTTGAAAAGTGGTCGACACACAAGAAAGAAGAAGTGAGAATGAGTGAGTGAGTGTGAGTATAAGTGTGAGTGAGTGAGTGTGACTATAAGTGTAAGTGAGTGTGTGGGAGAAGTGGTATATATAATGGTCGGAATCTGAACTCCTTGATATTCCATACAGCTTCTAGTTAAAATAACTTTTATATTCACTGAATTATCTTTCCAGGAAAATCAAAAACTCAGGATGGAGTTCGAAATGCTCCGAATGGAAAACGAGAGCCTTAAATTAGAAATAGCAAAACACGTATCAGCGTCCCAAAGAAGGCGAGGTGATGGCCACGACTCTGGGGACTTCAACACCTTCGGGGAGACTTCCATGGATGCCGAGGGCAGGGTCACGGGCCTGCTGGGAAGCCTGGAAGTACCCTTCCTGCTGAACAAAGAAGTGGAGACGAGGGAGGAAAGGATGAAGACATATTTTAGAAATAAGATTAGCGAGCTGAAAACTGAGAGAGAAGAGTTGAAGAGTAAGACTGAACATTATGTTAAAGAGGTATGTGCGAGCTAATTATTACTTATTTTTTCTTTTTTGAGTTATGGATACTCAAATAAAAATATATTCTATTATAAAGTATGTTTAGTCTTTACATATGCTACTTACACTGGTAAATGACCGGTACAACTGAAAAATAATGGTTTCCTTGACTTGTTCTCTTCTTCCTTAGAAACTCAGTGTAACTCAGTATGTGTGAGTGTGTCAGTGTATTTTCGTGTGTAACAATTATGAGTTAATAGCCGATATTGTGGTATTCATAGTTAAAGTAAACAAACTCCTCAACAATAAATAGACATATTTTAGACCGATTCCGACGAGGTAAAACATAATTCAAAGGTAACTCAAATGGTAAACTGCGTTCTGTAAAGGAAAGGAAGGTCTAGGGACTCCGCAGTAGCAGTCCAGAGCTTGCCAAAAGCAATCAATAGTTGGCAAAATATGAGTGAACCACAAACTCTTTGTTTATGTTTACATCTTCAGGAAATGCAGGTCGAATCGTAATGTTATGTGAAACTAGCTGTTGCTCGCGACTTTCGTTCACGTGAAATGATTATAAAAATATTACTTCCCCATTTTAATCGGATTTAGTTAACAATTTCATTCTTGCTTTTTTTTTTAAATAAAAATAATCTAATTTTCGCTTTATAACATCAGCTATACGCCAAAAAGTCCCGTCAAAAACAGTCGAACCGTTTCGGAGATTAGCCGGAGCAAACCGATTTAAAGACGGACAAAAAATTAAAAAAAATGTGTTTTCATTAGAAGTACCGTATTAACCGTATATACTTTCGTATGCATTTGGTAAAAAGCTGTTGTTTTGAAGTTACAAACAGACACTTCAAAATAAAATATAAAATAAATAAAATAAATTTTAATTTTATTTATTTGTATGGATGTTTGTTAATATCTCTGCCTACCCTATTAACATGTAACATGTTCACAGTGCGAGTTGCTGCGCCTCCGGTTCGAGGAGATGGAGCGCGACAAACAGACAGACGAGCACACGTTGAGCGAGAAACACAACACTATCAGCAGATTGGTGAGTCACGCACATGTGGTTTATTTTATACTGACAGGAGATATACTGGGTGATTCACTGAGATTGGTAGTTTTCAGGGACCGAAAAGGTTACGCTTTTAGGGGTTTTAATCGGGTTATTTTTTTAGGGTTAGGTGAAAAACCCTAAAGGATAACCCTTATTATAGGGTTAATTAGCCTATAATAACCGGTTTACGCACAGCGTACATTTTTGTACATGAAAAATATGCAAGAAAGTTATGGAGTTAGCCCGTGGTCAGGGGGGTTACTATGACGTCTTAAAGCAGGAGCAATTCCAGTGTGGGAAAGAGACAGCTATACAGGTCGTCTAGCGCTATCTCTTTCCCACACTGGAATTACTCCTGCTTTAGGACGTCATGGTAGGCCACCAGAGCTTTGTCTCTTTCATTCTGGTTAATCAGCAATATTTAAATGCCATTCAAATATTGCTGAGTAACCAGAGTAAAAAAATGTTTTTTTTTTGTGTAGAAAAACGAACTCTGTGCGTATTTACGGCTGATTAACCCTATAATACGGGTTAACCCTTACTGTAGGGTTTTTCACCTAACTCTAAAAAATAACCCGATTAAAACCACTACACGGGTAACCTTTTCGGTGCCTGCTTATAAGTGTGTGTTGACCTTCATTTTGTCATAGTGACAGTATCACCCATCACAATGAGTCACCCTGTATATTTCAGCGTTTATACTTTTTTATCACTCCCTCGATATATTTTGAAGTGTTATACAACACCATTTATACGCACAATTGATAGCGAGCGCCGAATGAGGTTACAGCATTATTTCATCAATCGATAAGAAGCTTTTCATTTTAATAAAATGGCGGCACCAGTTTTGACAATACTTTTCAGTTATGAAGTATGTTTGGTTGACCTTGAACAGTTGTTTGTTTGTTTTTTTTCTGGGAGGTAGTAGTATAGTATAGGAAAAATCTCCAGCAAGCTTATAAAGAAGTAACTAAAAAGACTAACTAGATTTAGGTTTAAAGTAATTTCGACGGCACGGTTGGCGGAGCAAGTGACTGGTGCGCTGCGTGTCGCGGGTTCGATTCCCGCACGATTCTGTTTGTGTTTGTGAGTTAAAGTGTTTGTAAACGCACCCACGATACAAGAGAAATTTCTAGTGTGGGGCAAAGTTTGAGAAATTGAGAAACTTATGCTAATATTATTAATAAGTTCGTCACTGTATTAAACATTGTTTATGATAAACCCATGCACTGGGCATTCAGCTTTTGGGAAGGGTATTATTTGCAGTTAAACATTAAAATAATTGAGTAACTAAGAACTTATACCACCCGTAAACACTGAATGTACCCTTAAAGCACAATGTTTTGCGTGCGATACATAGTGCGCTACTGTAATCAGCTATTTTTCACACTAAAAATAAAAGTAATTTCCCAGCCTTTTTTGCTCATTATGACCATGTTTCCTCCGTGCCTCGGAACGCACGTTAAGCCGTTGGTCCCTTCTGTCATTTGTAGATCTTTGACAGTCGTTACAGATAAATAGCGGCCCGGAAGTCTGACAAACAGTCTTACCAAGGGGTGTCGTATTACCCAGTACTAACTGGATTGTGGAGGTCAGATAGGCGGCCGTTCTGTAATTATAAAATACTTTTATTCAGCTGCATCCGGTTAGACTGGAAGTCGAGCCCAAGATAGTTGGAAAACGGGTAGGCAGATGATGATGACTATGTGCTGAGTCGTTTTACATTCTCTGTTTGTGTCTTCTTAAATAAAATACGCTCAATATATTCATCAGACACCTCCTTTCTTATCATATCATTCTTACCACCATATCAACAACTAAATCCTTCACAGGAAGAAGAGCTCCACTCGACGTCGCACAACTACGAGGAACAGATGTCCGTGCTAACGGAACACGTGGCCGGACTCAACGAGCAGCTCACGAGGCAACACGACGAGATACAGCAGCTCAAGCACACGCTACACAATCGGAGGAAATAGCGGGTAGGTAGGCGGGACGGGGGAAGAGGGAAGGGGCAAAGTTCAGGTGGGGGGTGGGTGGTCGCGTTTGGAAAATGTCAAAGGCCACATTGTGAGAAAGAGATGGAATTAAGACGGTACGTATAGGGTTATCTCTTTCTCGCATTGCATAACTTTGACAAGACACGTGTTCGTTTAAATCCATTACGCGTCTAAGCCCGCGGTCAGTGTACCCATTTCACATTTTGTTTTTTGGAAGGAGCAGTATGGTTTTTTTGTTCCAAGAATGTCACACTATCGCCAAATTATACTAGAACAGCATATTAATATTACAAGTCGTATGTCTATCTTTTTTGGCATTACGAAAGCGAGCGAGATAGACATACGACTTTCCGAATCGAAATCAAATCGAAGCGTTTGTGAATAGCTATGCAGACTTAATGTATGCCTAAATCAGATCGCGCTGTTGAATTTTCAAATTTCGGCACTAAGCTGAGCGTTGGGAAAATCTATAGAGGAATCACATTTTGACAGCTCAGAAAATGTACATCAGTTGATTGGTGGTAGGAACTACCCTATTGTTCAATTCTTTCTAGACACTGCAGTTTGACCAGTGCAGTCATCAGACACTCCTTTCCTTGATACTCTACTCACGCCCCTACCCAAACACGTCCAGGTAAACGTACATATTGTATACTGTCAATATTCGCTGTAATGTATAAAGGATATAATTTTAAAGTATGGTCTAATGATCAAAATGTACAGTATGAAGTCTTCATATTCAATACAGATATATTTAAATGAATAAAATTATGCCGAGATTTGTAATGCGCGTTTTCGGCCCAGACAGATTCCCGTCTTTGTCTTGCACTTTTAGTTCGACTGTTGTGCGAGAGTGATGGCAATAACGCTTAGCCAAAGTTTGTTCAAATTAAACTTTTATAGTTCTCGGATTTGGTGAACGCAAATAGGTATATTAAGGCGGGAATTCCAAGCGAGGTATCTATCGCCTAAGTTATTTGATCTCCGGTTGAGTCCGAAACGAATTCAGATTCACCGAAGAAAACTCAACATTGAGTTATGCAATAAAAGTAAGGCGAGGCGTTCGAAATTCATACAAAAAATCGTCAGTAGCTTTGATGTTCAGTTGATACTTGTAAACACGTAGTTGTTATGTAAGATAATACCGAGTAAGCAACATCGCGGCACAAACTTTTGCTATGGATTTAGTACAAGATTCCAAACCCTCAAATGTAATTATCTAGATGCTAACCTATACGGTTGGAGCAGCAGATTTTGTTTAATAGCTTGACCAAATCTTTTAACGCTGGTTGGTCCAGGGAGGCCTAAAATTACTGATTTAGCAGAATCATAATAGGATAATAATCACGTTAAAATGGTCAGAGACGCAGTTTTTGTTATGAATCGTCACTTTGTGACCATTTTACGAATTGTAACGTAATTTATATTATTATCCATTTATTCTGCTAAAGCCATTTTAGGCCCCCAGAATGATGTACCAAATGTATGGTAAAAGTTATTTCAGAACCTTACACCACAGTTGATGTGAATAACATTTGCAAAAAGATTTGTTCTTCCCCACCCTAATATTTTCATTCTATCACCCTTCTATACACGTTTGAATGTCTATCACAAAGTATTTGTATAAAATGTAAAAATTGTTAAAAAGTCGTTGAAATTAAATAAAATTGTACACACTGCATATTGTATAAATTTTATAAAATATTTACGTGTGTGTTTAGAAAATCATGTCGGATGTAAGAAATGGTTTAATGACTAAGGATATGAAAATTATGATCAATAAAAATATTTCTTCTATAAACCTGGAATATATCCTATATATATATCCTGGAATATAGCCTGATATGTCAAATGCAAGCATTTACGGAAAACGATTATCAGCAATTTCAAAGAATTTTTGAAAATAGCATGTGTATTTTGGCCTTAAGCCAGATATTTTATGTTCAGCCTTAAAACAATTGCCTTTTGAAGTGAAATTATGGACTAATATACTGTCAGAGATTATTGTTAATTATAAGTTATATAATTTACATCGTGGCAGTCCAAAAGAAAAGGAAAATTCGAATATTAAAAAACAGACATCGAAGTTTTTAGAGAGGCAACATTTTTGTAGACGCCATATTGAATTAGCACCCCACTCTGTTTAGTCATTATTCAGAATGTGTCCCTAATGGATTATATCACACGTTTCTTTTCAAAACTTGTTCCTTATTCTATGTCAAGTTGAAAGTTAGTCTAGTCTCCAATTCTTTGCATTCCTATCACCATTTTTAACGAGAAGTATTGTGGCCTATCTGATGAAAGTAATCGTATTAAAATTGGCTAGTGATTCGTGCTTTAGTTTAGTCAATTATTGGTAAAGCATTGGGTTAATTTTATACAGCTGTAAGTTGTGGGAAGAAAAATAACGTATTACTTGGCACAATCTTTATTTTTCTATTTACCTTACTGGTAGTCAATTATTGGTAAAGCATTGGGTTAATTTTATACAGCTGTAAGTTGTGGGAAGAAAAATAACGTATTACTTGGCAAAATCTTTATTTATTCTATTTACCAGTAAACGTATGCTTATTTTTTTAATATGAACTCTGCTTTAAAAAAATGAAAATTATTCTTCATTTTTTCACCCATTGACCGGTCTAGGACAATGAAATAAGCATGGATTTATTAAGTACTGTATAGTTAAGAGATATTAGCTCTTAATGGCCGGCCAATGTGTAAAAGAGTTGGCTAAAGATGGGTCATAGAGATTATAACCGACGTCCAGACTGTTACTCTTTCAAAGAGTTGTTTGTGTTTCTAAGTTAATCTGCTTATCTTAAGTTATAAATATTTAAGCAATACAATATGCGATGAATATGTAATTATGTGTATAAAAAGTGGTGTCGACTTTATGCGAGTATTTTGGTATGTCTGTAAATATTATACGAAGAATGTCATATTTCCTCCCCCCTCCTCCGCATTAGCACTGTCGCATACTGAAGTTTCTTTGATATCTCTGTTTACGCCGGCGTGAACTATTTCCTTTGCTTAATCTATTCAATACTTTTTGCATCATCTACAACTATCTGAAACCAATATCATCCTCTTTTTAAGAAGTCGGTTAAAAATTAAAGAAGATTAAGGGCCTATACACACCACGTTTTTTAAACGCGCCGTCGACGCGCGTTTGTAGCGATACAGACGCGATACGCACGCAAGTCAGACGCAGCCTGTAGACCTTTGCACACCTGTATAAATACAGACGCGCGTGTGTAGCGATACAGACGCGATGCAAACGCGCGTGTGTAGCGATACAGACGCGCGTGTGTAGCGATACAGACGAGATGCAAACGCGCGTGTGTAGCGATGCAGACGCGATTCAAACGCGCGTGTGTATCGATACAAACGCGCTGGCATTTTGCGTTTTTAAGCAGAACCTCGTCAACAGTAGCAAGGTAGCGCTCGTATCGGTGTCGCGCGTTTGAATCGATACAGACGCGCCGGTGCCGCGCGTTTGTATCGATACACACGCGCCGGTGCCGCGCGTTTGTATCGATACAAACGACAACAAACTGCTCTGCAGGATAAAAACGCGCCGGCGACGCGCGTTCCCAAAACGCGCGTCGACGGCGCGTTTAGAAAACGTGGTGTGCGCAGGCCCTAACAAGGTTAGGTTATGCCTTAGGAGTCTCAAATCCAGACCAATACAAGATGTATCTAACTACTCGCAATCAGTCCTTGCATATAATGTAAAATAAGATATCGTTGTAATACTGACGACAGATCAATAATAAAATGTTTATTAAAAATTGTTGGGTTTTATTGACTACGGATAATTATCATAAAATTACTAAAAAAATATGGAAAAAGAAATGGTTAAAGGTCAACCCGATGCTGCAATAAAATTGGCAGATTTACATAACATAACATCACGCCTGTAATCCCCGAAGGGTAAGGCAGAGGTGTACCACCCGTAATAGTACACCCACATTTCGCCAGTTATGTTTAACTTCCCATGTAAAAGGGGGCGAGCCTATTGTCATCAACCGGGCACAAATCCAGACTCCGTGGCTGCTAATGACCAATAACACTGCCCAACCTGGGAATCGAACCCAGGACCTCGTGCTCAGTAGTCGCACTTTAGACAACTGGACCAACGAGGCAGCAGGCAGACTTATATTAAACTCCAAAAAATACACCGACGCCTCTGCCCTTTTTTTGTAGGATGGGAAATCATCAAATGACCCCCCCGCTCTGGGCGGAGTGGAAGGGAGCAACAGACTTGTACTGACTAAAACCCATCCATGTTCCTTCTTTGCCCTTTGTGTTCCAGGGCCGCGGTATCTCTTTCGAACAGTCCCGCAGCCCAAGCCTCTGCCCCTAAAGATACAGAGTTGAAGATTGTGGACAATAAAACAATTTTTTTTTGACTTCGCTGTTTTTTTTACATCTTATGGTTATCGACTAGAGTAGCAATTTCTTTTCTGAAAACTTTTCCATCTGATTTAACATTTTTAAGATCAGTCGCTTCATGTAAAATACGGGTATTCAGCTGCATCAGATTAGACTGGAAGCCGACCCCAAAATAGTTGGGAAAAGGCTAAGGCAGATAAGATGTTTTTTTCCTGAAGAGACCGACTTATGTTCAATAATGTGCGATATAGCATGTGCGCAAGAACGCGAGAAACTTAGTCAAATTTGGTGGAATCGCTAAAGGGGATCACGAAGCTTTATGTGCTGAAGTCGGCCGTCGCAGGCACTTGCAGCCTACCTAAACCATCCAAAGCCCCTCAAAAGCGGCTAAGTAGTATCATCAGTTAGGTACTGAAGCTAAATTCGTATCTGAGAGTGTTATTGGCCATGTCCAGCTGTACATGGCTCAGTTTTTTTTAAAGTTATATTGCCTCAGCTATCTAGGTTGCAAATGAGGTGTGTGTGGACCGTGCTATTGAGGCGTGACTGTCGCTGGGGGTGTGCGTGGGCCACACTATCGTAGAGCGGTCGTCGCTAGGGTTGTTCACAAGGCCCAAGGCCAAGGACTAAGTGGCCCATCCAGTTGCCACCACATGAGTGACAGGTCTGCGTCGCAATTACGTAGCGTGATTTTCATACGGGGTCTGTATAGGCCGCACCGTGTGCTGTATGTTTTGGGATTGTGATAGGTGATTGAAACGAAATAAAAACGCACGTTATATGCACAACTTTGTATTATAACGATAATCATAAGCACCTTATAATATGTCCTCTGTTACAATATTTGTTTTCAACAGTTACATTATCGTTATAAATATTTATACAAAATTTATCAATTTGTTGAACAGCGTTTTGCAAATAATTCGCTAAAGTGAGGTCATTTGTAGATCATGCGTCACGCGAACAAACAGTCAGACAAACTCAGCAAGTAACTGTCCGGACGTTATATGTATATCAAAACATTGCACTTGGTAGCTTACCAGAAGCATATTGCAAAATATTCCATAGTTTTATTTTATATCCATCATCAACATCATCATTTCAGCCGAAAAACATCCACTGCTGGACATAGGCCTCCCCCAAGTGTCGGCACATTGACCGGTACTGTTCGTCTCGCATCCAGTTATATTTTATATTATTATACCTTATTTTTAAAATCGTTTATATTATAGTCCGGTGCAGTCACTCGCTGTATTGAAGACTGGTGGTAGATAGAATAAGTATCGGATACTATCGACTGGAATTAAGGCCTTGTGGTGGAAAATCCTTGGAAGAAAATAGATTTTTAAACTTGATGTTGATATAACGAGATCAGAGACATGAAACTTAGTTTGGTTTCACAAATGAAGTACAAAATTGTAACAATGAGAGCTCTAAATATTAATTAAATGCTTCGTGAGCTATCGTAAGCGCATTTGCAACAGTACAATCAAGTTTAAAAATTATTTCCTGCAATGTTACGGACTGGCCTCATACGACAATATACGCCTGTAACGTGAAACTGTACATTTAACATTAACGTCATTTTACATATCACTGCAAATAACTATAAATATAAAAGTTACAAAATCTAGCTTCGTTAGTCGATAGTATCGGACACTTTCAGTCGTCACTCAATAACATGGGTAAGTTAATGTTAAAATAAAAAAATAAATAACTACATACATAGGTGCTCTGCATCTCAAACACTCTCTCATCCCCAAAGCTCATCTAATACATTTTATACATACATTACACATCATATGTTAAGTCGACTGTTTGAAATGGCTTCAAAACAAACTCCTTTGGCACACTATACACACAAAATAATAAAACTTAAATAAATCGAAATACATCACCGTTGGTGCCCGAATTTAAATAAAGATACTTCATAATAAAGGCAGATAGGCATATATTCTTTATAAATTAACTATACGTCGAGTGTACACACGGTCACATATTCAGCTTACACTGTGGAACATATTGTGTATTTCTAATTTACCTATAAACTTCTAGAGCGAATGTGTAGCAAGCAAGATAGGTATGCAACAAGCGGTTAGCACATAGTCTTCACATTTATCAAATAGTTTATTTACCGTAGGACGGTTGAATTACGATTTATTACGATCCTAAATATTATTAACCGAAACACTTATGTTTCTACTTATTTATTTAGTTAGGTATTAGGTGTAGTGACATAAGCTAAATATGTTTCCGTTTCTAAAGGCGAGAATAATATAAACACGGGATTTTAAAATATGTTAAGTAATGATTAAATGAAATGCTATGCAGTTAGTTGTGCAGGTATTCTCTCGCCCGTTTATACAAAGTCGACTAAAATATAAGATATAATTACCTACAGTTTGACATAAAACATATACTTTACATAATTGTGAAATCCCTAGAGAAAAATATCTATGTCAAACAAATAGATAGTATAAACATGTGTTCATGTATTTGGTTTCTATAAACAATAAATTAAAGATTTAAATAGAGACAGGAAGGATGAACTGTGATCGTTAGATATTGATGAAAAGTTAAATTTTCTATCGTTTACTGTATATTTGCGATCACACTTAACCTTCTCCCGTATTCTAGAACAGTATGGCCTTTAAATCAACATGATTATAATCTAGATATAGTTTAAATTAATACACGATTTGGGCTAAAATGTCTCAAAACATTTCGTAGGTGGTTCTGGCGTGGAATGGTGTTTAAACCTGTCACATATAAAGTTATAATTATAAAAGAACGAGTAAAACCGAGCCGCTTTGTGATGCGTATTGAATGAAACGTCCTGAATGGACGAAGCCATCAGTACAATTGAAATTTGTGAACTGAACTGAACTGTAGGAATACCTACAGACATGATTTTGGACTTGGCATGTAGGTCCCGGACTTCGCCAAAGCGAGGACGAGCGGGTCGGAGAGAAGAAATGCGAGAATCAACCAATCACAATCCACATCGCATCTGTCGTCTCTCCTGTGATTGGATGAAACCTGCACCTTTCCGCTCGTCTCCGTTTCCGCGGAGCACGGGCCTTACCGTCCGTTGTAAAAAAAAAAAAAGTTAAGTTGATATGCAGACTAAATTGATGAGACTTTCAAAAACCGGAGGTTAGTATACCAGATTTCTTTTTTTGTAAGTAAGCAATCAAAATGTATTCAGGAGAACCACAGAAAGAAAACTACATCCCAGTCACTCACAATTTGCATCACATGTCCGTATAATACAGGTCGACAACGCGACGAATGACAGAAACTCCTTTTACATTATAATACAATAACAGCAGTGCTTTGAGTACATTAAGTAGCAATTTTTATAGCGTGATAACCGACCAATGGGAAAGCGGTACGCAAAAGCGAAAGCCTCCCCATTGGTATCACGCGATTCGTCCGCGATTGTCGACCCAAGTGGATATAAAACATCAACAAAAGGACACTACCGTATTAATATATGTGTACTAACTAATCAATATCGAGCACAATGCGTCACTCGTGTCACTCATATAGCGTCCTCTCGCTCGCACACTCTGTGACCGCGGTTTTGCCAGCGGTCAAATGTCCGGCACTTTAGAAACACGTCTTGGCATAATTTCTTAGTATAATTTTGTCAAACCTGTTTGTTTGATTGCTCAATATTGTAGAGGCCGTTGACAAATCTGTGTGTATTTCTCTCGTTTTTGAGTTTTTAGGTGGAATTGATGTTGTGAGCCTGTTAACCATCAATGTGCACCTTCTAGCAATCTAGTTTTCGAATATTTCTAGTGACATTGTGGCCATCGAACTTTGAAACCAACTTTTGGAAGGTGTCGTATGGAACTCAATCCACCAACTCATAAGGCATTTGGCATAGGGCTCCTTCATCATCATTTAGCTTCTATCCAGACCGAGACTCCGCCATTTTGACATCAATATCTACAACCGATGATTGTCAAGGCTAGAGTTCTGTGTGCGGGCTTTCTTAGTCTTGCGCTAGCACTGGTTGACGTCTGGCGGCGTGGGCAGGTACGGGTCCGCGCGCTTGTGCTCGATCAACGCCTTGACTGTTGTGGAGTCCGCAGGGAGTTCTGATTTCTTGCGTAGCAAGGGTTTGCTCGCGTTGTAGCCTTGTTTTCGGAGCTGTGGAGGAGATATTTCTATTAATAGAGTTGCAAATATACTATCTTTGGTCAGGGAGTATTTCATATTTTCACACAGACAGATGCCTGTAGATCAAATACTTGGCTCATGAAGCTGATTACAGACCGCGTACCAGAATGCAGTGTGGGTTACCGGTTGCAACCCTCATGGTCGACGTCTAGTCAAAGTAGCAGAAGTGTTTACGGGGGGGACAAGATCGGTAAAGATGGCGTGCTATGGAGGAAACCTATACTTGGAACTGGTTGAAGAAGAGAGGGAGAACCCCTTTCTGTGGTATCATCCTTCTTTGTCTGGATGTATATACGATACAGAAGAATTCGTTCATACCTCGTGAGCTTCCTGTTCTATGCGCTGGTACGTGAGGCCGCACAGATCGTCCTTGGGGTCGCCAGAGGCAACGCGCGCCTTCGCTTCTAACGCCTGCCATACTTCCTCACGTTGAATAAGGCGCTCACGTTCCCTGCAAGAAAGTAAGTTATTGCAGCAACATATTTAAGAGAAATTACTGAATTTAAAGAAATTAAATTTGACGGGCCTTTACGATTGTCTCTTTGTGACTTTCGCTATCAGCTTTTGATGCCCGCCGCATAAGCAGAGGATCGCTTTTGCCTGTTCCGGTTTCCAATTCCGAATAAAAGCATAAGTGAAATCATCTCTTACTATGAATGGAAGGAAATACATCAAGTATCACTTACTCCTGATTCATTGATGATTTTGTTCCAATGGCATCTCTTACATAGCAAGCTATAGCAAGTACATCAAGAATCACTTACTTCTGTTTCTCCTGCTTATACTGCTGCGTGCACTCATCGAACAGCTTCTGATTCATCTCCATGAACAGCTTCAGCGCGTTGTAGACCAGTCCATGGATGGTCTTGTTCCAATGGCTCTTGGTGTTCCGGTACAGCGACGGGAACATTATGGGCAGGATGTGCGTCGCGTTGTCCGAGATCAGGGACATGATGTACTCGTTGTTCCAGTAGTATAGCGCGCGTTCGGCTACCTGGAAGTGGAGGGTTTGTTGTTAGTTTTGTTTTTGATTTTTGAATTATCACAGGGCTAGCTAGGATTGCAGTAAAAGCGGTCATTAATTCTCCTCACACATACAACATTGAAATAAATACTCTATCGTTAACTAATATTACAGAAGGTAAAATTTGTTAGTCAGTTTGTATGTAGGGAGTAATCTTCAGTAATACTGATCCGATTCTGAAAATTCTTTCAATAATGGAAAGCTAAATTATTCCAGAGTGTCCTACACTATATTTAAAAAAGTTTCCTTAAGATAATTTACGACCATAAGGCGATTGAAGCCGTGGGCATATGGTAGTGAGAAATATAGTGTAAGATGGATAGTACATCATTGAAAAATAGACAATCAAAAGTTTTGAAGTTATCAAGACAACTAGAAACGACTTTTTGCAATCCTTTTTAATTTGATTATTTTTCATCTCACTGATGAAAAAAGATGTTTATTTAGGCGCACATCTATCTGAAATACCCTTCCTAAGAAATTCTCCCAAAATCCTGATCAATCGCAAATGTTTTGTAAAGTACCTACATTCGTTTTGACATCTAGATAAAAAATAATATGTGTGGAGTGTCACAACATACCTGGAAGTGCGGACTGGAGACGCACTTGGCGAGCTGTTTGAACAGCGGGTCCATGATCTTCTGGAACTCGGCAGGCTCGATCACGTCCAGAATCTCCTCCATTTCATTCAGGAACATCACTTCTTTGGGCGAGTGCGTCTTTGGCCAGTATTTTAATAACGCCCTGGAAATTCGAAATCAAATAAGTATTCAGTGTTGCCCAAGTAAAAAATTGAATGCCCAAAGGTCGCCAACCGTTTTAAAAGCAGGTTTCATAGATTGTATTGGATCACTTCCACATTTCATAAACTGAGCATAGAAATTGAAATTTGTAAGTGAGTGAGTCACAAAGATGAGCAACTGTAGTGAGGTATCTGAAAATTGGCCGTAGTAGCACATGTTTCGTTGTGAATTTGGTTTGTGTGTCTTCTAATCTTCGGTTATTTAAATCGTAATAATCCTAGGTTCCTAGGTCTAGCTACTCCTAGGTTACTACGTATTATGGTGGCACTACACTTGGAAGATCAATACAAGGTGTAAACGGACCCTTCACGAAGCCGTCAACCAAGCATTCTGTACATCAAACTAGGTAACCCCTACGCATAAATTCTTGCTGGGAAACGACTTTTTTTTTGGGTAAATAATCTTGTTTTATGGTAAAACTCAATGTAACGCACTCGAAACTATGTGCTGATGGACAAAAAAAAAAAAATGGGTCATGGAGGTATGTAAATTACAGTTGAAAACTAGCATTTAAAACAAAACTTGTGAAAAAGTCGGAACTTTGATCTCCAATATCTCAACTAACAGGTAAGGTCCAGAACAAAAAAATAACGCAGTAATGGGGAGAACAAGTGTCTTTCTGCTTCGTTCGGGGTCTTTTTACTCGACTGCCAAGGAAGGGTTATGTTTTTAACACCTATTGTATCCTTCGAAAATTTAGACAAAAATGCCAAGTGAAGAGCCAGCATTAAAATAATTTTTGAATCGCTAGATAACTTTTAACTCACAAATGATTAAAATATCGACCCTAATTCTGCAATCAAATCAATCCTCATGATTAGTGTGGCAGTTGTTCTTTTCGCCAACGAATCAGAACATCACACACGAGTTTCAGAAACAGTAGGAAGGCACTATTACATTCGGATGCGAGGTTAGTTGTTCATAAGCTACATACCTAACAACAGGCTGCGTGAGCGAGGGGTCCTTTTCTAAGAACTGCACCACGCAGTACGCGAGCTGTGGGTGATACACTGACAGCGACTTCGCCTTGTGCAGCGGTAGTAATACCTGAAATTAATTACATAATAATATAATTAAACAATAAACAACGCTTAGAAGTCTTACTGAACATCAGTAGAACAACAAAACAATCAGGGCAAAATACAGTTCCTTGCTAATAATAGAGAAACTGTAACACATCAACTTGTCATAATCAAACCAATCCTAGTCACCTGTAGTGACACTCTTGGGTGGAAAAAGAGTAATATTTCGTGTGAGCGAAATGTATTGCTGGGAATGAGTCAACATTCAATTTTCAAAAATCAGCTGACCTATACCACTACTTACAACTATGCTGCACAAAAACGACCAATCCTTATCGACGGAAGAAGGGTAATCGCTGGGCTCTCTAAGTTTGAGCCACAGTTCTCTGTGAGAGGGAGTGTTCTTACCCTCAATAAGAACATTTTGTGTTCCTCCTTGAGCGGCAACGCGAACCCGTTGATGATGGAGCCGAGGATCTCCAGCAGCTCGGCAATGCCGTTGTGATGCTCCGTCTCGTAGATAAACCTGAACACAAACAAAAAACAAATAATTTTATCTGTATTAAGATTGGACTATTGCACATTACATAAAATGGGTTAGGCGGGACTCGGCAGAAGTGTACTTATAGAACACCCACATTTCACCAATAACGCTTTATTCGCTTTTAAGCATATTGACATCAAGCACATTTTCAAATTTTTTTTTTATGTTTCTGCCCCATGCTAAGATGCCTTTTGGCTTCCTACAGGACTAACTTTAGTTAAATGAATATATTCTTAGTTTTATGTTTTTCTTAGGTTTACTTTTTATATATATATTTTTTTTATTTGTCCTGTGCGAGACGAACAAATACTTTTTCTTTCTTTCAACCTGGCACAAATCTAGACCTCGGACTGCTTCAGAGTAATTTGAGATGGGAATATCTCATATCACTGCTTAACTTGGGAATTAAACCCATCTGAACTATTGCATAGCAAATTTGCAATGTACCCACAGCATACAGAGAAAACATAGTTAAATTATAACAGTTGTGTGTATCACGGCGGTTCCAATAGAAACAATATTAGGTACTACCCCGCAGTAACGAAGGGTCAATTTTTGTAAGAAGTAAGCCGGAGTACATATCTTTAATGTGATTATATTATTTGTCTATAAAATACTGACTGTGGCATTTTTCAAAGGGAAGCCGGTAGGAATCCAGTTGGTTGGGAGCTTCACCACTGCTACCGCGCTCACTGACAGCCGACTACCCTTATAACCCTTATGCTCTGAGTAATAAGGTTGAAAAGTGGTCGACCATCATGCGCGGTAGTAGGAAAAACATTGAAATTTTATCATCGAAGAGTCGTCAACCACATTTTTAGAACGGATAAGGTCGATGCTTTACAATAATTCTAAAACATAAAGGGGAATGCCCATTTTAGGCCAAAGAATTCCCAAGAAATTTGTTTTATTATAAAAACTTATGTAAAATTTACGTAATTAACCCTGCTATTCACGACACGATAGAAGTTGGAAACATTACTATTCAGACTAGAAACGGGATATTTACCATGTTTACTGTTTTTGTTGAGTTCCCGATATGTATTTGTGAGTTGCGAAACATATTTGAAAAAATAAAAAATATTGAAACAACAACTAAATTCTGTACCTGTGGCTGTACTGAATAAAGTAGAATTACGTTTTTTTGTGCAAATAGAAAATCTCAGTTTCATTCAAATAGAATCCTAAACCTTAATAGCGAAAAATTAAAGATTTGTAGCAAAAAAATAACTTGAGCATTGACACATATTTGTACTTTACTTATATTTTCTCCTTTTATGTAAAGTAATTCCAATGCATTTATCTATTAAATATACATTTACAATACATAATATAATAAATTAAATTATCTACATAATGCGCCGATCAAAACAAAAAGATAAAAATGAAAAAAAACCTTATTTTGGAAACTCTGAGTTTTTTCAATAATTATCTTTTATCAATAAATTATTTGTGGTGTATACTAATATTAGCATTCGCTCTTACATGTGGGCACTCAGGGCCTAAATCACTATGGCGGCCTGGCATTCCCCTTTATATGATGTACTAAACATTTTCAGTCCGCGTCCGTACGTTATAACATCGGAAATAACACGTGAAGTTAGGACGAGTAGTACATTTACATAGAAAACGATTTCCACGTATGCATCGCTGGATGTCGATGTATCTAGTTAAGCAACTCGCTTTTAAATTGAACTGTTTCTCACGTTGAGTCCATATTTTTGTTATAATGTTTTTAAGGGAATTGCTTCGTTTGTAGTTGCAAGAGAATACAGTAAAAACTAGAATCAAGGCCTAAAAAGGAAATTGGCTGTAGTGAGTTATCAATATCGATCATATCATATTGAAAGATAATGATGTCGTTACGAATGATTTATTAGATGGCCGATTATAAACGAAGCTGCACAATTTTTATACTAAAAGAGATGAATATATTGAAAATATTAATAAACTACCAAGCTATAAATTCTCACCAAAAAAATTTTGCCGCACACCTCTTCAAAATTAAAATATCTTAAATCTATAGTAATAAGAAAAAGGTAAAATTAGTTTGTAAGTTTGTATGAAGGGAACTAATTATCCAGTTGTTTTTTCCGTCATTGCGATCATTTTTTTGTTCTAGACCACACCTGGGAACCTTCTAGTTACGGAGGTATTGGGGGTCAAAGTTCCAACTTATTCACAAGTTTTTTTTAAAAATAGGTTTTTAATGTAAGATTTTTATTTTATTTTTTATTTATTTATTTGGATCTCCAACAAAGAATACACACAGACAATATAGGACACAGTATTACAAATGTTCTTTTAGGTGTGTTCCTTCAATTATAGGAGAACACAGCATGCCCATAAAACTAGGTTTTAACACATAAAATATAAAACAATGAAAATATTACAAAAAACAAAATAAAAACCAGAATAATTATTAAAAAGCATTTGATGCATTTGAAAGAGAAATTTTAACACCACCATACTATTCAATGCATCCATCAGCACAATGTTTTGATTGCGTTACATTGAGTCCTAGGGTAAAAAGTGAGTGTGTTTTTCTTCCCAAAAAAAAAAGTAGTTTCCCAGCAATAACTTTTGCGTAAAGTTACTTTGATTATGCTTGGTTGATGGTTTCGTGAAGGGTCCGTTTACACCCTTTACACATGCATATGAGCCGAGCTATAACAATTTTTGCGGACGAAGTCGCGGGCAAGTGCTAGTATTTCATAGAACCATTAAAACGTGTAAGTAATGTATTTTAAACTAGTCACCTTCGGTTTCATAATGAAGTGTGGACATTGAGTTACATGTTTAATTTTATCACGTGAATGAACAACGAGATATAATTAGTTATTATTGTTCGTCACGTTTCCTCATACATAAATAGACGGCGGATCATTTGTCTTGTATGGACTGTAGGTAAAACTATTCAAATCTGTGTTATTGTGGTTTAACGGATTATGGCTAGGAAATTATGGCAAAAATGATAATTTTAATTGCTAATTTTATTAACTTATACCTAGAAAAAAAAATGTAAAAAATAAATAAATGTTAAATATTCTCTGATTTGAAAATTTTGCACGCTTATTACTGTTAAGCAAAAACATGTATGCTCTTTCTTTTTTGTATTTTACCATCTTTTTATACCAAGTTTTTAAGCAAATAAATATTATTCTATTCAAGATATGTAAATAAAACTAGCACTTCGGCCGCGACTTCTTCCGCAAAATTTGTGCTAGCTCGGTTAATACGCATGATATAAATATAATTTATAGCCTATAGCACCCATGAATAATGTAGCTTTCTGCCAGAGAAAGAATTTTTATAATCGGGTCATTAGTTCCGGAGATTGCCCCCTACATACACATTTACAAACAAATGTTACCACTTTATAATAGAAATATATATTAACTATCACGGAAAATACCTAGAAATTATCCTATAAACTGAAATTATATATTATGCAATTATTATTAGTTAGCCACGGAGTCGGAATGGATTTGTGCAATAGGCTCGCCCCCTATTGCAGGGGACTTAAACCTAACTGGCGAAATGTGGGTGTACTAATGGGTACACCTCTGCCTAACCCTTCGGGGATTACAGGCGTGATGTTATGTTATTAGTTTTAGTTACTTTTACCTTATTTTTGAAATTCATTTTTGTGATAAATCAGGTACACAGTAATTCACGTTAACAGCACACATTGGGTAGATTTATTCTAAATAAATATATTATTTTGTTCAAAGTACAATAGCGATCCTGACGCACATCGATTCAGGATTGATCGTGGTCCTGTCCCGGTGTAATCTATAATTTAGCAATAACGTTTTTCCATTACTGACGTCAACATAGGACAAATGGACATTCGTAATAATATTCAGATCCTGTAGTACTGCAATACCGTCAAAGAAAAGATAGATGGATTGTGTGAGGAATGATATGAAAGAGACTAAATGATACCGTGACGTCTGACAGAGGAGAATGGAAGAAGTAAACGTGTTGCACCGACCATAAGTAGAATGGGACCTAGGGAAGGAAGATGATGAGCAGTGTAAAACCGTCCTAGCAGTGAAAACTATCCGGCAGAAAAGCAAGCGCCTTTGCAGCTAAATTCCAAGACATACTAGAGCACGGCCCCCGGGCCACCTAGCGGCCCGCATAGGTCTTTCATCCGGCCCGCGAGCTATTTCAAACTTTATAAGACATCAATAAATATTGTGTGAACATTGTTTAAAAAATGTCCCTAAGTCAAAATAATAATAATATGAGATAATATGATGATGATATGTGTAATTCCCGCGCCATATTTACCTACCCGCGAATGCAGACCGGATCATCGCGGTCTAGTCTGGTGAATCTTTATTATTATTTCCTTTATTTATATTTATACAAATTATTTACATTTTTAAATATTCCTTAAAAAACAATATAAAAAACATTTAAAAATATAAAAATTGTAGCCCACCGGTATCGGGAACAGGGTTCAAGCTACCGGCGGTCAGGGCTCCAGAGAAAAGAACCTCCTAACAATACGAGCCGTGTCTAGGAGCCGCTTTCTGAATCAAGCCCTTGATCCAGCTGCCTAACGAGAGCCTCCTCAGGTATTGGTCGAGGCTCTTGGCAATTAAGCCATGGGCTGATACGACTATCGGCACAATGATCGCTGAGTCCACATCCCACATGTCGACAACCTCGCGAGCCAAGTCAAGATACATGATTTTCTTATCTTTCTCGGCTTTCACGAGGTTCTCACCATGCGGGACCGTTATGTCAACAATCATTGCGCGCCGCTCTGATCGATCCACCACCACTATATCAGGCTTATTGGCTACAACAGTCCTGTCAGTGATGATGGATTGATCCCAGTACAATGTGATACTGCCATTTTCGAGAACTGGGTCGGGCACATACTTATAGTACGGCACTTCCGATTCCACAAGGTTGTATTTTAGAGCAAGTTGCTGATGGATAATCCTGGCTACAAGGTTGTGTCTATGCAAGTACTCTCCGTTAGCCAGACGAGAACACCCGGAGATAATGTGACGGATTGTTTCGCCTGGACGGTGGCATGCCCGACATATGTCAACCGTACCGTCCTTCACAATAAATCTCCGGTAGTTATTCGTCATCATAACTTCATCCATAATTGCACAGACAAAACCTTCGGTTTCTCCGAAGAGGTCCCCGGAACGTAGTCAGGCTACGGACGCTGATAGGTCTACATCAGGCCCATGCAGGGCCCGGAAAAAGCGTCCGTGAAGCTCCTTACTCTGCCATACCTCCATGCGGTCGTTAGTGTCAAGCACTACAGGTTTGCGCCAGTTCTCTTTAGCCTAGGAGAGCGGGGTGAGGCCCTTGTCCACCGCTACTACATCTCGATGCAACCCCACGTCGGTTTCAAGCAAATATTCCCTGATACTGCATATCTCGCGATTGTGGAGAGTCTTAGCGTTTATTATTATTTATCATTTTCTTCCATCTTGCGCTGCATGCCCTAATACCTGCACACTTGACGATCTTATGACTGCATCAGCGAGCAGAGTTCGCATAGCTAAATTTTGGGCCAAATGTAATAAAAATTTGCCATCGACACGCTAAGAAGTCTGGTGAAGCTTGTTTTTACAAAAATACTAAGCTTGGCCCTCCATAAAATTATGTTGAACACCCCTGTACTCGAGTGTATCGAAACATCTGTCAAATGCAACGGCTCTCAGAACTAACACAGCTGTTATCAGCATCAATTATAGGTTTGGTTTCCTGTGACCAGATAATGCACATCGATGTTACATGTTTTATTGTCGTCGTAAAACAAACAATTGATACACGCCTTCTAGCACTTGAAGGTACTTCCGTGTTGAATGCAATCGTTATCAAAGGATCAGCCCTGATCGATCCATTGTCTTACTATCTTTGTCTTTGGAGGAGGGCTTTGAAAGTAAAAAAAAAAATGTGCTGTATATTCTTTTATATTACATAAACAATTGTTGCCTTGATGTCAAATGAATTAACTGTTCGTTTCAAAATGCAGCAAAAACCTTAAAATATTCATAGATACTTAATTTGTGCCATGATTAATTATACTGCTGCAATTAATTATAGATAAATACTACAACAATTATCTATAAATCTTCTTATTCGATTGTACACCTAGACTTAAGTAGCAACTAAGCGGTAATCTGGCGTCTTTGTTGTCAATGTTGTGTTTACATGTAAATGGCATATATATATTTGAATATTACCGTATGATTTAGTATATGTATGTGCTGTGGGTGAACCTTAAAGTAAATAAAAATTATTAAAATAGCTTTTTATGGATTTCAGTAGATGATAAACACAAAAGCAGTTCAAGGAAAACATATACAGCGTGTGTTAGAAAGGTGTTGTCATGATGTGGTAAAAATAATATCAGCTGGTATTGAAGTTTTGTATGGGACAGTTGATTATTTTTCGCGATTACGATGTTGGGTCTATACAGAAAGTTGTTCAGTTTGATGGTAAGTACCACACCCTTAAATATTATTTAAGGGTTCACCTGTCCCATACAAAACTTTAATACCTACTCGATACAAGTGTATGGGACAGCTGATATTTTTTTTTACCACAACTTTCTGATAGACGCTGTATATAATACAGTCAATAACAAACAGCCCTCACAATTTTTTTGTTAAAATTAAATTCATGCAAGCAAACTCATCGTTCACTTTCGATGTTGATCGTACGTGTCTGAATACCGCAGCGCTATCACATGCACATCGAAACGACTTACCTATAGAACACATTATTGATTTGTTTCCGTATGTAGGCTCGGAGTACTAAGAACTTTCCGTATATCCTGTGTAGCGTCGTCTTTAGGAAGTCTCGTTCCCGAGGGTCTTCTGAATCGAACAGTTCTAGTAGCTGTGGACAACAAGAAGGTTTTTGTTAATACAAGTTATCTTATGTATACATAGTACAAAGTCGCTCCCGCTGTTTCTACGCTTAGATCTTATAAATTACGCAACGGATTTGAATGCAGTTTTCAGCAATAGATAGAGTGATTCAAGAGGAAGATTTATATGTATATTGCACCCGTGCGAAGCCGGGGCTAGTCGGTAGTATAAGATAAAAGAGCGAAAGTGAAGATAGGAATCGTGAGAGGTGTAAGAAATGGAGACACGGTTTTGACCAAGGAGTGGAACTGAATGGGCCAACGAAAAAAACATAACATAACGATTGTATTATTCTGAACTACCCCAGATTCGGTTATTTTATAGTAAAGTAGCTGGGCGACCGAGGTCTGCTCGGGTGAAAATAGAGAAAACGAATTTTCCCAGATATGAGACTTAGCTATAGTCTGTTTTTTAATCTCGAAGACTAAATTGACAAGTGAAAATGTCAAAACTGACATAAATGCTATTGAAATCTATGTCAATTTGCCATTTGTATTTGTCAATTTAGTCTCCGAGATTAAAAAACAGACTTTAGATTGATTTTTCGCCCCCGTAAAAGCCTATATTGAAACTTTCATCGACATCGTCAGAGCTGTTTTGGAGAACGTGATTATGAATAAATATATATACAAATATTGCTCATTTAATAGTATAGGATAGAATCCAAGTCTACACTGGTTTTAAATATGATTGTCTATTTAATTGCTTTTATGTGGTGTAGACACAGGGTGTACATTGTAACCATGTAGGGGTCCGCATGCCGATGCCTGCCAGGGCTGCGGGACTGTTCGAAAGATATACTATATATATGATACTATATATAAAGGGCAAAGAAGGAACATGGATGGGTTTTAGTCAGTACAAGTCTGACACACCCTTCCGCTCCGCCCAGAGCTGGGGGGGGGCATTTGACCTATCCGAAAAAAAGCCAGGGCTGCGGGACTGTTCGAAAGATATACTATATATATGATACTATATATAAAGGGCAAAGAAGGAACATGGATGGGTTTTAGTCAGTACAAGTCTGACACACCCTTCCGCTCCGCCCAGAGCTGGGGGGGGGCATTTGACCTATCCGAAAAAAAAATGGGTGTACGTTGTGTACAGTAATTTTTTTTTTCACAACTTGTAAAAGGCGGTCTAACCTCAAGTTTCGGGAACCCTAATTTCCTGTTAGAGTTGATTGGTTTTTGTTATTTTAGTAATTCAATCACAGCACCTGCTAACACGCGATTTGATGATCAGTCTCGACGACCACGCTTTCTGAACGAGGGATAATGTCAAAAGAGTAGGCAGCGAAACTTCTGCTAGCTTGTAAATACCTAGTAAAATTTTCATTATGGATCAAGATATCAAAACCGTTCATTGAACTGTATGCCAGTGGCGAAGGTTCCATAAAACTCGATTCCTACCGGCTTCCCTTTGAAAATGGCACAGTCAGTATTCTATAGACAAATAATATAATCACATTAAAGATATGTACTCGGGCTTACCCCTTACAAAAATTGACCCTTCGCTACTGCTGTATTCTTAGCTTTACATAATTATACAGTGTTTCTAAAAATTTTGTACCCTAGTTTTTACTATTCTTTCTTTGAAATAAGACATTGTTTGTTTACAAAATAATGTAGACATTTGATCCGCTAACACAAAAAATGTCTCAAATTCTACAAAGGCGACCTTGTTAGTGCGTTACTTTTTTCCACTATTAACATTCAACACCTTTCTCCACAAAAAGGAGGTTTCGTAAACAAGACTAAATGAATAGATCAAAGGAGTTTGTATTCACATGATACAGGTCGTAAACAAATTGAGTATTGCGATGAAAGATTCATTGAAATCGATCATGTAAGGCTGTGTGCTCAAAGACAGCTCAAAGAGCGGGAACGGCGGCGGTAAGCGTTTATTGGGAAAGCTGACTTTTATTGAAATAAATATTGTGGCTTATATGTATATGTAATAGCAGTTAAAAAGTCGGTGGAAAAACGGGTAGGCTTCAGATGTTTTTGGAAGGGCTAGCATATATCATTTAAAAGTTCGAGAACTATTTGAAATATTTCATTTGTATTTTTATTGATGCCCAAACGTTTTTAGAAAAAGCTGTCCAGCTTTTTCTAAAAAACGTTTGTGCTAAAAAATTTCATCAACGGATTTGTATAAAATCAAGTCCTTTAATATAACGGATAGATATGATTCTGGGGAGTTAGTTCCACGCCCGCGTACGATATGCGAGGCATCTCATGCATGAAGTTCAAAAAATGCTGATTGTCAGCCCCACTTGAATAAATGACACTTGATTTGATTTGACTGTCCCACCGCTACCGCTCGGCTACCCGCTCTCATTGTCGACTTGACCTTATAGCTTCCATGACTGAGGTAGGCACTTATACACATGTTGAAGTTGATGTCTGCATGGGGAGGTTTATTGCATGCGACGTTTGTTATTGATTTTTCGTATCTATTTACGACTTGTGTTGACTCGTACAGCTACATACTGAATTACTGCACGCTATGTGATACGTACAACTAAGTACAATGGGTGATATGTAGTATCATATTAGTTAAACGAAATTTATGAGGTAAAACTCAAGTTGACGATATTGTTACTACAGATTGTGTCAGAGGTTCTTCAATTATGAGGGAATCATACCCATCATCAAAGGGTTTCACTTAGACTCATTGCTGTTTGTGTTTGTTTTTTTGTTTGTGTTTTAACAATAAAATCTAGTGGTAGCAACCGCGACTGCTGAACATGAGGTCCTGGGTTCGATTCCTGGGTCGGGCATATTGTTATCGGTTTTTTCCATCACGAATTTCTATGTAGCAGCCACGGAGTCTGGACTTGCGCCCGGTTGATGGCAATAGGCTCGCCCCCTATTACATGGGACTTAAACATAACTGGTGAAATGTGGGTGTAATATTAGGTACACCTCTGCCTAACTCTTAGGAAATTGCAGGCGTGATGTTATGTTATGTTATTACGGTTAAAAGTTCTCAATAGTGAATATGTAGGTAGCTGTAAATATGCAGGAACTTGTGAGTTTTACAGTTCTTTCATAAGAAAAAACGGAAAGAAATCTACAATCTAAGAAAATTATACAATTAATTTACATTCCACATTTCCTACGGTAGAATTATGTTTTATCATTGAAAATCAATTTACAGGTGGAAAAATTGTGTTGCACACTCTTGGAATTTCACACCTTGTTGAGCGGAAAATGATTGTTTCTGCTCACTATAGTGTGGAACTGAAATCACGAGATTGCAAAATATTCAAGGAATTTGAAAATTGTGGTCACTTTCCAAAATTTTAGAAGAGACCGATGACATTCAATTTCTTTTTGAGGTTTGTCCTAATAAAAGTCTACTACTACCTCTACCGTTATCTTCTGTCACCCCACTGCTGGCCTCTCCCCATGACTTGAATTACATAAAATGACAGAACAACAAAAGAAATCTGTCATTTTGTCGATTCTTCCGTCGACAAAACCCGTTTCTACGGTGGTCATGTTACGCGTGCTGGACAGAACCAATGACCAGTGGTCCACATTGACCCTGGATCGAAGGATTTGGAAGTGAAGAAAACCCATTTCTACGGTGCTCATGCTACGCGTACAGCTCGTAAAATTAAAGAAATTTTCCTGATAAAATTCTGATAAATATACATATTTACTAATCCGTGCTTCTATTGTCAATTCTTGCTTATAGTTATTTTAGAAAATATTTCAATTAAAATTTGGATTTAAATTGTTGAACCAAATCCGTTTTTTCCTAGGACTTGACTATACAATATTTCCAGTTCCTTTGGCAATTTACGGGGATATGACCTGATATGCTTCAGATATAAGCTACATTCATTTCATAAGTCATGTAGTCAAAAAACCCGTAACAGTACGCATGAGAAGGTATCTCAGCCAATCAAGCCACGAGGACTGGCAGCCATTGATAAATCAAAAAGGCATATAAATCACTCAGCAAGCGAGGATTGCTCTCAATAACGCGATCAAGGGCGACGGATGAATGTAGGCAGAATTGCTACTTATATTATATTCAGTGGAACGTGTTTATTATGTAGACTCCGATACGAATGTATAAAAAAGTCGTTGAAAAAACTAAAAACCCGACTGAAAAAAATGAAAAGCATAAAACAAGCACATTTTAAATTAAACAAAAGCTGGAAGCAGGCGGGGCGGCCCCATTTGAATATAAAATTATGAAAACGGAATGGGCCCCGCCTGCTTCAGCACAAAAACGTGGTCACTACGGGCGGCGCCGCGTGGTGACCACATTTTTGTGCTGACAACCAGGTAACAGAACAAGCCTATAACTTTGTGATTTTTCATGATACAGTTTTAAAATTTCGTACATAGATTCTTTACATAAAAATATTAGACACGTGTTTCAGGTTTCGCTTATACTAAAACTAATGTTGTATAAGCTAGATAATACAAAGTTCAATTTGTCAAAGCAATTACCGTGGTATCAAGTTGATGGAGCGAGGAACGTAATTTCCAACGGTGCTATTGTAGTAACACAATAAAATGTATTAATTGACCGACTCACTGGTCTACGTGCGACAGTTGTTTCCCAGCTTATTTATAATGTTGCAAGGTTTTTCTGTAATTATTTGTATAATGTAGTTTTTCTACTGCCTTTATTTTATTTACGTCTTTATTTTTCAGCCCCCGTAGCATGACCACCGTAGACAAGATTTCTTTGACGGAAGAATCGACAAAATGACAGATAGTGCAAAGAAATCTGTTCATTGTGTCGACACAATCTGTCATTTAAGGTGGCAGAGAAGAAAAAATTGAACTTTGTGAAATGTCATATTGGTATTTCATGAATTTGGAATGAGCAATACGACGTATCGCAGTCGGGGTATCGGTATTACCCAGTAACGGCGTTGTGGAGGTTAGATAGGCAGTCGCTCCGTGTAGCTGCGTCTTGATAAGACGATTGTCAGATTTTCGGGTCACTGTCTACCCGTAATGACTGTCGAATATCTACAAATGACAGGACCAACGGCTTAACGTGCTTTACGAGGCACAGAGGAAAGTCGGTATGTAACGGGTGGTCACCCACCCAATTACCAACCTAGGCAAGCGCGGCGTAACTTAAAGATCGACCCGAGTGGCTGTTACGAGCTCCTCTCTGCTGACCCCAACGTAGTTTGGGGAAAAGGGTTGGCAGATGATGCCCTTTAGTAGACTAATGTTCTCACTGCTGGGTCACAGGTGTCCTCTCTATGTCAGGGAGTGGGTTCTCCACAAGTAAGGAGTAATCCTCCACGCGGCCCGCGGCCCCAGTACGTGTTGGTAGATATCCTTTCGAATTTTTGGTTCTTAGACATGCTGGTTAACCTCACGATGGTTCTTGGCCGTTTCGAGAGCAGTAGTGATGAAATAAATTACACAAAGTAATGTGCCTGCTTGAGTTCGAACCCACCCGTGAGCCGTTACGACTGGGCCAACACTGCTGTCTTTAGGCTGATGGGGATTATGAACCTCAAAAACTAGTTCAATCATTCTAGCATAACATTGGCGAGAAATGCTACAATTTTACATTGTATAAGTTTATACCCACACCTATGTTTTCAAGCAGCAGTTACTATAAATCAATCGCTAAGCGGAATTGCTTTCAATAACAGACTATCAAGGGCGAGACGGACGCTGGAAAATAAATGTACACTCACGATCAATGAAATGTTACACTTAGCAAAATTCAAGTGATTTTCTTGTCTAATACCGTTGGATAAGACTTATTTTGTAATAGTATGGCTTCCAAAGTGTGGTACACGGTTGTCGTGGTCTGGGCATTGGGCATGTTATGTGGCGAAATGAGGAAAATTTTGTGAGGAAGACCAAAGAAACGATGGATTGACTGTGTGAAGGATGATATGGTGCGAAAGAAGGTGTCTGATGACATGATGAGCAATAGAGAAGTATGGAAGAAGAAGAGGACATGCTGCGCCGACCCCAAATGAGTTGGGATAAGGACAGGAGAATGATGAGCATGGCTTCCAAAATACTCATCACCTGCCTAACCTTTTCCCAAATATGTTAGGGTCGGCTTCCAGTCTAACCGGATGCAGCTGAATACCAGTATTAAAATACAAAAACCAAAATACTATGTTATAGAAAACATAAAACGTTAATCAATACAGTAGGAGAAAATCAGTTTTAAAAGTTGCTGCGTGTATACATATTAATGCTCGTGACTGTACACATTATACATATCTATGAATATCAGTCGTTATAGAAAATAAGTCTGTTGTTCATGTCGGACCATTTGACAAAGCAAATACTGCTATATCTTGTTGTTCAAGCGAACTATGTAATTTTCTCTGTTGTTATTGTAAGTAGGTATTTGTTTTATGTTTTCTTTGTTATTGAGATACTTCTTCATGTCCTTTCTGTTTGACTAATAAACATAAAATCGCTTTTCCGTAGGTACGTCCTAGTCTAACTAAGGCAAGGCCAGGCGCTTATCAACGCTTATTTTTTGAAGTTCCAAGTCATTTCTTGTTGGTTTTAAAGAGCACGCCTAACTGCATCATATGGATTTGACGATACTCCAATATTGTCGGTTTGTAATCCGTATTATATTAATTTTCATTATCAATAAAAGAGAATCCATCAATCGGGCACAAATCCAAACTCCGTGGCTGTTACTGAGAAATTACTGATGGAAAAACCCAATAACACGTTGGCCGACCCAGGAATCGAACCCAGGACCCCATGCTCAGCAGTCACGCTTGTGACCACTAGATATATTATAAATACTATATTTGTCCCACATTCTCTATTGATCTATAAAAAGGCATACGTAATCGTCACTGATAATCTATTCTGTTCTCCACTATCTCTATTGATTACACTTGTAAACAATCAATGTTGACGTCATTACCATGGATAAATAAAGAAACCTAAAACTGTAGTGAAATAAAATTGCCTAATTTCATCATTACAGCTGGACACAGGTGTGTACACCAAGTGTCGCACATCCACCGGTCCTGTTTCTCAGGTCCAACGGATTCACGCGTCTTTGACCTTATAATCTGTATTTATAAAAATCAATGTCTGTCTGTCTGTCTGTTCGTTCGTACCCTATAGACCCCCTAAACTACTGAATCGATTTTTATGAAATTTTGCAGTTGTTTTACATAAGCCAGGGGAGGTTTCTGAAAAAAAAAACACTGAAAAACGTCATTGCACTCGTGGCAGAACTAGCTGCTAATAACAAATATTTCGTAATAAGAATGAAAAGGTGTTTGTTTTAGTTGATCGAAAAGATGAGTTGAGGTGAACCTCTACCCATGAGGATTCTGAAGATCATGCAGCGGCACCGAACTAACCAGCTGCCTCTGTAGATAACATCCGACAAGACAAAATAACAAGAATCGCTCGGGTGCTAAGACTTTGAACGGTACCAAACTAACATGGACTCGCTTCTTCAATTTACAAATTCACTAGCAAAACTTCTCAGACGCGATGGGCGAAGTTTACTGACATACACTTTACACACTACACCTCGACCGAACGTAAATAAACCTTATTCCAAACACTTTAACTACTAACCTGTAATACAAACTTCTGGTCGATATATTTCTTGGCGATGTTGGGCTGGAAGTCTGGCGACTCCAGCAGCCGTAGGAACAGTTCATAGACCAGCTGGAGGTGCGGCCAGGCCGCCTCCAGCGTGGGCTCGTCTTCCTCAGGGTCAAACTCCGCACCATTCGGGTTTGAGGAGGGCGGTAATGTCCGGAATAGGTTTATCGCGAACTGTGGGCAATGGAGAAAGGATTCATTAGTGTTTGCTGCTACTGTTGTAAGGTTATACAGGGTGTAACAAGACCCTTAATGAAGCCGAATGGCACTGGCTCTCCCCGTCACTGCGATTATTTTATTGTTCTGGACATACCTGGGAAACTTCTAATTACGGATATATTGGGGGTCAAAGTTCCAACTTTTCAGCAAGTTCTACTACTAGTTTTTAATGTTATTACTTTAATTTAAATACCTCCACGACCCCCGTACTATTCAATGAATCCATCAGCACAATGTTTTGGAGTCCTACCGTAAAAGGTGATTTTTTCACCCCAAAAATAGAAAGTCGTTTCCCAGCAATAATTTTTGCGCAGTTACATAGTTCGATGTACAGTATGCTTGGTTGAGGTCTTCGTGAAGGGTTCGTTCACACCCTGTATACAAAGCGAACCATAACCAAGGACAGTGAACCATTTTCACTGCAACAGTTTCACATCTTTTGTTAATGTTTGTAAGTACGTAAAAGTTAGTCGGGTAGGCGTTACCACTGGTCCACTTATGCTCGAAAAAAATACATATTACAATAAGCTAGTCTTTTGGATATCAATGAAAAAATATAGTGAACCCACAAATAAATTGTCCATAATTATGTTTTTTTTTATCTTAAATAGGCTTGCGTTTGGCCGCCAAGACGCCTGATTTGTAGCGATGACGCGGCCTTGGGTGGAGCTTGCCTAGAAGAAACCGATTCACACGAACTTTGAATAGATGAATATGTCAAAATTATAGTAAACTAACTATCAAAATTAACTTTTACACCTAAACCTTTACTCACATATTGCATCCTCACTATTCTCCTCAGACATGTTCATTGTCAATTCATAGACAATTTGTCAATAGCCAATCAAAACCCATTCAATACTTGTGCGCTATTGTCCTTGTCCGTGAATTCAACTGGGTACATAAATTGATATAGAATAAATGTAGATATACTATCTGTTTCTTTGCTTGTCATGTCAACATCGTCAACAGCATCACTCTCCTGGCCTTATCTCATCTTATTTTGTTTTGGTAAATAAATATTACAAACATAGACGATTGTAAAGGTTTCACGTTTTTGTTTATAGGTTCTGCCTACCCCACATGTAAAAACGTGTTAGTCAATGTATTATCGACCTTCAAAATCAACATCAAAGCATTTATTTCAAGTAGGCCAGTTACAGGCACTTTTGAATTGTCGAAACAAAGACAACGATGAAAAGTAGCTACAGTCCCAGTCACAAGGCATAAAAACTGTGAAAGTTGCCCCTTGTAATTGCTTTACCACATCGAAACTACTAAGATTGACATTGGTAAAGTAATAACAATTAGCTGAGCCTATGTTAGACATGGACGTTTTATGACATTTGAGTCACACTCAACATTATGAATGTAAAGCAGTTACGAGATCGACTATACGGGGTGGAAGTGACACCGACGCGAAAACGGTTACCATTACCGGTATTCAGTACATCATTCTAAGCCCCCCCTCATCGGGAAATTTTTCATCGGTTATTTAAAAAAAAAAAAACTTCTATGTGGGCTTTTTTTTTTCGGATGGAAATCATCAAATGACCCACCGCCCCGTTCTGGGCGGAGCGGAAGGGAGTGTCAGACTTGTACTGATTAAAACCCATCAAAGTCTTTCTTTGCCCTTTGTGTTCCAGGGCCACGGTATCTCTTTCGAACAGTCCCGCAGCCTCTGCAGGCATCGGCCTATGCGGACCCCTACTTTGTTCATAATGATGTATTGAATACGTGATAACTGTTTCGCGTCGGTGTCCCTTCCACCCTGTATGGACCAATTTAGCGAATAATTAAATGGTTAATTCGGAGCAGCTTAGTCCCGTATCTGTTTGTTTACAAAAGACAAACCATCATCTGCATAGCCGTTTCCCAACTATGTTGGGGTCTTCCAGTATAACCGGATGCAGCTGAATACCAGTATTTTACATGGAGCGACTGCCTATGACCTCCACAACCCAGCTAGTACTGGGCAATACGATACCCCTTGGTAAGACTGGTTGTCAAGACTTTTTGGGCCACTGACTACCTAACGGCTGTCAAAGATCTACAAATGACACCCGGGACCAACGGCTTAACGTGCTTTCCGAAGCACGGAGGACACTCGGTATGTAATGGGTGGTCACCCATCCACAGACCAACCTAGGCAAGCACGGCTTAACCTAAAGATCGACCCGAGCGGCTGTTATTATTTAGCCACGAGCTCCTCTACAAAAGACAAATATGAATAAAAATACATTGTACAGTCTCACGTTATATTCAATATTAGCAATATAACCAACATAAATAAATATGTCCGGTCGACACCTGAAGACAGTCGGAAGTGGGGCTTCATAAATAATTCCCTGAACAAAACCTTGGCCTTACGAGTGTTCGGGGGCCTTCACTAATAATAAATGATAATGACTTTTGTGGTGCTGTCCTTGATCTATTAAGGCTCCTCGCCCACGCCATAGATTAGCATTTTCTTGGATCTTTTCCCTTTCTAGCCCTTAGAATTGCAGCTCACTAACTTGAGAAGTCCAATCGCACGTTAAAGTGCTTCTGATGCAAATTAATGCGGATGCTTGCAACCAGACTTCTCGCTCCACCAAATGACGCCTTTACCCTTAATAAAAACGCTTCTGCACTGCTGCTATCGCGCGATAAGTCACAATTGCAACGTGCGTCGGCGTTGCTACTGCATCGATACAAACGCGCTTAAGCTTCGCTACAGTATCGATGTAAGTGCGCGACTATTTCTGACTAATCGGGGTAACGAGGAATTGAAAACGGTGCACGGGTCCCGCGCGTTTCTATCGCGAATGAACTGTAACAGTATCGCGATAGTAGCGAGCGATATAGAATAATGGATCAAAAATTTTCAACGGCAGACAAATAAAAACAAAAAACGAAAATCCGATATTCGGTTCTTTGTTTTACCTCGAAGTCCCGGACGGAACCCTAAAAAGTTCCGTAAACAATTTTCCTTTGTTCAGTGCATTTATGCGTGAGAAGCCTCGGATGCTTTACAAAGAAAAATGTAGGGTAGTTAAAGAAAAGTTGAAAGTAAATGAATGTAGCTATTTTGAGGGCGGCCGCGCCATCTTGGTCTTTGAAAACAATTCGTGTTTCATGAAGCGAGAGCGCAAGGGACTTACAGTGTTCGTTGTTGCGTGATTGACTCGAAATTAAGGAGATTCTACTGAACATACTTACAATGATATTTATGTTATAATTATGCTCAGATTGATACAAACAAAGAGAGGCCTCTGTCCAGCAGTGGGTGAAGACGGGCTTTGGCTGATGAGGAATTAGTTTTTGACAATAGATACAAAACATGTGCAACTGGGCTTAACCAAAACTGCGTGTGCGTACTGTCACTTGTCCGTCGATGACCAGGCTGTCAAATGTAAAATAATCATGGAACTAACCACCAAATGAAAAGAGAATCACGACGAAGTCCGACTTTATTAAAAAAAAAAAAAGATACGCGCCGAATACATAACCTCCTCCTTTATAAGAAATCGGATAAAGAATATCGCGGACGTATTTACAATGAGGATGCCGATAGCTATCTGAAAATATGATCCTGAGAGTCGACCCTCACAGCATAGCGAGAAGCGAGCCTTAGATTAAAAATACTTCTTGCAAGGAACCCTCTTACACAGTCTGAAGCGTCTTATCTATGTCACTACGGAGCCAATCTCGGATCTTGCCGTGCAAGCTAAAGAGCTGACGCCAAGCTTATCAGTTACAAAGGCGTTGGTTATAGGCGCTGTAGAAAGTAGGTAGGTACAGACTTTATTAGACGTTCAAGAGCTGATTGAATTTTCAAAGGACGTGCTTCATTAAGTCTAGTCTTTATCACAGTAGGTACTTTTTTTTTAATGATTTCTATGGAGGATATTCTTCAACCAATGCTGCTTTACCAAGAACTTTCTAGAACTTAAACTACAAGACTTGTGTTTAATATGTTTATAACAAACACTTAGTGTTTAATCATCATCTGCCCAGGCTTTCTCAAACTATGTTGGAGTCGGCTTCCAGTCTAACCAGCCGCAGCTGAGTACCAGTGATTTACATGGAGCGATTACCTATCTGACCTCCACACCCCAGTAACCGAGTAATACGATACCTCTTGGTAAGACTGGATGTCAGACTTTGCTTTGTTTAATATTTTCGGCAAGTCGGCATGAAGCTGTTATTTGTTCTTTTATTTTTACTTTTGAAATTATTTTCTACGTTACTAATAGTTGTCAGCAATAAGATCTCATAACTTAATAGTAACTATATTTGTATGCGAAACGTAACCTTATTTCATTAACCTCCGATGAAAAAAGAGAAGTGTTAGTTTAACGTAAACGACGACGTACGTGTAACGTATTTGAGGCATCGTAGCTCCCAAACGGATGTACCGATTTTGATTGTTTTGTTTTGTTCACATGAGTTGACTTGGGTACCTGCTTATTGCGTGTATAATAAACAATTTTCATTTTTAACTTACCATATTAACCGCCTCCGGATATATAGGCTCAGTGATGACGCCCCTCTGTGAGGTGACGTAGTCCACCATCTCGAGGAGGGCTGCCCGCTTGACCTCCTTCCACTTGAGGTCCGACAGGGGCTCGTCGGCGAAGTCGAACAGCAGGCAGCATTGCTGCAGCTTCTGTACGAAGAGCTGTTCACGCTCCGCCGCTGGTGCATCTGGGGAAGGAAAGCTTTGGGTTACTTTTGTATGTGGTGAAGGACTATGTTCCGAAGGAGACCTTTATTTGGCTAGAATGCTGATGATGATAATAAGAGCCATATTATTAACAAAACTATTTGAACTGACACTCTTTGTGTTGTTAAAATGTTAGTTTGGTTGTTTGACAGTAGTTTTCATTTTAATAGATCAAATAGTTCATACAATAAGTTAATAAAATATAAGTAAAAGACTTGAAAATTGCTCCGTATAGATAAATAATTTAAAATCATTCTTCAACTTCTTTATCGTGTGGTTAGTGCCTAAACTGGTGTCAGAGTTTTTATGCCGCCCATGGGCCCCTGACTTGGCTTTACATGCCGTCGAGAAATATCTCTCAGGCATGCTGGTTTCCTCACGATGTTTTCCTTCACCGAAGCAAGTGATAATTATACAATATGCACATGAATCTGAAAAATCAGAGGTCTTGGGTGCGAACTCGAGACTTATTATTTAAAATCATTGAGATATAGCAATAGGTGGTAGTTGACACTGTTAAACAATAATTCCAAGACACAACTTCTCTAAAAAATACTTCATTTTAGACCTGAAAATCCGATTAATTTTCAATTAATTGCAAAATTAGATTTTTAGTTGCTTTGAAAAATCAATAAATAGTTGAGTCTTTGAGTTGATTAAATAGTGACGTCATAGCGTGCTATTGCCATTAAAAATTTGAGGCAGTATCACGTTTTGACAGCTCTTAAAAAGTATGTCAATTGATTGGTTTGTCAACTACCCTATTGTGAGAAATATATAGTAGACATGAAGCATAAATTAAAATTCCTGTGTATCTTTACGGCGTAAGGTCTCTCCGCTCAAACAAACTCGATTCGGTTACATTTAAAACTCTTAAAACCTATGCACCTGGAAAGCTAAACTAAGTTTAATCGAAACCAAGTTCCCATAGCTACCTAACATATTACAGGAACAGTTTCTACCATGCGATGCAAGAGAAATAGTTGCCTTTAGCTTTGAGTCCTGTCCCAACTGAAAGTTCTCCGTGTTTCAAATTCACAACACATTACTCGCTTGGAGTGAAACTTTGAAGCGTGGAATAATTTGCTGTCAAACTAGTTCCAAGCTGAACCACTAAATTAATATTGAATTAGGAGTTAGGCTACCTATGTTTATAGTAGTACTGTAGGTTACTTCATATCAACAGACTCGTTTTCTATAACACAGTTCAACTCAATTGAACCTGTTAACAAATCAAGCTATACAAAACCAGTTTATGCGGATGTCTCTCTTGTACTGGAAATCTATACAAAGCGAGGCCATGTTATACTGGAAATGTATAGATTCATGTGTTGCCGTGTGTACATAACACAACGACACGCCACGCCACATAACATAATCCCCGAAGGGTTAGGCATTAGTGTACCTTAAACTACACCCTTACTTCGCCAGTTATGTTTAAGCCCTATGTAATAGGAGGCGACTGGTGAGCCCATTTTCATCACCCGGGCCTAATTATACAGATTCCGGCGGCTACTTAGATATTGCGCCTTTTTGCTAATTAAGTTCAATATTCAGTATCAGTTTTCCGCTTACATATCTGTATAACAACAGACACTTGAGAACCCTGTTTTTATGTGGTACGTCATGAAGGAATTCGAGAAATTTATTCCGGATTAAAAACCGATAGCTGGCTGAAACTTCCCGTGCCTTCAAAGCCAAACGCACCCGGAAAAAATCTCTAAAAATGCGAGGATAAATACAAAACGAAAGCGCCCTTTACTTGCGGGTTAGCTAAAGTATTCAAAGATTTACGACTCAATATTCAAGCAAAAAGGACAATAGTTTACGCAAAGAGACAGTTCTGCCGACAATTCAGTGCTTCGTTTCGTAATAAATTTGTCACCAGCACCAGACACCCCTCCAAGGGGGCCGGTGAGTTATATCCTAAATGCGTGCCCCGCAGAAACAAAAGGGGACTTTTTAAATAGCTGACGAAAACTTGGTGGGTAAGTACAGGGTTCAAGAGAAATGGTAGTAAAAACCGTAGCCCAATTTCGTTGGAGTGTGGAAGCCGCAAATTAGTGGCGGCATCCTCGGAATAGCTTTGCGTTTTTCACGTAATCTGCGAGTAGTATAAAAAGACGGGTATGTGGAAGTCTTTTGGTAGTGATCCGAAAATACTACGGATTGAAGAACTCTAGGAAAAGATTTCGAAATGCATATGAACAACCGTGAAAATTTCTTCGGTTTAGTATAGATTTTGGTATCCCGATAAACTTTGGTTTATGAGGCTTAAAACAGGAGGAAACATAAACGTGGTTGCTTTAGTAGAAGTAATGTTTATTTTTAGTTAAATTGTAATGTCGGTTTATCTTAGTTTTTTCAGGATAAAACGATATCAGCATGAGGTCACGAATGTCAACAGACTTATGCTGGGCTTGGATAAATATTTAATTTTAGTTAGCAGTTCATCCTCATATTAATGTCTTGTACTTTAACGATGGAACAACCCGGCCATTATGCTTTGTTTATGAGATTATGTTGAAGAAATTTTACAACCATGAGTTGTAAAAACACTGTTAAATGCCGCACCTAAGGTTGCATATCAACAAACATGTTTCCAAATGACAAAAACATTAGTAATATCAAAGTCTTGAAGACAGTCTATAAACATAGCGTTCATGATGACGTTGATGAGTTTATACAGACTGCAGAAATAGGCAAATGACCTCGTGGCGCTAATTTCGCTCATTAGCGTCTATAACAAAAAGGCCGCTTGGTAGTAATTAGGCAGCTCCGTATTATCGTGCTGCATGATTGTTGCTGGTTGCGGTGCAGCGCAAGGACGTCGCAAAGTTTCCCATGGCACACGTACAGCACAGGGCCGACCGCTGGCCGCCGATGGGTCGATATATTTCTGCGGCGTTTTCGCCATTTCCCCCACGTCTATACTACATGTACGCATAAGATAGTCAATCACTAGTTTCAGTGCTTCAGCCGCTTTATTTCAGTCGGCGAGGCTGATTAGACTCTTCAAGGATGACAGTGACAAGGTGTGGGCGACTACTATGTAGTAATCGCTACTACAACGTAGTTTATCTGCGTCGTACATGATAGTGTATTGAAAATGCCTTCTTCGGCGCAGTTCGATATGTTTCCTTCAGTAACTAGGTATAAACCATAAACAGACGCGGCCATTTCACACGCGGATGCCAAAAATTAGCCAAACATTGGAGGTGGTTTGTAAACAGAGATTAGGAGTTGCCTTCTGGGCTCGCCGCATTTGATGTCCATTATCTGCAAAGCTAACACGGTTGCATTGTTGATATTACCGACGAACCTTTCAGCGGGGGGAGCTGCACCATCAAACTTTCCTTATCGGCATTTGGTATCGTGGGGCGCTCGGGCGAGACGGCGGCCGCGGCGGGGGGCGGCGGGCTGCGCGCGTCCGGCGGCGACGGCGCCTTCTGCGGCGGGCCCTGGCCCTCCATACCGGAGCCGGCGAACAGCGCGAACCGGAAAGCGCGCGCGACGTCCGACACGCTCTCGGAGCGCTTGGTGGCCGCTTGGCTGGCGACGAGATCGAGGCCCGAGTGGAACGACGGAGACTTTGGGATTCCGAGCGGCGAGACGGCGCGGCGCGGTTTACTTTCAGCGGCAGCAAACATCGCGCGAGAGGGCGCGCGCGCGGCCGGCCCGGCGTGGACCATCGCTTGCGGCGGCCGGCAGCGGCATCCGAGCGGAGGCCCGGCAGCGCCGGGACCGGTGCGAGCTGCGGGGGCGGCCGGACTGCCACGCGCCGGTCTCAGCCGCGACTCGCCACTGGCGGCGCCGCGAGTGCGCGCGCACTCCCGCCGCACCCCGCTAGCGCCCCAGCCGCTCTATACAACCTCTGCTAGGGTTGCCACGTCACAACATATATCATTAACATAATGTCTACATGGATTGTTACTGCAATACAATAACGCCTCCTAAACACGAGAGTGCGTCTCAATAGCTGATTGCGACTGTGACGGGAGCACTCTCGTAATGGAGTAACGGCAGTCGCCGGAAGCGACACGGAGAGCTCGGCGTAATGACGCAGATACGTATTTCATTGTAGCAGCCCTGTAGATATTACGACGATTTCACAAGTCGAGGAGGTCGGGGGTCGCAATCGCGTCACCCTATGAGGAACAGTAAACAAATGGACTGTACAGCGATAACCAAATGCGTAATATTATAAACAGAACCGACCAATATAATATTAATATATGCAAGTAAACATTAATCAGCTGTGAGGCCGCTATCTCGAATGATAAGCGTTTGAACGTTTTGCTAATTAGAAAAGAAAAATACTTGAACAGATAGGCGCCATAAACATTTTGCGTCAACGAGCAATTCGCAGCCAATAACCAAGCTGGCGATAAATTATAAATTGCGAGTAACGACCGAATGTAGACGGCGACGGTTTTCTGGGAAAGTAGAAGAATAACAAGGGGTACACAAGGGTAAGTTTGTTTGGGTGAACCGCGGTGGGGTCCTGGCATGCCCTGGCTTGCGGGGAAGAGGGGTGTATCCCTGTGCCAGACTGGTGCGCTCTCCCCTGCACCATCGATCGTTTAATAGACTTTAATTCGTCTGACTCACTTCCTGGATTCATGTCGAGAAAGTGTCTTGATTAAATTAGAAATAAGATTCAATTCAACTAACTGCTTTCGATATATTATTGCGGCCGAATTGCCCTAATTACATTTGAAGTGTCCGAAAACTATCATTGCTATCGTTCAATTAAACTATTAATGACCTGACCCTTTCAACCAATCATTATTAAAATCACCTAGTAACTCATGGACACCGGACAATAAGATAAAGTGACGATCGGGATTTCTGGAACGTAACTGGGATGGTTCCCAGATTGCAGAGAAAATTTATGTTTCCACTGGGTGCAATTATCGAGCAATATCGCGATCGCCGAAAGCGTGGAATCGGTATATAACATTAAAAGGTTAAGAGCTATTATGGACTAAAGGCTTTGGTAAGGACGGCGGATTACATTGGTTGAAAAATTCTATATCTTTATTTTCAAAAATTTGGAGATGACTATATTCCAGCAGTCGACAACTAAAGTCTAAGCTTTCGATACGAATACTTGCTAAACAAGACACTAAATTAGATAACTAAAATAAAATGCAGGCAAACGCTTGACAACCCTACTTGCATCACAGCCTTTACATTTTCTTAAGTTCCGCGGAAATGAAGTAAAATCTAAATTCATTTTTCTGGGCCCTCTATTTTCCTTCAGACTCTTTGCTAAATTAGGAAAGAAGTTCCGTTAGGGTGGCTATATGATACGTAGGGAAGGATATAAGCTATGGCGTTTATGCACCATCACACCGTAACATGTGGGGTGGGGAATACAAAGGGCTATCATTATCAGGCTATGCTAAACAAATTGTTTAGGATCGAAGCTGTTTATATGCAGCTACCGGAAGTTGGTCTATTGTTTGCTTGTAATATAGCAAGTAAGTATATTAGTAGCTCCTTTCTGGTTCAACAATGAAGTACTACTACTCTACTTTCATCTGGCAAGCCATTTTCGGAATTGTGTTGGGTTTCTGTAACAACATCACGTCTAATTCGAAGACCAGTTATGTTGAAGTTTCATGTAGAAACAAATCCAGTCTCTCGATTTTCTTTTAGGAATATCTTAGTAGCTGCCCGAAATCTGATGGATTTTCGTATGAACCTTCCTCTTATAAATTGGTAATAAGAGCTACGGGAAATGGAGAACCGGCGGTAGAAGATTCCCCCAGTTCAAAATAGCCCCTTACTCACCATGGTAGCTAAAGTGCTGATTTAGCGAGGCAACCAAGCGGAAGGGTCGCAGGAAGCCGAAAATTTGCTTTCATAAGCGGTGCCGCTAGATAATTTATATTGACAGGAGGCTCGATATAGGTAACCTTTTTCTTTGATACAAAAGGAAATGACTTTTACAACATTGGTGTGAGAAAATGAAACTGAAATACTGACCAGACAGGAGACCGTACTTTTCATCAGCACTTTAAACTGTTGTTGTCACTTGAGGTTTTGGACACATAAGAATTTCGTTTTTAAAAAGGATTTGAGCACTAAATAATTAATTGAACGAAATATCTATGAACAAGAAACGATAAAACTATTGAATAGTCTCGAATCTTATAAGATCTTGAAAGAAAACCGTAAAACCATATGATAAAGGAACAGCGCCACATTTTCGCCAACATTTATGATATCTTACGCCATTTTTTTTTTCGTTTCAATATGGCGAGTTGCTTTTTATTGCTATCTGTTAGTCCTAAACGAAGTACATAAAACATAAATAAAGGCTATATTTAGAGCAGTGATGTGATTAAGAAGTGTGTCAAGGCTTTTGCTATAGCAGACAGTTTGTTTGATAGTGAGAAAGCTGACAATCATCCAAACTCGGAACAAATATCTGGAGGTCAGCCTTATTTGTCCCAACTTTTGATGCGGAAGAAATAGAGCAAAATCTCTGAATGGAGAATTTACCAAAGGAGTCTGGGACTTTTACCAGTTCTGATGCAAAATTATTCCGATATAAGTTTTCATATGAGGATGCGATTCTGACGAATTTACTGGTTATGTGTTTTATTGAGTCTTATGTAGTTCTAACCGCAATAATAACAGCCACTCGGATCGATCTTTAGGTTAAGCCGTGCTTGCCTAGGTTGGTATGTGGATGGGTGACCCATTACATTCCGAGTTTCCTTCGTGCCTCGGAAGCACGTTATGGTGCCGGCTGTCATTTGTAGATCTTTGACAGTCGTTAGGTAGTCAATGGCCCAAAAAGTCTGACAACCAGTCTTACCAAGTTGTATCGTATTACCCATTAATAACGGGGTTGTGGAGGTCAGATAGGCAGTCGCTCCATGTAAAATACTGGTATTCAGCTGCATCAGGTTAGACTGGAAGCCGACCTCGACATAGTTAGGAAAAGGCTAGGCAGATGATGATGTAGTTCTAACCGTAGTCATGGAAGAGATCAGACATGGTCTCGTCATTACTCGTAAACCGCCATATTGGTTAGGATTTCCCAGTCTTCTGTTCGCCAAAAAATTAAATTCTTCGACTTCGGCATTAAATTTACCGCAGCAAGTACCCTCGGGATTCCACTTCCGTCTTAATAGCAAAGCAAAGTAAGATATATGGATAGCAAAATACACACTATACAACATTAGTTTTAGTACATGCGAAACCTGATACACGGGTCTAGTATTTTTATGTAAAGAATCTATGTACAAAATTTAAAAACTGTATCATGAAAAATAACAAAGTTACAAGCTTGTTCTGTTACCGGGTTGTCCGCGCAAAAACGTGTTCACCACGCATCGCGCCTCCAGCGTCGTCTTGACCTCATTGATAATAATAATTTGGCAGTAAGTACCTAAATGATTGCGACAGGTACTTTGCTTTGTCGCTCGGTGTCCAACTTGTAACTTTTTTTAAATATAGACTAAATATAGACGTATATTTGGGACAAAATATAACATGGTTTAAAACTGATTGGAATCGATTCAGTTACTTATCCTGAACAAACTATATTCAGGTTTCGCATACACTAAAAATAATGTTGTATATAAATAGACAGGTTGTAAATCTACTACAGTTCAGAGGAATCAAGAACACCGTAAAAACAAAACCGTTTTAAGACTTGACAAATACTCCAAGGTTAGCCTAATTAAGATAAGAGCGGAGACTAGGCCTTCACTGATGAAATTAGCAAGATTAGCTGCTGAATGGCGATGACCTGTGCCCTAATTAATGCTCTTAATTAGCTATCGCTGTCCTTTATAGGATGGGCGCACTTCAAAGTGATAGCACACATGAGAGATGTATAAGAATATGTTGTATAAATCGAACCCCGAGACGGTCACGGAAGATATGCTTAAATGATAAATGGAGTGCTCAAATGTCACTTGCCAGTTTTGTTTTGCTGTCCAACCAGGAAAACTCTTAAATACAGTGAATCACACTGATATGCCACTTTTAAAAGAGAGAAGGAAAACGATTAACACCCTTTTTTAGGTTTAACACTGAAGTTGGTGACACTTAGATGAGTGCCGAAGCGCACGGTTGGATTTTCAACGTTTCGATTTGGCGGGGAGAGTTGAAAATCCAACATTCTTAGTATTAGTAATAACAGGCATATAACGCCACTTGACTAACAAATATATTGTGTCGCAGCAAAACTTGACTGCTTGTATTGTTTTACGCACCATTTGGAAAGTCACATTATCACTCCATTTTCTCACATACTCCATGTCCAAACCCCTAACATACAGCTGTAAGCACGTACACCTAACATGTCGTATCATCGGCACCATGTACAGTGGTGTCGGGTGATATATGAGCAGTTATGTGCTATTGCAAAGCACTCAAGTTTAATTAGTACTGGAAACGTTTGATAGAATTAATTACAAGTAGAACCGATTTCAGGGACGCTGTGTCCTTTGATACGCAATTATATGGTATCTATGAATGAAGTGGTAGTAGATGAAACAATAAGGCATAATTATTTGCAAATAACGAGGATAATGTAAAGGGGCCAGTTTTGAATATGAATTTGGGCCGGCTATAGTAGAGAAGACCACAAAAACGATATATGGCTAGAAATGGGTGAGATGATGACTAATAGAAGAGTATGGAAGAAGAAGCCACGCTGTGTCGACCCCAAGTAAATTGGGATAAGGGCAGGAGAATGACGACAGAGAGCGTGTTTTTTCTTGAATTTAGGTCAAAAATCATGTTTAATATCACAAAACAGTTGAACTGACACGCCCAGAAGCTATAAAGTGCGGTTTTATAGTATCGAACAGGCAAATAATCTAAGATTTCCGGGTCACACGAGTTCGCCGATTCATGCGGTGCACAGCGACCTAGTTTCTCGATGATGTCTCAGGATATGGCATTTACGGTGCGTACTATGCGGTAAGAGGCGAGTTTTGCTGTTACGTGCACTTTGGAGATCCAACTTGGATAGCGATGCAAGTGTTTGAGAAAATTTATTGATAAAAGTTTTAATTGACATTTATATTTTTATCTTAGTTATGTATGACAAAACATGGCGAGAACCTTTATTACTTATAAGATCCTCAGTGTTAATACCTACGTTTAACAAATAAATGACTCTGATTCTGTCTGGGGAAGTCACCCCATTCCCAAGGGTAATTTTGTCACCGAGGATGAAAATCATTATCGATCGATGATTTGTGTCTATAAACAGTACCTACATCTTCATGGGACCTTAGGGATTACTGAAGTGATCCTCATTACCAAGTTCCGACTAAGTTCAATTTAGAAGTTTAGAGGACATGTTTCGGTTAAAACATTCATGGTAATGAACCCCTTAGACGCAGGGATTATTCTAATTCAATGGGGACCTTGCTATATAAGAGAGAAGGTTGACATTAGGGATACGATTACTGAAATGAAATTTACTAAGAGAGATGTAGGTAAAGATTGTTTATTTAATTTTATAGTAAATGATGATAGACAAATAATGACCGCAATACAAGGTCACCTCAAGTCAGATTGATATCCAAAGGTTATAAAAATTACGACCAATAAATACTTATTTACAGAAGATTACCAAGACATTGGACTTTAAATAACACCGCACAATCAGACTGATTTGTCTTAGTAAATTAACCAAAACCGCTAATTTAAACAACAAAAAACACAAGCCAAATACAAAAAGCGGCAAAAACAAACCCGCCTAATAGATCCCCTGGTCGGTATTAGGTCATTTTCGTCGCATAACACGTCACAAATGACACACAAAGCGGTCGTTGGCGAGAATTAGGACGATGTCTCTGAAGTAGCATTCACCGTGGAGGCTCGCTTGCAGCGGTGAAAAGCGAACGGAAGCGGAACACGGGCACAAAGGGATGCCGAGCAAAAAGCATATGACACATGCCACTTTATACGGCGTTTAGCGTGAAAAGCGCTTTAAGGCGCTTAGGGATTCTTTCAGTGCAGCTGGAAAACGAGGCGGCTTATTATTGCATGTTTAACTTTGCACGACTGGAAGCTACTAACACTGTTAACAGAGAAGATTTTACATCGGTATAAGAGCTACAAATCGTCGGGGATAGTGCAAATCCGCGGAACTAGCATTGGATAATTCCGCGTATCTGACAAATGTAGGCAATTTCAATTACGCATTGTCGTAGCGACTAAATTAATGACATTAATAGTTTTCTACTGTTAACAATACATAGAACACATGTTACTATTCATGTAAAAATGGGGTCAAAAATCGTTGAAAAAAAAAGAAACTTTTAACCTTCCCATGTAAATCTACACGTAGTGCAGATACGCGCACTTTACGTATGGTAGATTCGCGGATTTGCACCATCCCCGACGAAATGACAGTCATGGACAAGGCTTACGTTGTTTCTTCTTGGTTATGGTCCTTGATACAAAAATGTTGGATTTATTTATCTTGTGATGCTTTAGGCTTTACGTTTGACAACTCTATGTTATTTACAGAACACAACATTAAACCGAGATGATAAATTAAATGATTGATTAATATACCTGCGCACAGACTAATTGAACTCACTGGCACAATGCGGGTTGAGTATAAAAGACTCATCGATCAATTAGCGTTAGTACTATAATTGCGAACTTTAACAATCACCTATTGTGTTGTTTTAACAACGGCCAATGTACAGTTACGTGTAAACAGATGTATGGGTTTATCAAAACACAGAGAATATTCTACGGTAGTCCATTGCAATTGTGAATGATACTCATATCATTGTACCTTGTCCCAATTTATTTGGGGTAGTCTAAGCCTGCTCTCTTCTTTTGCCATTTCTACTTTTCTATTAATCTTCTCGTAGTCTTAGTATATCATCTTTCTACTACATCCATCGTTACTTTGGTCTTCACATACTCTTATAGCCATCTAAAATACTTTCCTCACGACGTTTTCCTCATTTCTCCGCATCACGTGCTCAGCATTTCCGAAACTATTTCGGTTTCACATGTTCAATATGCACCTATTCACTTTTGGAACGTTATTTTTTTAGAGTTTGATCATATTTTTTCAAATGACTGTACATATTTGTAACTGCGTCTCTTATTTCATATTATGGAGTGTTGTTGACAGTTTTACGAAACTTTTTTATCCTGTTAGCACAAAACTATAGGAACTTACATCGTAATGATTGTCCGCCCAGCCACGCAGGAAAATATTTTGTGAATAATTAGAACATATGCCCCTTTGAGGTGCAACATGGAAGAATAGATTTTTGCCAAATTAACTCCTTTGATTCAACAAGGGGGATTAAAGTCAAAATACAACATTATTTTTAGTATATGCGAAACCTGAATATAGTTTGTTCAGAATAAGTAACTGAATCGATTCAAATATTTTTTTAACCATGTTATATTTTGTCCCAAAAATATTTAAAAAAGTTAAAAGTTGGACACCGAGCGACTTTAAGTACCTATCGCAATAATTTAGGTACCTACTGCCAAATTATTATTTTCAATGAGATCAAGACGACGCTGGAGGCGCGCGCTGCGTGGTGACCACGATTTTGTGCGGACAACTAGGTAACAGAACAAGCTTATAACTTTGCGATTTTTCATGATACAGTTTTGAAATTTTGTACATAGATTCTTTACATAAAACACTCTTTACATAGACACGTGTATCAGGTTTCATAATACTAAAACTAATGTTGTACACCGGGACACAACACAGTAATCCAGGAGATGTCTCGGTGTACCGGGACAGCAGCCCTTTCTACTTTCAACGAATATAAGTGGTTGATTCCAGTACGTCTCCTCTGCGCTTAGCTCATGTCCGTTTTGGTGGAGTCCTGAACTTAAAGTTGTAACCTTAAAAAGGATTTTTTTGAATTTTCTCTCGTCTTAAGTTCAACAAAGAGGTTTACAATCAAAGTAATGCTTATTTGGTCCGCAACTATGCGGTAAGACCTCCAACCTTGAGCATATCAAAGACGGTTGTTTCCACAGCGCGTTTACAGGCGTCAATTATTTTGCTATCTGCGTTGTACTGCAAACCGATGGCGACTCAGAACGATTATTGTCATTTGCCTTGGAAAAAATAAACAATGATACTGTCGAGAAATAAGAATCAAGATGTTGTTCAGCTAAATTGCTTTGTATAGTTTCTGAACGTGGGACGGTTCTGCGTTTTTTGTTCGATGCAATTCAAGATTAGATAATATAGGGTGTGATTAGCTAACAATTATGAACTTTTATGTTGCTGAGTGCGTTGAAACGATGAAATGACGAGTGATGCGCCTTTTCCAAGTAAAACTCTGTCTCAGCTGTCAGATGTCTGTATCTTTGACAGTACGCGTAGTTAGAAACTCAAAAGTCTGACCATCAGTCTTACCAACGGGTATGGTCTTCAGTAACTGGATTGTGGAGATCCGATAGGCAGTATCGTCATCTTCCTGCCCTCGTCCCATTCTATTTGGGGTCGGCGCAACACGTTTTCTTCTTCCATTCTCCCCTGTCAGACGTCACGGCATCATTTACTCCTTTCTCTTTCATATCAGTCTTCACACAATCCATTCATCTTTTCTTTGGCCTTCCTCTCCCTCTCCATTCATCAACATTCACGTCCATCACTCTTTTAGTCACATGCGTTTCACCTCCTCATTACATGTCCATACCAAGACAAACGACTTCCTTTCAATTTTTCTGTAACAGGCGTGACTTTCAAACTTCCTCCAATATACTCATTCCTTACTTTATCCATTCTTGTCACTCCACACATGCATCTCAACATTCTCATCTCCGCTACATGCAATCGTTTTTCATCCATCTTCTTCAAAGCCCAGCATTCTGGTCCATACAGTACGACAGGTCTAATCACGGACTTGTATATTTTCCCCTTTAACTTGAGAGGCATGCAATAGGCAGTATCTTCACGTAAAATTCTGGTATTGAGCTGCATCCGGTAAAGCTGGAAACCGATCCTAATATAGTTAGGAGATACTCAAGCAGCAGATTTACTTCAGATGTGTCGTTTCGGGATAAAACTTTGTATTTTGTTGATGTCCGAATTGTGTCAATCTTATTTGGAATGTTTAAAATTTGATCTTATTATGCATCAATCAAGCCCTACAGACTGGGACTTAAATATTACTGGCTGACTGATTCACTGACTGATCGATCAACGCACAGCTGAAACCGCTGAGTCTAGAAGCATGAAATGTGGGTGTACTATTAGGTACACCTCTGCCTAACCCTTCCAGGATTGTAGGCGATGTTATGTTTCAAGCCCTACAGGCAACAAATATTTTCGCTGCAGGTACTCCATTGTGTTTTTCTCCACAAGCTTATGACGTCACATGTTTACCGTATAAAAGATTTAAAGTTCAGGTGACGCATGAGCCCTACCCACCCAGCTCAATTACTCAGGACACCTTACTGAATCATTAGGTAACGGTACATACGTCTAATACAGATACTAACGAAGGCACTGACGGTCGACCATTTTACAACCTTATAACTCAGGGCTTAAGGGTGAAAAGCGGTAGACCGTCAGTGTCTTCGGTTGTACATATTAAGCTACTTACGTACAATTGACACCCACGACATTGTTCGTAATTCGCATACAAACGTAAACTCTCCGTAGATTCGCTCACCCTCGAATTTTGACTTAACATTACGCCTGCAATCCCCGAAAGGATATTAGGCAGAGCTGTACTAATATACAGACACCCACATTTTGCCAAACGCCAGTTAAGTCCCTGATGTAACAGAAGGCGAGCCTGGCGAACACTGGTGATTTCTGGTGGAAAAAACCCAATAACACTGCCCGACCTGGGGTTCGAAACCAGGACCTCATCCTGGGTTCGAACCCCAGGAATATGTCAGTAGCAGCCACGGACTCTGGATTTGTGCCCGGTCGATGGCAGTAGGCTGGCCCCCTATTACATGGGATGATGCTCTGCATGACCAACGAGGCACTCGTAAAAGTACGTACAATCATATAATATAGGTACATATGTTACCTACGTCTCTTGACACCCACACCGTTCGTTACTCGCATACAAACTTCAACCCTCTGATAAATTCGTTCTCTCTCGAATTTAGAAACGATACTTATCTTTGCTTAATCTATACAACATTAGTTTTAGTATATGCGAATCCTGATACACGTGTCTAGTATTTTTATGTAAAGAATCTACGTACAAAATTTCAAAACTATCATGAAAAATCACAAAGTTATAAGCTTGTTCTGTTACCTAGTTGTCAGCACAAAAACGCGGTCACCACGCAGCGCGCGCCTCCAGCTTCGTCTTGAGCTCATTGATAATAATAATTCGGCAGTAGGTACCTAAATTATTGCGATAGGTACTCAAAATCGCTCGGTATCCAACTTTTAATATATTTATATATTTTTGGGAAATAATATAACATGGTTTAAAAATTATTGGAATCGATTCAGTTACTTATTCTGAACGAACTATATTCAGGTTTCGCATATACTAAAAATAATGTTGTATACAGAGTGTAACAGAAAGGGTATAGTCATATGAAAGGATATGCTGCATACCATCAAACTGAACAACTTTCTCCTTGGGTCCAATATCGTAAATGCGATAAAAATATCAGCTGTCCCATACAAAATTTCAATACCTACTCGACCCAAATGTATGGGACAGCTGATATTTTTTTCGCATTTACGATATTAGACCCAAGGAAAAACTTGTTCAGTTTGATGAAGATGAAAGTAAGACTGACTAGCTGACTGATTCACTGACTGATCGATCAACGCACAGCTGAAACCGCTGAGTCTAGAAGCATGAAATTTTGAACAAACCTTCCTTGAATGACGTTAGTGTGCACTAAGAAGGGATTTTTGGGAATTCATCCCTAAGGGGTTAAAATGTGTGTTGAAAGTTTGTATGAAACTTGGTCAATTTTCGAACGAAGTCGTGGGCAACAGCTAGTACTTACTATAAGTATTTCTGTCGCTTTACACACATTACATTTACACTTGACAGAACTCTGCTCGTGTTAAAATTGAGAAAACAAATTTGTCCAAATATGAGAGCTAGCGAGATCGATTTTTCGCCCTTGTAAAACACCCAGATTGCATCTGTCATCGAAATCGTTTGAGCAGTTTTCGAGAACGTGATTACAAATATTGCTCACTTAATAGTGTAGGATTTACAAAAAACATTCCAAAACATCCATTCCATTCCATCCATCCATCCATTTTTCATTCCATTTCCATTTTTTCTTTTTTCCATTTCCATTTTTATTTTCCTGCATTCATTGCAAATAAATGATTTGATTTGATTTAAGTGAAAGAGACAGCAGCTCATGACATTTCTTAACAAGAACTTGAGATTGAGCTGCGTTTGAGAATTTAGCTGGCAAATACACCCAGTTTTGGAAAATCTTTGTTTTGTGCCCATTATCTTCTGATAAGGAACTTAAATAATTCTAGTCAGACGAAACAAGTCGACACATAACATAACATCACGACTGTAATCCTCGAAAGGTTAGGCAGAGGTGTACCCAATTATCCAGGGTGTAAATAGACTCTTCACATAGCCGTCAACCAAGCATTCTGTACATCAAACTAAGTAACTTTACACAAAATTTATTGCTGGGAAACGACTTTTTTTCCGGGCGAAAAATCACTTTTTACGGTAGGACTCGATGGAAAGCATTCAAAGCATTGTGCTGATGGGTGGATTGAATAGTACGGGAGTCGAGGAGGTGTGTAAACTAAAAATCTCACATTAAAAACATGTTTTTAAAAAAAAAACAAAAAAAGTGGAACTTTGACCCAAAATATCTCCGTAACTAGAAGGTATGGTCTTGAACAAAAAAATGATCGCAAAGACGGGGAGAACAAGTACCTTTCGGCTATGATAAGGGTCTATTTACACCCTTTAGACCCGTATTTCGCCAGTTCTGTTTAAGTCCCATGTAATAGGAGGCGATCCTGTTGCCATCAACTGGACACAAATCCGGACTATGTGGCTTTTACTGAGATTTTTTTTAATGGAAAAACCCATTACCAATTTATCCGACCCGGGAATCGAACCCAGGTCCTCACGAACAGCAGTCGCGCTTGTATCGACTCGACCAACAAAGCAGTCCGACCGAAAGCCGATTTTCGTCACACATTTCCATTTTCGACCGTTTTCGGCGGATATAGTTCATTTATAGTAGATTTATAACTATTTAAAGTATCTCTTTTTCAAAATAAACCTCTGTGTTAGTTAGTAAGGATGTACTTTGTCTGTCTGTCAGTTCCGGAAAAAGTCTATTACACTATACATAGTGACGAACTGCAAGCAACAAGGAAAACATCACAAATAAATATTAAATCATAAAAACAACAACAATTTTTAGTACTGGCAACACTAACAACATTTTCTTCTCGTTTCGTGTCGACGACGAGTGTCGAGCATAATTATTTTCTTGTGATGGAGAAAATGTGCAACGGAGACGGGGAAAAAAGTCAGTGCAGTCCGTGACAAATCATAATCTTGTTCTGGTACGGTAATGGCTTGTTTCTCTCAATTAAAACATCACTTTACAGTGCAATTTTCCTTAATGTCTTGTTTTGTAAACAAACACGTTTTGAAAATCATGACTTTCCGCATCAATCACTTACTGTATGGATTATTTCTAAACCTGCTTCAACTCTATGTAACATCATGTCATCATTTCGCTAGTTATGTTTAAGTCCCATGTAATTGGGGGCAATTGACTCCTATTGTCATCAACCGGGCGCAAATCCAGACTCCGTGGCTGCTACTGAGGAATTCCAGATGGAAAAACCCCAATAACACTTTGCTCGACCTGGGAATCGAACCCAGGACCTCATGCTACGCAGTCGCGCTTGCGACCACTAGACCAACGACTGCTTCAACGCTATATTTGTTCAATATGCCAAATTAGCTCATATTCTTTACCGATACCTGGTAACGAAGTACAAAACCGTAGAAATTGATAAAACGATAATCTTGCCTACATTATATTTATATTGGATTCTTATAACTCAGTAGTCAGTACTTACTACATTTTATGCATAAATGCTTATTTACTTCTGACTTACTTCAAGTAATCATTAGAAGTGATTTTAATAACCAACCGTTTTTATGAAATGATCCAATCACACGCGAGCATTCGAAAAAAGAATCTTTTTAAAGATATTCAACGCTTAAATCCGATATCCAATACACTAAAATATGAGGGAACTAACATTTTGTGGTTTACGGAGCCCATGGCGTTGTGAAATCCCATTCTTTTCTATTTCCCCTTGGAAAATGGGATCCCTTGGCGAACATGAAAAATGACATCCGACAGGACCCTTCCTTGTGAAAATAAGCGCTTGTCACGAAAACGAAAAATGCTTCGACTAAGGGTATAAGTACAGGATAAAATATTAACAAACTATTTTGCAAAAAAGATAACACCAACGAAGTGTTTTATACGGGACCACCGTGCGAGTTTCCTCTACCAAATGAACAAGAATCACGTAAATCGGACCAGTAATCACGGAGCTATGATAAAGAAAATGCAGCTGAATTGAGAACCTCCTCGTTTCTAAAAATCGGTTAAAAATTTTGATGTTAGCTCATTTTTCAGGCATATAAGTTTTTAAACTGTCATGGTCACTAACATTATCACTAACAAAAAAGAAAATAATAATAATTCCTGTCTCTGGAGCCCTAACCACCGGTAGCTTGGACCCTGCTCCCGACACCGGCGGACCACTATTTTTTATATTTGAAATGTTTTTTATGTGGTTTTTTCAAGAAATATTAAAAAATATGTGAAATAAGTTTATAAAATGAATAAAGGAGCAAAATACAATTTTTTATATTTTAAAATGTTTTTTATATTGTATTTATTTTAAGGAATATTTAAAAATGTATAGGATTTGTAAGAAAATATAAATAAAGGAAATAATAATAAACAAAATACCTCGACGACCCTCTTTCGAGGCTCTCCTTAGGCGGTTGGATCAAGGGCCTGATTCAGAAGGCAGTACTCCTCGATACGGCTCGTATTGTGAGGAGGTTCCTGTCTCTGGAGCCCTAACCACCGGTAGCTTGGACCCTGCTCCCGCTACCGGCGGACCACTATTTTTTATATTTTTAAATGTTTTTTATGTGGTTTTAGTTGAAATATTTAAAAATGTAATTAGTGTGTAAGAAAGTAAACAAAATACAAAAATAATAATGATAAATATCCCATTTCTAGTGTTTTCAGGCATAGTTACCAGTTAACATTAATTTTTAACTATTCTCAATATTGCGATGTTTAAAGATATTAAAAACACGCGAAATGTTTTTAGACGTCAACCATAAGAATTTTCACGATGAGATGCATAAAAGCTCGCCCACAAAGTTGTATTTCACGTCGTGGTACAGAACATTAATCACAAAAGTTCCGACGTGCACTCACCAGGGGTTCTTAACCTTGAAGCAATTTCATAAATTCTCCACACATACCTAATTATGTTAAAGATTAGAAATGACTGACGTATACTGAGCTAGTTAACATATTTCCAAGTCGTAAATGTACGAAATGCTTGGTTCAAGAATTTATTTCTCCACAGACGTAAAAGCAAGTAATTTAAAGAAGAAATAAAACAGTCCGAACCGTAAAATCGAAAACCGACTGCCTCGTTGGTCTAGTAGTCGCAATCGCGCCTGCTGAGCATGAGGTGGGTTCCATTCCCAGGTCGGGCAAAGTGTTATTGGGTTTTTCCATCAGGAATTTCTTAGTAGCAGCTACGGAGGATTTGTGCCCGGTCGATGGCAATAGGCTGGCCCCCTACATGGGACTTGAACACAACAGGCGAAATGTGGGTGTACCATTAAGTACAACTCTGCCTAACCCTTCCGTGATTACAGGCGTGATGTTATATTATGTTAAATAAAACCGTATACTAAACGCAGTAGCCCATAGTCATAAAATACGTGTTCCTAGGTCAAGTCAGCAGAAAGTTAAAGAGGTGTGTCTAATTCAAATTTTACGATGGACTCAAGATTAATTGGCACTAGTTGGCCGGACCAAGCTCTGTCAGTTCAAAGTTAAATTTACATATAGATGAACACTCGTGCACTGTAGGTCACTGGTACTCGTGAACTAGCTCAGCTGTGTTTTATTGGTTTACATACGATTGATTTCTAGCACCCTATCCTACTAATATTATAAATACGAAAGTTTGTGACGATGGATGTTTGTTACTCTTTCACGCAAAAACTACTGACCAGATTTGGATGAAATTTGGCACACAGATAGTTTATAACCTGGATTATCACATAGGATAATTTTTATCCCGGTACGGTACGATCCCGTGGGACAATTACCGAACTCCATTCGGACGAAGCCTAAGCTAGTAAATAATAAAATATCAGACAGAATATAAGCTCTCAAAGATATTCCTCAAAGTTTTCGTTCACGTTGTAATTTCATCCCCTATTTGAACCGCTCAGGGGTTGAGTTTAGAAAATCGATTTGTTGAGGGGTGTACCGTAAAGATGGTGCACTTCGACGGTACACCCCATAAATAAGAAATTTACTCAATTTCAGAGCTCTTCTCTAGTGATTTACTCCAGGTTTCAGAAAAAGCCTGTGAAGACATATTGTGAAGTCTCAGGTCAAAGGATTGGATTGGCTGTTGTTATTTCAGGCAACCAAATCTCATGAGATACCCTTAGCCCATAGAGATATGAGGAAGAAGGTGTGAAGCTCCTCATCCCCATTGAATAGGGAGGATCCTTCAACCAGACGGGTGTTGTGTCTACTGGGCTACTGCCAAACGGTATTGGTCGGTATTTTGAATCTTACTACTATTATAAATGCGAAAGTTTGTGAGGATAAATGTTTGTTACTCGTTCACGCAAAAACTACTGAACAGATTTGGATGAAATTTGGCACACAGATAATTTATAACCCGGATTAACACAAAGGATATTTTTTATCCCGGTGGTACGATCCGGTGGGACAATTACGCGGGCGAAGCCGCGGGCATAAGCTACTATAGCCTAATCTAGCGGGTAACGCTGCCTGCGTAATGTAAAATTTTCATGACTTCAAATATGATACGTAGTTAGTATGTCGTGTAGTAGATGGCGCCACGAGCATATCAGAAACCAGCCAGGCTGCGCATTCTCAGTACATCCCGGAACTGTTTTATAAATACAGAATTATTGATCTTTGTACGCTTTATAGCTAATAATGTAATAGTCGTCAGTCAGCTTAGCGGCAAGGTTACGTGTGTAACGAAGACATACGCAATGCTTTGTAAGTCGTTAAGCAGATTAGTATCAGTACATATCTCGACATGTGCCTAAGTTTAACTTCAAGCTAATAATCGCACTAGGTCAGAAAAACCGTTTCGAAAATTTAAAAATACAGGCCAAAGGCGAGTTGGACTCGCGCACCGAGTGTTCCGTATAAACTTGTAGATATTTTTTTCATTACATATTTACGGTTTTAAGAATTTTTCCTTGACAAATTTCATGATTCTAGGTCAACGGGAAGTACCCTGTAGGTTTGATTCCCTTGCGAAATCGCAAAATATGCGACATAAACGGTCATATCTTTTGATCGCGTTGACTTAAGTTTGACTTTTTCACTGCTCCAAGGGGTAGCCGGCCTGAGTATTTGATATTATTATTTTAGCTTGATACGAACACGCGTTCCTGAGAAAAAGGCTCTTGACAAACGGACAGACAGAAAACAAAATGATCCTATAAAAGTTCCGTTTTTGTCGACTGAGGAGGGAAACCTCAAAAAGATAATAATTGCATGGATTCTGCATTTGGAAATGTTGATTACCGTTTTGAAGTAGGAAAATTGAATAACCGTGGCTCTATCAAGCAAGTCTTTTGCGCTATCAAAAGTGTGTATAAAAACTCAATTTTCTGATCCACCCATCCCTTTCTCTAGTACTTTTGGTCCGGGTTTGCGGTATGCGAGTTGAATACCAATATTCAATGTTTCAAGAGTTATGGCAGTATTTGATCTGCGCACCCAATATAGTACTGGGCAATAGCCAATAGGTATATACTGATATTTTACCTAGATATCGGTTAGCTATCAGACGTTCAGTATTCTACTTTAGCTTTGAAAACTTTAGATAGGGGCCCTCCCCTATCTAAAGTTTTCCTACGTGTGGGTCCACTACCAGACGTTTTGCTTAACTAGGCCTATGTGGCACACAGAGTCAATTTTTTTTTTGTTTTCTTTTATTATTATTTTTATAATGTGTGCACTTGTGGCATTTGCCAAATAAATGTATTTTCTTTCATTTCAGAAAAAGAGTCATACGCGAGTAAAACTTAAATCTAAATAGATAGTGCACATAATCTTATCTAAAAAAGATAGAGCCTTATTTTAATGTAATGATTTGATGAACGCGTGTTGAAATAAATAGTTTTTTTTTTAAAGATTTTATTGCGTTTATATTTATGTTTATAAACGTCACGTCTGTGGAGTTTCGCTAGCTTATTTATTTCACCCTGTATTATTGCACTTTTGGATTTTTAACTGTCCGCTCGGCGCTGAGAGTTCAAATTGCTCAAAATCAACAGTGCAATAAAATGTAGGGATTCGGTTCAGGCGTCCAATAGTTTTAGTCAAAAACCTGTGTGCCAAACGGGCCTATATATGTACCAGAAAGGCGTGGCCATATTTAAGAGTGTCCTACAGACACCCGTGGCTGAATAATAACAACCACTCGGGTCGACCTTTAGGTTAAAACGTGTGTACCTAGGTCGGTCCTTGGATGGGTGGCCACCCATTACCTACCGAGTTTCCTCCGTGCCTCGGAAAGCACGTTAAGCCGTTGGTCCCGGCTGTCATTTGTAGATCTTGACAGTCATTACAGGTAGTCAGTGGCCCGAAAGTCTGACAACCAGTCTTACCCCTTGGTAAGACTGCAGTACTCCCACTGTAGTTAATGCGGTTCCGTGTTGCCCAGTACTAACTGGGTTGTGGAGGCCATTTAGGCAGTCGCTCCATGTAAACTACTGGTTCTCAGCTGCATCCGGTTAGACTGGAAACCGACCACAACATATTTGGGAAAAGGCTAAGTAGATGATGATAAAGACCATCAACCGGAACACTTTCTCCATAAAACCGACATTGTAATCGCGAAAAATAAATATCTGTCCCATACAAAACTTCAATACCTATTCGATCCAAATATCATACGGTACAGCTGATATTTTTTCCGAGATTCTCATGTTGGTCCCACACATAAAGTTGTTCAATTCGATGGTCTGAATCACACCCTTAAATATGACCTTTCTGATACACCCCGTAGATCCTAAAATTAGAATATTTCTACGAAACTATGAGCACGTTTGTGATACACCCTGTAGATCCTAAAATTAGAATATTTCTACGAAAATACACGACTACTCTTAACTCATGTTATTTCAGCTCGTGTATATATGCATACTTAAGGAACAATCGAGCGACAAAACTGAATGGTTTAACATTATACAGTGTCATCAAACATTTCATTTAAACCATAATTTAAGCATAACAGTTCCATTCAATACTGTTTTGCTTGAGAAAATTACATTCAATTTAAGTTCTCTGTAGAAGTTTTCACATTTGTTTACATTCTTTGCTAAAGAATTCTTTACGTAGTATGAAAATACTTAAGAGTCTCAATATAGAGCAGACAAAATATGCAAAACATTCATAAATCAATTTTTCATTCATCTTTAACAAAATATGAAAGTGCGCAATATTATAAACCTTTTCATCTGACCTCAGCATATTCTGAACATGTCAACAAAAATCACATATATTCTATTAGCAGTCGAGACACAAGTTTAGGAATATGAAGAACAGGGTGTAAACTACCTCAACCCTTGTTAAAAGGGCAGGATCCTCAGACCAGACGGGTGTTTTGTCTGGTGGGCTGCCGCCCCAAAGTTGTCGTCAGGTTTTTCTATATGTTTTTCTCTCGCGGAGAACTTTAATAGCGCGATGCAGTATTTTGATTTTAGTTCTTCATTTGCGCCATAGATGGCGCTACAGTGCTTGTGTGTTCTGCTACAAAAGAAAACTATTTTGCGATAGCCTAATCGTACGACGTTGAGCATAGTGTACGGTTTACTTCTTATTATGATAAGACCTGCGTACAGAATGTCTGTTGTGAACTTGTAATTGCAAGAAAAGAGAGACATTCTTGACCATGACACCAACTTTCCTACCGCCGTTGGTGATCCTCTAAGAATGGCTTTCGAACGGCTAAGGGAAGTTGCTTCCTGCTAATGACAACGAAATCTGAGCATAAACCAATTTTTTTACTGATATTTGATTAGCCGTATCATTTCACTGCTTAAGTCTGATCTATACCGAAAAAAAACTTTATATTAGGTGAACTTACCTTTAATAGGTGGTAGTTTCACCAGCTCCTGGTTGTGACTGTGAACGTTGAATCTGCTGGAGCCGTGTCTTCGGGGCTGGCCGTTCCAGCCGGGAGGTCGGGGCCCATCGGCAGAGCGGGGGACGATCGGCGCGGGAGGGGGCGGGCCCGATGCTAGGGCCGAATGCTGCTTCTCTGGACGAGTCTGGAGATGTGAGAAAGATGGAATGAGGATTTATTTTTGGAGAAGAAAAAGTAAGAAATTACGAACTTGCAAGAAGCAATGTGTGGAGACGTATTTTAGTTTTATTTCTAGTTTTCTTGCTTAGGTATTTATAGGGTAGAGATACGGACAAAACCTGCTTATCGATCTGCTGCTTCCGCATCAGAGCGTCCTCTGTAGGAAGCAGCAAGTCGTTTCTTTTCATCTGATAATTTTATTGAGATATCACATAGATAGTGTGCCGTCAACATGCCAAAAAGTTTTCCTAAATATTTACTTGTACCGGCCTTATCTTAGTGTCAAGGATATTTATTATCTCTCCAAACATCTCATTAGTTACTCATTCTTTACTTAAATTAAGGATTTCGCGTGCCTAAATGAATATTCTGAAAGCAACATTTTAATTAACAATGCTGAAATAATTTACAGCTTTCAGCGAATTAATTGCTTAAACATTTAAATGGTTCTATATCACTATATCAAATAATAAAACTTAGTAGCAAATTAGCAATTAATTAATTAAATTTAAAATTCTACTGATAAAATCTGTAGCTTTTAAAAGCGAAACTGAAATACAGCAGAACATGACATCAGTTAGTTTTACGACTTCGTCTGTAATTCTACGCACGGGCACTTTATGTTATGTGCCCCTGGATATAAATGATGTTATTATAGCAAAAGCATCGGCTTGAATATTTGACAGTAATTATTGTTGGCAGCTTCGAGGCTGAGGAGATTTTATGGAGAACTTTACTGTATGGAAAGAACAACTTTTTGACTGAATTATAACTACGCAAATAGAAGAACGTTTAAAATATTATTTGATTTGCAAAGGACATCATTATTTTCGCACCCAAAAATAAAAATCATTAAGAATTTAAGATATTTTCTGGTACTCTAAATTACTCAGCAGATAGTGTGGGTCTTATTTTCCACAAGAAAACCGTATTTTTTCTGGCGTGTCCTTTAAATTTTGGGTATAATGTGTTCGGAAAATGAATGATATCCTTTTTCATTTCAGAAGTGCACGATGAAATCCAGAGCTCCGTGTTTAAACGTCGTGTCTTTTAGGGTCAAGCTCGGTGAAGAGAAATTTTCTTCTCAGAGGTAGACAGATGGGAAATGCCGTGGACAAGCCTGCAGCTTGTAAAACTTGCAGAAGTGCTACAATATTCAGTTTACAGAATACGAGGCTTGACTACGCCCAAACTAAAAAAAACTTTTCCCTTTTCAATGTTAAAACAAAGCTTGTAAATAATATAACTTTACACCTGTAATTCCCGAAGGGTTAGGCAGAGGTGTACCTAATTATTAGATACACCGACATTTCGCGAGTTATGTCAAAGTCCCATGTAACAGGGGGCGAGCCTATTGCCATCAAACGGGCACAGATCTAGACTCCGTGGCAAAAAAAAATCCAATAACACTTTGCCCGACCCGGGAACCCGAAGGTGTTGGAAAGAACAAAATCATCAAAATAAATAAGTACTTACTACTCTCATGAGCAGTTTACCTATCTGTATTGTCAAAAATGAATTTTCGAACAATTTCCAAAGTTCACTAGTTTTCTTTACGGTTTCATTCTAGAACGGTACGGTATGCGATATTGTCGGTTCGTGCGTTATTGGAGTCCTTGGAGCAGTCAAGGTTTCTTCGAATGGAAAGAAAATCGAAGATTGAAGCACTAGCATCGCTCATACATATTTAATGTAGATCGCTTTGGCGATTGTACGACATGACTACATGAGTATTTGTTTGTAAAAGTGATGTTTAAATGAATTTAGTAATGGACTGTTTAGACGACGTATATCGCGATTATGGCGTGGTTGAGACTCACGCAGACCAGAGAAGCATGCCACACAAGGGCGAAAGCTTAGAGTCAGCATTGTGTGGAACAAACAAGGCTGCCGACGTTGATGAAGAAAAGTACCCCGCACAATCTCACGTTAGAGTTTGGAAAGAATAACATTTATCCATCTTCAATTTTCAACAAATACTAACAAATAAACTTCAGAATTCTTGATGCAGCCCATTTGCGTGTGGAATATTTCCGACATTCTTAGTCTAAAAACATTAAATCTATAATAGGTATGTATCTAGGTTAAGCTAAGATGTCAAAACGAGGACGTACTAGGAGACTAGGAGTACCAGGAGAGTAGGTACGTGGTCGGGAAACGAGAGGGATTAAATGTCAATGCTATTGTGGCACTTGAGAGGGAAGCTCTAGAGTACAAAGCTGTGTACCGCAGATACCTATAGGACACAGACAGATATTGAATTTTATTGTTTGGTTTGACTTGCGGGATTTCTGTGGTCACATTCTTCTGGAAGATTTTACAGAGCCTGAAGGTGGACATCGCGGAAGAGGTCGATCGCGGCGAATGTAGTGTGACGATCTGTTAATGTTCGCGGGGCAAACGTAGCCAGAAATTGCACAGAACAGAGAGGTTTGGAGGGAGAAAGGGGAGGTCTTTGCCCAGCAGTGGGAGACAATGTAAGCTAGCAAAAAAAAAAATGATATCCGTCGTGGTAGTCAGAGTATACGTTTATCATATACATATATATGTTTGACAAAATTCATGGATATCCTTTCAGCCGTTTTGGTGTGCTAATGAAAAAAACAAGCAAGTAATTTAGATTGGAAACCGACCCCAACATAGTTGGAGTTTGAAAAGGCAAGGCAGGTGATGATGAAGATATTCATCTAAATAATTTGTCATCTTCCTTATACGGAAAAACATTATAATGCAACCGACATCAGAACTGAAGAATACAAAGTCGAATTTACGTAACATCAATTAAGTAACATGTGTTTTACTATAAAATGGTAAACATAATATACATACTTCGTGTGTAGTCAAGAATTATAAATAAACCTGTTGTTTTACATGAATAATAGTCTGGTATGAGGAAATGAGCACAAAGACTTCAGATGTAATGAGAGGTGGGTCAAGAAGCGGCATTAAGAAAATTATTTTAGCAGAAGAAGATCCTTCTCTCTCAACTGCACTGGGCAATGTTAGAAAAAAGATAAATATATATTGGTTTGTTTAAAAACAAACCAAAACAGAATTTATAATAGAACAGCCAAGATTTGTAGATGCAACGCTGTGGGCGGGGACCGATACTGTAAACATTTGCGCTTTCTGGAAAACAGTAGCCCAACAAATGTCAATGTATTTCTAGCGTGGAATTATTTACGGGATGTTCCATACCAAAGTTAATTGACAATGATCGATGCAGCGACTAATATGTATTCCGTTCGAATATGAACGGAACGCGTCATCGATCAGACAATGAAAACTGGCGACCGCTACGTGCATTCCATCAATTTTGCATTTTGCAGCAGGTGATTCCCCCAGACGATAAAAGCGACTGGTTTTTCTGAACGTTTTCCAACAAAAACATAATTGCTATAGAGAAACTCCAAAGGTCAACAGCACATAATGAAATCACATCCAACAAAAGCAAACAAATAAACAAAACAAACGAAGTAACTTCCAGTACTTCAAATAGTCCCAAATCAAAATCGATTTTCCTAAATAAATTATGAAGAGCTACGTGGGAGGGTACTGTAACAATCTATACGGCCAATCAGATATACAATGTCAAGGTTACTGTGAAAAGTACACAATCAATACTCGTCTAGTTCGATCACTTTATGTTAGTAGAAATAAAGGTGCGGATTAATTTACGGCGTTTCAAGACCACGTGCGGCGATAAAATGTTCGCGTAATGTGTGTATCATGTTGCATGGGATAGATCTAGCTAAGAAACTACGTCTTCATTTTAATGTTGAAGCTTCTAAACATATCTATTGTCACGATTTTTATTGGAATTGCACTGTACGATAGTTCCTCTCAATTTATTCTTGGCTTTAACTTGCCAGTCAGAACACGAGTTTACGATTATAGCTTCATACATAGGGATACTACATTACTAGTGAGTGTTAGCGTAGGAAGTGGTCTGGATAGTATCATACATAATCATAACAGCCAGGAACATCGAACAGAAAATGATGCTCTCTATATTTAAACACCGTTAATCTATACTAATATTATAAAGAGTAAAATTTGTTTGTAAGTTTGTATGTAGGGGATAATCTTCGGAACTTCTAATCCGATTCCAAAAATTATTTCACTAACGGGAAGCTACATTATCCCCGAGTGTCATAGGCTACATTTAACACGTTCCTGTGGGTTAATTTCCGTACATAACGGGAGCGAAGCTGCGAGCAAAAGCTAGTAACTAATAAATAATAACAACAAAAAATCAGCTTTGCTGGCGTTTTTGGTGAAGTATTTTAGTAGGTAGAATTTGAACAATATGTATATTTGCTTACAAAATTATCTTGCATCTCTCACGCATTTCACGATACAGAAATTGAATGGGGAATCGAATTGGGTACCTGCCACATTTTTGTAAAGAAACAAATGACGTGGAGGCAATTAATAACTAAAGTAAGCGACCCGCCCCTGCTTCACACGGCGCCAATTATCGGGTCCAAAACTCTCCTATCTTTTAAGCTAGCACCAATCATATCCAAAATTTCATTGAAATCGCTTGGGTGGTTTCGGATATTAGCGTGTACGAACATAGTGACACGTGATTTTTAAACATATTGAATATTTCCAAAATGCCAATAGGTAAGTATACTTATTTCATATTTATTCACGCAAGTAATGCCACCGACTCACCGCACCACTTTCTCGTGTGCGATTCGAACACGTAAATGAAAAGTCACCTCAAACCTGTAACGTTAAACTTTACGTAATATCTCCTTAAGTCCATACAAGTGCCTCACTAGGCGAATTATCATAGCAAAACAATGTTATCTCAGGTACAACGAATGAATTTGCATTCTTTTGTAGATAGTTCCTTTATTTATCTTTCATACACATTTTTAAATATTTAACTGCCGAAATTTGGGTTTACTATTAGATACACATCTGTCTTACCCATCGGGGATTACAGGCATAATGTTATGTTATGGTATTAAAAAAACTTATAAAAATAGCGGTACGCCGGTGTCGAGGGCAGGGTCCAGCCCACTCCCTCTCATAGAGAGACCTGTGTCCCAGCAGTGGGAACACTAAAGGCTGATAATTTATGATTGTAAATATAAGCTTGTTTACGGTTGAAAACCGTTAATAAGCTCAAGGACGCTGAGATAAACGTTAGAATCGCACAGATGAATTGATCTCGCGTGTGCCCTTGCACTTGACGCAACAATGACGTTTGACAATCAAGTCCGTTATCTAGATCTGTCAATGATGACATAACGAATACGGAAGTAAATATAAACTGTTATTTAAAAATAAAACATTGCGGGAAACGAAATAGATGATAGATCATCATCATGGCCTTTTCCCAACTGTTAGGGTCGGCTTCCAGTCTAACCAGATGCAGATGAATACCATAAACACCCGCAATTAACAAGTTTTAATCCCAATCCTCATCCCGTCTTTGCAGCTGTGCTCGGCTATCGATTTGGTTTTGGCAAGCACCATTCAAAAAATAATATAAAAAGACATGATCTAAGATCCAAGATGAAGGAAATCTTTTTATTTATTAATTTCGTTTGTAAGGCGAAATTTAAAACAAATTAATAATTAAGTTTCACCAGTTTCACTTTAAATAGTAACTGACTGTTTTACGATCAATCTGCTAAAAAACGTAATCTCCGAGCAGAATGTTCCGTTGGGTATGTAAAGCGAATGGTATCACGGCAGTCGCCGAGTCTGGCCGTGACGTAGAAAACCACCGTTACTCATAGACTGATATTAAAGTATATTAGGAATTCCAGATGCTGCCTACTTTTTTATTAATCAAAAGTCGCAAATTCGTGTCAACTTCTTTGGTATAGTGGATTTATGATCATAATTTGTGGGCCATGCCAATTCATGAATACGTTTTTGGAACAAAGATGCGAGATTTAAATGCACCGTCTATTGTTGTTTGTCTGAACTTGATTTTGGTAACGCTTGTTATGTTAATTTTGCTATTGACTATTCATAAGAAGCGTAGAAGGTGCGAAACTCAGCTTATACTAGATTACATTTTCGCATCTCTGTTTATTTTTAGACATCAAAGCTTACCGTGACGGGTGAACGGTTTCGGCGCCTCCGAAACATCGAGGAAAGAGAGTGGCTGGTCAGGTTCGGCGATGCGGCTGACACCAACATTTTACACTTTATCCAACACTATCACATACACTGAAACCGGTTCATACCCGTTATCACTGCGCACTGAACTGTAGCTATCGGTTACAACTACATGTAAAAGATAAAACTGAAAAATTAATTTTCTTGTCACACGGAGCTGGACAAACATGAAAGCACACAGACGAGCTAAAGCACAATGAAACCGCTTTGTGATTCCAAGAACAATAAACTTTTACTATCATGCCACATAAAAAAGTTTCACTGCAGTGCGCAGTAGCTCGTATTTCGCGAGAACCGGCAAACCTATCACTTTTCTTGGTTTGGTCAAAACACGGCAAACTTTCTCTGCAAGTTTACCATTATGTGAGTCATATCAATGCGCCGATATGTCAACGCACAAGGAAGAGAACGAAAACGAATTAAATATGGAAAGTATTGCCCGGCACAAGTTTGGAAACGACCATTTACGGACGGCGGAGAATCGAGACCCGTATCAACTTCTTTGTAAATTCACTCCGAAATTGGAATCAATATCAAAGAGCAGTAGATTGAAAAGTTTGCAAGGTGAGGCAGAGTATTCTGGGAAAGCGTCACGGCTGCAAACCTCGTTAGTGAGACGAGCCGGCGACGGAGACAGTAACTCGATCCAGGGCGCGCAATCTACTGCATAAATTAACTTGTAACCCACTTCGCTTAAATTCTTTAAACATTTTACTGTCCTTATCTCTTGTTAGTAAATTTTGTGACATCACTGCTGCTAAAATGGGGGTATTAAGGTGCAATTAAAATATCGTCAGTATATTTAGTTGAAGACTTCGGGATGCTGCACGGTTTTGCGTACAAGATATGATAAACGGTAGCACTTTTAGATACACTGGTGGATCGTAAATTTAATGTACGCGTGTACACAGTGGCGGCCACGTCGCTAAACTAATCGCACAGGAATCGGATTTCTAAATCGTATTGTGTATTGTCGAATTACAGTCCGTTTCCTACAATTAAACAGCAAATTGGCGCAACTAACGTTACGTTATCGTTAACCGATGACCTGGTTGCATTCATTGGCGAATCGTTATTAACTAATAAATAACAGGTACCAATTTGCAAAAAATCGTTCAATAACTAAGGATGCTAATAGTAAACGTGTCGCCCAATCTTTTGGTGGCTCTCATTCAAAACAAGATAAAAAATTGGAATGGAAGCATCATTTTCTTGGCTCTTGAGAACTGGATACTTAGAAAACATACATATAGAAAGAAGTACGTAAGATTTTTTTTTCTTTGTTAGAAAACCCCATATTCTCAAAGATTGAGAACTTATTGTCATGTCTGTAGACTTTTGGATCAGCAAGCATTAAGCTGGAATCATCCTGAAGAATGTTCCTTTGCAATATAATATCGAGTAAACCCATATTATCCAATATTGAAGACTTCCTGAACGAGAAAAACCAAATTATTATAATTTGGAGGAATTCGTGAGTAAGCAGTAGCAGCAGTTTGACTGAATTAGAATTGTAAATGGGTACGAATGACAGTGTAATATTAAAACGATCAGGGAAGGCCGTCCTTCGTCGAAAGTACAGCGATTAAAATGACTGTTCCTGGAAATTCTCTCCGACCAAGCCAAATCAATTTGGATAATTGTCCAAAAGTATTAAGAGCATTTGAAAGAAATCAGTGGGTAGACCTTATCGAACTTCAGAAATGTGTAATTCTATAAATATCTCAGAACGTCTTTGATCTTGACACGTAATTGCCAAGTGCAAAACAGATTTAAGACATCAACCGCTGCAATAAAACTAGTTTCTACAGTAAACGCAACAAAAACAGAATATAACTTCTTGACATGAGAAACTTCAAAACGTAAATTCCCCCCAAAATTTCTTCCACAATGATTTATTTTAAATTGTAACATCCGTAAAACGAAATGAGCTAAAAATCTTAAACTTTAAATAAACCAGATGAGCAGCGCAAACGCAATGAACGTTAGTGTAACGCCCACATGAAATAGAGAAAGCAAACAATGATGCGCTGCCCCTATTTATAGTAAATCTTGAAGATTTTCACGTAAATGAAGGATAAGAGAACAGCCAGAAATGTAATTAATTGGCATTTCATAGCAGCATTCCGTTTGGCAAGAGCAGTGAATGATGATTATGGAAAATTTTGGACCATGCCCGTTGAGGTGTATTAGAAGGACCTGTTCAACCATAGATATTATGTGTTCATGCCGATAACACTCGACGAGCTTATAATAATCATGACATCTTCCCACTGCTGGGACACTGGGCTTCAGTATGCAAGAGGGAGTTGGCTTTCATTAATCAGTCAGGCCCAGTGATGATATAATTTAGCGACAAATACAATACAATCGCAAATGATGTTGATAACCATTTAATTATCGCATGCGCAATGGTCGTTATTAATTAAACTATGAAAGTCCGACTTTTCATGTAAATAGCTTCATTATTTAAGTAGATGAATGCAAATCCGCAAAGATAAGACCCGTTCATTTTCCTATCAAGATATAATGTTATTGTTACAACAAGCGACGCTCATATTGTTTACATTAGCGATAAAATGAACAAAACAATGTGTAAAGCATTGAAGAACTGTGGAGATTATTTAATACTTTATACCGTACGATGACAGCTGAAAATAGATGTTGTTTGGAGGTTCTATTTGAACAATTGATATTCGGTTCGCGGCTTATGCCTCATGCTGTCGGTATTTTCAGGGCGTATTTGCCACCGTGACGTATGAAGGCCGGCCCACAGCATGACGCTCTGTTAACAGTAATGGACAATTCATTAACTCGACCGTCAACGCGTGGACCGCTGCATAAATATGTTTGCTCCACTAGAGAGACATTAATCAAAGAATCTCGCTGAAACTGTATGATCATTGTGCAATTATTTCAGTCCTCCCCAATGTTGGTTTTATAAGCTTTTGACCCAGTTTTCCGTCAATAAACAATATTCAATTTACTATATTTTAATACAAGTGGAGCATACGTAATATTATGAGCAGTTACGTGAATTAACGAGGAGACAAAATTAGACGAGTGCAAAACGATCGACGGATATGCGTAATACGGTATGAACAAGACATCGGTTTTGGACAGCTCAGATATAATATGCGAGGCGTTTCAAATAATTTCAATCTTGGCACGTGCCTGTGTTTTGTTTACATGTCGAGCAAAACTATTTCTGCAGATGATTGAAATATTAGGGGGCTCGGCAGAAGTAGAAGTTGTCTCTAAGGACGTCATTCTACGAAGAACCACGGCCAGAAGATCAAAACTGGACGATTTTACTGAGGAACCGTTTTGGATCAACTAGGTCGAAAATACTTTTTAGGTAGCATACGGATTTTTGGACGAAAACTTTGAAAAGCAGCCAACTGGAACATGATACCCTGAATAACAACCCCAAATGTATAACGTATTAATGAACGCGCTAAACAAGTCAAGTTTTTGAGGTTACTGACGCAAGCACTGGCGAAGGTCGGGACGATACTTAATTGTGTTAATATAAAACAGATCTATCTGCAATTATAGCGCACACATGCGATAGTGAAAGTTGCGAAGCGATAACAGACTTACTCTCGCGTTCTACACAGAGAAATGTATTAGTTATTCGTATAGATTAACATAATGAGCGCATCAAAGTATTTGAGGACATATAAGTGGCACACATTATGTGGAAAAATATGTAGCTGTTTCTCAAGTCTGTCGACAGGAGAGGGATGGAGGAAATCAGCAGATGCGATCCCGGAGAGTAGGGTCGACTTGGATTGATTGGATTCCGACTTACGGTGGACGGGAGGTGTCGCCTGAAGGATTCATATTCAAGAGCTTCGTAATTTGATTTGGATCATGCTATATTATTTGGGTTTGCGTGGAGAGCATTGAAAATAGAACCATTTTGCTGAGAGCACACCATGTCATACGCATATTGCATATTTCTTTAAATTCCTGGTGCTTAGTTTCAATATTCAGGACTTTGAATAGAATCCAAAAATTGTGTTTGAAAACTTTGAGCTTTTCAGAGAGGATTACTAATCTTTGGGGCAAGAAGAAAATTTAGAAAAATGATTTTCAAGGTATGTTAGAATTTAGGTTAGCAGTTATAGAAGACAGCTACCATTAACAACTTTTAGTAAAATCAGAAGAACCGCATCAATGAAAACAGCGACGCAGACATACATACAAAAGCGACGGAATTCCACAGATCTGCCAATGTAAACATTGCAAGCCAACACGGAAAATCACAATACGTATGTACAGGCGAGAAAATTTCAAATCACAACGGAATAATGGGAATATTTAAGGGAGGGTAACCGGACGCGCGTTTGCGCTCCCTCGGTCGCGTCACACTCACTGGGCGGGATAACCAACTCATGCGAGATGCCAAATCCTCACAACACCTACCTACATACGAAGATGAGCTATTTACATATCAATGATAAACTTCCAATGCGCTATCTCCACGCAATAAGACTCAAAATGCAACTGCAGAATTTTCACTTTTTGCGCGAGAACCCATTTAAATGTTTCCTACGTTTTTTGCAAGTTTAATGATGAAGATTGATGTGAAGTCGATTTTCTTTCTTATTTTGAATTTTGTTGCCTGCTTCATGTTTTGACTAAATACATACTCTATGAATGCATATTTTTACATCATCAATGGCATCATTATATAATGTAAACATTGTCTATACAAATAAATAAAATTGAAGTGTCTGTTCGTAATTTCAAAATAACAGTTTTTACTGAAAGCATATGAAAGTATATACGGTACCAGTGGCGAAGGTTCCATAGAACCCGATTCCTACCGGCTTCCCTTTGAAAAATGGCACAGTCGGTACCTATTCTATAACCAATAATATTCTATGCAGTAAAGATATGTACTCTGGCTCACCTCTTACAAAAATTGACCCTTCCCTACTGTACACTACTATGACAAAAAAAAATTCTTGATGCGACTTTTACTGCCATATAGCTGATGTTTTAAGAAGTAACTTAGGCTACTTTTATGTGAGGAACAAGATTTAGGGTTCTGTTGAAAAAATTAAAACCCTTGAAATTGTTAACAAAATCCGATTCAATTAAGGAAGTGATATTTTAATAACCATTTTACGCGGACACAGGTCCCGGGCAACAGCTAATTTTGTAATAAATTTGTATATGTAGAAGAGGTATTGACAGTTATTTCCTTATCCTTGTTTCATTTAAATTGTGGTTAATTCAATGCTAATTGGAGAAAACGTTTGTCATTCAAATACCCAGCCAAGTTTGTGTACTATATCTAAAATTGTACAGACTTCTAAGAACAACATTACTTTGAACGCTGGACTTTAGAATTACCAATATTATTATAGATAATATAATATGGACAATAGACATGGTATATCTGAATGCTAACAATGAATCCACAAGATAAGCTAATTCTTATTATGTTATGTACTATGAAGAATAATATCCGGTTGATGTCTATAGGCTTGTCTCCTATGAAGTTGACTTAAACTAACTGGTGAAATGTGTACTCCTAGCTTTACACATCTGCCTAATCCTTTAGGGAATATAAGCGAGATATTCTGTCATTTATATTATGTAGAGGTAACCAATAACTATATTTAAACACATTATTATTTATAACTTATGATGATGCAATTAAACTACCTCTATTTATAACATTTTATTTTTATGATAAATACTTTCTCACAAAGTAAATGTTTTAATTGCTTCAATATAAACATAATTGTTGTATGATGTACTCGATGTCAGATTATTTAGCAATGAATGTCAAAAATACCTCTATGAAAAGACATTATTAAATATATAAAACTTTTTTCAAAACAAGGTTTTTTTTCTTTTCAATAGTCTTGTGTGTCCCACCGCTGGGCATAAGCCTCCTACAGAACCTTCCAGGTACTCTAATCGTGCGCCACCTCGAACCAGCCTTCGAACAAGGTTTTAATAAAACGAAAAGAAGGTTTCTACCAAATAACGAATATACAAAGTTTCATGTCCGGGCTACTAAACATTGAAGAGTTCTCTCGTGAGGAGACGACCCTGGCTACAGGATTAAATCACGTCTGTCATAAAAATGTATTGTCACCAGAACCAAAGGTGTGTGCAAAACTTCAGCTCAATCATATACCCACAAGTGGTCGAAAAATGATTTGCAAATTTCCACCAACCTAACCCAGTCAGGGTCATAGGGTCCAGTTGTGGATTATGGGCCAAACCCAGCCTGCCCAAATGTCATTTCTTTGGTAATGTTTGTAGTGTTGTTCAGCTCCTTGAGTTACGAGTCCAGCTACATGATAACTGACAAATGCTTGCACTGACAGGACAGGCCAACTCAAATTTGTGTGGTTCTTTCTTCAATAGCAATAGACCATCTCAGACACTAAACTGCATGTTCCTCATGTGACTTGACCGTCTGGACTTTAAAAGAGACAGTGACCTCTGAGTTTGTTTCAGCTGTTTCTTCTCAGAGTATTCAGATACGAACCACCGGCCCCATCTAGTTTTAAAACATGACATGATGTGACGTGAGAGAGTGTTTTTAAAAACAATTTACAGAAATAAATATGATTTATCATTGCACTTCCTCTCACAGAGAGGGGGTCTGTGTACCAGCAATGGGAACTGCTGTCAGCTGATTAAAGATTGGAATTACAAAAAACATTTCTTGTCAGAATGTTGCAATTGCAGTATGATTTGTCTGTCCATCAAACTCTATACAGAAATAATCGTCCAATTTCCATATGAATAGCTGCTCAAGAAAACTATTGTTATTCAGTTAACATAAAAGGAGTACTTCACACTTGTTACAAGCTTGTAAAAATAATGGAGTGGCATTGGAAATGTGAAGAGGTTTTTGTAGTATAGTAATATCATATTTACATCCCCTTTATTGAATGGTTTACATTATGAGTTACTTTAAAAAAAAAAAAGTAAAAACCATTTAAAAATTAAAATCCTAGCCCACCAGTATCGAGACAGGATCCAAACTACAGGTCAAAACGGTCTGGGCTCCAGAGAAAGAAACCTCCTTTCCATATGAGCCGTATCCTGCTTTCAAAATCAAGCCCTTGATCCAGCTAACTAATGAGAGCCTATCAGGTGTTGGTTGAGACTCTTGGCTAGTGAGTAGTGGCTGTCTGTCTGCTCTTTGTGCAACTCTACTGGCACTTTAAGGGACCCGCTACTAATGGCATCACTGTGGCAAAGTTCTGATTGACACTAATTTGAGTCAAATAATTCTTGGAATCATGGACATAACGTAAACTACATATCCAATACATTTATTTAAAAGGTTCTTTGGGTAGGTTACAAGCTCTATCCATTAAGTATGGGTATAACACAGCTAATTTTAGAGTCACAGCCTTGAGGAACCAGGGCTGCGGGACTGTTTGAAAGAGATACTGCGGCCCTGGAACAGAAAGGGCAAAGAAGGAACATGGATGGGTTTTAGTCAGTACCAGTCTGACACTCCCTTCCACTCCGCCCAGAGTGGGGGGGGGGTCATTTGATGACTTCCCACCCTAAAAAAAAAAAAAAGCCTTGAGGAAGCCCCTAATTATTGCTTATAAGACTTCACAGTTAATTACTGCATTACTGGGGGGAGAATTTTTCAGTGTGTGGTTTTCAATGCATCATATAAATGGATTGCTGATCACAATCGTAACAGACCCTTATAAAACTAAATATTTAAAAAGATGAAGAAGAGGTCAATTATGGAATTAATAATAATAATGGAATTATTAATTTAGATTTTAGTATACAACTATCGAGGCAGCTGATTATACACAGTTCTTAAATTAAATGAACCTTTTAGGTTTGCATATCCTGTATACTATTCCCAAAGCGTCATGTGGTGAACCCTGTATGTTGTCAGCAAGGTAGCTGCCTTCCATTTAACATAGTTATGTAAGAGTTTTATTAGGTGAACTGGCAACGCACTTCATTTAATCTTTAACCATTCTTAGTATTTAGTATAACAAGTTTTAAGAAACCGTATGGGCAGTCTTGTGGCATTTTGATACATAATATTTTCAAGAATTAACAGGCTTGTGTCAAAAACAGGACATAATGATGACCATTTGGAGAAGTCAGCAAGTAGGTACTTATTATCATGTGATGACAGTTAATATTTTAGTTCCTGGTACCTACAGCCAAAGAGGTTAGGTGAAAAATAAGTTTGATTCTTATCAGATTAACTACAGAAGATTAAACAATGATGGAAATGTACTGACCATTACACTACAATTCACACGGCGTTTTCCCTTATTGAAACAAAGACTTGACCCATCAATTTATAGACTGACGACACCTAGTCTAAATTAACCAATAAGAATTGAATACTACTAAGGACATGGTTTTTTCTTCTACATAATATTTATAAAAACATATTCTGTTGCCATAAAACAGCATACATCAAAACCGTTTTTTTCGACTGCTGTACAAATAATGGACCCCAGTTCAGCAAATGTGGGTTTTATACGAGTCCTATATGCAGGTTTTGTTCGTTCCTCGCGTTGTAAAACAGAAAATATCGGGCCAAGCAAGTCGGCCAACGGGAAGATAATGCGATCTTGCAAATTACATTAAAAACAACTCACCTCGGCCTCACTGTCGCCGTTTTTGTTTTTATCAACTTTGGTCTTCATCGCCTCCTGCGAACAACAGCTTCCACTGAAACCCTCACAACACACGCTAATCTGCTTCAAATCACCAATAAGCGGAGACTTTACACACGTAAATTATGCAGCACCGCATACCATAAACGAACTGAACTGACATGGCATAGTAGGTATTACGACGATGGAAGCGTAAAATGCCGACAACGTAAATAACCGTTTTTTTACAACGGTAAGAAAATTATATATTTTTAGGGCGTTATAAATTGTCTTTTATTATTAAACTCACCTTTTCTTTTTTCGGCATAATAAATTAATAATTAAAGCTTTCAATACAAGTTTTTGATAACATTCGCGTGGAGAGTTTACATTTTAGTTGTCAAATACAGCGTTCTGATTGGTTGAGAATGATCACGTGACTTCGTTGACGTTGCACATAGTGATGTGAGCAATAAAAAGTATCGATTTATTATGATTACCTAAAATTAGTTGTCTTGTTTGTTTCTAAAGTTACTGGGATTTAATGGCAAAGTGGAACTAAAGATATAATGAATATGTAAAGAAAAATACCTCTTTTTTATGCCTGAAAAAAATCCGAAATCGCAATTGAACACCATCTTTTTTTTGTAAAGTACCCACTAGCCTTATTTTGTAATAATTACCTCTGAATTTGCTTAACAGTCAAAACTACAGTGCTATTTGTTATTGCAATAAAGTTGCTGGTATTTTGCTGTTAAAGCTACAACAACTGTGAAATGTTTCGATAAGTTTGTTTCTCTTTATGTTAACAAATATGCTCCTAACTGATACAACCACAAGCGAACTGGCGAGCAACGACAGCAAGTGTGTAGTTCTATTTGTTTTGTCGCTGGGCCATGAGCGACGGCGACGAGCGGTAACTCGCTGGTATGAGTTTGTACCAAGCAAATCTGTAAGCGAGTATTCTGTTCATCCAGTGAGCATCTGAAGGAGAATTTTGTTCGATAACTCCTGTGACCATACAAGTGTACTGAATGGTGATTGGTCAACAATCAGCGTTTAACCACAATATGTTTCGTATCTTTTATCTCTCAGTCGGGTCCTACCATCCTTTGTACGCTTGACCAAGGAAATAGTCCATATCTAGTTGCTTGGTCATTCCGTCATTGGCAGTGAAAGAGGTGCCTAGAGCTTCCTAAAGATTGGGTTTTAAAAAAAATCATAACATCAACATGACCATGAAAATCGTAGAGTACACTTGAAGGTGTTGGCGGAGTTTATTCCTCTCAAAACGGCCGGCCAATGAGGTCAAAAGATACGGTCGCTTACGCAAAAAGCACAACGTGAGAACCCCATAAACTAATAACCGGTAATCCGGGGAATCCGGTCACGAATATGAACTTTAGGTTCAGGAAGTATACAATTTACGTTGGCCAAGGATAGTCTGGACAGTGGCGAGTAGCAACTCCAAGTACAGCAGTAGTGGGTGGTGGAAAACCTAGACAGTGACTGTTGGCTTCACTAAACACTTAGTGAAGCAAGTGTAAAGTGTTTACAGGCAGGTGGCTTGCAAAGATAATATAAAGAGTATTAGATTCTTGTGCTTTTATCTGCTACCACTATGTTTTGGTTTAGAACACCTTTCCAAATCAGAAACCAATTTAAAACAATATAAAATTAGTTTATTAAATAAATAAATTAACAAAATATCATGGACATAGAACATAACTTTACTTCTTATTATCCTTTTTGCCGGCTTTCTTGCGTTTTTTATACGGTCCAAGTTCAAGGCGCACAAGAAGGCCACGCCACCAAGCCTGCACAATAATAGCGGATGTCAGCATCTTGTCGTAGTATTGTCGGGCTTTCTCGCGTTCGTCCTTGAAATAAATCCATTCCTTCATTTGTTTGTCATGCTGCAGGATCTGAAAATATTGAAAACTTTCAATTAGAGGTAAAGAAAAGACTTTCCTACTTGTCATGCTTCAGGTCAGACATCTGATGATCATTGATATTATTAAACTAAATGAAAACCGTTCACTACTAAAATAATTGGTACAAAAGAAATATTTTAGATTGTCTATAAAGATTCTTAACCATTTTTCTCCGTTGAGATTTACGCTTTAGAAATGGATAACTAATCTTCTTTCACAGTTATAATGCCATAGGACTTGACTGTAGCTTCGTCTTTTGGTTTTTGATACTTTAAAAGTGCTTGGTATATTTGAAAAAAATGCTTTGACTTTGAGTTTGAAATGTATCACAACGTAGTAAGTAGCAGCTGTATGAACCCAACCGAGATTCGTGTTAAATGCCATACGAGTAAGAGTTGCTATAGGATAATGTCGGCAACCACAGTGTGGGTATCTCCAGGGTACCTGTCATGTTGATCTGTTCGCAACAGTCATGGATCCACTGGGTACCCCCGTACCTGACCTGTTCGCTACTGCAGTCATGGTAATGGTAGTTAAGAATATTTCTGAGAAATCAGGTCAACGATTAGAGGAATAAAAAACAGGAGCTGTTACAAAGACAGAATAAGTTAAGAAGTTAACCGTTTCTTCGTAATGTTCCCTTTTGGTAAGTACGTCTTTGTAATTATGTTTCATAACTTGTATTTTGAGATCAATTTTTTCCATATCTTTGTCAAATTTTTCCATCCATTCCTCAACTTTTTTTAATGTTTCCTTTAAAAGATATATTAGCAAGTTAGTATATAGAAAGGAACCAGGAAGACAAATATGTTCATAGATAAAATGGAAACCCTGCTAATTACGCTAATTATAATGTACTAACGTTAATTGTAATGGTAACCAATGTTTCCACTTCAGTATGTACTCTTAATTCATGATCAGTTCTCTGTTTATAATATTCAATCGTCGATGAAGGAACATATTCGATATCATGAATTACTTGATTATGTTGTTCTGTCCTTGCTTCTTGCCAATTGCCTATGTAGCGACTGCGGATTTCAGCTTTCAAGACTGAATCCTAAAGAACATAAATGATAATAAAATTCTACTAGTATTATTCAATGTCGGTAATGTATTAAGTTATCCAGGAAACCTAGAAGTAACTTATTTTTAAACAAATGTTCAGCAAATAATTGTTATGTTATTCAATAAAAAGTAAAAGTAACTAGAGTGTTATTGGGCATTAGGCAATAGGCTCGCTCTATTAGATGGGGCTTGAATAAGATAGGTGATATGTAAGTGTACTATAGGTACACCTCTGCCTAAAGGGGTTGAAAGATTTTTGTATGAAGCGTGGCCTGCCTATCTTCCGCCATTTTATTTTATTTCGAAAAACGGTCACGCATAAAAATTGTTTTTATCAATAGCTGATATCAATACAAACAAGATTTGTATGAGACAAAGTCTTCTAAACAGTCACGCTTCCGCGATAAAAGCTATGAAAGTTAGAATCTTTTCACTGATGGCCCAATCTTCACATCTTTGATTTTATTATCTACAATTAAAACCTGTATTAATCAATGGCTGGCTTCAATACAAACAAGTATTGTCTTCGACAAAATCTTCTAAAGCGTCACATTTCCGAAATATAAGCTATGAAAGTTGTGTTGATGGTGAAGATCGTAATTTTAAAAACTTGACGCTTTAGAAGATTTTCTCACATACAAAACTTGTTTGTATTGATGTTAGATGTTATTGATTAATACAGGTTTAATGCGTGGCCGCTCTTTTGAAAATTAATTAAAATGACGGAAGTTATTCAAAGCCCTTTCAGGCATTACAGTTGTGATGATGAGTCAATGAAAAGTTTATGCAGGCTTACTTCAACTTCTGTCCTTAATTTAGTAATGATGACTTCGGTGTCGTATAATATGCTTTTGATATGGTTACGTTGGTGTCTAACTCGTTTAGACATATCTCTATGTAGACTATGCAAAATAAATGATTAGGTAATCAATTCAATATTCCATAACAAGGCAAACAAATCAATAATACAAAATCTTACATTTTATTTGTATTTTCTTCTTCTACTATACTTAAGTTGTAGCGTTCACGGTTTTCGAATGCACTGATGTAACTTAACAGAGGATCAAAGCTAAAGGAGTGTGCTAGACCATAATATGTTGCAGTCATCACAGCATTCAGATATTTCCTAGAACAAAGCATATTCGATAAATATAATAAAAGCAAAGCAAAATAATAAAAGCAAAGCAAAATAATAAAAGCAAAGCATAATAATAAAAGACAAGAAAAAATGTTTGAGACCTGTCTGCGTCAAGCTTCTTAATTTTGTATATCGTACAGTTAAGATTCTTAGGGTCTATTCCATCAAGCTCATTTTTGACATCATTGATACTATAAACGCCATATTTTATAGCTTTCAAATAATTAATATCTGATATTGTCCTTGTGGTAGATAGCGCGTTGTTGCATCTTTCTGAAGATATTTATTATACCATTATATTTTTTGGAATCATCGTATATTAATTAACTCACATCAGTACCACGACCGCCAGGTATAGAAAATAGACTGACATTTATTGCCTTAGTAGTTTGATAATTTTACTGTCCATCTACCTACCCGGTCACGGTAGACATTTTATGTCTACCGTGACCGCCGCGTGTCCGTGACCGTTTAGCTTTGACACCATTAATATTTACCAAGAATCCAAAGTTGTGTCATCACATCTTCAATAATAGATGCAAATAAAGATGTCGCCAGAATCAGGGTGCGTGGTCTGCTGAATTAAAAAAAAACTACAGCAATCACTATTTTTCCAGTAACTTATATCATCATTCTCTTGCTCTTATCCCAATTCATTTGGGGTCGGCGCAGCATGTCTTCTTCTTCCATACTTCTCTAATACTCGTCGTCTCATCAGACACGTCCTTTCTTTCCAGTAACTCATGTCAATTAAAAACCAAAATATTACCTTTTAGGGGTTGCAGGTTTAGAAAAGTTTGATTCACACAATTCCGATGCTGATGCCCGACGCGTACTCATGACCTTAAAAAATAATCATTAACCACCAACTACTACAACTTGTAATTAAAACCAAGTTGTCATTTTCATTTTTAGGTAACTTTTTAGAAAATAAATTCTCATCTCATCGATATCGATACTTATAATAGATGACAAATCACATCACTATAGCTGTACGTACTGAAATTTCGGTACCGTTTTCAGATATTTCAGCAGAAATACCAACCTTCCTTTCAGAATGTGCCTACGGTAAGCAACGACAGTCTTATTATAACACGCACACCTCACTTCTTTGTTTAAACTATAAAAAAATATCGAATTAAAATAGCGTAAGTAGGTACTAATTACTGGCACAGGACCGGAGATTGGCACGAGAAAAGAGAGGCCTATACCCAGCAGTGGGTGAATTCGGGCTGTGGATGATGATGATGATGAAGTACTAATTACTCTCTTTGTACTTAAGTAGCTACTTACTGAAAAACTGCAACATACAAATTCCCGTCAACTTAGATGATTATTAGGTTTTATGTTAACCGAATTAATAGCAAATGTAAATTTCTGTAAAGCATTGACCTCCGACAGACAAGTTTCCTACCGACGACAGCGACGCGGACGGCTTATTACTGTAGATAAAGGTACAAAAGCGACTGTAGGTGGTACATTATTATGAGTTGTTTTATTTGCAAAGTTGTAAAATAGCAGTGGTGGGACTGTGAATGTTTGATTGTGTTATAGGAAGTACAGTAGATCCAAGTTATGGTAAGTAGGTCGTAACTCGTAGTGACGGACTTTCACACAAGCCTGCTCGACTTGCCCTTATTATATACCTACTCTTCATGATTGATGAAGCAGACTGTTCAGAAACCCTTCGTTTCTGAACAGTCTGCTTGCCGTTTTTTTGGCCCCTAGGCACGCCACTGGTTGTTCGGTACTTTTCATAGTAAAGAAGGTTAAAGCTATCGGAGTAGTGGCGTCTTAGGAGCGGGACAAACAGAAAAGATGTACGACGAGAACACGTTTTTCATTTCCACGTCTCCTCCGCGCCATGTCTTTTCTGTTTATTTTGTATCGCGACGCTTCTATACATTTTGTATGAAAATTTATTGAAGGCGCCCCTTAAATAAATTTTGCCGCGTCGGCGGCTCGTCCTCGTCTTACGTTTTTCTGTTTGGCCCGCCCCTAAGGACCGAGAAGAGAAGTGTTGGTCGTCCGGCGGCAAGATGGGCAGATGACATTGTTACCATAGTAGGTCAACTCGAGATGGAATTGACACAGGAACGTGGATATTGGCACAAGAAACGAGAGGTTTTTAGGTATACCTAATGATATTATAAAGATACGCTACGTTCATACTGAGCGGCGTTCAAATATCGTTGCGTTGTTACGACTGCGATAGATAATACGGTACGCATGATACAGAAAGAGATGGCTATTGAGCCTGAAGTACTTAAATAACGACAATTGTCTGAATTTTTCTGCCCCAATTTGCGCGCGCTAGTGCGATATCTACCTCATTTTATTTATGATTATCATTGGGTAATTGTCGTTATTTAAGTACTTCAGGCGCAATAGCTATCTCTTTCTGTATCTGACCACCAACTTTGTTGGATACAGGTACCCACCTATACCCAACAAAGTTGGTGGTCGACCATTTTTCAGCTCTATGACTTTAGAGGTTCGAAAAGTGGTCAACCGCGAACTTTGCCGGCTGTACATGGCAGTGGGTGAATTCTGTAGACGTCGATGTCAGTCGGCACAGTCAGCCACAGAGGCGGTGTATTATGTAGGTACTGAGTAAATAAATATATTTACTTAGTACCTACCTACATTAAATACTTCAAAAGTTTTTTTTAAATCTTTAGTTATTTATCCATTTATGCTTTTGGTCTTACATATTTAAAAGTTGTACTACCTACATTTGAAATTTAAGCGATTTCTAAGTTCAAGTGTTACTGTACCTACTGATGTGCTTCCAAAGCTAAATTGTGGCAATGAGGACCAAGGGTTCTAAAATGGCTGGCTTAGCAGAATCATAGCAAATATGTTAGAAGAAGCGATTAATAATAATATGAATTATGTTAGGTACATACAATTCGTAAAATGGTCGCAAAGTGACAATTCATAATAATAATTGAATCTGTGGCAATTTTAAGAATTTTAACTTGATTCATATTATTAACCTGATAAGAAGATTCTGATAATTCAAGGGAATGATGATGATGAAGATTCTGCTAAAGTGGCCATTTTAGGCCCCCAGGCTTTGATGTGATGAATTGAAGTGCTTAAGAGGCCGTATACGATTTTTTGCCGATTCCGATGATTTACGTGATTTAACAGACGTGTTTTACAGTTTAAATACCTACTGCATTTGTATAAGTTTTAATGCACAACATGAAAGATCATTTCAATTCCCCCTCAGGCGCCCCTCAGGGGGTGCAAAATATTTCTTGCGGCAATTTTTTGTTTAGTTTCATAATAACACCGTCTGAACCCAATTTTTACCAATAAAATTTTCGACATTGTTTCGCTTGCTCGCGAAAGTACATGATGTAAGTCATGCATTTTCCTAAACTTTCTGGACTGCATAAGTTCAATATTAGGGACTACTCACACTTATTCAGCTCTATTCAGCTTAAGCCCATAGAAATAACGATTTTATATGGAGACGCGTACGCATCCGTTTAGCTTTCCGCGTCTATTCAGCTTTCGCGGCAAGTATAAAATGAGGACAATCATGCGAGTGCTACCTATAGATAGACTAGACAGCGCTGCGCTGTTCTGCCGCGTTCCTGCAGCGCTGTTCTGCCGCGTTCAGCGTCAAACGCGGCGGAACAGCGCGGATGGTTCACTACTCCTTGTCGACAAGTTGCGATCTGCATAGATTTGATTTATTATTACGTAATCATTATGCACGCAAGGATTGAGAGAGTTCGGACGTGTTTTAAAGTAATTATAATTATTTCATTTTTACGAAATAAAGTAATGGACGAAGAGAAACTTATAGGTATTGCTAGTGCAAAAATATTTTTGCTTGTAAGATATTAGTTCGTCACAATATAGCGATTATTATAGCACAATATAAATGAGTAGCTTACCGTCATCGCAGCATATTCAGCGCTGTACGCAGTAGATTGACGCGTTTCAGCAGATATAACACGCTATGACGGTTTTTCTCATTCTTACGACGCTGTACGCGGCTGATAGAAGCAGAAATGTATAAGCGTGACCAAAATCGTTCAGCGAAGCGCAAATGGAGCTGAATAAGTACGAGTAAGTAGTCCCTTAATGCATGAATGGTAAAAAAATAAAGTAGGTACTTAAACTAACGCTAGACCTTGATTTGTACAAGGTGTCGGATAATTTAGGTACTTTATTTTTCGACAAATGCTATCAATAAATTAAAACAAATCTTAGTTACGATTAAAAGGGCGTCCAAGCCAACTCTGGTGCAGCAAAATTCAGCAAATTGCCGTCAACCGACCGCGTCCACCGCGCCCTCGATCTTATTTTGGAGTCACGCCCTCACTATCACTATAGGTAGTTCGCTTCGCGATATTCTTTCATTTCTATTGTATTTAATTTTGTGGGTGTTTTTGTCCGGTATTGTCAATACAGGTGATAGCAACCCGAGGTGTGGACAACCAAACTACAGTAGGTACCAAACCAGTACCTAATTTTCACTAGTCGTGTCCTGTGAGGATAAAAATATATCAGAGCAAAATAATTTACTACTAAAAAATACTTTAACAAGTTCTCATAAGTTTTTACTCAAAAGCTCAAACTGTCTTTTGTTAAATACGTTGACAATAAGTTAATGACATGACAAGTGATAGAAAATTGACAGGTAAAAAAAACTAGTACTTTAAAGAACTTATCTGGCCAGGACTGGCCAGAACATCGAGGAAGGACGACTCAATATCGTTTGATATACGATTTCAGATTAGCGTATATGCAGCTTGTTTTGTGAAGCGCGTTTACGCACTATACTAGTGGCATCTTTTGCGAGTGTCTCGTACGAGCGTTGACGCGCTTATAAGGTCGTATAAAGGCCAGCGCACAGCAGCACAGCAGGGGATTTTGCCACAGCATGGGGGCCACTCCCGAGACATCCCGCGGCATGTTGCCGCATGCGCTGCCATCTACCCAAATGTTCGTCTCGGTGCCCATCTCGCGTGCAGCGATCGTTCATTAGACACAAGTTCGTACTCTGCTGTGTCGTTTTTATAAAATATGGATTGTTTAAAAGTAACAAAAACATAGGTATCACTTCGTATGTAACTATCGAATGTTGTACTTAAGTAAAATTTAAAGAAAAAAATATAGCATGTTAAATTTCATATTTCAATTTATTAATAATCAGTTAATTATTATAGTCTGTAAATATCATTGTGTTTGAAAATATATCAGAGAAAACCAAATCAGTATCTCACATTATAAAAAAATGTAACAGCTGCTATTCATTACTTTACACATTACTGTATGTTTAATAATATTTATTTTAGTTAAAATAGATTCTCATGATATTATTAAAGTTTGTTTTTCGGAAATCCAAAATGACGGACTCCCAAAGATGGCGGACTAGTTATTTTTTATGCACCCCCATGATATGGGTATCAATTAAAAGGGAACAAACTTGTCGATAATCTACGAAAAAAAGTACGTATAATTAAAAGCTTGTTTTCAAAACTATATTTATTAAGGAGAAATATTATATACTTACATTTATAAATGCAAAAATAATAATAATATAGGCTTGTTCAAATTCATCTTAAAATAATCTCGCGAACATGTCCAAAGGTGTCCGTGTCCATACCTACTATGTTCCTAAGATGCACGCGAACCGCGCTGTTCGTGCAAGTGCGGAGGTGTGGACGCGCCTTCATAACAGATTTAGTAGTTTGACCCGCGCTGTTATGGAGTACACTTCAAGTAACTTATGTGCAGCTGGGAAAACATAAAACTAAAATAAATATACCAAGTTTCACATATCAATGCATTCTTTCTTGACAAGCAGCGCCATTTTCAACTGCAAAATTATAGTCATACAGTAGCAGTTTAATTAGCCTGAAGTGCAGTTGAACGCCTGTTTTACAACATGCGAACATAGGATATAAATACATAGAATGTAATATCAACGAAAAAAAAACAAATATATATATAAAACTTTTATGTAAACCATAAAATAAATATAGCAAACTAAACAATGATATCAAACAAAGTAAGAATTAATAAAAATAACAATAAAAAAAATAAAAAAATAAAATAACGTTACAAAAACGTTGCGCTTCCTACAATGGAGTATCAATATTCTTTGAACAGTTTAGCAGTGTCCGTTTTGGTACTCAAACAGTGATAGTTCAAACATCACCTTCCAACCAACAGGAGAAAAATATAGGACGATAGTAGTTTTGTTTATTTCTTGTTTTGTTTCTTATCCTTATTAGCTGGAGTTTTCTTGGACTTCCTCTCGGGTTTGTAGGGGCCCATTTGTAACCGTACCAGCAGACCACGCCACCACGCTTGCACTATAATGGCTGAGTTTGTCATATTGATCCTGTATTCGAGAGCCTTCTTGCGATCATCCTTGAATTGGATCCAGTTCTTTACCATCGTTTCGTGAGTAGCATACTGGTGATAAATATAAAGTACTTTATGAATGTTTGCTGCCCACTAAACTACTAAAGTTATTGCGACATAGCCAAAATTACAAACAAGATCAGAAGTGACATTATATGCCAACAAAGAATCCTGCATTCCGCAATGATAATTATCCGTGAGTGGAGCTTAGGACATAATATAGGACCCGACAAAGATAAGAATCCGACAACAACTGTCGGTTACCAACTAGACACATCATCAGGGAGGGCCCTGCCTTTTTAAAGGCAGAAATAATAATTAACGATTGCTATCAAAGAAGAATGATTACCGTTTCTTCCAAAAGTATTCTATTGGCAGTTGCATCTTTAAATTTATTCTTCATTTGCACGATATTGACGTCTTGTGCTTCCATGTCTTTGTCGAATTTATTCATCCATTGATCCACTTTCAGTAGTGTTTCCTACAGAATAAGTAATATTTAATTGTTATTTTCAGACAGAACACAGGTGCTCTGCAGAGACAGAGGCGTACCTGTAAACTCTCATTTCGTCAGGTATTAAGAAGTCTGTTGCTATTGATCGATTAAAAGACTAGATTCCAGACTGCTTCCAAAGAATCTCGAATGAAAACATAACGCTTAACCGACCTGGACTTCGAATCCAGGACTTAAAGTAACATGAGCTATTCTCATTTAGTTAGTTATATCCGTGCAAGCTATACGGCTGAATTTGCAAGCTGGATACTAAGCCCTGCTACCAACCGCTGAAGAAAAAGAAATCCTCTTACATTGATAGAAATGTTGGTAAGCAGTTCAACTTCAGAGTGGATCCTCTGCTCCTGGTCAGTTCTTGACTGGTAGTAGTTGATGTTAGCGGACGGACCTGCCTCCGTGACCAAGATCTTGTAATCGTGCTGCTCCGTGCGCGCTAGCTGCCAGTTTTCTATGTATCTGCACCTTACTTGTGAGTTAATTTCTGTGTCCTAAAAATTGAATTGAACTGAATGGAGTAACTAGTCACGATTAATACCCACCAAAGCGGAGATGAGCGCCGCGGAAAAGAGAAGTGCAAGATTCGACCAATCATAGCATAGACAAGAGATGCCATACGAACGATCTTCAACTTATATTTGATTTATGGTCGATTCCCGCACGTATTCTGCTCCGCCCGTCTTAGCTTTGTTGGAAGTCGGGTTTAAGTCGCTCACGGAAGACTACAGCTGGACCTTGTTTAATCAGGATAACTGTCGGAAGTTATGCTATGCAGGAGTTATAACTGGTCTTGTGAAAACGATTGAATCCACTTTTCCTAAGCGTCGAATTTAAGCGTCTCCTCCGAGTTTAGAAGGTTTTCAATCAATGATGATTGTATTAATTGTATTTACTTACTTCGACCTTACACTTGAGATGTTCCACTGCCAGATTGGTGTCGTAGAGGGTCGCCTTGATGTAGTTCCGTTGCTGTCTCAGTTGCCGAAACAGATCACGACGAGCACTAACATATTAAAAAGTTTTTAACATAACATGTACAAAAACCGTCACCGCGTCGTCTACCGCGTGATGATTGTAATTTATTTAATAAACAGAATGACTTCGCAATCGCACACGACAATAGAATCTACTTACAACAAAATTGACCAGTGCAGTCCAACTGGTACTGAGAAATTCCCTCAAACAGTAGACACCAGGTCTACTGTTTGAGGGAAAATTTAAAAGCATGGTAAATATAATACAAACGTTTTATTCCTGGCTTCTTCTTCGACAAGTTTGGCTTGGTACAAACGTATGCCCTCAAGTTCTATGTTGGTGGTTGTCAGACTGTTAAAGCAACGTTTACCGATCATATCTACACAGGTATTGTACAGTACATCGACCAAGAACTTTCTGCAAGAAAAAATACATTCCCAGGTGTAATCACAATATAGACATTCGAGGACGTAGCGTAAACTGATGATTTCCTTTTCCCTGGGTGTGTAGGTACCTGTGACTAGTGGTGGCCCAGGTGCACAGATCCCAGAGGTAACAGCGCTGACTTAGAGTAGCAGCTCGAGGGTTCGAATTTGACCAGAAAGGCATGTTATTTTGTGTAAATTATTTCATCACCACTGCTTTCAAAACGGTGAAAGAGAACATCGTGAGGAGACCGCTATGTCTTAGAGAGACATGTGATGTGACCATCTGCCAATCCGCACTGGGCCCGCGTGGTGGGTTATGGTTCTCTCTCTTGCATAGAGAGAAGAGCTATGTTCCAGTAGTGGATATGTAATAGCGTAATATAAGTAGTACCTGTCAGCAAAGAGTTTGTCTAGCTTGTACCGATCGGATCCCAACTCCTCGGGTTTGATCTTGTCTAAAGGGTCCTCTTCCTCATGCTCCACCTGGAACTTTAAGGCGAGATGGTTGCCCATGTCCGCCAATGTCTTCTGGATCCGCAGGTTATTGTTGCATTCAGCTGGATATGGGTGCGGAAGTGCATTAGGTGCGTTTGCACTGAAGAGGTACGGAGAAGGAATCGACCAACCGAGGAGGACTAAACTTCATTCACCAATTGTTTGATCGATGTCTGCATGTGTCCGCTTCAGTGAAAACGAACCCTTTTATAATTTGAATTCTCATTTCATTTTCTGCGTATTCTATTGTAGGTAGGTACACAAGGTGGAAGGGACACCAACGTCAAAACGGTTACCACGTATTCGGTACATCATTATGAACCATAGATTTTTTTCACATAGAGATTTTTCATCCGTAATTTAAAAAAAAAACAGCTATTTCATACATTTTGACCGTGTACGTATTGCAGTTTTGTAGGAAACAGGTGTTTTTTTTTTTATTGACGAAAAGTTTTTTTTGTGGGGTGTTCAGAATGATGTACTGAATACGTGGTATCTAACCGTTTTAGCGTCGGCGTCCCTTCCACCTTGTACAATATGTTACTTACATAATATATGTAGCTGTGTTATAGCGTCAGACAATGCAGAAGCGAAGAGGTGACAGTGCATATAAGGAAGACTGCAAAAAAAGATTTATTTTATTTTTATTTTATACTATTCGGGAAACTTAAAGCTAATATAAACAATGTTTTTAAACAATACGAATTTAAGGGCCATTTACAAGTTTCCACAGATGAAATATACACTCAGAAAGATTTTTTAAAGGTTATTACAAACAGGGTCGGACTGGGCCGGAAGGGCCCGGCTGGCTCCCGACAAAACCGGGGCCCGAGACTGGATAATGGTAGATGGGATAAAATCGGAAAATAATGAAATACACATCTTGCCTCAAATAAATGCAGATACATATATAATTTGGGATCAAAATGTCCACATGCTCTATTTTTTGCAAACTTGTGTATGTATGTCATAATTGCCTATCAAGGTCTCGGGGCAAGGGCTCTTAATTTATTTCAGCCTCTGTCTATACCGGTCGATCACGTGAAAATCCAATAGGAGTGCCAATCCACAGGCAGAAAAAAGGAGCCTCAGTGATAAAAGTTTTTTCGTTTTACTAACTCTGTGGTATCAGACAGAAAACGTTTGAATTTTTTTTTTAAATCCTGAACCCTAGGGGGGGGGGGGCAGCCCGGGCAGCTGCCACCCCTGGCGACGACTATGGCTGCGCGGGACCCTTTGCTACCTACCGCCTGGCTTCCGGGAAGCCCCGCAAGCTATGCCCGTGGGGAGCCCGCGCAGGCTGGGGCCCGGCTGGCAAACGCCACCTCGACTATATGGCCATTCCGACCCTGATTACAAAAATTAGAGGAGTAAAAACATTACCAAATTAGAATACTACCCGTATTCTGGCCCCGGTTCAGTATATTGGTCCCGGCTGTCATTTGTAGATCTTTGACAGTCAGTAACAAGTTGTCAGTGTTCAAATTGTACCTGTACCTGTACCAAGGTGTATCGTATTACCCAGTACATAGGTACTAATTGGATTGTGGAGGTCAGATAGGTGGTAGATGCGACTACCACCAGTGGGGACAGACCGGTGCACGGTGGGGGCCGTTTTACGATACCTATCTAATAAATTACAGAGCACGGGAAAGCCACGCAGACCCTGGCCAAAATTGAGTAAAAGCTGTCAGTTTCTATGGGTCATTTGTGCCCTTGATGTTGTGCGAGTCGGGAGACAATGACACACTTCGTTCAAGTATGAAAAGAACATTTTTGCAAAAAAATTCATTGACTTTTTACCCTTTAAAAAAATGTATCCTGTTTAGTTGAACCCATACCACACAAATTCTTGTCATGAAACAACTTTGTAACGAGAAGTTCATGTCATCAACAGACGGAGAAGAAAAAATACGTATTGTAGAAAATAACTCATAAACTACCCTAGTAAAGTTAATACAATTTATATGGGACCACCGCGCAAGATTTCTCTACCAAATGAAAAAAGAATCACGAATATCGGACTAGTTATCGCAGAGAAATCGGTGTAGGTACAGACGCCTGTACATCAAGCTATCCGAAACTGTCAAATTTTCTCAATCAACCAATTCGATGATGAGATTTTGAAAAACTATTAAAGAAAACAGATTGTAGTATCTAGCTTGATGTGCTGGCGTCTGTACAAGAAAAAAAAGATGCTGATGGAATACATAACCTACGCCTTTTTAGAAGTCAGTTAAAAAGTGATGATGCCGACTCTAGCAGAGACCGCCGAGGCGTCTCCGTGCGCTGTGGTCTGTGGTAATAATCTTGTGGAAAGCTTACCACACAGTCTTCTCCGCTCCCTGCTTCTCGCTGGATTTTATCACTACATGGTGCGGGTCGGACTTCTGAAAAACAACCGGTAACTTTAACTTCTATGCAGCGAAGTTTGAGGATTTGGTTGTAAATTCAGGCAAAGATCTATGTAGAATAGACTTGCACTTCATCAAAAAATAAACCTTGATCTTATTAATTTTATTTGCATATTCCAAAAAGCAACTGTCATCAAGCATATTATCTATACGAATATGAACATTAAAATCACAGCAAATGAGGTTTTTTTTTTGTATAAAACGCTAAGTAGTACATGGATTGAGTTAAGACTAAGTTTGTTTTATAGATCTTAGCCTCAATGTTTTCCATTATTTTTCTCTCATTTTCTTTGTAAGTGGGGTAAAGTAATGCAGGGCACTGCGTAAGGGTTGCCCCTCATCTAGTAGTACGGAATCGCATTTTTCCAAGCTGAAGCGCAACCCGAATACTGAAAATTGAGTCTTGTGTACGGCGGATTTCAGATAGTTCCATGTACGCCTAGAACAAGACCCAAGATGGCGAAGATGGTCCATAAAACATACGATCAGTTTCTTGAGCGCTTCTTTGGGAAAAGTAAGTATATTTGGGGGTATAAAGAACAAGGTGTAAAGTTCTTTAGCCCCCATAGAAAAGGGAGGATCCTCCGACCAGACGGGTGTTATGTCTGGTGGGCTACAGCCCGACCGTTGTTGTCTGATTCTTCTCTATGTCTTAACTCGCGGATAATTTTAACTGCGTGGTGTAGGATTTCGATGTTTAGTTCATCATCTGTGTCATAGATGGCGCTGTACTTTGTACTTTTTGTCCTATGTTTCTGTAGTACTTTTTGTAGTGGCACTACAAATATGTGATCGCGGAATAGGATGAAGATACTTAAGACATCTTTTTAGACTGTTTTGTCCCACTAATGGGTAGAGGCCTCCCTCCACTTCTTGCGTCTTTCACGAGGCCGCGCGTCCTCCTTCCAGTTTGGACGGAACCTGTCCGTCTTCCGGCTATTTCATTTCTGATTATCATGTGGCTTTCCCTAGCACCTGGTCTGCTGGTAGAAGTTCTGTGTGATAAATAACCAGATAATAAATCAGTCTTCTTCAAGAACGACATTGTAAGAGTTGATGTTGCCGTGCCAAAAATGCTAGCCGCTAAGAAAGATGGTAGCATTGCTAGCTGGGCTGCCCAGGACTTATTCAGCTTATTAATTTGTAGCGACATACATAGCCATCTGTAGCGACATCTATGACACAATTAAAGAACTAAAAATTCAGCAACGCGCAATCAAATTTATCCGCGAGATAAAATTAATACAAGCACCTAACAACCTCGATAGGTAACAACTTTCGGGCAGCAGCCCACCAAACGCAACACCCGTCTAGTCGGTGGAACCTCCCCTTTCAATAGAGAATGAGAAAGTTAACACCCTGTTCCTCAAACCCCAAACATCATTGTGCTGCGACCTCAGGCACCATCGCAGTTAAACGGTGAGAGGACTATAACTACTATAGTTGTTTTAATGGTAGTACAAGGATAATACATACAGTGACGCGTTTCGTTTTAGACCTAGCTATTCCGTTAGTTGTACTCATTTTTGGTTGCGAAAAAATATCTTCTCAAAATATAAAAATCAAAAACTTTATAAAAAAAATAACGTTCATAAATTAAATTAAAATCATTATAAAATTAAATGTAAATATAAGCTGTCACAAAATAAACTATGTGAGTTGTCATTTTGACGTAATCAGTTGTACCCAAAGAGTAGAATAGTTATATCCATAGATCTAAGTGACCTCTTTCCCAAATATTTATCAAGAAAATGGAAGTTTAAAATGTTTTCTGAAACCTTTGGTGCACGGAGTTCGTTGTAACCTGATGTGGATTCTACAACGAGGAAGAATAGATAGAGAATAGAGATGAGAATAGTTTGGTGAATACTATACCCGTCAGTCATAGACTACTCGGCATAGATTACAGTGGTATTATTTATTCTCGTTAGTACAGAGTTGCGATTTTGGTACCTGTATCCTTCAAGGAGGTAAGCCTACCCGTCATAAACCAACTTTCCCAAAGAAACTCATATCCGATTCACGAAAAAAATAATAGCATCGATATAGTACAGTTGTATGCAAAGTTTTGTTTTTAAACTAAAGGTGAACGCACACTTATCCGAGCCGAAAGAATCAACCGCGCCGAACAAAACGTTCTACCATACGTATAACGTTATTTATACGTCCGATTCGGCGCGGATAAGTGCGAGGTTACATAGGATTTCAAACAAGTAATTCTAAAATTCGATTATTTCGGCTTCTGCGCTTCTGCAGAGCCGAACTCTGATAAGTGTGCGTTCACCTTAAATCGCCATCCTGTATAAACAGGGTGGCGATTGTGTTGGGATATTGCAGTTTTTGTTTAGTTATAGAAAGAGAAAAACAAAGACAAAAAAGAAAATATTGGGTGAATCAATACCTTTCTACAAGGTGAATACGACAATTAATGGAAACATTGGTAATACTTGTACATAGGAATATTTTTTGACTCTTAAATAAATCCTAAAACTGAAATAAAAAAACAAATAAACTAAATAGCTTAAAATTGTTATCGAAATAGACAAATATTGGTTTACTAACCTTAGGTATAATTGCACTATTCGCAACTGGAAATAAAAAAAGAAGAAGGACCAAAATTCAGCAACGTCCTACAGCAACGAGAAGTATCTCATAAAAAAGATAAAAATGAGTATAAAAAGATGGCATATTTGGAAACTCCATCCTTACAGTCTAACATATAAAAAAAATGCTATGAAAATTCGTTCAAGGGAATATCTACAATGAATGTACTACAATACTACATGATTATTATTTGAGAAATATTTGACTATCTTGACTTGACTTCAATTATTGAGTTCCATCATCGAACAACAGAGGTTTTTTTTTCACTTGTTCGATCACCGAACATCGAACTAGTGAGAATTATAACTTGATTGTTTGATCATTAGCATTGTTAAATAGAATAGAGTAGACTAAGATAGAGTAGGGTAGACTATGATAAATTCCACATAATAATCGACATGGTAATTCCATTTGCAATACTGTTTATTTTTCTTTTGATTAGTTAAAAGTTTAGTGTTATCTTACTATTCTGACTTGTGATAAAGCTCTATTGACCGCAGAAGCTATATTTAAGAGGAACCTATTACTTTATGATTGTAAGAGGTTTAAAGAGTATTATATCTTACTAATTATCTTGAACGAAATTCCCTCTTATCTCCGTCACAGTTTGGTTTTCGATCTAGTAGGTCAATAGCTGAAGCCGTCCATGAACTAACTGATCATTTAGTAAATAAACTAGGTGCTAAAAAAAGATCTTAGCCATTTACCTCGATTTAGCCAAAGCATTTTACAAGTATCTGTTCCCATTTTGATAAAAAATTAGAAAATATGGGTGTGAGAAGTCAGTCATTCCACTTTTCACAGACTATTTGTCCGACCGAACGCAAATTACAAAAATAGATAATGGGATCAGTGACGAACTACCTAATGAGTACGGCGTTTCTCAGGGCAGCATCCTCGGCCCAACGTTATTCTTAGTTTACATAAATGATTTAGGTTCCTTACCCAAAATAGAAGATCAGCAAATGTGTCCAATCATCCGTTTTAACACTAGTTTTTCCCAAAAATTTTTCGCCTTTCTTGGCACTTTTATTTATAATTTAATAGATAAAAAATATCTATTTACACACATATTAAAGCTGTTTGTTAAAGAAATTGATTACGCTTCCACAGAAAATTTACTTAAACCTGTGTCATAACCACAGATATAGATAGACCTAGATAACGCGAGAGCAACTACTTCGCGTGCCATATTATTATGTAGCTTACGTACAAAAATCGTAAGTGGGCAATTTCGAACTCAGTCTGCATCGGAGCATAGCGCTAGTCGGACGTCAGTGAGCGTCATGGCGGGGGGTAGGACGAGGGGGGCGCCGTCCGCGGCGGCGTCTTTGAATCGGTTTGATTTTCCCATCACTAAATAGTGCTTGTGACGTCATAATAGGTAGTCAAAAAATGGCACGCTTGGTTTTCATACAGATCGTGATACTTGCGTTATCTAGGTCTATCTATATCTGTGGTCATAACACTCTCACATAAACACTCAACATTCGCACACACACATCTACTCACGCATTTCATCAATGCACTTTCATCACCCCATTACCATTTTCATCCCTTTGATTTTAATTTTTGTTTTCATGTATTAGTATGTACATACACACTTATTAACATCCTATTCCACATTTTGTACAATATATTTTTATTATGCTTGTAAGCATAATTTATATAATTTTTTTTTTGTTTCTTATGTTTTTACTGTAGTACAACTTTTCAGCTATTAGTATTTCATACATAATGTTCCAGTAGTTAGTTTAGATATAACGGTCCCGGTGAGTTGTTGGTGTTCTGAGGAGGCTCCCGGTTGGCAGCTGGATCAAGGGCTTTATTCAGAAAGCAGTACTTCTGGACACGGCACATATTGTTAGGAGGTTCCTCTCTCAAGAGCCCTAACAACCGGTAGCTCAAACCCTGTTCCCGAAGCTGGTGGGCTACTATTTTTTTTATGTGGCTGCACTATTACATCTCTGCCTAACTCTTTGGGGATTACAGGCGTGATATTATGTTTTTTTATATGTATAGTTTTCAGATTCCTATATAATTATGTGAATATTTAAATATTAACGACATCTGATAAAATGAATAAAGGAAATAATTAAAAAAAAATAAAAAATCATTTTTGCAAAAAATAAAACCGACTACAAAAACACAGAAAAGTGAAAAATAACTTTAGCTTCTGAAGTCGGTGACTTTTGTTTGTTTGATTTAATTTTTTTGTCACACATTTTTTTGTTGTATGTTTTTTTCCATTTTTAGTTGTAATATCCTATACTTACAAATATTTGGTATACATTTATTTTACATTGTCAACAATAAATTTCATGGTAATAGGCTTATCACCAATAAAATGGAAGTTAATATACCTAATCTTCGTACCCCATAAAGCATACAGCCGTTAGGTTATGTTATGATATTGTGTAAACAATAAACATCCTAGCGATTGCAGCAATCACGACAGATTTGCTGTCTACTATTGAAGAGTACCATTGTATAACTCCGAAGATCAGCTTCACCAAATTTAAACGGGACAACCGCGGAATAATATTCTTCCAAATTAAAAAAAAATCGTCGAAATAATCGTCACAAATGTCGAAGATATCGATAATATAAAATTTGGAGAGTCCCCTCAATTTCTCCAGGAATGATGGAATCATTAGATCCTGACCTGATGACTATGGGAACACATGGAAAGTATACTGTTTCAAACAATGCCTATAAAATTTAAGGGTTGCCCTTAATTTTACTGGGATTCCATCATCTGATCCTGACTTATACCCTCCATCATCAGCTCAGAAACATGAGATGATGATAACTAGGCACAAATATCTCAATTGCGTTAGAGAGTATATGAAAAACATTGTATGTGCCTATAAAATTTGAGGGTTGCCCTCGATTTCTCTAGGATTCCATCATCGGATTCTGATTTGGTGACAATAGGACTACCTCATTAGTATAGGCTTTCGAATAAAAAAAGAATTATGAAAATCGGTTTACAATTGGCGGAGAAATCGGTGATCATAGGTACATGGAAAAAAATACATACAGTCGAACATAGAAACTCCTCCTTTTTTAAGTCGGTTAAAAATTGTCAAAGGAGTTTTGGTAAAACATTAGTGAACCGTTAACAATACATGTCATGGTAACAGGTTTATCCCCAATGAAATGGAACTTAACATACCTAACTGTTGAAATGTGGATGTACTGTAGACTGTACTCACCTCAGAGCATTCAAGCGTGATGTCGGTGATGTTATGTTATGATGTTGTGTAAACAATGAACATCCAAGCGCTTGCAGCCATCGCGACAGTTAGCTGTCTGTTATTGAAGAGTTCCATTGCAAATCTCCAAAGATCAGCATCAGATCTTCACCAAATTTAAATGGGACCACCGCGGAATGAAATTCTTCCTAACAAAAAAAGAATCATCAAAATCGTTTCACAATTGGTGAAGATATCGCTGAAAATACAAAAAAAAAAAACTGTCGAGTTGATAACCTCCTATTTTTGGAAGTCGGTTAAACAACAGTATCTATAGTTGTAACATAGTCTACCCTACTCTATTCTATTTAACAATGCTAATGATTAAACAATCAAGTTATAATTCTCACTAGTTCGATGTTTGGTGGTCAAACAAGTGAAAAAAACCTCTGTTGCTCGATTGTGGAACTCAATAATGGAAGTCAAGTCAAGATAGCCAAGTATTTCTCAATATTGTAGTACATTCATTGTAGATATTACTGCCCCTGAACGAATTTTCTTAGCAATTTTTTTTAATGTTAGACAGTAAGGAAGGAGTTTGGAAGTATGCCATCTTTTTATACCTATTTTTATATTTTTTTTGCGATACTTCTCTTTGCTGTTGGACGTGGGTTAATTTTGTATGAACCGTGCTCCTTCTTCTTTAATGAATTTGGCAGGTTTTTGAAGTAGCGACTTGGCAACATGTGTTTAGTGTTTATACCGATGCGGGGGTTATTAACCTGTCGGTGCTAGCTTATTAAACTACATCATGTAGAAAATGCTAAAGATGAAAAATAATGTACTGTGACTAAACTACTGGATATATTCGATTGATTTTTTGTAAGCAACCTGGGAACGTCGTGAGGTATGCGCGGTTTTAACTTATTGTCGTATTGTCGTCTCCACCCTGTATAATGAACCACGAAGGAGGACATTTTAAGGGGAAATATTTTTTGCACACGTATGCGAAATATTAACCGCCAGGCGCACCGCCATGGTGATGTGTCCAGGCCCTAAGGGACTTGTTGCACTACGCGGCCACAACCACCATTTTAGAGGCCGCAGAAGCACTTTTGGTCGAAAATTGGGAGAAAGATTGGTCGCACGACCTGGCTTCCGACTAGTTTTGTTCAAGATAGCGGTCAGTCATGCGACAACTTGTAGTCGTGGCCGCGTAATGCGCCGGCTCCTTAAGTGACACTAGACACTAAAGCACGGTATATATAGCTTACTCTATGAAATTTGTTTCGATAACGATAGTTTCCGAAGGGAGACATATTCGGCAGGCTCGGCAGTGTTTTGAGCCGATCTTGTTTTTCACACAGGCTAATCAGCACCGAAATACGACCACTGTAAGGTCAAACTGTCACCTAATAACAAAGTATTGGCTTTCGATAAAGTTACAATTTAAATCCATGATGCTGATGCATAGCCGACCCGATTACGAGAGAAAAATATATCATTCATCTACCTATTCTCGGTCGGCTTCCAGTCTAACCGGGTGCAGCTGAATACCAGTATTTTACATGGAGCGACTGGTTATCTGACCTCTAGGACCCCCGATACCCGTTGGTAAAACTGGTTGTCAGACTTTCGGGCCAGTAACAGTAAACACTGTCAAAGATCTACAAATGACAGGCGGGACCATCGGCTTTAACGTGCTTTCTGAGGCACGGAGGAAACTCTGTATAAACCGGATGGTCACCCATCTAAAGACCGACCATGTCAAGCGCGGCTCAAGCTTGAAGGAGAAAAATAAAAGAATATATTCCAATGTAAAATTTAATACCAGGCTCTGTCCACAAATAATTTATGACTTCAACACAAGTCAATTTGGTTCTATTATAACAAACATTTGTTGGACAACAATGTCATAATCAATACAGCATATACAAAATCATAATCGGCTAAAATTAAATCACACAGCTTAAACTTACTGATTATTATTTATACAAAACTTAAAACGTAAAGTTGTAGTGGGGAAGAATAAGCTTAATTATTTTAAACACTAATTTCTGTATAAAATTCAATACTATACACACAACATTTATAAAATAAAATTAAGTATGTATATTTTTCGTTTTAATATTTTTTTTTTATTTACACCAATTTCTTATAAAAGTGTTTTTAAGAGGTATTTTTTTTATTTTTTTAGTCATAATTTTTATGTTTTGTGGCAAAATAGACTATTTTAATTTTATAACTCGGTGGAAACAGCTGTCTAGTTCACTTACTAAAGACAGGGTGGTAAGATCATAATATGACAAAGTAACATATATTCCAGGCAGAGTAAATACAAAGAACAGAGTACCAGGTATAGAGTATAAATACAACTGAGTATAGTATAATTCAACCAGTTTGTCGGTATAAATATTTACAAGATTGTAAGACGGTAAATAAACGAATATGTAGTTAATATAAAAAACAAATAAATAAAATGTACATGTTGAAATCTCATAAACACGTGTCGAATTGATATTCAGTCTTAGCCATTCTCACTGTTCGCTGATGTCAAATCTTAAAAGTACTATTGAGTGCACTGAGGGTCTGCCACTTGTCACCCTTATGACATTAGTTATAAGGTTGAAAACTGGTCGACCTTCAGTGAATTCGGTAGCATATTTCAGATAGAAAGGAAGGAAGTTTCATAGAAAATGTCATTATTAAGTATACATTGACTTCAAATGGACGCACATTATTGAGACACACGCACAAAAGAGGAAATAAGAATAATATAGTTTTAAGTTAAGACATCAGCGAACTAGCATCAAACATTGAATAATTCTGCATAATTGTGCATCAACTAAATATAAACATGATGTTTAAAGCGCTTTTAATATTTGAGTTAAGTTAGAGCTAGTTCTAATTTCTGTAATTATTTTACCTTAGCATATTATCCACACCTAGCTGTGTTAGGTCCGTTTGTGCCATGCTCTGTAATTAGGAACTACGCGCGGATCGTCCGGAACGCGGATGATCCGGATAGAGGAAGGCCAGAACGCGGACGATTCGTACTTCGGGAGGCCCGGATCCAAAATTGTGTGGATAACGCTATAGAGCTCATATTAGCTCAATATAAAAAGCGCTTTATAGCAGATTTGCTTCAATAAAATACACTTCAACAAAATTAATACTTCAGGGGCATGGAAAACAATAACCATACAATAATAAAATATCAAATTTATCTAGAACTATCTATTTATATATTCTATCTAATATTTATGACTCTGTTGTCTGATGACAATGAAATTAAAATAAAATAATATTTCTTAGTGTGTTTGACTGCAAGGATTAGGTTAAGATGCACTCTTCACACAATTTTAGAAATAAATCGTTTATTTGATCTATATTAGCCTAGATGAGGCAGCCATATGGTGCTGTTTTTGACAAAGTATCTATTGCCAGATATAATTTGATTGTATACCATATTTTGAAACGTTACGAACAGTAATGAGATAAACATTACTATTATAAAAGAGGTGCTAATCTACCTTTAGGTAGACACAAAATTTGAAAATCAGCCTTGTGCTGGCTGCTTTTATGGGCTAATGTTCTAAAGTCCATATTTTACAGTGGAGACGTACGGGTCACACAGTAATAGACGCGATACTAAAGTCTTCGTCAGACCACAAGCACACGTCATGTGACTCTTATACCATTAACATAAGGTTTAAATTGTCGTGCTTTAAAAACTAAGATCTAACACGATACCCTGACGAAAACAGCACGTTTATTAAATATAGGGTCAAATTTGATTAGCTAACAAAACTCCGCAGTCGTGACCGGTAAGAATATTTAAACACTATAGAAGGAAAACGAATTGATGATCTTTTTGGGGTCAATGATGATAAGTCTGTTTTTTTGTCACGTCTGTGGAGCTCAGCTAGCTAGGTAAACTCGACCTTGTATAATATATTCCTATGATATAATTTAGAATAGCAGTGTTACGGGTTACGCAGTCTGGCACTTGGTGCGCGCGCGACTCCGTCTGTGGCTTGCGGGGAGCGAGACACCCCACAGGTACCAACATCACTTACTTGATGATGGCTCGCCGCGTTCTTCTGGAAACAAGACACAACTTTGTTAATAATAAAGTTCATTTATAGTATCTTGACTTGGCTCAAGAGGTTGTCGACATGTGGGATGTGGACTCAGCTATCATTGAACCGATAGTCGTGTCAGCGAATGGCTTAATTGCCAAGAGCCTTGACCAACACCTGAGAAGGCTCTCGTTAGGCAGCTGCATCTTGATTCAGAAAGCGGTACTTCTTGACACGGTGCGCATTGTTAGAAGGTTCCTCTCTCTGGAGACCTCACTAGCTTGAAACCTGTTCCCGATACCGCTTGGCTACTATTTATTAACCTTTCAGGAGGTGAAAGTAGAGAGAAAAGAAAAAAAAGAACCAAAGCTTCATTCATGGTAACTTGTGCCCATTGTCCTTACTGCATAATCTACCGGAAATATCGCATATACAGGGTGGATGGGACACCGACGCGAAAACGGTTACCATGTATTCAGTACATCATTCTGAGCCCAACCACTAAGAAATTTCTCATCAGTTATTAAAAAAAAAATCAGCTGTTGCCTACAGAAGTACAATATCTACACGGTCAAAATGTATGAAACAACGGACTTTTTTTAAATTAACGAAGGAAATTTCGATGTAGGTTCGTTCGAGTTTAGAATGATGTACTGAATACGTGGTGACCGTTTTCGCGTCGGTGTCCCTTCCACCCCGGTATCCCAACATCATCATCATCTGCCTAGCCTTTTCCCAACTATGTTGGGGTCGGCTTACAGTCTAACCGGATGCAACTGAATACCAGTATTTTACATGGAGCGACTGCCTATCTGACCTCCACAACCCAGTTAGTACTGTGTAATACGATACCCCTTGGTAAGACTGGTTGTCAGACTTTTTGGGCCATAAGTATAAGGTATACCCAACATAAGTACCCGAAAATCTATACAGAAACTTCTCAGCCAAAGCATTAAATTATCCTATTTACTGTCTCACAAACAGCTTCACTTCCTCCTCCGCTCGCAAATATAAATAAATCAATGTTTACAATACTGCTTTACAAAATAAACAGAGCGATACTCAACAACTATAAAGTGCACAAATTAACGATCTATGAGTAACAGGATAATGTCAAGTGTGCGCTGTTTAAACACTGTTGCAATTGACTAGATACACAAGTGAAGTATTTTCCTGCTTTCGCGTTCACGGGTATTTCCCTTGTAAATGCAACGCAGTAGATGTTGCAAGTTAAAGAATTTTAATGATGGCTGTTTATTTTATCCATCTCGGACTTTTTTTTTTTAACTGTTTATCATTTATTCAGTTCAATACATAATTTAAAGTACTTTTATAAAAACAGTAATAACATTAATTAATCTATATATTTTTCTTAAATAAGTTTAAAAGTTTTTGGGTAAGTGAGACAAGTGTACCCAGGGGCTTCAGAACCAGAAAAAGATTTTAAAAAGATTACTAATTCGAAATGATACATTTCGAATTAGCTGTGCAAGGTTTCTATCAACATGTTTTCTTTATTTTTTCAATTTATGAGTACATTATGAACGGCCAAAGTTTAGGTAAAATATGTGAAAAACAGCAGATTTTGGAGGCTTATACTGAATTTGTTTCTCCAAATTATTATTTTTTGCTTGCTTATAAACCTAGATATAGTGGAAAAGATACCTATTAGTTAAAAAAAAAATAAAGATAGATGGGTTACAACGGTATAATCACGTACGAGCGTTTTTATGACGAGTATGACGGGTTGGCCGCTCTTAACAATGCGCACCGTGTCAAGAAGTACCGCTTTCTGAATCAAGCCCTTGATGCAGCTGCTTAACGAGAGCCTCCTCAGGTGTTGGTCGAGGCTCTTGGCAATTAAGCCATTCGCTGTTAGTTTGCGACTTAAATCTTGACAACAATAAATACATATCTCAAGTTTCAACAGTTCCAAAAAGGAAAATAAATGTATGATCAAAGATACTCACTGTAGTTTCGGAGCGCTTCCTCTCTTTCGTGAGCGTCAAAGTACCACAACGTGATGGCATATCTGGAAAATACAAGCATACGTGGTCAGTTTAACATAATCGACACCATGTGTTACTTATTGTTGCGAGACTACCGGAGGTCTTGCATCGCTTTGAGCACTAACCTGTAGGCAATAGTTAATTCAACGAACATTAAAAACCTGACCTTGGAATAGTGGTCGAAAGCGCCACTGCTGAGTATGAGGTCCTGGGTTCAATTCCCAGGTCTGGCAAAGTCTTGTTCGGTTTTTCAATAAAGAATTTCTTGTTTTCATTCGGTAGACAGAGGACTAAAACTCAATCTTACAGGCGTGATGTTATGTTAGTTTCCTCCGTGCCTTGAAAGCACGTTAAGCGTTAAGCCGTTTGGTCCCTGCTGTCATTTGTAGATCTTTGACAGTCGTTACAGGTAGTCAAAAAGTCTTAACAAGGGGTACTGTATTACCCTGTACTAACTGGGTTTTTGAGGTCAGATAGGCAGTCGCTCCATGTAAAATACTGGTATTCAGCTGCATCCGGTTAGACTAGAAGCCGACCCTAACATAGTTGAGAAAAGGCTAGGCAGATAATGAGTCAAAGAACATTTAATTATTTTACTAACCTGGTGCTATAGGCAGGTTGAACTTCGTGCGGATTCCGCCGGTCTGACCAGAAGAAAAGCATCCTGTCGAAGATCGGCGCTATGTCTGCCACTTGATTCGTACCCTCAGGAAATACTCTGTGGACATTATAGACACAATTTAGTAATGCAAGCAAATGTTTCAGGTTATATTAAAAAAAAAAAATTGGTAATCTAAAAAAGTTTTATCAAGAATCAACAAAAAAATGCAAAAATAATGGCAACATTATCCTTCGTTTTCATGCATCATTTTGCATGGTATCTGGCCAATCAATTTTTATTACGGTTTTCATCAAAACCTAAGTGGAAAAGAGAATTGGGACCCTCATCGGTTTTTTTCGACAGCGATATTTTCGAATGGTGTAATAATAGTGTTTTTTTTTAATCAACGAGTTACGATTCTTGGCTAGAAATATTGATTTTTCAAAAATCCAATGATGCAGTTTTCGTTTACATCAAAATCGGGCTCGAGACTCCTTTAAGTATTTTTCGCTATTCCTCATAGTTTCGGATTTGGCCATCCACGATCACTTGGAAAATTCACCCTGTATATTAGTTAAATAAATTAAAATTACCTGAGTAATCCACCGCACCGTTTGACGTCCCAGTCGAGATTCAGATAGTAGATGGCGGTGATGCAGCGGCCATCTTTGTTGGGGTTGTCCACGTGCTTCACGTAGTGGCTGCCCGAACCTGGGTAGCACGCCACCATCGCCTAAGGGACAAAATAAACGAAAATTGAAATTATAGGTACCAGTAGCGAAGGGTCAATTTTTGTAAAAGGTAAGCCGGAGATCTTTAATGTGATTATACACCTCTATTTTTTAATTAGTACCTACCAAAAAAAATGAAGCTCTATCCGTACCCGTTACTGATCATATTTGTGTAATCAAAAGTCAAAAAAAACGAAATCCCAAAATTGTCCACGAAAATTTGTCATAACTGGTAAATTCATAATTGAATCAATCATTCATAACAATTACCACTACGCGCAGTGCTTTTCCATTCCTGTCGCCATTCATAGGTCCCGGCAAACTATATTTCCATAAATTGAGTGACATTTTGGGATATAAACAAACGCTTATAACTTTGCTGTTTATGAATATTATTTATTGAGACTATACATATATACAAGACCTTCTCTAATAAGTCCTGTAAGTATTTGTATTAATTAAAAAATAGTTGTGTATTTTTTGTCTATAGAATTCTGACTGCCATTTTTTTAAGGGAAGCCAGTAGGAATCGAGTTCTATGGAACATTGGAACCTTCGCCACTGATATGCACCAGCATAAGTTTCTGAAATGGTATAGGGAAATGACGACCTACAAAATTTTGTAGTCAATGATGTTTTATTGCACAGGCTCTGGTAATGTGTTTTAGCTGGGAAATATGTTATATGGAGCACCAAAGTTCCCAGCTCTGTTTAAAAAAATCCAATCATTCGAAATTTATTTATTAATTGTAATATGCTCATTCAAAAGTAGCCTCAACCGCGCATAATTAAAATTAAACCAAATCATTCATTTTGCAAACATAAATAGGACATAGTTGTTTCTCAAAAATATACTGTACTCAATGTCCTTCCGATATGAAGTATGTACTTAATCACATTGAAGTCACATTCAAGTCATTGAAGTAATTTTCCTCGTTTACGATACCCATATTACCGCCCCCAGTATTTGACAGGGCCTCGCTAATAAAGGAGGAAACAGATTACGCCATTACAGAGAGTAATAAAATTAGTCCTATCGTGCCTAAGCCCACAGAACAGTATCTACAGAAGGTCAGGTTCAATACAACACGGGAAAACAGGAGCACGTACTACTACCGATGTCAATGACGGTCGACCACTTTTCAACTTTATTACTTAGGGCATAAGGGTGAAAAGTGGACACGTACACAGAAGAGTAGGTACGGCGATCTCAAACAAATGACAGTCGCGAGTGCCTGTACTTGATGTCTGTATTCCATATTGAAATTACAGTTTACAATAGACGTTATTTCTACTTAATAATAACGACTTTATTTTAGTGTAAATTAAGTTGCTTTCACCATGGCATGGCTGGCCATGACGAAAACGTTTCAAGTTGAAGCTCAATTTTGAAATAACTTATTGAAGTTATTTTTCCAAAACATACATACAAGTATTGGAAAATAAAATAGGTAGTAAACGAAAATGTCCGTTTTTTGCTTTGTATAAAAGAAACATTCTGTACTGTTCTGTGATATTACTAAACTGCCGCGGTGCCACCTACGCATTCCTTATGCTGACTCATATTATATGATTGTAAACATATGCATGGCGCGTGTATGATATACTTTCTATGGTACTTGGAAAAGTAGAATTTATAATACTCTATGAAGTATTGAATTTCATAGTGACAAAAAAAAATGGTTTTACGAATGCACATTGGACAATAGGATCAATTATGTACAATATGTTTAATTGATCCGTGCCTCGGAAATCACGTTAAGCCGTTGGTCCCGGCTGTCATTTCAGATCTTTGACAGTCGTTGCAGGTGGTCAGTGGCGCGAAAGTCTGACAACCAGTCTTACCAAGGGGTATCGTATTACCCAGTACTAACTGGGTTGTGGAGGTCAGATAGGCAGTCGCTCTATGTAAAATACTGGTATTCAGCTGCATCCGGTTAGACTGGAAGCCAGTCCCAACATAGTTGGGAAATGGCTAGGCAGATGATGATGTTTCAATTATAATTATTGATGCACAGTAGGATTAATTAGATGCATGGCAGATTTAATAGATGCATCGTACATTAATTTATTCACAGCAGATTTCTTCTAAGCAACATACAAAGATAAAACAACAAAATCACGAACAATAGGTACTGAGAAAAACGCTATACATAGGTAATCTAATACCCACATTGCAAACATAACAAAACGCAAATATTCTAAAGCGAGCAAGCATTACCTTGAGCAATTAAAAGATTAAGTGCCTATTAGAATATCCATGTCGATGAAACAGCGAAGCCGGCATTATTATTTACTCTCAATTAATGAATCATGAAATTGAGGAAAAATATTTAATCAAAAACAAGCCGGATGCAGCACTGTCGAAGCTAGTCGAAATCAGAAATACTAGCCAAAACTTCAAAAACATTTTGGCTTTGTGGAGGTTCATAGATAACTCTGCTCTGGAATGTATAAATGCGGTGTTGTTTCCACAAACAATGGGGCACTTAGGGGTTTATGTAGTCGTCAACGCTGCTTTAAGTTGATTAAGATTAGCGACTGTACTATACATTTTTTGACCTTTAAATATCATTTCTATCTAGCGTTTATGAAAAACCTCACAACAGTGTTGCTAGTCACATTTCAACACAGTTCAAAGAATTTTTAACAATCCGGCTCGAAGGACCATGAATAACCTTCGACTTCGTGGGTATCGGTGGGAGTCGAGATATTTGACAAGAAGAACCCACGCACAATATCATGTACTGGAGTCTGTCCTGGGAGCCTAAAATGGTCGCTAAGAATTGTAACGTAATTCATATTATTATTATCCTATTAAGATTTTGCTAAAGCGGCTATTTTAGGACCCCCTGCTGTCTGCATTATATACAGGAGCTGATGGACGCTACTGAAGGTGCTAAACTCGTCGCCAAATTCTGGGCCAATTCAATTTAGATTGCCATCGACACGCAAAGAAGTGTTCTTTTTTATGGGAAATTTGACAGGTGTGTGTGATTGGTAGGATAATCACGTGCGAAATATTAACATGGCTACGCGCCTAGAAGACATTAAAGAATTGAATAGATAGCGCGATGGGTGGTCCTATTCAGTATGGGCTACTTATAGAACAAAGTTCTTTAATAGTCGATTGAGGTAGGCCTATTGATGTTATTGCCAAACTAGGACTAAGTTTTGGCAACTTGAATACATGTATGGACGGTTTCTTTGTTATCTGTTGGTTTAAATTAATATAAGAGGCACATTACCAGCTGACAGCGTTGAGGAGTTTTTTAATGTCCTTTTATAGTTTGTTGTTAGTTTATTTATTTTAGTTTATTTAATAGATTTTAATAATGTATAAAGTTCGTTTATTAAATTGGAAAATAACTGGATAATCCCTTTAAAAAAATACAGGATGTTTATTTATATTTTGATTAGATATGAATGGTTTTATATCGTTTTTGAATACATACCATGCCTTTTTCCCGTTGGGAAAAGCAGACTAAAATAGTAAAGTATTTTTTTTAGTAGTGCGTTTGATTTTAGAGAAAAACAACCGCATTTAAATGGCTGGTTTTAAAAAAAAAAAACATGTTAATAAATAATGTCAATAAAGAGATTACCTTTATATGTTATTGTTTTCTACAAGAATGTTTATAAAATGGTATTTCCGTAAACACCAACGCAATACCAAAGCACGGTAATAATAACTACACTGTGACCAAAGCGTGCCAAATTATCAAGACCAATGTTATCAGATTACAGTTTTTTTACGCGTAAAACTACATACATTGTATCTTTATTAGTTCTAGAAAGTTCAGTAGGTTAGGTTGTAATTTCATACAATGTTTATAATTTCAGAAACCAAACATTGCCCTTTCTCCACAGAAAATTTTAAAACTGATACCTAGTAATATTTTAATATTAAAAAAACGAATAGGAAATATTCAATATACAGGATGTTTTTTTTAATGTTGTAGAATTTAGTCACATTAATCACAGCTAGATGCTTAAAGGCAATGGGTGTTGTCTTTACACAGCCGTTCTACTTAACCCATCTTTAAGTTCACAATCAACATGGCCGCTTATTCATCACGTAGGTAGTCAGATGAGACAGTAAAATCATCTGTTTCTCACAATAGATCACTACTGTTACAATAGATAACGCGGATGTCTGTTATTTATTATGCTTTGGCAGAGTGCGCCACTGTTGGCTGATTTATGTGGTGCTAGTGTGGTTTTGTCGTCATGGAGGAGTTTTTATTGTTCAGCTACCATATTTTGTGGTCTTTGGGATATACATACACGGGGATAGTTCTTTTTATTCCAGAAGGATTCTGTTTCGTTGTCCTAAAAACGTTCAATCAACTCTTTTGGACGCGTTAGTCAGTTTGCGGTGCATCATGATTTGAACGCTCCACCTGCTAGTTGGAGTGCCGACTCGTAAAAGTTGGTTGCAGGCGAAGGAATGGATGTAGCACGTGTCCGAAAGTTTTGGCGCAAATTGGGAGGAGATTCATTTCCAGCACTAGAATGTAATGAGATAAAAATGCACCTTGATGCTTCAAGCATGTGCCAGGTAACTGACCTACGAAACAAAGCTAATAAATGATATGCAAATTCTCTAGTTCGACGCCGCAGCACCTAGCCTGCATTTTATTATCAGGCAGTACTAAAACGCTACTCACGTACGTGTAATTTGACCAGCATAACTTGGGGCATTAGGGTGGCGCTGCTAGCTAAGTAAAATGTCATCCACCTGTCAAAATCAGTATATTTCAAACGTAGTTCCGAATTCCACCACGTCTCAAGATAAGTTGTTCTAGTAATTCAACTTTTATTTGAGACTATCAAGTGGGTCAGATAAGAGAACGTATCGAGTTTACCACGGTTGTTTTTATATTTGTAGATTTGGCGAACGGTTTGAATGGAGTTCAGAGTTTAGGTCACAACTTCAAAGAGTGTTAAATTGAGATTGTCTTTGGAAGATTTGTTTCTATGGCGGGTTTTGATTACAGATCCGGGGGCCTAAAATGGTATGACATGAATTCCTAAAGTCCTGTTTTTAAGAGTCTGTGGTGCTTCATGTACCCAATTACTAAGGTATTAAGATTTGATCCAATTGCTTAAAGGCTAGTGTGGATTAGAGCGTGCTCCATCACAACGCATCGCAATATTCCTCCTCCATCACACCGCGGAAGTAATGTCCGCTCAGGTAATTGGGAAAGACCTGTCGACGCTCAATGTTGATGTCGTGACCATAGCTTAGACCTGATTGTATCAATGAGGTCAAGCTATTTTGAAATTAGAAGACTTTTGCTGAACTAGGCCTGTTTGGCGCAGCCACAGTGGCAGTGTTACATTTTTTGTTAGGATTAAAAAAACAAATCATTTTTTTTTCTATATTGTGTGCACTTGTAGAATGTGCCAATTAAATTTATTTTCTTTCTTTCTTTAAATAAGCCTAATGACATTAACAGTTTTCGACCAATGACGATGAAAGCATCGTCATTGGTTGAAAACTGTGAACTAGTTTGTTTTTTTTTTCTATGTTTAACATTTATAAAAAGTCCATATTAAACCTTTTTGTTGCTACTTCAGTTACTAAGCAACGTAGGCAAAACAAAAGGCTATCGATACACAAAAACATTTTGTTTTCATGCGGCAAGTTCTCCTCAGCCTATTTCATGAGGTCAAGTGCATTCCATGCATGCAACCTAACCTAACCTAACTAAAGAATGTAAGGTCATTTTTCCAGTTGGTGATATTTTCACTTAAACGAATATTTTCTTTATGGCAGTGTAAATTAAGATCATTTTAGAATGACATTAAAATGGTTGAAGTTGTAGGACAAATCTGCAAGTTTTAATTTTTTTTTCCTAAAAAAAATCAGAGTTGTTTGTTTACATGTTTGGAAAGTAAACTGCGAACGCAGATAATGTGTATGCGTACCCAAAAGAAGTACCTACAATATATCGTAGTATTCTACGATTGGGTATATCCCGCGAGCGAATCAACTGGTTTTGTTATGGCTTTCGATACTATTAATATTAATTCAATTGGTACTATATTATGTTTGTTATGTGGCTGTTTCGGACATAACTGTACTTGAAAAAAAAAAGAGACTTCCCATACAAAATATCGCATCGGTTGACGCATTAGTATAAAAAGCACAATTTGATGGTCTGAATCACAACCTAAAAGGTATTGCGCTTTTTCTGCTACACCCTGTATATGAATTGGATTAAAATATGATTCGCAATCGTAACAAATATGGCTTTACTATAAAACGTACGTATAAATCATTCAAATCATCAATACAACTCCCAAACTTCATTGATCCAATGGTGGACATTTTTATGATAAGTCATTTAATGGGATTAAATGAAGTTAGAGGGTTGTATTGATGATTTTAATTGGATAAATACATACGTGTTACGGTCGCGAATCATATTTTGTGTAACATACAGTCTGATACTGACTTGAATATTGCAAAAAAAAGAAGAAAACTTGTATTTCGCAGGAAACACTGGCGAGTCCACCTTAAGTGCTAAGAAGTTTATAACTGAAACTTGCGTATTATAATTTATATCAATGTTTCAGCTATAATTATAACTTTTATTTGTAAACACTGGAAATTATAATTGTACCTATTATTTATACAAATTAAACTATTTATAAATTACACAAAGGTTAAACCGCTAATCCTCTTTGAGATAACAAACTGTAAGGCAAGCTGGGTCGAGGTCTGATACCCAATCAACGTCATTCATTTCCTGATCTGGACGCACGTGCGCACTTTTTGAATGTGGAACGTTGGCTGCTGCTTAAAAAAAAAAAACAGACGCTTTTTTGCTGACGACGGCAAGGTTTTATGCCGCCATCTGGGGAATATGGGGATGAATGAGAACTGTGAAACTAATGGCGCTAGCAAAGCTTGTTCTAAGCATCGCCATTGGTTGAAAATCTGTTAATGTCATTTTATATTTGAAAATAGCTTGACCTCATTGGTCAGATTGGGACTTAGTTAAAGACCTAAAGACACGCCATCCGTAATAAGATTTGGGACACTTTCCCCATTAAATTTCATGCATACAATTTTTAAATTTTGTAGATTGTAGAATATCTGTTAACTTTTTGTAATGTTTTAATTAAGTACTTACATAATACTCGTATTTTAGAAATTTTTGTACATTATATTTTAGATATTGTCTATCCTAAATTTAAGAGCACTGGAAATTTGAAGAATAATTAGTAGATACCTATTATAACATGAAACCATTTACAATTTTCACGCATCATAAAACTTTAATTTTACTGCACGCTTTCTCTCACCATTTGAACGTACCTACTCAAAACAATGGTGATTCTCTTCAAACACATGTAAGTATTGATAAACATTATGATGTAATGTTCAGTGTTAAACTACGTGACCGAATGTGTTAGATTACTTAGGTAAGTACCTAATGAATCAACTGTGGTACCGGTACTGGTCAAGGGTTTTGATCCCTGCTTTTAATAAAATAGGTTGTGAACTTGGCTTACATTTGTGACATTGAAACGTGATAGGGTGGGTAACTTTTGAGGATTTTTTTACTGATTTTCGTTTTAATGTTTTTATTGAGTTCTATAGAAGTTGACACAAAATCGCCTTTTCCAAACAGTGGGACAGTACGTGCTAAAAATTATACTTGAAGACATGCAAAAGGAATGTTTGCTTACAAAACAGAAATCAGACGGATGTTAAAATAAAACAAAACATTTAAATTTTATTATAAATATTCTAGTTTTCTAAAAAGCTTTCTGTTGTCAAATCATCAACATTCCAACCTTCCGACAAGCGAACAAAAAATCGCAAATAGTTTCTGTGCAAATTTAACGCTTTCAGAGTTGATGTCAACATTGCTGGCCAGGATACCAAGAGCTATGTTACTTTTGAAGCGAAAGAAGACGTGTATCTAATTAATTTGGTCGTGTTAATCGAACAATAGTAGTTTGTAAACAGAGGGATGGCGGCGTGGGATTCGCTTACGATTCTTACTAATGTTTACAGTGTCCCCCTCCCCGCAAGCAGCGCGCGGCGTCTCCGCCGCCATGCTACAAGTCACGTACGCAACGCCCCCACCGCGCATGCGCGGCGCGCGTTATTTTGGTTTTTATCGTGCAAACTAGCGATCCCTTTGAGCGATATTATGATAACGATAACGTTGGCGCGGAATAGATTTCTAGGTGGCTCTGCTTGTGGAGTTTGCTAAGGTACTTATTATTTTTTGTTGGGCTTTGTTTTGCATGTTGTTTCTGCTAGCAATAGGAAAAAAAAATATAGCAAAATTAAGTTAAGCAAAATAAATTAATAGTAATCTAACCACAGCGTGCGGTTAACCTATTTTTCACAGGATTTCAGTTTATTGCATTTTTATTACCTATAGGTTAGACTAGAAGTCTAGACCATTATTTTGCAGTTTGCATGCTTACATTGTCAAGTTTTAAAGTGAAAAAATATTCAGAACAGGTAAGCAATTTACCAAAGTGGCGCCTAACATATAATACCTACGTGTATAACATTTGAAAGGTGACCCACTTTATGACCACCCAAGATCGGGAGCAACGGAGCACTGGGACAGTAACCCTGATACCAAACGCCTGGTTTCCTGCGGAAATCTATTTATTAAGGGCTATTTTAGGATAATAATACTTTGCCCGACTTCGGGAGTTGAAACCAGGACCTCATGCGTACCAGTGTCATTTGCGACTACAACACCAATGAGACCGAAGAATTCTTAGAAATCAATAATACAGGAAATCCTTTGCAGATAAGAACGAAAATTGGCATCATCAAGATAAGTGTTGCCGGCTGTTCAGATTATCTATCTACGATCTACGCCGCGGGCGCCCCAACCATAACTAAATTAAACAACCATAAACAAAAGCCCGTAAAACGTCCGGAAACCAGTAAACTTGCATCGTATGAATGGAATGAAAATCATCGAGATAACGCTGTTATCGGCAGCTGATAAATGAAATAATAAATCAATTATATTATTGTGTATACAGATGTGATCTGATGATCTCACTGAGCTACTGAGGTCGGTTCACTGTGAACTTTATGAGGGTAGACTGTTAGGCGACGAGGATAATTTATTTTTGTGAGAGAAACTGTGTGGGAATCCACTGGATAAGCAACACAGGTTTGGTAAGGTGAGAAGGACATGTAATCGTGGTGAGGACGCTTGGGGGAGGTCCCATGACCAGCAGTGGACACGATTCGGCTTACATGAAGATGATAGAAATTATTTGAAATAATTGGATAGAGAATAAGTAGATAAAATATTTTTTATAGTGAGAAAGGGATAAAGAAGACTCAGAAGATGCTAAAAATGCAGTGAGGCTTAGGTGATAGTACTGGAACTAGCAATGAGGACTTGAGGATGCTACATAACTGATATAAGGTAACCCAGGTATTCTCCGCGAGATCGTCAGCCACACCAAGGAGTTGATGGTCTTTCTCGGGGAGTTGGGGTGGATCGAATAATTTTCGCACCCGTACGTAAAATACGCGCTTTGGACGTGGAGTTGCGGACACCAGCCCGTTGTACAATTCAAGGTAACCGCAAAATTCAAACAATGCACCCAAGTTAATAATGAATTACAGGAAATAGCAAACGTTCCAAAATAATAGGCTTGCCGCTAGAGTAAAGAATTGCCTATTAGTGGGTTACATTGGGTTTATAAATTGGAACAATCTGGTACAATAGAAAACCCATAACTTCCATTAAAATTTGCCATGGACAAGGTTGAATGAGAAGGCTATTTAAGTTTACAAAAAAAGAAACAGATGGACGATTGAAATTGTTTTTTTTTTTTTGTGAACTACTGGCGATTTCTTTAACAATAGCCTACAAGATTTGGTGGTTGATCCGTCCGTTAGTGTAACATTGTGCCAAGGTTAACGACAGCTGTTTCAAAATTAGATGAATGAAGATTCTATTGGGTGTGTGTGAAGTCAATAGAACGAAATAACATATTCTTTAACTTATTTTTCTTTACTTCATGCCTTGCAACATAAAGAGAATAGGGTAGTTGACACCATTAAACAATAATTACAAGACACAACTTCTCTAAAAAATACTTCATTTTAGACCTGAAAACCCGATTAATTTTCAATTAATTGCAAAATTTGATTTTTAGGTGCTTTGAAATCAATAAATAGTTCGAGTCTTTAAGTTGATTAAATAGTGACGTCATAGCGTGCTATTGCCATTCAAAATTCAAGAGGGAATCACTTTTTGACAGCTCTTAAAAAGTATGTCAATTGATTGGTTTGTCAACTACCCTATTAAGGTAGGTAGGGAATTAAGGAATACCCAGAAGTAAGACAGATCAGACTAACAAAAACAGACAGATGCATAGGATTTTTGATGCACCTCCTGCATCAACATAGCCTCCTCAAGAAGTGATACTCAAATACTCGAGCGAAGAACCCTGGGCAGTTAGCCTTATACCTTGCTGACTTGCTCTCAGGCCAGGTGAGGCGGCGAGCCTCCTTGCCGGATTGCCGCCATGGGATCTGGAGGCGATAGTCCTCGCGCGCCTTCACGAATGGCGCGCGGAGGCACTACGTCGGGGGGAAACTCCGCTGCCGCGGCAAATCGCCGCTCAGCGGACAGACCTCCGGAGCGATCTCATGGTGACATGGAGAGAGCGACTGTCGCAACCCCGTGCAGGGCACGCCACCATAGTGGCGATAAGTCCCCTCTTTGAGGAGTGGCTAGAGAGGCGCCACGGCGCCCTCACCTTCCGCCTGACGCAGGTCCTCACCGGACACGGTTGTTGCGGGAGGTTCCTGCACCGAATCGGGCGGGTGGAAACGCCCGGGTGTTTCCATTGTGAGGATCGTCCGGAGGACACGGTGCAGCACACTGTGGAGGTCTGCCCCGCTTGGGCGGAGCAGCGCCGTGTCCTCGTAGTGGCGATCGGCGGCGGCGACCTCTCGCGCCCGGCCCTGGTTCAAGCCATGGTCCGGAGCGAGAGGGAATGGGAAGCCGTCACCTCCTTCTGCGAAGCAGTCATGCTGGTGAAGGAGGTGGCGGAACGTGAGAGGGAAAGAGCCTCACGTCCCAGCCGCCGCGGGAGACGCCCTGGGCGTCGGGGGTCACGTGGTGGCCCCCGGCCACCGTAGGCGCGGGCCTGTGGATGGCGAGTTATGGGCTAGCTCGCCGTCCAGCCGTCTTATGACGACAGGCCGTGTCGACGGCGCGTTCGTGTTCCACGCGCGCCTCAAAGAGATGTCAGCAACCACGTAGGGGTCCGCACGGGCCGATGCCTGCCAGGGCTGCGGGACTGTTCGAAAGAGATACCGCGGCCCTGGAACACAAAGGGCAAAGAAGGAACATGGATGGGTTTTAGTCAGTACAAGTCTGACACTCCCTCCCGCTCTGCCCAGAGCGGGGGGGGTCATTTGATGATTTCCCATCCCAAAAAAAAAAAAAGGCCAGCAATTTTATAGCGTCATAATAATCTCAGTGGATATGAAACTTTAGCAGTTTCTCTTAAACTCTATTTTCACTAAACAATTTTGTGTGTGTTCCTTAGACCGGTTTCCCGTTAGTACACTACAAAGTCATTTATATTTAAATTAGTACTATCTACAATAATATTTGAATTGTATATGTAAATATTTAACTAGCGCGTGCCCACGGAATGGATTACAATTAATTATAACAGTTAATTTCAACGGCACATTGCCGTTGAAATCCGGCCTGATTATGATGTGGTTGACAAAAATATGCCTTTTGATCATGTGGATGGTGGAAGGGACACCAACGCGAAAAAATGTTAAGTACCACGTATTCAGTACATCATTTTGTACTGAACATAGAAATTTTTCAACGCTTACTAAAAAAAAAGAAAGTTTTGAGTATGAATGTGGATGGGTATATGAGTAGAGGAAGACCAAAGAAACGATGGATGGACTGTGTAAAGAATGAAATGGCAAGAAAGGAGGTGTCGGATGAGATGACGAGTAATAGAGAAGTATGGAAGAAGAAGACATGCTGCGCCGACCCCAAATGAATTGGGATAAGGGCAAGAGAATGATGATACTAAAAAAAAAGAATCTGCTGTTTCCAACAAAAGCGCAATACCTACACGGTCAAAATGTATGGAACAGCTGATTTTTTTTTTTAATAACCGATGCAAAATTTCTATAAAGCTCAGAATTATGTACTAAATACGTGGTAACCGTTTTCGCGTCGATGTCCCGTCCACCCCGTATAAATTACCTCGTTGTTCTAGTGGCCGCAAGCAAGGGAGCGGAAGTCTTGGGTTTTTCCAGTTGGAGTTTCTCAGTAGCAGCCTGGCTTTGTTCCCATAATTTTGATGAAAATAGACTGCCTCGTTGGTCTTGTGGTCGCAAGCGCAACTGCTGAGCATGTGGTCCTGGGTTCGATTTCCAGGTCAGGCAAAGTTTTGTTGGGTTTTTCCGTCAGGAATGTCTCTGTAGCAGCCACGAAGTCTGGACTTGTGCCCGATTGATGGCAATAGGCTCGCCCCCCATTACATGGGACTTAAACATAACTGGCGAATTGGGGTGTACTATAAGGTACACATCTGCCTAACCCTACGGGGATTACAGGCATGATGTCATCTTATGTTGATAATAGTAGACTCGCTCTCTATATGGTACTTAATCTAACTTACGAAATGTGGGTGTTCTTTTAGCCTTTTTTTTTTGGTTAGGCATAGGTGTACCCCTATGCCTAACCAAAAAAAAGGCGTGTTGTTTTATACATTATCTGTACAGACATTTATTTTTACTTCATGAACAGGCTTAGAAAACACTGGCTTGACGAATTGTACTCGTTCTCGACTGCTCGACAGAAAAAGGAAACAGTAGAGAGACCTGAGAGAAAAGCGGAAAACTAAAGAGGGCTTTCTCCAGCACGCGTAGCATGACCACCGTAGAAACGGGTTTTGTCGACGGAAGAATCGACAAAATGACAGATTTCTTTTGTTGATCTATCATTTTGTCGATTCTTTCGCCGACAAAACCCGTTTCTACGGTGGTCATGCTACGCGTGCTGCAGAGAGAGCGGTTTCTTCTTTTTCTGGTGCCTCTATACTTACTGAAGAGTGGTCTATGTTCAGGGTTGGATTGTACAACGGCTTGGTGTCCGCAACTCCACGTCCACGCGCGTATTTTGCGTGCGGAAAATCGCGTATTATATTGTTATACTATTTTTTTATGTTCTGTGTTACTAAAACTACATAGAAACACTTAATAAAAATATTTAGAAACCAAATCGTTTTTGACTGAATGCTGGATCATTATATCTATTTGGGTGATGAAATGTCTTGTATTACTAAACAATATCTTTATTAAATAAAAGGATTAAGTACTAAATGGAAAGTCACCATTGATAAAACAAGTTGAAGAATGTTTGATAATTCATCAGGTGATATTCGTAATCTTATTATCTAAACAGACTAAGTACAATGGCATTTACAGCTTTACGTTGTTTAATGGGTGTAAAAGACCTTTAAGGGTGTTACCGCTCGCTGTAGAAGTCATAAGATCGTCAAGTGCGCAGGTGTTAGGGCATGCAGCGTAAGATGGGAGATGGGCCATTGTCTGTGGAGACACGCCGCATACACATTTGAGATCTGAGCCGTCCATGAACCCCCATCTGAAGAGATTATCTTTGCTACGGCCGACTTGGGTTCGGAGTCTATTCAGAGATTTCCAAGTCGGCCACGGCAAAGCATGCCCGAGAGTAGTGTGTGAGTGTGTGGAGTTCGCATAGCTGAATTTTGGGCCAAACATTTTTAATTAAATATTTGCCATCGACACGCTAAGAAGAAGGGTGTGGTAACAACCAATCGATCGATGGTAGAATGGATAAGTCGACGTCGATCTTCAGTTTCTACTACACCAATTGATCGATCTTCGTCATTTCTACCATCGATCGATTGGTGATCGGCCATTGTACTTAAGTCTGTTGCTGCACTTGTTCTCCCCGTCATTGCGATATTTTTTTTTGTTCTAGACCAAACCTGGGAACCTTCTAGTTACGGAGATATTCCAACTTATTCACAAGCTTTTTTTTAAATAAAAGTTTTTATTTATAACAATTAATGTTATAACTTCACTTTGAGTTCACAATGTTTTGAGTGCGGAACATAGGTCCCGTTAAAACGTGATTTTTCACCCCAAAAAAGTCGTATTTTGATGTACAGAATTCTTGGTAGACGGCTTCGAGAAGGATTCGTTTACACCTTGTATATATGTATCATGACGATAATGTTCCACAGACATCATAATATAAGAGGGGTTTCCCTATTCACACAAGGCATGGTAAAGAATAACTTACGTCTGCTACCACTAACACATCTGAATAAAAGCGCGATGTTTAATTTTCAATCTTCGTCGCTGAGCAAAGCACTCAAAATCTAACAACGAGCTTCTATTCAGGCATTTTCTAGTTATCGGCTAGTGTTCGTGAAGAACCGAATGAGTAATATAATAATCAATTGCAACAGTCCACTCGTTGTATTATAGGGCCATCTGGTACTGTGACTCAAAAGGCAATACATGTGGTTTGTCAGGTATTCTTCGAAGAGTACAATAACTCCCAATAAAGGATGGTTAAGCCATTTGCAATCACCAGAGCAACTTACGATTTAGTAAGAGAGACTTGCCAAGAGATGACTAGGTATATTGAAGTATAAAATTTATGAAAATTTGACGTTAAAGGTAATTTTATTTAAAAAGAAGTCTCTATTGAAGTTAGAATTCTAGAAAATAGCTGAGATGGGTATAGGTTTTAAACATCTAAAGGTTTCTGTAGTTGTAAATAGCCTTGTAATATACCAGTTTCGTAATAAAACTTAGCAGGAAAACTATTGAGGCTATGTCTAGCATAGCCCTCGTTTGGTAAAATATTCACTAGTAAAGCTATTTCAGTAGCAGAAAATCGATATGCTTTCGATATGTTCCGTCTAATATTGGAAGGCAACATTAGATTTGATAGGGGTGTTATGGGCTTGAGTAGTAAACAAGTTTATAGTAGAATAGACGAAGTATTTAAAATATTAGAAGCTCTAATTTTTATATCTAGAACCTGATCATATGATAAAGTCACTATCTTTGAACATTTTCAATATTTTTTTTATTGGTTCAAGCCCGCCACACTATTTTCAAACCACTGCCACTACTGAAAGTCAGAATCAACAGAGGCGACCATCTGGAAAGCGCAGAGACAATGAAGCCTAACGAAGTCCTAGAGAAACAATTTAACTGTCTTGGATCCCGCAAAGAAATTAATCAGAAAAGAATAGCGGAGGAGTAGGAAAAACATAAATTCCAAAAATTGTGTAGAAATATGACGATCATAATACCAGTACATCCGAAAAAGAGCTACTACGACAAACCAACCGAGGAAGACTTAAAACTTAAGACACCCCCTTACATCAACGATCGATCGAATCGCAGAAATAAAAACACGACTGTTACTGAAGAATCTCATTCAAACTCAACATTCCTCACGAATTCCAAGTAATCCAACAAGGATTACGACGAACAGATTGCCAAAACTTAGCCGTTACGACCGAGGAGGTCACCTTACGTCAGGCCTCATATAAACGAGCGTGCAGTTTCGCAAGAGACCATTATGCAACCGAAGAGAGGAACGCTTAGAATTGTTAGTCATCAATGTGTGGTTACGTTACGGTTTTTTCGGGTGTTATGAACAGCTGGGGATCAAAACACGTGCCAAACTTTGACCACAGGTTTGGCTTGGAAAATAAATTAGGTTTCTGTATTTCGTTAATGAAATTCGGATATAATTGTATAAAATCTGCTGCTTCTAACTTCTTATTCTAATATTTTTCTATTGTTACGTCTAGCAATAAATTCATTCGCATCTAAACCGTCTTTCACTCCAGACTCCATAGGGACTCCTACATCAACACTATCAGACAGATGTGTTGTTGGGGAGTTTGTTCTGCGACTTCATTTTCCCAACTTAAAACACTAGGAAGCGGCGAAGGGCGGGCGTTTTGGGGGCTGTCTTGTGTAATTGACGTGCAAAAAGTGCTGATCTTCAGCCTAGTTTGAATAAATTACTTGATTTTGAAACCTCCCTAGCTTTTTCTCAACTACTCTGGGGTTGGCTTTCAGTTCGGCTGAAGGACTGTATTCGTATCAATGTTTTGTACACGGAGTTCTTGTGATTTGTGCAACTCCTTCTAATTTGATATTCTGAGGATGCACTTACTTACTAGTTACCAGATTTTTTTGTTTCTGACTACCTGCATAAACTATCGCAGAGATTACTGTGTCGCCCGGGACGGACGATGTTTCAAAGCACTCAATGGGCAAAACAAAGAACTCTTGCGCCTTTCTGTACAAGCCTCCAAACAGAAGTTCGGTAACGCTTGCGATTTCCGCATAGCATGTTTCCGGCATATTCTGTTGTTAAGCGAAAAGGGACTGTGAAAGCGTGATTGATTAGGCAAGTTTCTACTTTGGCAGATGACGCATCTTGAAGTAACATGTTCATGCTGAATTAGAGGCGAAGTAATAAAACTGTTAAATTAATTGGTTTTCCTTGTAAATTCGTAAGATTTGATGATCGAATCGAAATAAGACTTTCCTTAAAGTTACGGATGACAAATGACTACTAAGGACCTCATTCGCGAAATCCGTAAGATAGTCGAACGATGGTAGAGAGCAATAAAAATCAACCTACCACTACTAAGTACCTACTTACATTGTCAAGTTTCAAGTTAAACTATGATGAGAAAGCAAACATTGCATTGAATTTTAATGCGAGAATTATTAATATCGCCATATAAGTGCTAGGTTGGCCTACTTAAACAAGTTCACACTTTTTTTTTCAGACAGGCATAAGGAAAATGGCTACCCTCTGCTGCGGTGACTGCGACATTATACGAAGATTCCTGACGGGTCTAGAAGATTAAGACATAAAAATTTGAAATATCTCATATATGAATATCAGTAATTTTATCATCATCGGTAATTCGGCACCCATGCTCTTCAAACAGGAACACAGCAATGATACTTGATGTCAGAATTGAGTAAAGTATTGCCCCGGTCCATCTATTTCTCAAAGAGCCTCTACTACTGTCTTTATAATGATGATTTATACTGATATCTATAGTAATGTTATGTACCTTTGTCCTTCCATTGATGACGTAGTCGCCCATCTTCGCATTGTTGGCCATCTTATTCGCTCTCAGTATGATATTGTCAACCTGGAATACAAAAGGCATTAATTGCGTTTTGATTGCATTTTCACGAAGGAACGTAATGAGGTCGCTCGTTATTAGTGGAAAAGTTCCATGTGTAGTAAAATTGATTTAGATTAGGTAATAATTTGAGATTAACTTGGTACGGACGCTGCAGTATTTCTGAAATGGAATCTATAAAAGGATTTAATAAGATCTATTTTCAATTGGCAAAATTCATTACATAACGGTACATAGTTTGAAGTAATATAGTAGAAAGCTAACTAAATAAAACACAATCGAATTGTTTGCTTTTTCTAATATCAATAAGAGTCAGGTAAGCATATAATTCTGTGTTATCAGATTAAACATACGTGCGCTGTAGCATCTGTGATGATAATGATAGCAGTCCCAGGAATGTTATTCACATTTTGTCATCTCAAATCAATGTAAGATAAACCAGAGAATTTTTGTTTGAAATTAGGCCAACAGTTGTTGATAGTGTCTTAATCAAAATTGGCAAACAAAGGAATGTCTGCGTAACGCAATCTTTGGCGCCGCCCGCTGTATCAATCGAAAGGATATCAGTAATCAGTCGATAACACTATAAGCCCTCGATGTTGTGGTTCGATGTTTTATTTACCTATGATTTTTTATGGCTCTATGTTGGAACTTGTGGGACCTTTAAACATCTATGGGTGAGAACCAAGGAGGTCTATTTGATTTGTTTTTACATATACATATTTAAGATCGGTTCGAAGTGTGACGGTAATACTTAAAGTTGAAACACAAAGTCTACCGATGAAAGAGTGCAACAAACTCGAGAGATTCCTGGCTTATCTATAGACCCTCAATAGTACTTGACTGTTGGTATTTCCAAGCGTTTCGATAATAGATAATTTCCAGACGCCCTTATGCGCAAACATGGCACTCAATCGTAAAATATCGACTCTTCAGAGGCATTCGACAAACATTACCACTTCACTAAAAGACCTCATTTTACGAAAATTAAAATTGAAAATATGTATCGAATGAGCTACACATCCCAGAGTTCCTGTCATACATGAATATTTTCTATAGATACTAAAACCATTTGAAAGAAATTCTCAGAACTTAATAATAGAAAAAACCGCATCAGAATTTATCTGATAGTTTAGAAGTACTCGGCGAATACACAGTCAAACGGCGTTGTTTAATATTATGGAGTTTTTGTGTTTATTTTTAGCAGTAATTAGTAATGCTATGAAGACGAGGTTAAAGAGAGCGTGTAATTAAAGTAATGAATGGCGCAATTTTGATAATTATGGAACATTTATCAGGAGGACCACGATATGATGGTCATAAAAGATGACGTAAGCATGATACCAGCTTTATGTACCGATTTGTGTACTTAATTTTATTTTTATTTACAAGCCCACATTGCAGGCTGGTGATGTCATAGAAGGTAACTATTAAAATATCAATTGAAAGAACATAACAGAGGTACATATTTTGATGAACAGGGGTAAAACCGTTTCTGAAGATGTGTGAAATGATGGTATGCCTTACAAGAAATGACTCGGCGTAAAAGAAAAAAATACTTCTGTAGTTGATAGTAGACTTCTTCCGTCGCGTACGAAATGTTCAGCCAGCCAAGACTGGGACCAATAATGACTGGTTCAAAATGTTTATACAGTCAGAAACTTTTTCGATTTTGAGCGTGTTTTGTCTGAGAAATCAAACATTTTCATTTAAAAAATGGCGACAAGTTTCTGCACACGTTTACAAGTCTGTCTGTGTCAACATCACGTTACGTGCTTGCTGTGATTAATTCGACCCGCTGTTGTCAAACAAGCGGACGATTTGTGGTAAATGTAGCTCTTTCTACGCAAATATTGCTAAACCGTTTGGCAAACATACGATGAGATGATAATATTGTTTCGTGTGTCGGTCGTTGATACGAGATTTGGAAAGCAAGGCTGGTTTTTTGTGAATGGATTTCTATGTCAAACGCTTTAAGGTCGACGATTTGGAGAAATTCCATGTTTGTGAAAAAGAAGGCTTCTACTGACATAAACTTGACAATAGAATTTCTCAGCGCGTAGAGGTGGAATCGGGGATCTCCCAGGTTTTATATCTTCATCTAGGAGAAGTGTGAATAGAGAATCCGGTAAAGTATTTTCAGAATTTCTGGACCAAGAGATTCAGGTTTTTATTTACATCTTGTCTTTCATAATTATGGGTTTTCTATTCGTTACCAAACAACAATACAGCGCATTTCCTGTCTTCAGGAAATTTGCTCCGTTCCTAAAGATTTTACATATGTACTTTATTGATTTTGCACGAAGAAATGTTTATCAGTTAATTACAGAGCCTCTCTAAGTACTTTTGACGACACTGGCCTAATAAATATTTATGCAAGCATTTAGTTTTGTAGCTAAAATAATCTAAGGCGGTGCTACACTCTAGTTCGGATTGGCGCATTCGATTCGACAGTACCTATTTGTTGAATAAAGCAGTCCCGAAGCAATTGCATCGACCGATTCGATCGGCTAACTCCATTAACTATCTACCCTCCCCGAGTTAGCTAGGCGCAATTCAAGCTAAGTCGGGCGGCGTTTTCCCGTTACTTCAGATATTCGATTTTTCCGCCCAACTGTGCCGAATAATTCCTCTCTCCTAATGTTGCTGTGCCCGACAGGATCCATATTGATCTTTTACCTTGTTAAACCATCTATGTAGTACATATGGAATGCAATAAAGACTTGTAATAAAGAATGAGTGTGTAGGTAGCAATTGAAATATGTACAGTTAACAATTTACTACCTAAAAGACAAGCACCTATGAGAAACTATTTAACTATTTTCCTGTCTTTTGTCAACAAACTGACATGACTTAAATCACGTATTCAGAAAAGGATAATAATTATGATTATCCTTAGCAACTGAAAAGGGCCATTCGTTTTGATATACGTTTTCCTTTGTTAGGTCAGGTTACCACCATAGAGGAGAGCGCTATTCGTAGCAAAAACGGAGCTTTTAAACCATGCTTTAAGAATGCTGCTTTAGGGGCGTACGGTACGCCCAGTTTTGTTTTAGGAAGTGACCATACTTTTGGCCGCGGAATTGGATTGAGTTGTGCGTAAAAAGCTTTATATCTATGCAATAAAAGCGAAAACGACGAAGAGGAGCTCGTGGCTAGATAAAAAAGCCGCACGAGTCGATCTTGCCAAGGTACCGACCTTCACGCGAGTCGCGAAGGCCAGACACGATTGTCTTGCAAGGACATAAAGCTTATATTGACCGGCTGAAGTCGATTTCGACAAATAGATTTTCATCATCATCATCATCTTTCTGCCCTTGTCTTATGTTACTTGGGGTTCACCGAAACACGTTTTTATCTTCCATTCTCCCCTGTCAACCGTCGCAATCATTTACTCTTATTTCTTTCATATTTGTGTTTTGTATTTGTATAATGTTAATAAATGGCAAATACTTACTTGACTAATTAACTGTCTGATGTATTGGCAGTTGGACTCCTTGCCGTCGATCCAATGTATGAGGTCGCTCCTGATGGTCTGCGCTTCTGTGCTTGCCGGATTCGACACCAGCTGACCAGCCTGAATTATACAGAAATATTTTGATATATTTTCTTACAGATAGAAGTGATGCGAAAATTAATAGGCATGCTAACTCACTACATGACGCAAGTAGCGTTTAAGGGATTACACTAAGCCTTGTAGCCAAAGCTCACTTAAAAAATTAAAAGAGAAAAAGCTCATGTGTAATTGAGTTTTTCCAACGAAGATTTCTCAGTAGCAGCCACGGAGTTTGAATTTGTGCCCAGTTGATGGCAATAGGATCGCCCCTTTTTAAATGAGACTTAACATAACTTGCGAATTATGGGTGTACAATTAGGTTCACATCTGCCTAATCCTTCGGGAATTTTGTGTTTTATTAGGCATAATAAAAATGTTATCACATAAGAACATTGACTATTTACAATGTGATTTACAATATATATTTATTTTTTAAATAGTCATTGCAATTTGCAATCAACACTTCGATTCAAAGTAATAACTGTTTTGTTGGTAAATTCAAAGCCAAAATTACCACCAACCATGGTTTGTTTACATTCTGTATATGGTACAACGGACATACACATAAGGTGAAACGGATAATTACTTCATTTTAGTAGAATTACTCATTGTCATTACATGCTATTTTAACATCGAATTTATTGAGTGCTTTACACAATTATGACCTAACAACTATCCAACAAGATTTCTATTATGTTTTTTTTTAACTTAGTAATTATTCTAAATGCTCAAAGATATAATATTTTTAATTAACCTTACCAAATAAATATTATTTGGGCACTTATCTCAATATAAAATAAGAAACATTATAATTTAGTAAATTAATAATAATAGTATTTTTTTAAATAGATAATAGATTTTTAAATTTATTTGTATTTTAAAAATTAGTTTTATACTTTTTACTGTGCCCTACAGAGTTCGTAATTGTACCATACCTTTGCACCCATAGTAAAATCTTATCATTCCGTTATGGAATGCAAATAAAGATATGAATATGGTATGGTATTTCAAATGAAAATAGAAAAACATACACTAATACTAAATAACACCTAAATGAATGCTGAAAAAAGTGTTGTGTTGGATTTTCAGCACCGTGAGTTCACATTCCAACAGTGCAATAATATTTAGACATTTATTAAGATGTTGTTAAACAAAACTTTGATAACATTGTTTAATTTATATAATACATAAAGCACTTATAAAATGCTTTAAATGTTAGAGCTGTGGCATAACGAAAATAGAAAGTAAAGTTAGCTATTTGATAAATGATTCTTCAAAAAAAGTATTTAATGCTGAAATTCCCTTTAGGCGTGTTTATACCAAAAATCAGTAAAGCAGGAATGAGTATTGTCATACTATTCCCAAAAACCAATGTTTGTTTATCAGTCAGTATTAAATGCACACCCTAGTAATTTGTAAGTACCTTACTTAAAGTAAAATTGTATAATTTTATGCAATTTTTTTTTTATTCTGTCGATGCTGAGATGCCAAGTAAAAGAGAAGTATGGAAGAAGAAAACATGCTGCACCAAACCCAAATAAATTGGGATAAGGGCAGGAGAATGATGACGATATTTCTTTATCACATTCTCAGTAATATAGTAATGTTAATCAAAATCTAGTAATTTTAAGTAGTTTGTTACAAAATTATTTTACTAGCCCTGTATTTTGACAATATCTTCCACTAATAACAAGTTGCTATAATACTCAAAATCTTTTCCTACTTATGCATCATCTAACACCTTATAAGGAAATGTTTTATTTATGTAGCTTTTTCATTTTAATAAACATTGCTCATAACCTGTTTTGCATCTTGTTTACATAATAAACATACTGAGCAATGTTGTCATTCTGGCTCTGATTGTTTTTGCAGATCTTGTTGCAAACATAATTTTATTATTTACTTTAGAAATGATTGTGATATAGTGTATTAAAGCAGATAGACATTATAATATAGAAAAAATGAGGTCATTTACTTGAGACTAAACAGTAAACAACAACATTCTTCAAAATATCTTTAGAAATAAGCACAACTTTTGTACATATTTTCCTTTTTCTTTCTTTTTGTCTATATTAATGTGTTAATAAATAAATAAAAAAGTCAGCAAACTTACTGTAAATATTCCTGATCTATACATTTCTAACACTTCATTCAACACCATCAGCCCCCGATCTTTACCGAGGAAATTGTTCAGCACACAAACACCATATTGAGTCATATCTCTGATCACTCTATGACATATCTCATAGCAAGAGTCACTCGGATCCATGTAGTAACTATTGGGCATGTGGTGGAACGGTGCCCCGCTGCCCTTCAACGAGGCCTCAGGGTACTCCTTCACCCTCGTACCCTGCTCCGACGCGAAGCTAGGCAGTACAGGCATCTTGGCTGTGTCAGTCCTGTTCACCGCCCGCAACACATTAGAGGTACTAGGCGTAGGGAAGTCCACTGTGCTCAACAGCTGCGCCGACTCGCGCAACACCTCCTGCTCAGAGGAGCCTTCGTACGTTATGGCACTACTAGTCGTTAGGTCGCGGTTTGTATACACTACACTAGATATCACACTGTTGTCATTGTGTCCCGATGCGCCTTCCTCACTTTGTTTAACGTTTTCAGTCGATATTTGCGAGTTATGTTTACTAACACTATCCGGGCTACCCTCCTTCCTACAATTTTTCGTTTTCGATTTTTTTAAACGTCTTGTATCACTACCCTCCTTCGGGATATCCTTCTGCCTTTCTTCTGTGACGTCGGAAGTTCCGTCTTTCACTTTCTTCGTGGCTTCTTCAGCAACTATCGAACGTTCACCTGATTTATCGCTTTTGGAACCCTGCTTCTGTAACTTGGGTGCACATTCACTTTTGTGTCTCTTCCAGTCTTGCCGTTGGTGTTCTGTATTACAATAATATATCGTCAGGCAGCGACCGCACCTCCGATGAGTTTTCTCGTTGCAAACAGCGCAACAAGCAAGGCCGCCTCCTTGATTCATTCTAAATAATTTCTCCCAAGGGCCGGCCCCTAAGACTTGTCAACTGAAAGAAATGTCATCGACGACGTGACAGTTATGCGGATATCAAAATGGAGACTAATAATTTACATTAAATACTATTATTATGATTTCATACCTAATTTAGTGTTATTCTATTGTAAATATCTATTTAATGTACATTTTAAAATAAAATATTTTATTTATTGATATCTTATATAATAAATCAATGTAATGACCAATAAACTAAATATTATGCCGCTCCTACACATTGGGATTAGTAATATTACTAAAATTTTTGTCAATAGCAGTGTTGCCATTGTTAGAGGAGCCCAGAAAAAAACGATTCGCTCGAACTTTGAAGTTGAATATTATAATAATCGGAAAATATTATAACAAAAAAGACGGCAGTGAAATCCACAGACTGGTAGTGATTGACAGAATTTCTCAACTGGGAGCGATAATGGGCCCCCATCGCTACAATAAGTACTCAGTACTAGACTAGACGACTAACAAGACTGACTGTGTGTTCCTTACTTTGAACATTAAAGTAACTCACTTTAATAGTAAGTAATGATCATTATGCTTTGACATATCTACTACTCAGTTGCATAAAAAAATTGCATAGATCTATCTGAAAACCCAAAAAGAACAAATCATTCGTCGATCGTGCTTTCATCTCGTTTAATTTATTGGTCGTCCTTTAATAACGACAGGGTCGAAAAGCGGGGGTTAAAAAAAAACCGTTCAAGTGCGAGTCGGACACACACAGGTTTCCGTAGCCCCAAACAATATAAAAACAATTTTTTTTTACGCTCATTTATATGTAAGACATCCAAAAGAAAAACTAAATTTCTTTTTTATGGTATGTTAATGAAAAATAAAGTTACTGCTGTAGTTTGACGAAAAAGATCCTTATTTCAAAAACTAAACATCAAATCTTATTGAAACCAGTTTTCGTTGAATGTTTTTTTTTACTTTCTAAAAACCAATTTTTTTCAGAATTTTCCTCCTCTTTCTTTAGAAATTAGAGGGGGGAGTGCACGGCTTTATAAGCAAAATATATCTCATCAACCATTATTTACGAGAAAGTGTCTTTGGAACTTCGATATTATTTTATATAGCGTCGATATATTGATACATTGTATTTTTTTTTCAACCCTCAGTTACATGTATGGAGGGCCACCCCTTTCTTTATTCGTAAATTGATTTCACTTTTGTGTAGCTATTACAGAAGACACCTACCTACTCTCCAATTTTTAATTGTGTGGTGCCAACAGTCTCGGACGTTCCCTCCAACCCTAAAGACATTCCCATACATTTAGTAGGAAATGAAACTTACCGATAAACCCTTACTACCTCATCTCAAAATTCAACCATCCATTCATTCTTTTTAAAACAGAAGCAGGAATAGAAAAAAAACACGATTATAATTATAAAATTAATTATTTAATGAAATAATGAAATACATAATATGAATAAATTCTTTATTTATACGAGACTTTGTCTAATGGGTGCTGGGATCGGGTTTAACTTAAAAATAAAGCCTATTAAATTGAAAATACCTGGCAAATAATTATGCTTATTTTTGGTTGATAAAAGAGTTACAAGGAAACTTAAATAAATATTACGCTTATTTACAAATAAAAAGGGTATATAATGATTTGTGATGGATGAATAAGGGATCATGAATAAAAAACAGACTAGATTAGTTCTACGTCGAGCCACGTTCTTGATTCGTGTATATATTTTTCTTGAGGTTTTATAGTTTAAAGCAGTAGTGTGTTGGACTATAAGTTTATTATTAAAGTGATGGAGAGCGAGACTCAACGAGAGGAACTAAAGAGTGCGTAAAGGCGCGCGTAGTATTAATTTACGCGCACCTCTGCGCTTACTTAATAATAGTTTCTTATACTAATATAAAACATAACAAGATACTTGTGTTTTGATTCTTAGAAATTATGACATTACATATTTTTTGTCTTTTCACTTCTCTAGCATGTAAATGTCATAGTTTCCTAGAATCGGAAATTACGATTTCTACTACTTCACGAAAGTTACAATTTCCTTCATTTTTAATGTCATGCAAGAATGACTGCATTAATCTGGTTCACATTGCAACTACCGCATAGTTTACAGGAGATTTCAGAGATTATTTCAGGAGAATACGACCATCACCTATCAGTCTCTATCATACTTACGTTCACTCGACATCTGATCGATGTCTTAATGGACCTTAACTCTGTACTTCCAATTCCATTTTTTAACAACTTCATCAATGATTACCTGTGGTCTTGCGTTTCGTAACTGGCAACTGGCCCATACTACGAACACATAATTTGGTTCCGTATTATGTTTATACTAAACTACAAATACAGAGGTAAGACATTAATTTAATATAACTACGTTACTCAAAATTTTAGCCAATATTATTTTGGACCCTATAATTACTTTAGTACCTGTACTATCATTACAATAGCTTTTTTTATCGAGTAACGTAGGTAAACCATTCGCTTTACAGTGTTCAAGTAATACTATGTGTAAATTACCACGTCTACATAGATATGACATAACATACAAAAAAAAAAGTAATTTCTCTGAACTTTAAAAGGCTCAAAACTAAGGCGTTTGATAAAACATAGGTCAAGGGATCTATTTTAGTCAATAATCCTAGATATTATTTAGGAATTGTGTAAATTGGGTAAGTTTATCATGTAAATAGAATTATAATATTTTTAAGTCCATAACTAGCAGATAAATTCGTATGTGCTATGAAGTCTGATCCCGGCATTATACATTTATTGTCACGCCAAGTCCAAGCCATTTCAAAGACAAAATTATTATTGTCTATGAAAGTATTTTTTTTACACTTGGCAACACATTTAGTGACAGTATTTTTAGCGGGAAATTTGAGTTGTCATATCCATGTTCTACAGTAAAGTTTTAAAGCATTTCTCCGTCATAAGGTTTGGTTATACTCTTGTTTGGTCATCATTTAGTGGTGGGACAGGAGGAGGAGGGGCGTGTAGTACTCTTGCTAGTTCTGCTTTCTCATCTGCGGAGAGGACGTAGACGGGAGGGGCGGCTGGAAGGAATCGTTCAGCTTTCTGCGGCTCCCGTTGTAATCTCGCGCGGTACAGCATTACGAGGACGCATAGCACACTGATAATGAATGCTGAAGTAGCTGCTAAGACTATAAGTGCAGTGTGGTAGGAAGTCGTTGCGGATACCTGGTAAGAAAAATATGAGTTAATTATAGCCAACTTATAGTCTTGCTTTCGCAATGAATCAAAGGTCAGTAAGTCAGGGGAATACATAATTTAAAGCATAACAATGGGCTCCTGAATATAGCTCAATGATATTAAGTAAACGTTAATTTATGATACATTAAAACAAAACAATTATTTGGTACCTACTTTCCAGGTACATGGATATTGTTTGCTTGAACTCATCAACTAACAGAGATTGTATAAACTTACAGTAGATTCGCTTAGAATTTCTCGCTGCTGCATCGCGGCCCGGTTGGGTGAAGCCAGTCGGTACTCGCTGCGGATGACGTCGGCTCCCAACACGACCTCATGACCCGATTTGTTACCCGCTAGTTTTTCTTGTTTCACCTGTAGATGGTTATTTTCGGGTTAGAGCCTTATAGAAGTTTGGGAAAATGCAGTTTCATTGTAATATAAACTTTTTAGGGGTATGGAATATTTCTGGCGGGAATTACATAACATAACGCCTGTAAAACCCGAAGGGTTAGGCAGAGGTGTACCTAATAGTATACCCATATTTAGCCAGTTAAGTTTAAGTCCCATGTAATAATAGGAGGCGAGCCTATTGCTATCAACCGGGCACAAATCCAGACTCCGTGGCTGCTACTGAGAAATTCCATATGGAAAAACACAATAACAATTTGCCCGACACGGGAATCGAACCCAGGACCTCATGCTCAGCTGTCCCGATTGCGTCCGCTACACCAACGAGGCAGTCTGTTAGTTGTTGTCAATTCTGGCGGGAATTGTAGTTTACAAAAGCCAAAAAAATGCTTCTCAGGTGTTGAATTTAATAAGGTACTGTACTTGTAAGGAAAATAAGATGGGCGCTTAGTTTTGCAGTTTACTAGAAATTACGAGAGCAGATTTCAGCCAACTGCACCATGCCGCCATTACAGATCTGAACCCTAGTTTTAGAAGATGAAAAGAGTTGTTCCTTTCCCTCTGGCCACGCTCAAGTTCGTGTCGTCACATAACTATGGATGGTAAAACCTGTATTGTGGTTTTCATTCACTTACCAAGTTCTCAATATGGTAGACATAGTCAACCGCCCTGGGGCCAGTTAGCACGGCTCTCAGTTTGACAATGTTCCTGTCTCTAGACATAGCGACAGGAATCCTTGCTCCTAATGCTGCTAGTCTCATCGCTAAGCCAGCTCGCGCTCGCTCCGCACCCGAATGTTCTACGTTCAAGAGTTCTAGCTCCAGGATAGCTGTTTCTATTTGTGTTAGTTCTGTAACAAAGTGGTAATGATTAAGTTTGAAAATTAGCTTAGGTTCAGTTTCTTGCGTATCTTTTTGGGAGTCATTTTACGCTCGGATTCCACCTAAATGGAGACGTTTGGAGCGGTGGAGACGTTCAAGATTCAACCAATCACAGAAGATAAGAGAGACGCGATGTGGATTTCAACGAATGTGATTGGTTGATTCCCACTCCGCTCCGCTCGTCTCTGCTTTGGTGGAGTCCGGGTCTAAGTTTCTGATTGAAATCAGTCAAAAAAGAGCAGTCACTACTGTAGATTGCGGTTAGCAGTAGATACTTAAGCTAATGGCTTTGGTGTGTAGAAACACACCAAAGCTGCGGGGCATGTCGGTAACAACTTTCGGTGGTGTTTTAGTGTTTAAAGTCCAAGTTGCACTAATCGGCATCGCAATAAATGGCAGTAACTTACCACAAGAATCGTGTGCAGGCGCATCGGCGATGGTTCCCGCATGACTTCTCCTCTGTCCAGCGGCGTCCACGCACCAGCATCGCCCACGAGAGCATTGTCGTGGAGAGAATTCGCCGTCTTCCAAGCAACGTGGTCGGAGACCTTCACCACCTATGGGAAAAAAAAAAGACTTTTATGGACGAATTCTTCGTAGACTTTTACGTACAATTCTGTAGTAGTAATAGATATTCGTTTTTGTATGTGGGTTACTAAACATAATTAATGATATGCCTTCGAAATATATGGAGCTTATTTAGTCATTCATTACTCAACGCAGAGAAGCCTTTTCTCTAAAACAGTTTTTAGACTAGATTTGTCAGAATCAGATTCAGAATGTTTATTTGTTAACATAGGTAGTTACAGAGTATGCGAGATGTTACATTTTTATATGTGCTCTATGTTTTGGCATTGTCCATGGCATGATCGTGCCAAAACCCTTCATAATAACCTCAATGATTTGATAGCGTGGTTTTACCACCTTATCTCACCATTGTCAATTTCCTCCTGCATCATCTGGCACTTGGTTCTAAACACGATCTTATCAACATTAATTTCTAGTTGCTTCTCCAATCTTCTGGTAGTGTCTGCAGCTTTGGGCTCCACGATCTCCGACACAATCACGGATACGTCGGTATCTGTCGTCTGCTCAAGTATTTTGTCTAAAGATTCATCTTCCCGAACTTCGGCCTCAAGATCGAGATCAAAATCACTTTCGTCGTCGTCATTTAATTCGTCTCCTCCATATGCAGTCATTTGTCTGATTAGTTCTTCCAGTACTGGAAAAGAAATATAAGGTGCATTTATAGAAAACACTCCTGTATGGAAAACCATCCCAAATCCCTAAATGTAGGAGATCTATGAACGTATAGTGTTATGGTTTTCACTTGAACAAATTAAGCAAGTATCCGAAAAAAAGCTTGGATTATTTCACTCTGACCCACCAAGTTATCCCACAATTTTTTTTTTTACATTTTATCTTTGTTCCACAAATTGATTTATGCATCAGAGATGGAAATTGATTTATGCATTAGAGTCCTCCAGCTTATTGAAATCTGCTCCTTTTTCTGGCTGAACATTTATTTACTATGATACTAGTCCATGTAGCCCCAAATTCTTACCTTCGTCGGCTCTAGCTCGTTCATCTAGCGCGTCTCGATGCACCCACTTGCGCGCTTGTCTGAAGTTGCACGAAGGTTTAGCGCCGCGCACTAAGGAACCCTTCAAAGGTTCACCGCGGGCGCTTACACACCAACATACATCTGTGAATAGATTGATTTTCCTCTGATAAGATCTTTGATCAAGCAAAATGTTATAAAGCAACGACAAAGTTTTCCCACTTGTACCAAAATGCGAGGCAAAAACCTCCCTATTCGCCTTCAGAGCAAGGCTCACTGCAAAATTTTCTTCGAATGAGACATTGGATTCATATCGAAAAAAAAAAAAATATTATCGCTAAGCAATCTAGGTGCTGATAGTTTTATCTGAGTACGAGTATTTTCACTTACCAATATGCGCCATACACTGCACTGGTTCCCAAGATCCACTGGCATCGCACTTGGGTATAAAGGTTCCTTTTCCGTATTTCTGCGCTGCTGCTTCATTCTTCTCTTGTAGCCTCTCGCATGGGCTCAAAACTGTATCAGTGGAAAATAATGTTAGTTATGGATTTCATTGGTTGTTATTGACCCCAAAACATAAAACACGTAGTAAGGTGTCCTTTGCATTTTAAAATAAACAAGCCGATTCACTACAAAGAGTACTACAGCAACATAGAACAAAAACTACTACAGCGCCATCTATGACACAGAGGATGAACTAAACATCGATATACGTCTACATCCTACATCGCGCAAGTAAAGTTATCCGCGACTTAAGTTTATAGAAGAACCCGACAACAACTGTCGGGCAGTAGCCCACAGATATAACACCCGTCTGGACGCAGGATCCTCCCATTTCTATGGGGGATGCTGTTCTCCATACCCCCAAAATTCTAAACGGTGTTTGACTATTTGGCAGCCATACAGGCGTTGCACGCTGTCGTTCTAGACTAGATACTGGACCAGTAGAATAGAAACACTGGTATAACAGTGTGTCTATTCTTATCGTTCAAATTCAACTTTTGACAACTGATCCTAATTAAAATATAATGCAAAATATTTAGTTTTCATTAGACTCTTCAGTGGGCAACCTTAGGACTCTCGAATTACAAATGTTCGCACCGGAACCGTCGCCAATTCAACATCTGCTGCGGGTGTCCCTTAAAAGGGCAAAACACGTGTCGGGTGCACCTTCCACGTGAGCGTGTTGTTGCGGGTAGGAGGAGCAGAGCGGTGCTACAATCGAAACCCCAGCCTGGATCTAGGTTTTTGCAGAATTAAAACTAAATAATTTGCATAACATTTTAATGTCATGGATTTCCGCAGAGCAACGCCTAATTCTATAATTCTGATGCATGCATTCAACCCCAGAGTGCCCAAATTGCCAATTAAGCTAACATGCTATTAGAATGATCGTGCATTACAATTTTGTGGAGTTAACACAGGTATATGATATAACATTTATATACAAAAGAAATAACGACATGCCTTCCTCTTTCAATATGTGGCTTGCCTTCCTTTTTTTAGTTTTCGTTTTCGCAGTTTCTCCAGCCACTGTTTTGAACACAAAAACTTCTTAGTTGAAGCATTTAAAGAAGTCTTGGAAGCTGTGCCGTGGAACACTTAATTTATGTACAAGGAATCTTGCAAAAATTTCGTTTTGAATAGCCTCATCTGTAAATCTAGAGATGTGTTCAGAAAATCGATGGCCAATCAACAATAGATTTGAATAAGCTTCACAAAAATTAAGGTAATAATATTTACAAATCAGATAAACATTAAGGGATTGAATAAACAGGAGGTAAATATTACAATTTAATAGCCAAACACCATAAAAAGAGATGACAAACTCACCAGGGCACACAATATTGCACTCCTCCTTAGTCCTGAAGTTGTTATGGTTTCCGGAGCAGCCGTGGTACTTGAACCGTTCACATCGGTTGCGCGCGTGGTTGAAGTGCCATCTCGTCGTGTTCAGGACTTCGCCCTCTGTGCAACTACCCTCGTCTTTGTTCTCGAAGCATACGGTGCCTGGATGGTGGAGAAGAGCATTGTATTTCACAAATATAAATCTACACTAGGCGTTACTGATCGTAATTGTGACAGACAATATTTGCAACATGTTAATTCAAACATAATCTACCAAAGTCAATATTTTTTTGTACTACCATGTTAAATACTGATTGGCCGATATTTTTTATTGCGCAAGACCTACTCAATAATTATGAAGTTTGTGCTATAATGGGAGCAGAAGATGAATGCTCAAATTCTGCTCATTTATTTATTTTCCTATTTAAAATTTGTTATCACACAAAAAGGAACTGTCGACCAGCCAAGGTCAAGGGGAGCCTGTGTCTTGAGCGAGATTTATGAATCATTCGCGCAAGCATCAAATTATACTCACGTGGCTTTGGACAGCAAACAGACGGTGTAGAATCATGCGGAGCAAATCGACAGGCGTGTGTGGAGGGGCAGGCGGCCGCGCTGGGCCCGCACTGCAGCGGACCGGACTCGTCCGGCGCGCTCAGCGCCAGCCCCAGGGGGCACTGCGGCGCGGGCGCGCAGCGGGCCAGCGGCGGGCACGGGCTACCCTGCAAATTGGATGGATTTTCTAACTGTTGAGTATAACCTAACCTAGCATTTAGGTTTAATGTTTTAAGACCTGTACTTTATGTAAATTGTACAATATGTTATAAAATCTGTAAAATACCATATATCAAGCTAATAAAATGAATCTGAATCTGAACCAAAAAATTTATAAAACTGGAAATGGTTTTCACATGTGTTTTTCAGTAGGTCACCTCAAGTACCAAGTTTTCTCTAGTACCTATCTTATTTATTTAAGTTTCCAAATAAGATTAGCAAATTCAACTCCTGTGTCCCGATACCTTCCGACAATTTCTGGTTTTGTATTTGCCAGATTATTTTAGATTCGTTCAATTTTGAACAAGTGATTTTTGGACTCTAGCTTTCACAGCTTAACAAAAATAAACTGTAGAATCCTTACCTCACACTCCAAAGGTACAAGTTCGCAGGTCTCATCGGGTCTGCACTTGGCATCGACACAGGGATCCTTGCAGGTGCAAGTAGGACATCCCTTGTCATCCAGCTCCCGTCCATGCGAGCACACCAGGTCTTCTACACAGGTTGGTTTGGTACAGTTGATGGGAGCCTCGCAGTTCGGTGTGGAGTTCGTTACTCGGGTGCCGAGAATCTACAATGAAAAGAATATTAAAAAAGTTGAATATAGGGATGAAAAAAAAAAAAAAAATTTGTTGTTTTAACTTTCCCGATTCCCCAACTAAATAAAAGACGTGTGACGTGTAGTTACGAAATAACACTTTTGTGATGGTATTTTGTTTAGTTGGCGAAACGGGAAGTTACCAAACGGGATGTAGCCGTGTCTTGGAGAGTTGCCCTGCGTAAAAATAAATGAAATGAGCAGTAAAAGAGCCATATGGTAAAAGCTACACACATAATTGTGTTCTGATTTTGAGGATATGAGTAGGGACCAAAGAAATTACAAGCACATGAGATATTTAAACTCTGCTTCTGCCGTTGGCAATACGGGAGGTATCACTGCCTCTGGAATTTCAGATGTCTGCAGGGGGCGGTGGTGGCCACCTACCATCAAATGGGTCACTAGTTTGTTTGCAATTCGATTACAAAATAAATCATCACCAAGTAACACTGACCTCATTCCCAGCAGTGTCGACACACCAGCAAGCCTTGTCCGAGCCCCTGCACTGCACGCTCTCGTAGGCGCCGTCCTCCCTGCACTTGGGGACCCACGTCCAGGCGGGCGGGCTGCCGCTCTCTGCCGCTGTGTGGAGAGCTAGTGCCCTGTGGAAATACAATTATTTATGAAACAGGTGAAGTTGCCACATCAAAATAACTTTTAATAGTTTTGTTTATCTAGAGAGGCATAGACAATATACAGGTTCCCAAAACATAAACTTTAATTTGGTCTGGACTGGGCATCGGAGCTCTAACGAGGCATAAGACCGTTCTGCACTCAAGAACGGTGGTCCCCATCTTAATAGTATTTTTTTTATCCAAGATATACTACCTATAATAGATTACTGTCTTTCTTGAATCAACTTGAGACTTCTAGGTCTTGCACAAGAGTTGATGATCTTACCTTCTCTGCTGACAAGCAGTCTGATGCACCGCCTTAGTGCAAGCTGTACCGCAGCCGGTGGCACAGCATCGCTCGCTAGGCCCGCACTCCGCGTCCGTCCGGCAGGACCACTCGCACGCTCCGGTTGAAGGCACTAGGTAAGGACACTGTCCTGGTTTCTTTGGAAGACCTGGAAAACAAGTTGGTGAAACAAGTTAGTGTTGTATGGTTGGCGTATTTGCATTCTTTGAATTTGATATGATTTGCGATCATTCATTTCACTTGTCTACTCCGTTTGTCATTCGTTCATCTTTGGCATTCATGATAAAGATTTTTTTGTTAAAATCTGATAGTTTGACAACCACTCTTACCAAGGATTATCGAGTTTTCCAGTAACATACTTGAGCATCTAACTGTGCCCAGCTCGTCATCAACCATCATTGTCGGCCTGTGACAGTTCGCTACTGTAGATAGGCCTCTTCAATCACACGTCATCGGTCTCTTATCCAACTGCTATCAGCCTCTCTAAGAAGCTCTGCGCTGTACCTTCTGTATGAGTGTATACTCACAGGCGGGCACAGGCGGGCAGTAGTCCGCGTCGCAGGCCACGTCCACGGTGGCGCAGGCGCGGCCGGCGGGGCAGGCCAGGCCGGCGCAGGGCTCGCGGCAGCGGCACGTGGGGCAGCGCCCGGCGCCCAGCTCGAACCCGTAGTCGCAGCCCATGCGGCACGTCAGCTCTAGGCACGTGAGGTTGGCACGGACCCTAAGGAGGATTCAAGTAACGAATTATTAATTAAAATCATTTTAATTTCTGAAATTCATAATAATTCTTCAAATTAACAGAATTTGCATGAAATTTAGATTTTTAAATTATCCGCCATACTGATATATTTCCCTCGTACCCATACAACATTCGATAATTAATTTATGAACCAGTTCAACATAACGGCAAATATTACAGATTACACTGGTTATTTACATAATAACGCGTTTTATATGTTTACTATGGGATTTTATACAAGTATTAATTCAATCGGCATTCAGAATATTAAAAAAGAGTTACGATTGATTTGGCCAGAAGCAGTATGCTTGAATTTGTAAACCGAACTTATACTTATTTGAATTAATTATTTTTACTATGGACACTTTTAACGTACACATCTTGCTACATCGTTCTCACATAATGTACCATCTCAACATGAATGATGTAACCAAGGTATTGTAAAAGTGTTCTAATTTAAAAGAGTGTCCATGGAGTTTCTTGCCCGTTCTTCTCCATAGAAATCTACGTTAGGGAATGGGCAACTACAGTACTTTCACAGTTTTTATGCCTTGTGACTGGGACTGTAGCTATTTTTCATTGTTGTCTTTGTTTCGACAATTCAAAAGTGCCTGTAACTGTCCTACTTGAAATAAATGCTTTGATTTTGATTTACTTTGATCAAAACCGCTATATGGTATCTTCAGAGTCCAATCTTCAATTGTTAAACTGACTGTATGTATCTATAGGAATCACAAACATACAAAAAATACAATTTAATAATAAAAATAACAACTTACATATCACAATCCACAGCCGAAGCATTCTTAGTGCTCGTTTCAGGTATCTCCGTTCCGAAGGTGTCGACGCACCAGCACCGTCCATTGGCACACTGCTGCGATGTGAAGGATCCGTCAGACTTGCACGTGGGCGCGGGAAGGGCTAGCTTCATGCCATCCACTGTGCCTTCCATCTTCTCGTCGAAGTCGCGGAGGTATTCGCACACTGTATACAAAGATTTACAGCATTAGGGTTAAAAACTACTAGTAGTACAACCTAGAAGTATAAAGAAGACATTGCAAAAACGCGATCTTCCTCGCCTCAGAACACTACACCCTGTTGAAATAAGACCTCGCCAAGAATCACTGCGACGACCGGCCCTGGACCACCCATATCCAGCGAATTCCCAAAACCTTCATTAGATTGTATATCCTCCCGTGTTGTATGGTTGACGGGTTTGGTGTGATTTGCATTATTTGGATTTGCGATCATTAATTTCATACCGAGAGCGCTCAGAAGCATGTTAAGCTGTATACCCCGTTAGTCATTCGTTTGTCTTTGGCATTCGTTACGTTTTTGTTAGAAGTCTGAAAGTTGTCTACTTAATGACGTAAGATCATCGATCACTTAACCAACTGCTACCAGCCTCTCTAAGAAGTTCTTAAGAAGTGCTTTTCGATATACGGTCACTGTTCAAACACTTTCGGGCTAAACATAACTACCAATTAGCTTAGAGGGTTATCACAAGACACCACTAGTCCGTGCGGTCGGGCGGTGAAGTGGATCTCTCATCGCATTGACTGTATGAAATCCGTTGATGCCTAACACACATCCACCGCCCGACCTCGCAGACGAGGTGTCGTGTGAGGATGCCTTAATGGTTACAATGACTAAGCTGCTAAAGGTACATAATATTCTTACTTGTAGGAGTATCATCAACTCGATCAGTCTGTAGCTTCATCTTAGCGGGGTCCACACACACGGGTCCACAGTTGGCAGTAGAACAGCAGACCAGGTCGTTGTCGCAGTCGCCTTCAGGACATGCCATTGTGGAGTTGAGTCCACATACTGCTTCAGCCTCAGTGCCGCAGGATTCGAAGGTTATCTGGAAATATCTTAAGGGTTACAGAAATGGAGGAAGAGAGTTGTAAGATATTTTTTCAAAGATCTGATAGCTAAGATAAAGGTAGGGGTGTCAACTAACCATAGTTGCCGAACTACGATTTTTCTGTCGGTAAATTAGGCATTGCAAACAAGAATAACAATATGCATATTCATTTTGTCTTCATGTATGACGGCATGATTGTTGCAGCGACCGACAGACGCTTCTGTGCTACATATCACAAATATTTGTATGATCTATCTATACAGTCTTTCCGAATTTGTGTGTATCACACCAAAAACTGAGAAATTCCAAGGATAATGCAACTGTTAAAGACGTTGAAACTTACCTCCATAATATCAGTGTCAGTAGTGTTGTCAACATAGTGCGGGTCGGGACAGCAGACGGCCGTGCCACTTCTGCTAGAGCGGGTGCACGCGTGGTTGTCGGGACAGTCCGCGTCGGCGCCGCAGGTTTCTGGGGCTCCGTCCGCGTCGGAAGCTGGGACTCCCGTCTCGCAGGGATTCTCGTAGGATACTTTTGGACGACCTGCAGATGATTAAGAAGTAAATGAGGTGTTTAGTTAGGAAAATGATGAAGTAAACCAGACTGGACAGTACTACATTCTACAACTTTGAAATTTCACTTCTAACGAAGTATGTATTATTCTGAGCTATTTAACAAGACAAAAAAAACACTACTCACAAACTGGATATCCAGTGCACAGATCCCCAGAGCACTGAGCTTCCCTAACCCTGATACACTCTTCGCCATCAGGACAAGGAAACCCGGCACAAGGATCATCACATTCACAGGTAGGACATCCATCTGCCCCGGTCTTATATCCATATTCACAGACGGCTGCACACAGGGCTCTTGCACAGGAGCCTAGGCTTCTGGCACCACTGCGAGCTGGTAGTGGGGTTAAAGAGCATTGGACTGATGATGAGGGACCCATTGATCCTCGCAGTTTGTTGCCTTCGGAATCGACGCACCTGGGGAAATAAAGATGTCAAGAATAAGTTGATGATGAAAATTGGAATAGAACAATAATTTGAAAGATCCAATTATTGTAAGGCACTGGGTTGATAAAGTAATATGCGTGTCCAAGAAGGATTTTCTGCAATTTTGGAAGCAGCTGAATCAGATAGGAGGGTGGGTCGACAAAGAAAAGAAATATAACGAAATGACTAATTTTGCAAACTTCTTTCAGTTTTTGTTACAAAGTTTTCTATAGAAATTAAATAAGATTACTTACCAGCAAACCAATCCATTTCTGGAGCACTGTCTCGAAATAAAGGACCCATCTGAAGCGCACTGTGGCACATATCCCCGTCCCTCCTTTTCACTAACAACCAATAGTTCTGCTAACATCTTCTGTTGTGTACACATCGTCACATTGTGTGGAAGAATACAGTGTTTTCCGCATTCGCCTCCGTCACAGCACTTCTGCATTGACGGACATTCCAGGTCGTGGGCACAGGGAGTCCCGCATTCTTCGGTGGTAGCAGGACATGTTCCGGCTTTTTGGAGTTCTAGCGATGCTGGGCAACATACGCCGTAGTCGTTTCCTGCAAAGATTTTCAGTTTCAATGTTAGTGATTTATTGGGTGGCAAGCAGCAAGTGTTCCACCACCTCCTATATCATCTATACTACAGTCTATGCGTTTCCATATTATCAGAGACGAAATTGAAATGTCCTCCTGTAATTACACTGGTACTAAAATCAGAATACAGCAATGCAAGGAGCATTGCTGTGTTCTGATTTTAGTAGCGCAAGAAATTGGTAAAATGTATGTGGAGTTTGGAGGAATCGCATAGGGGTGGAGAGATTCACAGCAAACTATTCAAAGATCAAAATAGGCTGACAGGATCTATAAATTTTACAAACCTGATTCAACAAGGCACCTGTACAGAGGTGGGCAGTTCGGTTTTCCAGGATCAGTACCACACAGGAATGGCCTGCTGGTCTCAGATATCAGCAGCGGCTCTCCTATAGGGCAGATGTTCATAAGACTGCGTCCACGTTTGCCTGAAAACATGAAGGTGAAGTAAAGCTTTGACATAACATAGCACTACTTCTGTATTCCCCGGGCTCGGTAGTAATGTACGCATAGTTCCCCAACATTTCATCAGTTCGGAATTGCCGTCATCTGGGCTCTATTTAAAACTTCTGGTTGATACCGAAATTCATAACCGAAAAACCCGATACCCCTTGTTTAGCATTAGCGCTTTCGAGGACTAGACCCAACGAGACAGTAAAATGTGAAAATGAACTCTGCCAAATGATCATCATCATCTGCCTAGACTTTTCCTACACTATGTTGGGGTCGGCTTCCAGTCTAACCGGATGCAGCTGAATATCAGTATTTTACATGGAGCGACTGCCTATCTGACCTCCGCAACACAGTAACTGGGTAATACGATACCCTTTAGTAAGACTGGTTATCAGGCGTTACCTCTGCCAAACCATTCACGAAATAAATGCAGGATGTTATATGTTATCAAGGTTAAACTACTCAGTCGTAACAAAGACGAGTATTTGCATAATTATCTGCTGTAATACGTGCAATATGATGTATGTTATGTTTCATCGACTAATCTGCATATTATTGATTAACAAGTATCCTTGTTATGTGAATATGTAATGCAGCCATGATATCCGGCTGTGTTTTTAAATCGTCACTGCAGCGATTTAGTTGAATCAGCCCTTGAGTAACTTTGAGAAAAACACTTCATCGTTGCGTACAATTTGGTGGGCCAAAAGTTTGCCTTTTCCGCCGTGTGTCATCGGTGGCAGCGCAGAGGACACTTTTAGCTGCATGTTTTGGAAGAGAAGGGGAAGATAGAAGCTACTTACAAGTAGGCACAGGTGGACAAGGCGGCTTCAGACACGGTGCCTCCTCCAGTTGACACGACAGCTGTCCGGGACAGGTGACGGAGGAGCAGGGGTCCCTGCACTTGCACAGAGGACACCCTTTCTGGTCTAGCTCAAAACCTAGAGGACATAACATCCTGCATGTGTGTGCGGCGCATGGATCCACTCGAGAGCAGTTGACTAGGGCTGCGGCAGGCGCCCTGGTTCCTGGTAACTGTGCATTGAACAAACTAATATTGTAAAGATTTTGAAGCTTGACTACTATTAGTATTTTGCGGTTTGTCTTATTTAGCAGAGGGACTTCAAAAGACATGAACTACAGTCGCGTTTTGTTTTCAGACTGACGAGTTTGCAGTTACGATAAAACAGAAACAGGCAAAATTATGCTAAATAGTGCTTTTAAGAACTCAGTTACAATCATGTCACTGGCACTATTTACGCTAGTTTAGACTCTGCTCTTTTACGATCCTTGTTCCTTACCTCAAATCCAGCAGCATCAACACACCAGCAGGTGCTAACGATCTCGTTGTCACACTGGATCTCTTCGAACTCTCCATCAGTGAACTTGCACCGAGGGGTCCTCATCGCAGACAGTTTGCCTCGCCCACCACGGCTGTTGTCCGCGGCTAAGGCGCGAGATATCCTCTCCGATGAGAGCTTCACGTTCTCACAGCCTGATGGATAAATTCAAGATAATGTTAAAAGTAGGTACCTACATAAGATGCGATACAAGTTGGAACAACGGCCTGGTAGGAATCTCGAAAACTTTTTCGGAAAACAGCTTGATACGAGAAGTAAAGAACCAGTCTCTAAGTTGGGCTAATGGCCGGTAGTAAATCTATTTCGGCTGAATGATGACAGGCATTCATTCGGAGGAAAGGACAAGGAATGGGAGTATGACTGTGAATGACTATAAGAATAAAGGGAGGCCTATGAAACTATGGGCGGATTATGTGAAAGATGATAAAGAATAGAGTTAGAGTAAAAACAAGAACACTAAAATGGAACTGGACAGGTTATATGATGAGAGCAAAGACTAAAAGAGACCAAAAAAGTCACAGGTACAATATAAGAAATGGAAAAAGACTTAGAGGAAGACGTGTGAAATGGTGGACAGAAATAATTGGAGGGAAATAGAGGAGGCCTATGTCGCAGGATACAGCCTGCCCTGGTAGCTGATTAATGATAATGAAGGGTTAACAATCATTAGAAAATGTTATTAGTCTTAGTTTAATGTTAATACTTGTTTATGTAAATAAAGGCTATTTTTATTTTATTTATTTAATAAAGAATAGAAAAGGGTGAAAACTTAGAAGACTGGTGGAAGAAACTTTGGTTAAACGACATGTTGAAGACGAGCAGAGATTTTGCATCGACCCCAAATAAAATTAAGCTAACGATGATATTAATACGTAAGTTGTTTGAGGAGCTTGTAGTTTCCTATGTCGGTAGTTTATGAACTTATGACCCTTTGCTAAACTTCGCATGTAAACAGAGAAACTTCGCGTCCCACAAGGAGTTGTATTAATTGCTAACTGTATAACCCCTACTTATGTAAGCACGCACGACCTTCAATTAATTTCGCGACTCAGGTTTTTTATGTTAGTTCTTCACTTGCGTCATAGATGGCGCTGTAGTACTTTTTGTACTATGCTGCTACATATATTTGGTGAATTACCTGTAAAAAGCGGGTCAACACAAGCTCTTCCACAGGTCGTGGAGCAGCATATCTTCTCCCCGCACTCATCGTCCGTCGTGCAAGGAGACGCACGCGCAGGACACGCACTTTCTCCCGCTGGACACCTTCCTCGGAGCTCCGCGTTTGCTGTAAATATAGAGGAACTATTGTTTATGGTTGCTCTTGCTATGGAAAGGTCCTAATGTGTCTTGTGGAAGCTACGTGATTATTGAATGTCTAAATAATTATAACTACAAGATTTAAAGTTGTACTAAGTTGATTATTGTCGCTGAAGGGAGAATAAATAAGCGTGGGACTAAGCACTAATCAAGTGTAATACGAAAAAGATGGTGTTAATCATAACCCCTTAATCATTTACTCTATAATATAGAGCGCCTATATATAGACAAATATTATTTCTATAATAACTCATTCTGTTTTGGGTTCCAAAAGCCTTGTATGACTCATTGACTCCACAAAGTCAGTCAAGTCAAAGAAATTTCTATAATATAGATTTTCAGATGATTAGACAGATATCTTTTATTTGTGGAATAAAATTTCGATCTGTAACAGTTTTTAGAAGTTAAATAAAAAAAAAAAAAATATTCACAAGAACGACCTGTAGGTAGTTTTAAAAGTTTGGTCAAATTCGCTCTTAGTGGATGTTTCTATGCAGGTATAGCCCGTATCGTATTCGATTTCAGTAATCTGGGGCAAAATATTGGCGCAACTAAAGCGATAAGGATCGAATGCTATTACGGCTCGGATAGGTAAGTAAGTGTGAAGAAAATGCTTGATAGGCACCTTATAGCTTTAATTAACGCAGCCAATTAATTAGTGCAGTAACTGGTTTTTTATAGACGCTTACATTATGATGATCTTTACTGCTATTCAACTGTTATTTTTATGAAAGTAAGCATGAGGATTTTAATCATCAGTTTCAGTCAGCAAGTTTGATTTAGTCAGTTTGTAGGCTATATCTTCAAATACCGCTCTCTCTTATTGGTAGAGCAGGATGATTGATTTTTTAATGAAATTAGTCTACAAAGAATGGGTATTACCGTGCTGCAGCAGCAGTGCGCAGGCGCAGAGCAACGCCGCCCTCACCGCCACCGACATCGCTGCATCACACACGCGAACGCTGCAAAAAATAAAATATTCTTTTGTAGACATTGGAACTCAAGAACACTGGCTTTAGCAATGGACTTGCGTATTCTAGTGAAAACTATGAATCAACAAATTAAAAGGCAAAGCCTTTAGAGTTGGTTCAAAGATTTTCGCAGGGTGCAAGCAGGTTGATAAAACTAGCCAAGGACAAAACAGGTCTTTGTCCATTGTGTTAGTCTGTATACTAATAATATATTCTATTAGTTGATGATAACAAACGCGGACGCGCAGACGACACGATTATTACCTATAAGATACTTATAATAATATATACCTAAAATAATAATAATATTGCGATGTGATGAATCAAAATTAATCGTTTATTGTGTCTTCATGACTGTTTTTCCCCATGGTCGAACGTACGACAACGGATATCCAAACAGCTGGTACTCAAATGAAAACAGTATATCATTGTCAAGAAGATTTCTTTATCTGATCACGTATATGTATGCAAGAGAGGTCCTAGTAGCGTTGTTATTTAGTTACTCTCACATCTGAGTCATACAAATTGTTCGTCGGCTATAAACATGTGTGTCGACCTTGCAGCTGATTGTATTCGGTACCATTGTTAAATGTTAATGAGATATTTTAAAGTCTGTCACACATCGCTTGTAGATAGATATTCAATGTTGAATGACAATAATTGACGAATAAGTTTGATGGGGAATTCGAAGAAGTGTCGCCTTTGTGTCGTATGAAGTTTGAAGAAGATTGGCAAATTCTTAGAACTAACAAAGTTGTAAATAATTCCCACTGGTGAAAAAGCCAGGGTAGCTCGCGAAATTTAAATTTTCTTACGTTTTTTGCAATTTGCAGGTGAGTGTCAGGTTTTATTTTGATGAAAAAATATGATACGCGCAAAGAACACGTTGTAGTTACAGAATTATAATAATTAAAATCATTAATAATAATAATACAGCCCTCTAAGTTCAATTAGATTGAATAACATTTTCATGAAATTGAATTTCACCAATTGTGGTGCAAGCGGGCCTAAATGTTATAACCACCAATAAAAATAGATTGAATAATATTTTCTCGGACTAAATACAAATCTTTGTGACTGTAAAATAGCACACGGCATATTTGGAAACACAAAACAACTGATGACGCGGTTATGAAGATTGCAACCCGTAATCATTGTAAATGTATCTAGGTATCTCCATCTTGCAATTAAGTGTGTAACTATGACCTGTAACCACTAAGTAAACCAACGTTTATGTAAATAAATCATTATTGTTTTAAACCAGATAATTAACAATCAACTTTTTCTAGTACAACAAAGGTAAACAACCAGGAAACGAGGCATGGAAATGTCTGCATTGTTCGCCTTTCCCAACCAATACTTAGCTGCTTAGTTTTTCGCGAAATCACTCGCCAAGATTAATGATTCAAGTTTGGAACTGGCAGGAAAAACTTGTAGTTGGCCAGGCCTAAAAGACAGTTCAGTTATAGTACAGCATGGTTCTTTTGGCATTTAAATAACATTTCCAGGAGGACGCTGTTGGTAAACCATGATGAATTAGTCTGTGGAAACTGTATTTGAAAAAACAAGATGGCGGCCTTAGTTTCGACTATGGCCACGCGCCAAAAGAACAATGTTGCGCTATACGTCGGTTGAACGCACAACGACTCAACCAGTCAATCACGTCTCCGTGACGTGTGAGCATGCAGTCTACAGTTTGAATTCCGAACGCGAGCGTATGCGTCCTCGCGCCACTTAGCGGTTACATACACCGGGCTTTCCCGCGCAGGCCGATGCACACAGAATTTATTTTTATTGTTCTTTAATTACTTGGCTGCGTCGTTGGTCTAGTGGTCGCAAGCGCTACTGCTGAGCCTGAGTTCCTGTAATCGATACCCAGGAGTCTGGATTGGAGTCCGGTTGATGGCAATAGACTCGTTCCCTATTACATAAGACTTAAACATAATTGGCTGAATATGAGTGGAATTATGTTCTTTAATTAAAAAAAGCAATTTGTTGAACTTATTTCTTCCATTTCCTCGGTTCTATTGTAGTTAGTTTCTCTATTTGTTGTACGGAAGTGATGTAACTGCCGAGCCCATCGGCTGCATGCTAATTAGCGATTACTTTCTCCGATTTTAGTTGAGTTTATCGTCCGGCGGTCACTGAACTTATTTCTTTGACATTGCATCTTGAAAATATTAGACGGTTACGGCGCTAGTGAACCTATTTCTGGTTATGGACTTATCGTATGGGCTTGGGTTATTTTTAAAAGGAAAATGTTGAGGTATTTAGTAGAAAATATCCTACAAATTGGCTAACATAGACGAAGTGATGAGATTGCAGTGGAAAATCGTCATGTGTATGTACGGTCTACCAAGATAGGTAGGTACTGTTGATTTATATAGTCTCTTCAAATGCAGTGTGAAGAATACAATAATTCAATCACAGAGCAAGCCAAGGAGACAGTTCCATACCTAAACCACCCTCAGTTTCGATATGATTCGGCTTGAACATCCAAAGGATTAGTTTCATTGAAGTTCTGAAACCGAATATCCAAACTTCGTCAAAGCGTTAGCTACGTTTCTGCAACTTGAACAAGGCTCTGATCACAAACTTACTTAAACTAAATAACTAAGTTCCTTTAGACGACAATCACATCTAGATACTTTTGGTATTTCTAAATGATCAACGGGTTTTTCAGTCTTTCATTAAAATGGATTTGGCTTAAGGGAAGGTTTAAGGGATCCCCTTAAACCTTTAAAATAGCACCTACTAAGTCTAAACCTGTGGTCTAAACCATTTTAAAGTCACGGTTGTCTTTCACAAACGCTAAGCGAAACCGCAATAATTGAAAACGTGCTATGGAAAACGAAGAGCTACACGATCACTGACAATTGCTTGCACTGACTGGACAGGTCCACTCAAAGCTGTGTGGCACTTTCTTCAAAAGACCCTCTCAACACTAATCTGCATGGTCCGCCTCATATGACTTGACCACTGTCTAGACTTTAACGGAGACAGTGACCTCTGAGTATTTTGCGGCTGTTTCTACTGAGAGTAATCGAAAGACAATAGGAACGAAACACCAGCCCCATCTAGTGTTAAAACATAACATGATGTGACGTGTAAACGTGTTTAAAAAAAAAACAATTTACAGAAATAAATATGATTTATGATTTAACGGTTATAAGCGGAAACCAGACTCCATTTAAAAATTAAAGACATAATAGACAATCCAAGAGATTGCTATAAAGTTAACAGCTTATCCACTCCATTGTAGCAACAAACTAACTTAACACTCAAGCCACGAAGTTTCTACTAGCTTTGAGACTCGACTGGGAACGAATCTTTAAAATAAAAATCCATCGAAGTGTTAAGCTGGGGTCACAGTTGTGTTATTGTTGCGAATAACTGATGTGACCACCGACTAGCAAATCGTAGCAAAATACTGTATCGCAGCAATCTCCAGAGGGGATTGTAATTTTAACGAAGTTGCACTGTTTAGCGAAGAGTAGTGATCGAAGGCCCATTGGTAACTGGCACACTTGTTGGTCTTATATGTTCGAACCTAGAAAGGCATTTACTTTGTGTAAATATTATTCATCACCTCTACTTTCAAAACGGTGAAGGAATACCTACATCGCGAGAAAACCGGCTGTCTTAGAACAGAAAATTCGAAGACTGTGACTATCAACCTGCACTGGACCCGCTCCATGTATTACTGCGCACTCGAGGAAGAGGCATTTGTCCCAGTAGTAGTCGGAACATATAGGCTGATTATGCTTTTAGCGAGCAAAACACACGAATCTTCGGCAAACGTTGCATCATGACGACAGACGCAAGTGCGGCCCCAGCATCACCCATTATCACAGTCTCGAGATCTTTCGCCATATTCCCCCATTTCTGGTAGAATCGTGGTCACGTCGTCAAGCCAAGCCATGTCGTAAGTTAGGAGTGAGTGAACTCAGCTGATGACGTGTATGGCCGTCGTGACGCAACGCGTGGTGAAAGGCGACCAGACGATAGTTTTAATGCATTGTGGTGCATCTAGCTTCTTTTTATGTTTTATTTGGGCATTTATAGTGAAATTTTGCGGTGGTGTTAGACTGGTTTGCGTGGAGGTGTAGTTAATATGTATTTATGGAAGTTTTTCTCGGAAATATTGGAGTTGTATCTGCTATTAATGATTTAAAAATAAAAAATGCGCATGGGCGTTCCTGTTGGCTTTTAGAAAAAATAAATAAATGATAGATGAAAAAGTTTCACAAAAAGACGTGGACAGAAATGGTAATGGTTTCTAGAATAACGTAATTAAGTATCATATCCAATAACTTCGCTTGTTGTTTTAATAAAAGAAGAAAAAGTCTTCGCCACTCAACTTTATTATCTTATCTGCATTACAAAGGACAATGGAATTATAGCGAGTGTCATTAAAAAAGATATTATTGAGAGGAGACCACAGAGGTCGGAACGGAACGAAATCGCATCAAACGCAAACATACAAGGAAAACTGTGTGAAAACTCGTATTAAACTTAACAAATAAAGATGAAATTCCTTTGGAGTTGCAGAGAGAAATAGTAAAAGTTTAAAGTCAATGCGCTCGTAAAAATCGACAAGTCCTCGATTGAGAAAGTAAGTTCGCAAAGGGTTAGACTGAGCTTGTAGCAAAATTTGATAGCTCGCTGTGGATCATTGATTCGATCCGATCACACCGATTTGTTTTGTAAAACGTTAGAATAAAATTTGAGCTTGCCTTCAGCTTTTTATGTTCTTGTTTCTTCTCACAAATGATGGTTATGAAACATAGGTATTTCCATCTTGGAAAAGAAAACGGTTTTTTATGCATCCATATTGAGGACAAGACACAAAATTTTTTATAAAACTGTCTCCATCAAAATTACTTCAATGATCGTAAAAAATTACAGCTGATTGGAAAAATGCTGTTGCCTGACATACAAACTGGTCAACCATACATGTATCACTATATGACATTATTTATTCAGTATTAAGGATGATTTCCACCAAGCGGTTCGCGTCGCATCGGATCGGAACAAATTTTACATTCTTTAAACGATATTAAATTGTGTACACAGTATTTACAGTCTATATTACCAAGCCGCGCACACGATCGTAGCCGAAAGTATGCTGCGACGCGCGATCAGCTCCGTCCGCCTGTACTCGTATCAGATCGGATCCTTTCGTCTGTCGTCACACGTCAACACGGTACGAATGAAACTATTTGACTAGGCGCAGAAACGTATACGTTTGCAATCGACGGTACGGAACCGATCGTATGCGTCGACATCCTGCCGGATGCGATCGGCTGTCTCCACATTCGTTTGTAACCTTTCCGATCCGATGCGATGCAAGCCGTTTGGTGGAAATCATCCTTAAATCCATTGTTTTTATTTCGACGCCTCGCCTCGGTGATTGTTGTGTAAACAATTTTGATAACCAACAGCTATTAAGACAACATCGCGTGATATTGATAATCTATAATTAAAACAATTAGGTACCTAGTAGATGTGTGTTAAGGATCGTTTGCGAAACCGTCAAGGATTATATATCAGGGACTGTAATGTACCTGCCGCCTTCTCTTAAAGCATTATAATACTTCAATGTGTGAGAGAGATGGAGCTATAAAGGTGGTGTAGCTGCATTTCTTTCGCACATTGAAGTGAAATTAAAATAAAACTGCTTTAAGAGGATGTGGTAGGCCCCCTGGGAAGAAAACTTTACTGATTAAGTCTGCTCAAAAAAATCTTAGTGGTCAGTACAGTAAAGAATTTCTAGGACCCCAAAGGGACGTTTGCAACTGGGATAAACCCAGTTGCCTAGCACCACGGATATTGAAGAAATGAATATTAACATTTATGGGTACTGCCCCCGTAGCATGACCACCGTAGACAAGGATTTCTTTGACGGAAGAATCGACAAAATGGCAGCTAGTGCAAAGAAATCTGTCATTGTGTCGACACAATCTGTCATTTTGTTTGTCCGACAAACTGTGTAACGAATCGAAATACGCACGAATTTCATTTACCTAATTCTATTATTCCATTTATTTCACAGCCCGTTATTTATTCCTAACATCAAAAGCACCTGCAGGATATTCGTAACAATAAAAGCTTGGAAGTGGACAATAAAATTAAATCAAACAAAAACGTGTCGCATTCAAATTGAATACAAAACGTTTTAAAAATGTGTTATAGAAAGTGAATTTGACTTATTCAAATGGTGACAGATTGGTGTGATGAATTTCATTTCACTTTTACATTTATTTGCATTTTATTCATCTTCTTTCTTTATCGTGTGGTTAGTGCCTAACCTGGTGTCAGAGTTTTTTGCCGCCCATGGGCCTCTGACTTGGCTTTACATGCCGTCGAGAAATATCTCTCAGACATGTTGATTTCCCCACGATGTTTTTATTCATAAAAATGTTATAAGGCCTTTTAAATCGGCTGTTAATGGAACCAACAGAATTGATATGCGAAACTGTTGGTTCCGTGTGTTTTTAAAAGTCGAGGAAACGGGAAGGTGCGTCCAGTTCCACGTAGACTACCTACATAGTCCTTTGTCCTTTTACTTTATTTTTTTAATTCAAAAGTCGATCTGATTGATTTGATTTGTCTGTTACCTTTTAACGCCTAACGGTTGAGCGGATTTGGAGGCAGACGTATAGACAACCTGGGTTATGTATGACATAGATACTTTTTTATCTAGGTAATATTATAATTTCCGACCTCCATGAGGGCGGAGCCACAGGACAAGACAAGTGATAGATAATTTACATTATTAATTCGTAGGTATTAAAATTATAAGTTGTGAATATCTGACTCAGATGTCATACCTTTATTCAGATAGATAGTAATCATCGATCGTGCCTGACGTAGTTAGGTAGGTATGTCGTAGGAGGAAGCTTCCTGGGATTAGTAACGTCTTTGTTAATCTTAGAGTGGTAGTAAATAGATTGTGATCTAAGCCGTTTAATGCTCAGGTATCTGCCCCAATAGAGAAAGCCTCACCTGGATTTTCCTTGAAACAATCTGTCGAGCCATTAATATTCTAACATTTGAGTACGGTTCACGGGTTCTGCCTTAAGTGGTACATCGTATGGGTAAATTAATATTCTCCTTTAATGGCTTAATACCAACTATTTACTGAGATTTTGTGTTTACATGCCTACGTTGATTGAATCAAATTAAACGTCAATTAAATGTCGGTGTACTATTAAGTACACCTGTTGCTATTACAGGCGTGACGTTATGTTATGTTAAATAAGACTAATTACATCTCGATGAAAGCTCTCTATCTTCAATTGGCCTATTTAAAAAAAACATCGTTCTTTAGCCAACTGCGGCGGATCCCGAAAGGAGGGTAATGTTATTCGGTTAATACTATATCTTGTTCTTGTAAAAATACCTACTAATACGAGCCAAAAAGCGTGTACACTAGATGAACTCTGTAAATACAGAACAGAAGAAAAATACTTTTTATATTCGTCTAATAACGTAAAAGCTGGAAAAACAGACATTGATGGCGGCAGTTTTATGTTTGATGGAACGTATCAAAATTGTTTTGTTTCAGCCTAGTATACATACCTACCTACCTTCTGCAGTGAAACATTTTGTGCGTGCTATCGGCTTTAATTAGTTCCTGACTATTTTTAAAACAAGTCGCTTAGATAGCAGTGTTTTCCCGACGTAATTGTTCGTTTTTTCCTGGATTGATAATAATTTATGAATTTTCTATTGCTTCCATACTTCAATGTCGTTTTTATCGTAATTCCCTTAAGATAGGATTGTCCTTGAAGTTGGTTAAAAACCGAATTTTTCCATTTGTCATAGGTTTAAGACCAGTAGACAGGGCCGTATTTCATTTTTGGTCCTTTCCCATACCTAAAAGAACAACGGTACACAGAGCAGACTTCGTGTGATATTATACAGAGAAGCAGCTCGTCAAGACACCGAGCGTGGGTTTTGCAAAGAGGTTTTCTTGGCAGACGCTGCTTAACCTTGGAGAACGACCCGTGCTGCTGTATTGACGCTTTTTGTGTTTATTTTTTTAGACATAAGCTCACAGTGATGGGCATGTGTCTTAAAATAATGCCGTTCTGAGAGGTGTAAGCAGGAAACTTTTGGGACGTATCACGAGTGCCAAGATAGACCTTATACCATCTATCATTGGTATTCTCTAAAGTCATTACATATAATAATATGGTGCCTGGAAGCATGACTGAAAACGAGATGTCAATAACCGCAACTGTCGCCGCAGTCGGGTAAAAAGGTGCCTATGGTCTACAGAAAAAATAAAGCTTTAACAACGGTTTTACTTACAAGTTCATATACAAGTATTTGAGATATCTATGAAGAGCAGAGAAAAGTGTAAAAGTAAGACACGTTTCTAATTGACATTTTTTAAAATAAAAATTACCTGCATAGGTGAATTATTCTAAATGAAATGAAATATTATGAAAGCCTTTATGTAAATAGACAGTATATAAAATAAAAGTAGACGTTAATTTCATAGATAAAGCAATCACTATGTATGTAGAAAGTAAAATTTGAATATGTCACTCACGATTTTGGCACACATTGTGTTTGCGTTTATCGTAACAATGTACTCTCATGAGCACCTCATTTAAATTCTTACGACACCCAGAGATTTAGTTCATCCATTTAATTTAAACTTTTGTAATGCTAATCATGTACTAATCCAAATTGCTAATCTTACATTGACAAAAGACTACTAGATTAGACAGATCTTAACCGACTTTTACTTTATGATTCAGAGTTCTTTTTTCAAATAGCGCGCCTATTTCTTTATTCTAGTAATGATTTGACGTTGACAGAAGGCTTTTTTTTATTTGTGTTCAGGATTTATCTAGACGGACAGTCTTTTTACGTCGCTGTCGTTTCAAACTTGGCTGAATGGAATCAATTCGGTATGTGTCTGTCAATCATGTCTTGTCGCGTTCCTTTCTTTTAGAGGTTTTTAGGTTTACATTGAAGGGAAATTGACAAATTTTGGGAACCTCAAATATCGGAACTCTGATGTCATAACAATGCTTACGGCAAGAATTGCTTTTATCACAAGTGAGTGTTGTAAGACTATTATTTATAGCACAATACTTTACGGAAACGTGACAGATCGATTCAAATTCTAAACTTCATTCCACAAAAGCTGTTATCACGACAATTTTACATCTTAATAAAATTCAAAGCATTGATATTTCATAGAGCGATCAAGGGCTATGTTCGCACGAACGGGAAAGCAGCGCGTGACAGACAAACAAACAAGCCTGAGGTCATTGATGCCCGCGCTTTCTCGATTTCACTGAGCAGTGACTTCATTACGATGGAGCTGTCAGTAATGTCATAATTAATGGCTTTATTTGTGTTGATGAGTTGTTGGCTTTATTGTTATTGATGATAAAGAAATGATAAAATCAAAAGATAAATCGTCATTATTGTCTATTAATGACGATGGATTAATTTGTATCTATCATTGACGGCAATGTTGATCAATCGTAGGTAATAATTCCAGATCCATAACAAGACTTAATTTACGCTAAGGATTAGTTATTGCTGTTCGTTGGTGATACTTAGCCAACCAATGCCCTTTTGACACATTATCATAAAAAGTGCTTATAAAATAATGTTCCTAAGTGCCATTCCAGCTCATAAAAGCATAAAGAAATCTTTGAAAATTAATGAAATCCCTCTTAATGTCAGTAAGCTTTCGCCAAGTAATATCTTCAGTTCAATGTGCTGACTTTAGGCTTTTAGCGATATTCACGGCAATTGATACGCGAGTTTCAAGCAATCTATCAATTTTAATGCTCACTAAACTTTTGAACGCGGTGAACTATAAAAAACTTCTGAATGTCGCCCCAAAGTACTTTAGAAATGTCGTGGAAATTCTCTGAAGAAATTATTTTCAGGGATTTGTTCAGTGACAGCGTTAAGATTTAAGATCTTACTTAATCTTTTTTGTTTAAAGAGGCGAGAATTTCACGTGTTTTATGACTAGCAAAAAAGTGTGAAAATAAATTAAGAAAATAGGGACTTAGTTCTAAAAAAGTACCTAAATAAAAGTTTGAGAAAATTTTAAAGATTTTCTCTAAGCGTGTAAAGTGTCACGACAATATTATTATAATTTTGTGGTATTTGTCAATGGTTTACTGTAAGATCATAAGCGACAAAACTATTATGCTTAGGTATAGGCGTCGATAGTATTGCCATCATAACTTTTTGCACACAACATATCAATCATAGACTATCATAATAAACCATAGACAAAAAAGGAAACTTTCTCCACCCAGAGACATCGCTTCCCATAAGTTATGAAACTAATAAAGTTATTAATATTAACGACAAACAATTAAAATCACGTCGGAAGG